>BRKX01000001.1:4800000-6000000 GCA_026008535.1 Perilla frutescens
TAATTTAATGAAAATAATAAAAAATGGTAATAATAATATCTTTAAAATATGTAGGTAATTTAATATATTTAATTTACGTAATTATATAATTGCTAAGGCGCGACATATAGGACTAACAGATTAATAATTTCATTTAGGAAAAAAATAAATAAATAAAAATATTAGCGACTCATAAATTAAAAATTTGGGTTGCTACAGTAAGTAACCAATGTAACCAATCAATCTCGGTGGTAGTAGAAGCCATAGCTCGATACTCAGCTTCTGTAGAAGAGCGAGAGACGTACAACATGTTGTTTCTTGCTCTTCTAGAGATGAGAGAGTCACCAAGAAAAACACATAGACCAGTGGTGGATTTGTGATCAACATGATCGCTGGCCCAATCAGCATCAGAGAATGCCTGAAGTTCAAGAGACCACGTGGAAGAAAATAGAAGATTTTGGAATATGCTACTTTCGAAGATATCAAAGAATACAAAGAACGGGTTCCCAATGGATCATGGTGGGGGAAGATATGAACTGACTAGCAATATGAATGACATAAGTAATGTCCAGACGGGTGATGGTGAGACAAACCAAAACTACCAACAATAGTGCAATACAATGTAGGATAGGGCAGAGATGCATCATAAGAAGGTAAGTACCGAGCATTTGCCTCACGAGGAGTAGCAGCGGTTCGTGTGTCCGTAAGGCAAGTGCGGTTAAGTATATCTGTGATATACTTTGATTTTAAAAGAAGATAGCCTTTAGGAGACCAACAAACTTCAATACCCAAAAAGTAGCGCAGAGGACCTAGGTCTTTCATTTCAAAATGAGAGGTCAATTCTGATTTCAAGAGAGAAATCCCAGCTGTGTCATCACCAGTAATGATCATATCATCAACATATAAATAAAGACAGGAGGATAGTCCCAAGAGATGAGTTCTTGATAAAGAGAGCGGAATCATGCTCGCTTGATTAAAATTGTGCAAGAAGGAAAGTTTATAAAATGGGAAGTGAATCTGATTTTAAATTTTCTCGTCAAGCACACATGGATTAATGTACAGTACTTCTAAACCATCTAAATCAACGAATTTGAGTTTACTTTTGTTTTGAATAATGTTTAACATGAATCTGGATTTTGGTGTGAAATTTTGGAAAAAATGATTAAGGTTCATCCTTGGACACAATCCTCGACAAACACGCTGCCTCTGGGCGCACATGGAGTTCTCATCTGCGCGTAAGAAACTCATGAATACCAAGTTTCATTTTTAACTAAAACGAACACAAATCACAACTTATTTGACATTCAAATTATATAAATATTTCAAACATAGGAAAATAGAGTTTAAACTACGTGTTACTTTAATTCATTCAAACACGAAAAAGACTACGAAGACAAAGATATGGTAATAGATAACATCTCACTAGCACAAACACCGATATTTTAGCAAGTGAGAGATGGAGAAAGGGACGAAGTTTATTTTTTTTTCTCCATTTTTTTATTTTATTTTAATTTTTAACTAAATGCATTTTTGTTCAACGTGGCTATAATAAATAATTTCTTAAGTTAGTAACTAAAAAAAATACTATCCTAGGTAGCTAAAAAAAAGTTGACTCTAATACGAAACACCACCATCAATTCAAGATTTGGAAAAAATTTAAACATGTTAAAAATACTAGAGAATTAGAATATACTACTATTATTTTGTAACTTTATGTTTTTTTTTTGCAATATTGTTTTGAATTGTAGTTTTTATTTTGCATAATTTAAATAAATTTTACATATTATTATAAACTGTTAATTCAATTTTCACTGATAAATATCCTATTAAATGAAATTGTGCATATATATTTGTAGATGTTAATTATGCTCATTGCGGGTTTTTTTCGCCTCCTATTATATTAACGGTATAGGTGTGTATTTTTACGATATCGTGTGAAAAAAAAATTAACAACACCGTCGTTTACATAATAGGAGGCGAAATAAAAAATCAAGACAAACATAATTAACATCTACTTCAGAAGTAATATATATTTAAAAAATATATTTTAAAAAATAAAAAAGGAAATTCGGGCATGCTACCCGTGAGGTAGCATCAAATTTTCCCCAAAAAGTGGCTCAGAATTTCCTGATTGGATCGGTCTAATTTTTTGTAAAAGCCCAATGGGCTCAGCAAGGACCGGCCCAATTGATAAAACATCATCAAAATTTTCCAAACGATTAAAACATTATCAAAATTTTCCAAACGGCATTCTTTTTGTAAAAGCATCGCCTTATATGAGTACATCAATTTTTAAAATATATTATTAAAGTGTGGTCGTTTAAAATCTTATTGGGTACTAGCTAGTATGAACACACACTACTTGATTTGAGATTATTATTTTTTGGATGTCGAGGATAACCCGCAGCCGCTACCACGGTGTACACTGGGTAAATCCCATCCCTGTGTAATAACCTGCAAACCTATATAGGAGAGGTAAACCACACTTGACAAGCCAGGTGTGACTCTAGTGGTGTTGGTGATGGGTCGAACTTGAGACCTCTGTCCTCAAGAAACATCACTCCACTACTAAGCCATATGAAAGTAATATATAAGTTAGATGTGCAAGCTTGTAACTTATATTGAAGGTTCCTAAGAAAATACATGCATAGCATGATCTAATTTCTTAAGAAAATACATGCATATCATGATTTAATTTAGGCATTAGGTGCATAATTAAAGAATCATCCAAATATATGATAAAAAAGGATGATAATATATATATATATATATATAATCTATATAATTTTCAAGTGCTGATTTGAGTAACATGAAATGTGATCATGTTATATTTAGATCTAATTAATTAATTAGTGCTATGTCTATACCATCCCAAAAGAGGAAGAATTATTGATATATAATTAATATGATCGACATTCCATAAAATATTGTTATTAATTCAATAATTCTGCACGAATGGGCTACTAAGGGATCTCCTTAAATTAATATATGCACTATTCAGACATCCATACATTAAATGAAATACTTAATTAATTGTTCTCATCTGCAACAAATTAAGTACAATTAAATATATATAACACAAACTATATAGTATTTAATTTGTATGTGTGATTATGGGAATCATAAATGTTGGGGAGAAATACAAAGGTCCACATGCACGTGACATGAAAAGTATTCATTAATATTCTCATTTCCAAACAAAGCAAACAAATTAAATAACACACATGCATGAAAGTGCATGATGTGCAATGTGTGTATATATGTACGTTAGTTTTTATAACGTGCTTGTTGTCTTTCATTTCGTATTACATTTTTCAACTATAAGTAATTTTTGAAAAAAATTCTTCATTTTCATTTTGTGTGCTTTAATTTAATTTTATAATTATTAATTATGGTTCATCTTATCCAATTAAGGTTTATAATTATTGTTTAGTATTTAATTCTTAATTATTAATTAAGTATCATGGTTGATTATTTGATAAATAATATTAAAATTATGAATTTTAGAGTCAAACAGAAAATTTGAAACGGTATGTCTGCGCATGAAATTTTCTGTTACACTTTCTGTATTACACTCCGTGTTACATTTTAAAATTACGAGTTTTTCTTATATTTTTTTTCTTCAATTTTAATTTTTTTTCGTGATTTAGTTTACTTTTATGGTTTTTTTAGGGTTCACCCCACCAAATTAGGGTTTATAATTATTTTTTAATATTTAATTTTCAATGTTCAATTAATAATCCATTATTATGGTTGATTTTTTTTCCAAAATTATGTTTTATAATTTTTTAATTTAATTTTTTTGTTGATAAATATTGATCATAATTATTTATGTTATAATTAATGTGATACAGAGTGAAATATGAAAAAAGTGTAACAGGAAATTTCAACTCGCACGTCTGTGTGTCGGTGTGTGCCGTGTGGGGGCATAAAAAATGCGAATGTTCACATGGGGACATAGTGGAATACCTGAAATAGTTTGGTCAAATTAAATTTTGAGAATCCAAATTATATCCTAAAAAATCAATTATTTGGTTTTGGAGATATAATTGTAATTCTAAGTTTTGAATATACCACACGTAGTGGGTGCAGTATGGGCATACAATAGACATCGATAAAGAAACGTGGGACATAATATGTGTATTATCAGATTTTAGTCTAGTCGAATTCATAAAAATATTCTGACCTTTTATAAATAACAATTTAATATCCGATTTTTTGAATACACAACAAATCCAGTTTGAAATTAATTTTTTAACTTTTAGTTACCGATGTGTATCTTTTTGTCCGAAATTTTTAATTGACGAAGGAAATACTTGTGCTACGTCAGTTGATCAAATAAAATTAAAATAAATATACACTTCGGCAACTAAAAGTCCGAAAATTAATTTCAGGTTAGATTTGATCTATATTCAAAAAATCAGGTGTTAAATTATTATTTATAAAAGATCAAGACATTTTTGTGAATTCCTTAAAAGATCAAGCTAAAATTTGATAATATCCCAACATATCTAATTTCAATAATAATTTTTATATGTCCCCTTGGGGATGGCCTATTAGTGTAGTGGTGTTATCTTGAGACCAAATGTCTCAAGTTTGACCCACCACCAACACCACTAGGTGTGAGTCTATCACACTTGACTTGCCAAGTGTGGTTTACCTCCCCTGTGTAGGTTTGCCGGCTATTACACAAGAATAGAGTTTACCCAGTGCGCACCACGATAACAGCTGCGGATTACCCTCGACATCCAAAACAACAACAACAACAACAATAATAATAATAATAATAATAATAATAATAATAATAATAATAATAATAATAATAATATGTTGCAATTAATTGGTGGGATGGGGTGGGGTGGGGTGGGGTGGGGTGGGGTGGGTACATTAAAAATTGTCAGTGAGATCTAAGATGCATGTGACAATCATCATCTCTACATGTGCTTGGCTTCGGGTTTTAGTGTGCAAACGGCGTTACTAACGTGTTGGGTTTAATTCAGTCATTTTTTAAAGTTAGTAGGGTGAATTGAGCAAAATAGTTATTCTGGCATGTTCAATTAAGTCCCAATAAATAGTCGAGGGAATTATTTGATCTTAACTACGTGTACGAAATATTGTGCCATTATACATGACATCATAAATACACACATAACATGTATATATTAGTTTAATGAAATATAGAATACAACATAATCGAACTAATTTAGGAGTATAGTACATATTAGATTGTAGCCGTCCAAAATGCATGATTTTTATTTTTATTTTAGAAGGTCAATTTTCATACATCTGAAGTGGTTTAGTTGGTAAAGTGGAGATCTTGTGTGCGTGTTGCATCAGCTAAACTTTAAAGTGATTGATACAACATAGAAGATAATGAGATTAAAATATGCCGAGGTTAAAACTTGATGTTTATAACAAAAACTCGTGTGAAACGGTCTTAAGAGCCAAAATTTGTAAGACATGTAAATATCTGAATGTATCATTTTCAATGGCACATTTGTAGTTTGTGTTGATATTTTTTATTGTATTTGGATCCAAATCTTGATTCATCTTACGAATTTTTACCCGTAAAACAGCTTCGCACGAGACTCCATCACTCTTATGTTTATATATTAAGAACAAAAATAAGGTTTCAGAATCTATTAAATTAAAGATTTTGAAGTTTGTTTAGTGAGACCGTTTGTATCCTATTCATGAATATAATTGCACATGCATATGTATGTATATATAAAAGAAAATGATATACAATATAAAAAATATACAAAGAATTATTAAAATAGAAAACATTTTGGGTACGTAGCCATGTACCCAAAATTCATTTAACTTCCTTTTACTCTTACTCCACAATGGTTTGTACTCACCTTTGAGTACGAAAAACATGTTTTGTACCCAAAATAAATGCCCAAATACAAAAAGTCATTTGACAATATCATTTTTTTTTTCATTTAACTGGTTGAATCTTAAGTCTTTTTTTTTTTTTTTTCTTTTTTACAAGGAAATGAAGAAAGATTATAAAATGAAGAAAATCTTAAAAAGATCGGAGCAAAATATGAAACGAAGAAGGTGGGGGGTTGGCTTGTTATTTGAGAAAGTTTGCATTATTGGGAAGATATAGGTGAAATACAAGATGGAATAATTTATAATCAAATCCTTTTAACTTTTACTTTTTGATAATTGAGTGTCTGAATTTTTATTCAGAGGAACTAGGTCCTCAACTTGATTCTATAATTAGTGATGAAGCCATAATTTTTGTTTAGCCTGGCCCATAAAAATATGATAAAGATGAGAATATCATGTAATATTTTTATATAAAAAAATGTGATTTAATGACAATTTTAATTGATATCCTGTACATTTCTCTCATATTCTTTATATTTTAAAATTATTGTATAATAATTTCATTATTCACACATATATATATTTATCGTTTCCGATGCAGTTATGTAATAAATTATGCAAAAAAACAAAAACAAAAAAACTTGTAATCAAAATTAATAAAAAAAATGTACTCTGATTTTTTGCACAAAATTTTTTAAATCTTATTCACGTAATGCTCAAGTAAACATTGATAATTTAATACAAATAAGAATAAATTAAAGTATCAACTCCAAATTAAATTGTCAAAGAAACCAACACGTTTTTGGGGCTGTGCATTTTTTGTATGAGGGTTTCTAATTAAATTTTTCCCCTCATTTTATCATCATATTTATTTATATTTTGAGGTAGTTGTTTGTAGTCTTTTAAAAAAAATATAATCCTTCACTTTATGCAATCATAACATTTTCTTGTGTAAATTTTCATTTTCACCAAATTATGTAAATTTTAGCATTTCTCTTTTATGTTAAAATAATAAAAATATTCACTTCTAATTAGTAAAAAATATATAGATAAATTCAAATCACGATTGCATAAAAAAAATTCGTGCATTGCACGGTTATGTCTGTTGTATTTTGTGGATATTTTTATATATTGAGTATAGATTATATATTTTGGTGCAAAATTTGACTGTACAACTACTAAAAACTCGATTAATTTTTGTGGCATTTTTTATGGTATCCCTTTTATTTACTCCAAGATGATATTAAGTTATTTATTTACTTAAATAATTATGATAATTATTGTTTTTATATACAAAATAATGTTTAGTTTTTTAATATATTTAAATTTTTTTACATGTTTGTTTCACACGTCAATCTATATGTGTATTGCAAATATATGTATATATATATAATTATGATTGAGTTTTGCTTTTAACTTTTCAATTATTATAAAATAAAATACTATCGAGTATCGCGCAGAGACATACTAGTTATTATTAATTATTCTAAAAATAGATAAATGAATTTTGGCAAGCGGCGAGACCATGCATGCATGTAGATTAATTGCAAAAAAATTAATTTGATATTATAATTTATAATAATCCCATTCAATTCCATTGTTTGTTCATGTTCTTTACACATTAATTTATTGTTTTCTTCAAATATTTGTCATCAATAATCATTTTTGCCCTTTTCTGATTAATGCATGTGTTTTGCGTGCCCGTCAATTTAATAACTACCACAAAAATTAGGATTTGCCCATGTTATTTGTCAACTTTTAATTCCAACTTTTTGAACATGGACATCAATTGCCTAGTCGTGTGAATTATTGTTAATTATAGCCATGATTTGATGTCACTTCATTATATTTACCCTTTTTTGGATGAATGGGTTGACGATATTATTCCTAGAATATATATTATGGATATACTATACTAGTATGATTATTCATTTTTATAAGTTAGTAGCACAAATTCGAATAAATTTTAGGCAGAAACTTCCATGCAACGGTCTTAAATAGTACTATTTAAGATGGGTCGAGTCAAATTCGTGTGTGGATTAACGCAGGTTAACCCGCAAAAAAAAAAAGAAAAAAAAAACCAGTAAAATCAGTATCAACAGTCTCACTAAAATGTATCATCAAAAATTCGAAAAGTATCATCTGTATCATTAAAAAGTAAGAGATCTGCTAGTTATTTTATACTAGTTTATTTAGTTCAAATTGTGACTTTTTCCATTCAAATTAATGTTTAGAGCTTAGTAGTTTAGGGTGTTTTTAGGGTTCATGATTTTTAAAGGGTTCATGTTTTTTAAGGGTTTTTTAGGGTTCATGGTTTATTTTGTGTTTTTTTTTTGTGTTTTTAGGGGTTTATTTTGTGTTTTTAAGGGTGTTTTTAGGGGTTTATTTTATATTTTTTAGGGTTTATTAATTTTATTTTAGGATATAAATTCATACTCATTTCAAACAAATTAAATCAATTTATTTTAATTTTAGGGTTCACTAATATTATTTTAGGGTATATATTTTTGGGGAACAAAACAAAAGGAATAAAGAAAATTGAAAAAAAAAAATAGAAAAAAAACGTAAAAAAAAACACATTACCACCTTAAATAGCCTTATTTAAGGCGGTTGCACGGAATACCATCTCTAAATTTTATGTTTAGACTTCGCTGAGAACACTAGTAACATGGAAAATTTATATGTACTATTTTATTTTCATAATTCTTATAATGGGTTCCTCTAAACATGATGCATATATAGACTTATTGAAAACAATGATTGCAAAAGAAAATATTTTAAGGGTCTTTTTATATATACCACTAAAATTTCAAAATACACCAAATAATAAATTAATTCAAAAATATTTATTTATGTAATTACTTACTTATCCTTACTAAATTAAAAAAAAAAAAACATAGTAAAACACACACAAAAATATATTGCTGTAATTTGGAGCAGTGAATATGGACGACAAGGGTGCTGATACACATCCGAAAGCTTACTGATGTTGGTGCCATGAATGCCTATACCTACACATCCGAAGAGTTCGAAACTTATTCTTCAGACTTCAACAAACTATTCGAAAATAGTTTTTTGAACTACTTTATAAAGTTTGAAAATCACCCAAAAATCTTTTCAAACTACCACATCAATCATCGTGTTCGAAAAATTATTTTCAGAAATCAGAGATAATTCCAAAAAAAAAAAACGAACTTCAGTGTTTATTTGAAATATTCAGAAATTCAAGCATCAAGTGTGTTAATTTTAGGGATTTGTATGTTCAATCCCCTGGATCATATTGAAGAAGACAAATGAATTGAACTACTGTGAAGAAGGTGGAGTAGATGCAAAGTGAAGAAGAAGAAGAAGAAGAAGAAGAAGAGGAGGAGAAGAGAGAGATGTCGACCGGTTTTATTTTTTCTAAGTTGCTTTAACTTGATTATTAAACCAAAGGGTAAATTGGAGAAAAGGTGGTGTACAAAGAAAAAACACTGAAAAAATAAATAGAGTGATGGACTATGTAGTAAATGTGGTGTATATTGAAAAAATAGTGATGCAAATAGTATCACCCTATTTTAATTATAATTAAGTTGATTCGTGTAATCTCGAATATCAAATAGTAGATGTGGCTAGGGGTGTTCGTAGTCGGCACGGTTTGCGCCGGTTAGGATTACAAACCGCCGATTAGGCGGTATGGTCCGGCGCAAACCGTAATTGGACAGTGCGATGAAGGCCGACGGTCGGTTTATGTACTGTCCGATTTTTTCCGGTTAACCGACAGTTACCCAGTTAATCGTCGGTTTCTATTTTTTTTTCTTTTTTTTTTTTTGTTTAACTTCAAATTTATAAACTATTAAATATTATCATAACTTGCATAAATTAATTAAATTACACATTTACAAGTTAAAAACTAAAAAGAGTGACAAACACAAGTTTATTTGATATTATTATATGATGACATTATAATTTATATCTTACAAGAATACATGTTTATTTTATAAATAATATGACATTATAAAATTATAAATTGTAAATCAAACTATCAAATTACAAACTTACAAGTTACAACTTAACATTAAATTACAATTTACAATTAACAATTTGACTGAGATTTTGGTGTGAGCGAAAATGATGGAGGGGATGGGTATTTATAGGTGAAAATTTGGGGGATTTGAAATTTCAATTTGAAAATTTTTAAAAAAATACCGCATGAATCGGCGGTTTGGAGTACAAACCGTCGATTTGTGTTTCCAAAATGCCGGTTCCACATCAACTATCCGCCTCCGGACGTTTTCAGCCGTAGATCGAGATCACGCGGATCGTGATCTCAACAGTTGAAAAAAATATACATAAACCGCCAGTTTAACCGGCTAATCATCGATTTCTAACTGACGGTTTGTGATTTTTTGAGCCCCCTAATCGGAACCAGACCGAATATCTTCTGGTGACGGGGTAGTTTGTAAACCGTCGGAAAGCGACAAACCGGAGATTAATGAATTGGAGAAATTCTGAACACAATCCCATTTTTCTATTCATAGCCACCAAAATAATTTAAAATATATTTGATATTCTTGTCAATTTTATCCTTAAAACCCCTCAATATATGTGTAGAATGTAGACCCCCAAAAATCAATAAAAATAAAAATAAGAAATTAATATGTACAACCCCTACTCGATTGAAAAAAAAAAGAACACGAGATATCTTTTGTTTCACCGGAAATTATTGATGCTTTCTATTTCATTCAACAATTCTATTTTCTAGAATCAAACTTCATGAATTATGTGTCATCTCCGATCTATGCAACAATCAAACTTCTACATTTAATTATTGCAAATATTGATCAAATTTCTCAAGCATATGATAGAGAAAATGAATTTGTTTCCAAATAAAGTGTTGTGACAGAATAGGATTATAGAGTAGTAAACGAACAGAAAACGTAAAGAAGATACAGATTTACGTGGTTCACCAAATTGGCTACGTCCACGGGCAGAGAGAGGAACGAATTTTATTATGCGGCTAAGTTACAAATTACAGATCTCAAAGACCATATATACATCACTGAGATAAAACACTAAAATTGGGCTTAAAGCCCAAAACTGCATACCGTTGGGAGATTCAAGACATATCAACCTAAAGAGTGTATAAAATACATTTTAAAATGTTTTTTTATCATGAAGATCAATATGCAAAATACAGGAGAAATCACTCGCCAAATCAATATTTAATATTTATATTAAATATTAGATTTTAAAGGCCTCTGAATCCATCAAAATGAAGTCATTTTCAGCCGGGCTCGGCGAAAGGCTAATGTTATGGCTGATTCGTTGGCTAAACTAGCTCTTAGTAATCCTAGTTTTTCTTCCTATATCGGCATTTTACCGGGTGTTATTTTGAATATTATCCCAGAACGTTTTTCCTAGTTAATTGATTTCTATTTTCTCAAAAAAAAAAAGGGTATCGGATTCATTATTATTTTTTAAATTGAAAGAATAAAATGAAAGGAATTGTGGATTCTAGAATCTAAAATGTTTAATCGAAACATTAATGTTGAGTAGTTGAGTTTAGGAAAACAAAAATAAAATACAACAACGACTAATCTAACGCAATTATTTTGTAAGTTTCATGATGTCGACCTCACATATATATAATATATAATTGATACTACAAATTAAAGACAGCGACGACCACTCCTATACATAGCTGTCAAAGTCACATCTTACTATAATGCAATTTTGCATCACATTTTTTTTATGAGGAAATGCAAATTAAAATATGATGTTTACATAATCTATTTTACTTATGTTATATAAATAGGTCAATTCAGAAGAAGAAAAAATTATTGTGTTAAAATTTTATTTCTTCGATTATGTTATACTTTATATTGATATTTCACATTTAGTAATTATTGAATTATTATAATATACATATACTATATGCATGTTTAAACTCGGTTAAGCACGTTTAACTTTCGCCTCATTTTCAAGGGTAATTAATTTTAATTTTTGTCTTTTTTAAGTATGTGAGTATAATTTTGTAATAACAAAAATTTATATTAGACAGTCAAATAAGATATGTCAAATAGGACCAAACCCACAAAAAATGATCCAAATTCAGCCAAAAACCCACGCAAATCCGGCCCAGAAGCTCAACCCGTAGCCCAACAATCAAGCGGGTGGAGCCCACATGCCCGACTGTTCCAATTTTTTTCAGTTTTTTTATTTATTTTTTAGTTGTTTCTTTTTTTATATAAATTTTCATTTTATATCAAGCGTAGTGCACGGGCCTATGTGTTAACGTCGAGTGAGTGTACTACGCGAAATGCCAACAAAAAAATTAAATTAATTCAATTTGATTTTTGTGTTCACTAATTCAATTTTAACGTATATATTTATTTCAAAAAAAAAATAATTTTCAAGCGCAGTGCATGAGCCCACGCATTAACGTTGGGTGAGTACTAAGTACACCATGTAAGATGCCGAATAAAAAAATTAAATACATATTTGCAAAAGCAAGAAGAAATTAAAAATTAGTTCAAAAACTAAAAAGAAAAGGGAAAAGGGAGGAGAACCCCGTCCTCATGTTTATGTACCAAGCAGTAGTCCCCATTTGAACCAAATCCTATGATACATAATAATTATTAATTTTATATTCCGTAAAATATATTCTTTCATCAATACGTTTAGTTTTATATTTATTTATTAATTTATTTGTAAAACTCAATCTTGAGCTCTGTTTATTAATATCAATTTTATCTATTTTAATAGCATAAATTTCAGAAAACATATAAAGTAGCTGTTGGTATTATCATTAAATTTATCGAAATAATTTAATTATAATGATAATTTCAAGAACCGAAAAATTTCCAAATTATTATAGAATAAATGACTAAAAAATGTACGCAAATGATGAATGGCGGAAGCCTCCGGAGGGGTTTTGGAAGGTCAATGTTGATACTTCGCTTCAACAGGATGAGAGTATGGGTTTGAGAATTGTTATTAGAGAATCGAGGGGAAAAACAGTTGTGTCCAGATGCAAGAAGCTTGAGATTCATGTGGAAGCGGAGATTGCGGAAGGATTGGCATGTCAAGAAGGTCTTGTATTGGCTAAGGAGTATGGAGGAACAAAGATTATTCTTGAGACAGATTGCCAAAAGATTCACCACACATTATATTCAGATCAGGAGGACTTCTCTTATCAAAGAGCTCTGTGTCAATCAATTTGGAGAGAAAAGGTTCATATGGAGAAGGTGATCTTTAGTTGGGCTCGTAGAACAGCTGACAAAGCTGCTCATTCCTTAGCAAAGTTAACGTCCTGTAATTATGCTTTCTTTTATTATATCGGTGCTACCGGATAGTGTGTTGTCGAACTTTCCACCGGCGCAACGTTTCTTGAATTAATTTAGTTTCCCTTTTTCTAAAAAAAAATGTATGCTTTCGTGAGTCCAAATGAGATCTCCTTTAGATAACTATATATGTCTCACTCTGTCACTCTATATCTTATTATTAGATTAGGGGCTCGTTTACTTCGGTGGATGGGATTGGGTGTGATATCCTATGAATTTAAAGTTAAATTTACAAAACATGAAATATATGGTGTGATAAAATATATAAACATATGAATAAAATGAAGGAGATGAAGGATAACTCATAACCCACTTGTTATGAAAGTATATGAATCCTTCAATTAGTCCTTATTCACAAGGAAAAATATGTAAATGTTTGTGTTATACACATTCATTTCAACAAAACTTTGTATAATTTTAGCCTTGCATTAGTGGGATATCCCTATCCTCCAAAGTAAACAAGGCCTAGATGTATTAATTTTCCTTCCATTTTTGTCTTCAATTTATTTTATTTTGCTTTAGTTTAATTTTATAATTATTAATTAATATTTTTAATTATATACAATTATGGTTTCAAATAATTTTTAGTATTTGATTTTTAATTTTTAGTTTATTATTCTATAATTGGGGTATATAACTATTTAAAATTTTAATTTTTCATAATAGATGCTAATTAGAATTGATTATATTAAAATAATTTATACTGTTATAATAAGTATTATAAAAATAATGAATTTGATAATGACAATCATGAAACTCAAAAAAATGTTGAAACGAACGATCCTCACCCAATTAAAACAATATATTATTAACTGTATTTGAGGGCACATGGTATTTCCTATTACGCTTCGTGTTACATTTTCAAATTAAGAGTTTTTCTTGTACTTTTTTTCTTCAATTTTATTTTTATGTGATTTAGTTTAATTTTATGATTATTTTTAGGGTCACTCTACCCAATTAAGGTTTATAATTATTTTTAATATTTAATTTTCAATTTTCAATTAATAATTCATTATTATGGTTGATTTTTTCAAAATTACATTTTTTAATCTTTTTAATTCATTTTTTTGTTGATAAATATTGACTATGATTATTTATGTTGTAATTAATTTTTATTTTATAATAAATATTATTAAAATAAAAAATTTAATATAAAACACGAAGTAAAATATGAAATAGTGTAACAGGAAATTTCAACCTATCTGAGGAATATTCAAATGATGCACTTTCCACGTGAAGAGAGCGAGACCTGGGGTTCAATTCCCACCGGTCTCCCCTCCCCAATTCAAAATAGAAAAAAAAAATATATTCTCTCTGTCTCGATTATCTAGTTCACATTTCTATTTTGAGGTGTCCTGATTATATAGTTCATTACTATAAGTACTGTTATTTTTAATAGGAATTTACAATTATACCCTTATTAGGTTTTGGAAATTAAAAAAAAATAAACATTTAAGTTTGTGAAAATTGTAAATCTTAAATGTTATTTTTTCAAAAAATGAGAAACATTAATTAAAATTGACCAACTTAATTAATTTGCATGTACTTGAATTTGATCAATTCTATTGATATTCATTGTATTTGCATTTCATTAATTGTATATTTTATTTGTTTCAAAAAACTAATACATTAAAGTTGAGCTAAAATTTAAGTTTTATTAATTTTTATTAAATAAGGTTAAAGTCGGAAGTTTAGCTTTTTTTTTCATAAATATTTTTAATCTATGTGCGAGTAGAAAAAAGACTATATAATCAGGACGGAGGGAGTATATTATTAAGGGCAAAGATTCGTTTTAATCCTATAACTATTTGTGTAGGAGCGCTTTGATCCCTATTTATCTTTTTGGTTCAAAATGATCCTATAACTATTTTAAAGGTTTAATTTGGTCCCTATTTTGATCCTCCAACTATTTTAATACACACTTTTCTCATATAATTAGATTATTTCACACATTAACACACACTTTTTACACACATATGGATTGAACACAAAATTTTCATCATTTTCACAAAGAATTCTCATATGGATTGAACATGAAATTTTCTTCAACTTTACAAAGAATCCTCCACTATTTTATGTTTGTATAGAAAATTCTTAATTATTTTATTTAGCATAACGTAAATAATTATTTTTGTATATTTTTTAGTTATTTTTTTATTTTATCATATAATAATGATTCGTATTACTCAGATAATTACATTTATTTCATATAAAAAGTGTGTGTTAATGTATGAAATAATCTAAGTATTTAAATCTTATTAATAAATGAAAACATAAAAATATGATAAAATAAAAAAAACATACAAAAAATAAAAAAAAACTAAAACCATACAAAAATAATTATTTACGTTATACTAAATAAAATAATTAAGATTTTTCTATACAAATAAAAAATAGTAGAGGATTCTTTGTGAAAATGGAGAAAATTTCACGTTCAATCCATATGAGGATTCTTTGTGAAAATGGTGGAAATTTCGTGTTCAATCCATATGTGTGTAAAAGGTGTGTGTTAATGTGTGAAATAATCTAATTATGTGAGAAAAGTGTGTGTTAAAATAGTTGGAGGATCAAAATAGGGACCAAATTAAACCTTTAAAATAGTTATAGGATCATTTTGAACTAAAAAGATAAATAGGGATCAAAACGCTCCCACACAAATAGTTATAGGATCAAAATGAACATTTGCCCTATTATTAATGATTCATCATTTTATCCATCAATTTCTTTTTTTTTAAATAAAAATACTGGGGTGAGCAGCGCCAGAAGAAAATAGTTTTGTTCCCCTTTAATTTTTAGTTCTGAAGTTGTCATGTGAACCTAATTTAATAACATTAATTATTAGTTATTTTTCATCATGATCTCAAATTTATGCTGTGCAATCGCCAATTTGACATATAAGTCCGTTAATTGAACATTTGAACTTCAGAAATGGTAAAATATACATGATACAAAATTATATATATATATATATATATATATATATATAAGTCTAAATGAGAAAGCTCTTGCTTGTTGTGAGAAATATAAAGTATAAACTGATCCGGTCAAGTCTTGTGTGCACTAGATGCACATCAGACGGTCAACGCGCGTTGATCCGGTCAATTCATTGATCAAAAAATCCATCAAAATTAATATCATTCATAATACTAAAAAATATTATTTCAAAGCTCAAAAGTATCATTAAAAAATATCGGTCAGAAAAAAAATAAAGAAAAAAACTGTTAAAATCAGTATCAATCTAAATACTAAAAAATATCATTCAAAATTAAAAAAAAAAAGTATCACTTGTATCCCTAAAAAGTATCACTCGTTTTGACGATTTTGTTGGTCAACACTTTGGCCGAGTCAACGTGCGTTGACCTAGTCAACACGTTGACCGTCTGATGTACATGAGTATTCGCGATAAATAAAATAGCAATGGATTCTGAAAAAAAAAATATATATTAGGAAGAAAATAGCAATATAAAAGTGCCAAACACATCAATTTCTATATTGTGAATAATACAACAATGAATGGTGAAGAATATATCAATATATTTTCAACAAAATAGCAATACGAAATTGGGCACAAATACATGCAATTATCTTGTAGTCATCACCCACTTAATTTTTAAACGAAAGTGACAAATAGATTTATTTCTATTTGTGAGGTTGGATGGTCACACAATATTTAATTAATTTAATTGTGTGTGCCTTTTGTTTAACAAATTTGTCACTTCAGTCACGTTGGCCAGAATAAATACATATTGCATTCATTGCTACTAATTGATAGGCAACTATTCCGAAAGAAAATGACTTCACCCATTGGCCACCACAAATCACTTACTAGATTAGTTAGCTATTTGGCCAAATTTTAATTCCCTATTTTATTTTTTGAGAAAAAAAGATTACCTTCGTTAAATCATCCAGACATTCTCTCAAACACGGTGCAATTATGGTGTTTTAAAGGTAGCTGAACAAATTGGTGATCGACACTGTTCGTAGAAGAGATAATTTCAGTTTTAGTCCCACTAGAATAGGATTAAAACACTTTTGGTCTTATATTTTTTGTTTTTGGTCTCATAGTTTATTAGCTCGACACTTTTGGTCTTATATCTTATATTTTTGGTCCCATAGTTTATTATCTAACAATTTTGGTCCCAGGTATTTTTTTTTTCAACATGTTTAATCCTAAAACTAACATTATATTTTTTTGACCTTTTTTTCCACATATTTTGTCGAGAATTTTGCTAGACAAAAATCGTAGATTGGCAAGAAGTTGAAATGGTTTTGTTAGGCATTTTGCTGAATATTTGTTGGGCATTTTGCTTGATATTTTGTTGAATATTTTTCTGAATTTTTTTAAGATATTATGTTATTTTGTTTGGTATTATGCTGAATTTTTTGTTAGATATTTTTCTCTTTTTTTCTTAATAATTTGCTGAAAAAATGAAGTCAAGATGTCCTTTGAATAAATAAATAAATACACACACACACACACACACATACTACACTTGGGACTAAAAATGTCGAAAAAAAAATATTTGGGACCAAAAGTGTCGAACTAATAAACTATGAGACTAAAAACAAAAGATATGAGACCAAAATTATTTTAACCTTATTCTAATGGGACTAAAAGTGAAATTATCCCGTTCGCAGAATGCCAAGACCAACTATAATGAACCATAACAAAACAAACAACAAAATTTTAATCCCATATTTTTTATTGGATCTATACACTTCATATGTTTAATAATTATTATATGGTATACTAATAAAACATAATATTATATATATATACATACACATATTGTTAGAATTTGTTGCCCAAAATATTAAAAAATACAAATCACTAATCAATGTTAAAATTAATGTTGAAGTTAGTGTGTTCACTAAGCATTCAACATACATCGGAAGTATATAAATTACTTTGCACAAGAGATAAATTTTAAATCACACACCTTAGATATATGACTGACGTATGGCGAAATTTCACTATCACAAGTGATGAAAGATTATAAAATATCAATAATGTCCAATTCAACATCTTAGACATATCGATAAACATTAAAAGAATCATATTCTACTTTTCTTCGAAGAATGAATTCGAAAAATAAACTATCCTAAAAGACAATTTGTATGCAATCTAGCTATGAATCCTCCACTTATATCTCTCACATCTATTCTAGACAAACAACCTCTTCGCATGAATTGGTTGAACAATAAATCAAGAAAAGATGAAGATCTGATAGTAGAAGAAAACTATGTTAGATTTGAGATTCAAGCTCTGGATATTCTCACACACAGCGGTGATATTTTCTCTGCTTGAATAACCTCTCCAATTGTGAAGTTTTCACCTTAAATCAATCTTCAATTGGATTGGTTTCTTCCCATGTCATCTCTTTGGTTGTGGGTTGGGAAAACCGCCACAACTTGTTCTTTCGTTTCGGAAGTAACCGTTCTTCATTGTGGCTGAGGGATGAACACACGTCCTTCAGCACTCTCTTCAACTGTCCCAACAAGACACTACTGAGATAAGTTGGTTAGAGTAAGAGAAATAGAGATAACACGATTCCTACAAAGTAGGGATACATTTGACTATTTCAACTTCATGTAGATCTAATATCTTAACCACCTATATCCATTATTTTGAATTTAAAATTGCGTGGATATAATTGATTAATTCAAAAAGAATTAATCCTAAAAATCAGGAAATGATAAGATTACTATATTCAATGTTGTCGGAATGCTGTTACATATTGTGTATAACATTGAGGACAATATTATCAACATAGTTGATAACATCCGATGTAGCATCATTCCTAACACATACATATATAAATTATTTAATAATAGACTATTTAAAATAATAATTTAAAAGGGTTAAGGGCCACATAGCCCCCTCGACTATTCTACAAGGCTCACATTGCTCCCTCTTTGACTATTTAGTCCATTTAGCCCCCTCGACTATCTAAAATGACTCACATTGCTCCTTCTATATGGATGAAAAAGTTAACATTATTAACAAACACACACTAACACACATTTTCTCACACACTAAGATTTTTTCACATATTTTTACACATAATTTTACAATTAACCAAAATTTCTACAAGTTAATAAATTATGGTTAATAAGTAATAAAATAATAAATAGCCACAAATTAATTAACACATAATAATAATAATAATAATAATAATAATCTAGTATGGAAAATTCAATATTTATAATATATGTATATATATATATTGAGATAATTTATAAAATTATTTTAATCTAAAAATCATTATCCGTATATTTCAAATTTACAATTAAGCATTCGACTTCATTTTCAATGGTAAAACAAACCCACAAATCAATTAATATAACTGTATAATGACTTTTGAAGATGAGAATTTAAGCAAATCTGAAATTCATAAATCACACTCCATTTCCAAAATATTAAATCATCATAAATGAAAACTCAATCTCTATTGTAGTATTCATCATCGAATCATCGAATTTCAAAATTCAAATTAATTTTATAAATTGTCTAAATATATATATATATATGTTAATTACTATATTACTATTATTATATGTTAATTAATTTATTAATAAATTTATTGGTATTTATTATTTTATTAATTATTAACCATAATTTATTAATTTGCAGCAATTTTGGTTAATTGTAAAACTATGTGTAAAAGTATATGAAGATTTTAGTATGTGAGAAAAATGTGTGTTGGCATGTGTGTTTACTAATGATGTTAGTTTTTCCAATTTTGGTTAATTGTAAAACTATGTGTAAAAGTATATGAAGATTTTAGTATGTGAGAAAAATGTGTGTTGGCATGTGTGTTTATTAATGATGTTAGTTTTTCCATCCATACAAGGGGTAATGTGAATCATTTTAAATAGTTGAGAGGCTAAATGGACTAAAGAGTCAAAGATGGGGCAATGTGAGCCTTGTAGAATAGTCGAGGGGGTTATGTGACCCTTAACCCAATTTAAAAATAAAGGACCGATCTTGCGAACACCAATTATATATAAAGCTTATATCAAACAAAAAATATCACTTCTAATGCTGAAAATATAACTTATAATACTGAGAACTATCACGTTTATTTAAATAGAAGCTACCGCTAAAAAAGAACAATGACATTTTTATAATTATTACTATATTTTTTGAATTAAAAAAAATATAAATTATAACACTGAAAATTATGACTTCTAACATTGAAAAGTAAAAAATATATATTTAATATAAGACTTATATACAACCGTAAATTTAGGTTGTTATTTAGAAGAATTTGCTTATTTACCATAAATGTATCATCAGAAACGATATAATGACTCGTCGTGTGGGCATCTCTATCACATATAGTTTGCCACTATTGTCAATAATAATATTGTGATTTCTATACAAAGACTATTAGATCATATCTAAATTTACCAAGGCATGAGCCATGTGGTCGGTTAGTTGTTCTACGAACCCAACTAAAAATCACATTATCGAAGTGGGAGGCCTCCGTTCTAATGGATCGTCGTCTCTTTTCTTTATATGACAAGTCTTCCTTCTCTCAAGTACAAACGCTTCGTTAGATCACCTAACAGTCCGTTTCAAGAATAACATTTCTCCCGCCATATTCCCAAGCCAATACCAGACCCTCTTGGCAAGACATGCCTTCAACAATTTATGGACTAAGCGTATCTGTTAATCTCTATTTGTGAGTTATTTATTATTCACGGGTCAATTAAAATATATTCTTTTTCATGGGAACAATAGCAAAGATTTATTGAAATCACAACAACGAAAAAAATTGTTGTAATTAAATATCCCCTTCGTTTCACAATAAATGTCATTCTAGCACTTTAATTTTGTTTCACAAAAAGTGTCATTCTACACAATCGAGGTACAAATTTCACATTTTTCTCATATTTGCCCTTATTTAATGCATTTAAACAATCATATTTAACTCATTTAATGTATTTACGTAAGAGTGTATTAGGCTATTTGGTTATCTAATTAATATCTTTATTAATATGTGTGCATTCATCCAAAATGATAATTATTCAGAAACGGGGGAGTATGTTTTTAAGTATGTATTAATTTGCTTGTTTTTTCTTTGTAAAATTATTAACGATTTGTTTGACTTAAAAAATGATATACTATGTAACAGTAAACTACTAATCGTACATGTCTAGTGGTGGAGTGAGGTTGTTTGGAGATCAAGAATCACAGATTCGAATCTCCTCAATATTACCAGATCGTGTGTGTGTGTAAACTACTAATCGTATATGATATATATTGATAATTCAGATTTATAAATATCATATCTTAATAACCACTTGATTTATATTATATTAAATTAAAAAAGTCAAATTGAGATTGCACACTAAAATGGTGTCGTGAATGAGCGATGCTTATAAATATTAAAATATTGGCATGCATGAAATAATAGAGCTGGTCTTGCGATAGTTGCGTACAATAGTTATAATAGAGAGCTTATAATTAAATTTATTATTTTTTTATATTTTAATTCAGTTTCAATTTACTGTGCTTTAGTTTAATTTTACATTTACTAATTAGGATTCATTCTACCCAATTATGATATATAATTTTTTTTATAAAATAATCAATTATTATTTAGAAAATGAAAATTATCATTGTAAAATTAATAAATTGAAATTGAATTAAAAAAATCGAAAAAAAACCTAATAAATTTAGTTAGTGTTGCACAAATATGATTTAATATAATTTTTTTACTAATCTGATGTTCGGCATCTAAAATATGGTTTAATATAAAAAATGATAATTATTTCTACAATAACAAAAAAAAAGTAAGAATGATTTTCTACAAGGGTTAAGGGCCAATTTGGCCCCTGAACTATATTGGGGGGGCCAATTGGCCCTTAAACTATTTTGGGTCTCAATTGGGCCCCTGAATCGTGATTTAAGGCTCAATCAAGCCCCTCCGTCAATCCTCACTTAACGCCCGTTAAGTGATAGCCAAAACGACGTCGTTTTAGCCAAAACGACGTCGTTTTAGCCAAAACGACGTCGTTTTGGCTCTGATCCAAAAAAAATAAAATTTAAATGAATGAAAATCCAAACCCGCCCCGCCCACCCATGGAGAATCCGACCCGATCCCTTCTAATTTGGGGATCGATTTCATATACTCCCCCAAAACCAAATTCATTTCAAGAACCCTAAAACCCCAAAATTCTCTTGAAGCTCCCCAACTCACCTCCAATCTCTGAAATTGAAGGTAATCTTCAAGCTTCGCACGCAATTATGGAGGCTCAATCGTCATCGAGCTCAACTTCATATAGAAGGAGCCAAAGTTTAAATTTGAGTGGAGGCAGCAGGTTATGCGATTGTGGCATTCCAGAAGTGATGAAGACGTCCTGGACAAATGCAAACCCGGGAAGAAGATTTTATAGTTGTCGAAACTATAATGTAAGTATGAATTGGAGAACTTCATGTCAGATTTTGGATACACTTTTAGGAAAATTTGTTAAACTCTTATAAAATTTGATAATTGCAGTCACCAAATGAGAGGATTTCAAAACGAGGTTGTAATCATTTTAGGTGGTTTGATGTTGAGCCTATGAGTGATAGGGCAAATGAAAGCTAATGTTGAAGTGAAGATGATGAAGAATAGGCTTAAAATATTGTACTTTGCTTTAGTTGTATCTTGGTTCTTGCTAATCTATGTAAGTTTGAAGTAAAATGCAGCTTTAATCATTTGTAGTGTATGATCTCAGAAGCTGTATTAGTTAGTCCATCATCTGTAGGCTATCATCTTTTATGAGATCAATGTATCTACCACAGTTTATGTGTTTTGATATTAATATGAATTCTTGATTTTTATGACAGTTACTACAACTCTTTTAAAGTGATGATTGGATAAATTTGAACAACTGCACATAACATAAATTATAGTCCATCAAGGCTCTCAAATAATGTTAACAAAAAAGTGAGTCATAGCTCACTTAGAACCCAATGCATTCAATGATCAAGCAACATTTACAAAAGATGAGTCATAGCTCACAAAGAACCCCCATTGCATTCAATGGTCAACCAACATTTACAAAAAAATGAGTCTTAGCTCAGAACCAACCCTTCAACAGCCACTAACATATGCAAAAAATGAGTGACTGCTCACAAACAACACCCACAAAATAAGTGACTACATATCCCAATCATCAACCTCCCAACATGTACAAAATAAGTGTCTGCCCCATATCAGAATTCATCTCCAAACATTTACAAAAAATTATGCAGTTTCCAGGATGTCACTTCTTCTTTTTGTCTCTCATTTCCTTCTGCTTCTTCTCAAGGGCACTCCTTGTTGTGCAGGGTTTCCCTTTCCAGGTTGGCCCGGGTGGTTTGAATGGTAGATTAGTAGCTTGGATTGATTGAATCCCAGTAGCTGCAAATGCAATCCTCCTAGTGGCATTGCTTTTACCACTTGCAGAGGTTTGTCGTTCTCTGCGTAGCTCTCTCTCATTCGGGATTGGATATCTTGTGGTTGGATCCGGATCACAGCTCAAGGGTTGGCTTGCAATGGGATCTCTCTGAGTAATAACTGTCTCAGAGCTCATTCCAGGCTACAAGCAGTGTATTCATTGTTAATTTAGAGAAGGATAGATGCATAGTGAGAATATAACAAAAAAAATAGTACTTCACTTACATTGAATGTTGAGTTTCCAGTGTTTGAATCAGTGTATAACCCCATGCCAACAATGCTTCTGTTTTTCCTTTTGCATTTTGGATTGGTTGATGCACTGCTATCAATCTTCCTTTTACCCTTATCTACAGTGTGTTTTCCCTTTCCCTTCTCATCTTGTTCCTACAAGAAGAAATTATTAGTAAATGATAAACTTAGTGTGAGTAGTAAATGGTAGACTTAAAGAATATTCAGTAGTATAATATTAAGTTTACCTTAGCCTTTTCCTTCTGTGGACATCTTGATGCATTGTGGTCTTCTAGATGACATATGGAACATTTCATGACCAAACCCTTCCTGCCCAACGACCCAGAAGTATGCCCTCTCCTTGACTCTTTTGAGCTCCTGATCCTCTTAATTCTAGGCCTACCAGGCTGCCTAATGATGGGTGGGGGTTCACAGGGCTCAAAACTATTAACATTCATGAATTTCAGATTGGGCAGAGGCTCCATTGGCATCTCATATGTTGCCATATATGCTTCCTTACTGTACCAGGCTGAGATGAAGGATTTAGGATCCTTCTTTGCATGATTGATGGCCACAATAGCATGACTACAAGGGATCTCAGTTAGATCCCATCTTCTGCATGTGCACAATCTTGAATCTACCCTCACAACGTGCCTATCATCACCATCGCCTACTTCATACCCATCATTTCCATTGAACAACACTTTACACCCAAAAGCCCTCTCTAGATTCTCTTGATACATATCCATACATGAGGGACTCCAATTACTTGCCCATTTGTGAACAAATTCTTTGTTTGAAGCTAACCTAGTCATAGCTAACTCCCTAATCTCCTCTAACATAGAGACAATGGGCTTAAATCTAGCATTTCTAATGCTAGCATTGAATGATTCACAAAAGTTATTGTCAACACACTCAGTCTTAGACCTTGAGCTAAAGAAAGCTCTACAGAATACATGTGGATTGTAGGACACAAAGTCCTCTGCAGCATCCTTACTCACTGCTCCCAAAAGCTTGAGATTGTCTTCAAATTCTTCTCTAAAACTGCTCCATGCACAACTCCAGAACTTCTTCTTCAATTCTTCACTGTGCCATTTCTTGCTCCAGTTGGCATGCACATGCCTAGCACAATATCTGTGCTCTGCTAATGGCAGCACCTCCCCAACAGCATGTACTAGTCCCTACATACAAACAATAAATCACACAATGAGTTAGTATCTTTTAAAGAAAAAAAACAAACTGAAATAAAGGCCATGTACCTTCTGCATATCTGACATCACTGTAATTGATTTGCCTCTGTCATTGATCTCAAGATCCATCACAAGCAACTCCATGAACCACTTCCAATTCTCATTGTTCTCCTTGTCTGCTACTGCCCAAGCAATAGGGTAAATTTGATCTGCTGCATCTCTCCCCACAGCAACCAACATTATACCCTTCACAGTCCCTTTTAGATGGCAGCCATCTAACCCTATTATAGGCCTACAACCAGCTTTCCAGCCCCTCTTCAAAGCAGCAAAACAAATAAACAACCTCTTGAATACAAGTCTACCCATTCCCATAGCTTGTTCATCTAAATCCAGCTGAGTGGTTGTGTGCTCATTTGTCACCTTCAACAGCCCTAAGTAAGCACCTATATACCCAAACTCCTTAATGTAACTACCTTCTAACTCTTCCCTCACAATTCTCTTAGCCCTCTTAAGCATAGTGCTAGACACATACAGGTGCATTTTCTGCTCAGCAAGTCTTCTTAACTCCTTCACAGTCACAGTAGGTTGATCACATATTAAGGCTCTGAACTCCCTGGCTAGAAACTTGGCAGAAGCTAACTGATTTCTAGAATCTTTTAAACAACTATGCTCACTGTTAAAAGTCTTGACCACAAGCCCTGTATCCTTACCAGTTTTGGACATGAACAAGACAAAAGGACACCATGCACTCTTGCACTTTGCTCTAATTCTGTGTTTTTCATTAGGATTCAACTTTAAGGGAGTACACTTTGCTATACTGTATTTAGCTATAGCTGCCCTAGCCTCTTCAGCATTACCAAATGTCATCCCCAACAAAAAATGAGGATTCCCATCATCACATTCATATCTAACATGCCTTGAACTCTGAGTGAGTATTTTAAACTCAACTTCACTATCATCCCCACTGCTTTCATCACTAGAATCAGACTCACCTACAGAGTTTTCCTCTCCACTCTCTAAATCAAACTCACTCCCAAACTCTTGCTCACACTCTTCCTCAATGCATATTCCCTTACCCTTGTTATCCATTAACTCTTTACCCTTCCTAACATCTAAGTCTTCAGAGACATTCTGCTCAGCAACTACCCCCCTACTTAGAGACTCATCCATCATATCAAACACAACATCATCTGGGATATACTCTACATTTGCAGAAGACTGTGTGCCTATAACATTCTTCCTCACAACAATATCATCATATGGATAAATGTGAACACTACTATCATCCTTGCAGTCCAAGACACTAGCAACAATATCATTGATACCATCATCATTCTCAAGCAATGACACCCCATCAACTAAGTTTTTCCCAGGCTTGATGAAACAAAGTTTTTTAAC
Source organism: Perilla frutescens (assembly GCA_026008535.1). NCBI lineage: Eukaryota > Viridiplantae > Streptophyta > Magnoliopsida > Lamiales > Lamiaceae > Perilla > Perilla frutescens. The sequence continues at coordinate 4,826,392 of BRKX01000001.1, forward strand.
TTCTGGCATTCGAAATTGTTGATTATATTTCTTTATCATATGAGTGAATGACAAAAAATCCATATCCCCCTTCTCAACTACCTCCCTGCCCCCTACATATTCTAGTGAATCTTTCAACACCCATCTACCACCCTTGTGATAAACTAAATTTATTATCTCACAATCCATCAAACCAAATGCTATATAAAAAAAAAAAGGAACACAAATCAGAGACAGAAGAGGCAGATCAAAAGAAAAAAATCAGAGATTTTTGCAATGGCGCCAAGTTTGGAATGAAATCTTACCTCCGTGTGCTTTACGCGCTCGCCGACGTGGGCACCCAGAATCCGACGTGGCCGGCGACGTGGACTGCCACGTTGCTTCTTCCAATCCTACGTGGCGAACAGACCTGGTGACGTGGATGCCCTAAACCTCCTAAACCCTAATTTTTTTGGTTGAATCTCTCAATACTTACAAGAAATCTGTAAATTTTTTTGGTGTGTTCGGTTGAATCGCTTGAAGGTTGAAGAACCCTAATTTTTGCAAAGTGTCGATTAATTTGGTTTTGGGGGAGTATATGAAATCGATCCCCAAATTAGAAGGGATCGGGTCGGATTCTCCATGGGTGGGCGGGGCGGGTTCGGATTTTCATTCATTTAAATTTTTTTTTTTTTGGATCAGAGCCAAAACGACGTCGTTTTGGCCAAAACGACGTCGTTTTGGCTATCACTTAACGGGCGTTAAGTGAGGATTGACGGAGGGGCTTGATTGAGCCTTAAATCACGATTCAGGGGCCCAATTGAGACCCAAAATAGTTTAAGGGCCCAATTGGCCCCCCCAATATAGTTCAGGGGCCAAATTGGCCCTTAACCCTTTCTTTCTACAATTACCACCGTTTAATAAATAGGGATAAAGTTCAATTTGCCCCTTGAACTATTTTCTGAAAAGCATCTTGACCCTTAAACTAAATTCGGTCTAAGTTAGCCCCCCTGAACTATTGAACTAAGCTCGGTTAACCCCCTGAACTATTAAATTTGACCCAGTTAGCTTCCTCGAAGGTAAATGATTTTATTTTATTTATTTCTAAATAAATAAAAAATATTTAAATATATATATATATATATACATAATAGTAATACAAAAATGAAATATTTTTTTATAAATAATTTTAGTGGTACATAAATTTTCATTATATATATTTATCATATATTAAAACATCAAACCACTATAATTGAAAATAGCAACATATAATTGACCATAATTATGATTTTTTTATATATAATTATGATCTATATTAAATCGATCATTTATAGATATTAATAATCTACTATAATTTATCTAATATAATATATTTATTAAAATATATAAATTTTCATTTCCGGAATCCATATAGTATAATTTCATACATACATACATACATGCATACATGCATGCATGCATATAAAAGAAATACGGTATTTTCTGGATTGTATTTTTAGTTAATTAATTTAATGATAATGTGATTTCATTTAATTCATTAATTTAATTTTTTCTTCAAATTATGCTAGTTTATATATATATATATATATATATATATATATATATATATATATATATATATATATATGGACATATTGAATGGAAAATGCCTGTATATTCTTAATTTTTTGGGAAATAATAGTTACAAATTTTTCTCTTTTTATTTTATTTAGAAACAATCAAAATAATTTTTTTTTATCTTCAAGTGGTTAACTGGGTCAAGTTTAAAAATTCAAAGGTCTAATTGAGACTAAATTTAATTAAAGAGTCAGAATGCTACTTGAAAAATATTTTAAGGGTCAAATTGGATTTTATCTTTTATTCTTAACTGAGTCGAGTTTGAAAGTTTAAGAATCTAACCGAGACTAAATTTAGTTCAAGGATTAGAATGGTGATTGAAAAACATTTTAGGGGTCAATATGTAAAGTAAAAAAAGGTGGAAAGTCCAAAATCAATCATTTATAGAATTATAGTATCAGAATCCCAAAATTTGATTAATCCATCAAACAACAAATCTACCATAAAATAATATGCTGCTTTACTTCTGAAGCCTTTCTCTCTCTCCCCTCCGCCATTCCTCTCTCTCTCTACACGCTCGCACACAAGCGTGTCTATTTGCCGCGTTTAAATGCTTGCTGGATTGCTGTCACAAATTTTCTTGTTGTGTAGCGGATGGGCTCAGATTGATATGTTCTGAATCTTGATTAAAGATCCGAATCCCGAGAATTTTCGCATTATTTTTTTGGGAACGAATCCGAGGAATATTCGTTTGTTGATGCTCATCTAAATCTCGCTACTGCCGAGTTCGGCTGCCGACGAATTCCTCCGGTGAGTCGGTGACGTATTTTTCTTCACTGCCGGAGAACGCTCTGTTTTCTTTGCATGTGTGTTATTTCGTGTGTGTATTCATGTGCATGTGTATTTGGATGAATGAAGATTAAGGTTGATTGGATACATCGGGGTTGATTGAGTTCTGAACATTTATTCTTAGATAGTATTATGTATTTTATTCATTTAATGCTCTGTTACTTCAAGAAGTCACTACTTTTTGTCAGATGGGGAAGTATGGGTGAGTGAGGAGAGAATTTTGGATTGATTTTGTTTATGAAGGAGAAGAGTAACCACTCTTGATTGCGACAAGGGATTAGTTGTTGATGTGCTGACAAGTTTTGTTCATTGGAATTTTCTTCACACTGTTTGTTCGTTGACGAGTCTGCAGATTGAGTCAGTATAGATGAGCTCAATTATTTATCTGTTTTTTTTTTTTTTTGTGTGTGTGAATTGTCTAATTTTGCGGTCTAAAACGTGCAGCCTGAAACTCGTTGATTTGATTGAAGCATTTCTTGAATATCTCTTTTTGATTGTGACATCCTTAGGTGGGAACCTTTTTTTTTAATTCAAATGAGAGTCTGCGTGCAAAATGTTTTGTATTCTTACCCAATATTTGTTTCTATATTAGCTCTTCATCTGTATGAAAGGGCAGCTATAGGATGTGGGTGTGCAATAACTATTGTTTAACTCAATAAAATAAAAAGGACACCAAAAGAAATATATATGTATATATTCATTTATATTGTCGGCAGTGTAATTGAGAATTTGTAGACGTTGGGCAGAAGGATATTTTGAAGAAAATTCTCTTTCTAGTTTCATTCTGACTGAAATTAAGAGGAAGTTTGTAGGAAGTCTTTCAAGGGTCATTTCGGTTATACCTTGTGAAGCTTTGCCAGGTTTGCAGAGGTTGCATAAAAATCTGACTTCCTTTAATACGATCGTGCACAAGGATCATCTGTGTATAGTTGGTAAGAGTGGATAGTTTGAGGCATAACTACATTGATCATTACTCTGTCATGTTTCAATTTGAGAAGGAACACATTTGAAGAATTTCTGGTTACTCGTGTGGCATTCTTGTTGGTGGAGTGACTTCTAATGTTCAGTACTCAGATTAAGTGAACATAATGATAGTTTCATTTCAAAAAACTATGGCAGCCACAGACTAGAAGTAGCAAAAATGTAATACAAATGTAATGCAAATGCATGTCATTCTTATCTGAGTTTTGTATTGTTATTCCACAGACAAATATGGTTGCATTCGGGAAAAAGTTGAAGGAGAGACAAATTCAAGAATGGCAAGGGTACGCATCATACGAGCTTTTGATACAATTCAGATTCAGTTTTCTGTCAAAACTTAATATTTCTTGGTATTACTGAATAATTTGGAACATCTTTAAAGGAGTTCTCGAGGGTGTATAATATAGATGCATATCCCATGTTATGTGTGACAATGTGATCGATATGCTTCACTAACGTTGGTAGAAATCCTGATAGTATACAAATATTTTTAGTGCCTGTGTATGTTAAGGGACAGCTGATAACTTTATCTTAGATGTTTAATATAGCTGTCTGAGAACCTTGACAATAGTGGATGCACATCAAGCAGAAACCAGCAATATAGAACTCTGCTTATGATAGACATAATTATATCTATCGCGGTCTTGAGTTTTCTTCACTAAAAATGATTTACTTTTTGTGCAATGTAGTTACTACATCAACTACAAATTAATGAAGAAAAAGGTAAAGCAATACGCTAATCAAATTGAAGCTGGTGCATTGGAACGACGACATGTTCTCAAGGATTTCTCGAGAATGCTGGATCATCAGGTAACTATAAAATAATATAGTAAACAATTGACAATTTATCAATCTCCTTAAGATGTAACTGTATGATGGTGTACTCTGTTGACATGCTTTGAGTCATTTAATGTTAACTGAAATCATATCAGTATTCTGAAGGGAATATCATTAACATTCCCCACTGCGTTTAATCTTCTTTGACTATAGTTTACTTTATCTTATTTAGTAGTATTATTTTGGGAACGGTGGCAATGCCGCAATACAGCACATTTTAGAGAGAATTTTTGGCCTAGAAAAATGTAAATTTTACATCAATTAGGTTCAAGTGAAAAATCTACTGAAAATCTACAGTTACTTGGAAGTTATTATGGTTTTTTTTTGTAGGCATTTTCGTTTTTATATATTTTCTACTTTCTCGGTGTATGTGTTTCATGAAAAATGGAACTTGAGAAATCTATATCTTTCAAAATGGCATTGAACTTTGTTAACACTCTAGGCTTATTGTGTCTCTACTAAATTTAGATCTGGATAAGAAAAGTTTTTTTTTTTAATTTTTATTTTAAGAAATATGCAGGAAAAGATGACTACTGAGGTTTGTTTGTATTTTAGTTGTATTTCTTGTTTTTATTTTCGTGCTTATCACAGTGAGTTCAAGTTTTTTTTTTGTTTTTTTTTGCACTAAGTTCTTTTGCAATGAAATTTATATATTGCCTTAATGTGTCACTGCAGATAGAAAAAATTGTTCTCTTTATGCTGGAACAACAAGGCCTACTTGCAAGCAGGATTGCCCAGCTGAATGAACAACAAGAAGCTCTTCAAGAAGAACCTGACATATCGAAAATATCTGAGTTACGGGAAGCTTATAGGGGAGCTGGGCAGGATCTCCTAAAGCTTCTCTTTTTTGTTGAAATGAATGCCATTGGTCTGAGGAAGATCCTTAAAAAGTTTGATAAGCGATTTGGGTACCGATTCACTGATTACTATGTCAAAACTCGTGCTAATCATCCTTATTCCCAGCTTCAGCAAGTATTCAAGCATGTGGTAATATAAATGGAACGGGATCTCATTACTCCCACTTTCTTGCCCTTTTTTCTGATGTGCTAGAGACAATCTGCAATTTTTTTTTCTCAGCTTTATTAAACCTATTACAACATCATTAATGTAACGGCACTTATTCCAACAAAATGTAAATTAAACATATTGTGATCAACTTTAGTGGTGACTGTAGGGTTTGGGTGCTGTGGTTGGAGCTATATCTCGCAATCTTGCTGATCTTCAGGACCGCCAGGGAAGCTACTTGTCTATTTATGATCAACCTACACTCCCACTCCAGGCATGCATGTGTTCAATATTCTTATAGCTTTGTTAGCCTTTGGTAATAGCTTACTGTCTTGAGATTAATCATTCTTTCATGATTTATGGTTCTGCAGGAGCCTGTTGTTGACTCGCTAAAATCAGCTGTAGACAGATTAACCCATTCAACAAATTTCCTTGAGTTTTTGGGCCAACATGCACTTATCATGCATGAAGAGTTACCTTCTCCAGTTGATGAACATACTGAAGATGAGAAATACCATTTCATGTCACTTCTTTTGAACTTGGCAAATACCTTTCTTTATATGGTCAACACATATATTATTGTTCCCACAGCAGATGACTACTCTACGAGCCTTGGAGCAGCTCCAACAGTCTGTGGTATCGTAATTGGGGCAATGGCAGTTGCACAGATATTTTCTTCTGTGTATTTCAGTGCTTGGTCTAACAAGTCATACTTCAAGCCTTTGGTCTTTAGCAGCATAGTTCTTCTTATTGGAAATTCTATGTATGCATTGGCTTATGATTTCAATTCACTGACGGTACTTTTGCTCGGTCGTGTATTTTGTGGGTAAGTAACTGGTTGCTCTTCCTCCATCTGTGTGGTTTGACCGTCTATGATTTGGTATGTTAGAATGTTTATTGGTATGTTTCATATGCCTAAATTTTTATAACGAGTTAGTTTGCTGAATGTTATATGCATCACATAGTGATGCTATTCTTTACTGTCTAGATCTTACATGCTTTTGTTATGTCGAGTCTGATATCTAAATGCTGCTGATATCTGTTTCAGCTACTTTATCCTACCTTTGTGTTCTCATCAAAACTAAGTTTTTCAAACAAATTTTTCTCTTCCTGATAGTCAAACACACTTTGGATCTGTAAGTTTCCTTCTGTTTCTTAGTCCATGTCCATAGCCACGTATTGGACATAATACTGTGAACCAGAACACTTTCCAGATGAGAGACTAAGGTTTGTGTTCATATTCAGGGATTTAGAATGGAAGGATTTGAAAGGAATGGATTTCAAATCCATCCAAATTAGAGTGGATTTCATCCTCACCCATATCACCAAAAAATAGTTCAAAATGAAAAGGTGAATTCCACATCAATCCAAACAACCACCTATCAATTTGAAATGGATCTTCAAACCCTTCAATCTGAACACAACCTAATGATAGTTTATGAAAACTAATTATCGTGTACTTTTGTTTGAAGCTTTATTGTTTGTTTAACTACTTGCTTCAGTAGACTTTAGCTTTGATTTAACTACTTGTCTTAATAATGACCAAAAGACAATCAGTACTCAAAATTGTAGATCTGATAGAATGACATTGAAACAATAGATTTGCTGTCTTAATGCTTACAGGCAATTACATTTGCATGCTGAATGCCATACCTGATCTTGAAGTAATTGACTTGGATAAGATTTGATGGTTTCCCCTGTTTTTGATGTACTTGCAGTCTGGGTTCTGCCAGAGCAGTTAACCGGCGTTACATTAGCGACTGTGTGCCACTTAAAATCCGGATGCAGGCTTCTGCAGGCTTTGTTAGTGCCAGTGCTTTGGGAATGGCATGTGGACCTGCATTTGCAGGGCTACTTCAAACTAATTTCAAGATCTTCAATATCACATTTAATCAAGTCACTCTGCCGGGTTGGGTAATGACTATCTTATGGTTGTGCTATTTAGTATGGTTGTGGATCTCATTCAGAGAACCTGCTCATGATACTGAAGTCGACCATGCCCCGGAGGAATCTAGTGCAGGTATGTACCTTGTAATCTTGTGCTTATTTGTCTTCTTTGTTTTTTTTTTTCCATATGGTTATGTGAGGGTAATAGATAATAAAACAAAGTAAAAGTACTTGTATATAACTATCGATGTCTCAAAAGAATTTCCTGGTCTTATCAAGACAAATATACTATGTTTTTTGGGACTCACGAATTAACTTGCGCATCATTATTTAGATCTATCTTTCGTCCAATCAAATTTCATTCATATTGGGCACATGCTAACATTGGGCATATTATATATGGATTTAATTAGAATTGTAGGCTACGATAAAAACTCTGCTGTTTTATGTATTTGTTTTACGTTTAAGATCTGTACTTATTTTTCATCTAACATTTTGTGATTCTGAATTTAGCTGTTTGTCGTGGCTTCTTATGTAGGCCTGCCTACAAGCAGGCTGAGTTGCAAATACGGAAAGACACTTAAAAACATGATAATTCATTTGTTTGTGACAGCACAAAATGATAAGCTAGAGAAGGGACTTGCACAACCACTGCTTACATCGACAGAACATGAACAAGATGATGATGGGGATCAAGAATGTGATGCGAGTGAAGAGTCTTCAGAGGATTCTCGTCGACCAGCCAATTCACTTGGAGCAGCCTATAGGTTACTCACACCATCTGTGAAGGTAATAAGGCGAAATACTTATTGACTTTGTTTGTCTGAGCTATTAGAAGACTTGCTGATTCCTGCATTATTATACTCAGAAAAATGACATGCTGTGTGTTTCCTTTTGGTTTTTAAGTAGTGCATCTACACCATTCTTGTAAGATTCATTTTGTACATTTGCGTAAAATCAAATAAACTTTACATCCTTTCAGAACTCAACAAAGTATTTGCATCATGCGTCACATCAGAGAATATTATTAAAGGTGATTGAATGGGATATATGAAGCAATCTCATAGGCATCATGATGCATCATGTCAATTTTCTTATTGAGTCAATATGTGAAAAATGCAACTGGATTACTACAGTAAACTGTATTGAGTCCATACCCATTCGTTTGATTAGGATGTGTTTATAGAGTAAATTTGCACCCCTTCATCTGCACTCCCCATTTCTGGATTGACTTCCATATCAAACTTCTCTATGGTTTGTATGCAATATCCAAGTACTATTGGTATGTTTTAGATTATTTCCGTGCCATGATCCTACAACTGGGAATGATTATGTGCTAAGAAAAGCTTTATTTGTTTGCAGTCATACGTTAGCCAATATTTGATCCTTCTAATGTATCGAAAGATCTCTCTTTTTGATGTTCATGTTAAAGTAGTGAGGTCATGTTTATTAACCTCATGAAAGTTTCTATTCTCTATGCTATTTGCAGGTTCAATTGTTGATATACTTCATGCTCAAATATGCAATGGAGATCCTACTTTCAGAATCAAGTGTTGTCTCATCATACTATTTTGGTTGGACTACTGGCACAGTGTCAATCTTTCTTGCCAGCCTCGGTCTTACTGTTCTTCCTATAAATATTGTTGTTGGAAATTACATAAGCAATATGTACGAGGACAGGTAATTTCTTAAATCTAAAACAAGTCTGGACTTTATATCTCTGAACAGCTGACACGATTCATCTCCATAGCAAACCTAGAGTTTCTTGCATCACATTGCAATCACTGTACTTTTCATCATTGTGTTTTAACCAGTACCATGAAATATGTTCAAATAATTTGTGCTAAATTCTATTGTCCCTGGATCATATCATCTATAATATATAACATACCGTGCCTACTGAAAGATATACATAGGTGCCGACAATTATTCTGATCAATTTTTTGGCAGGCAAATATTACTGACATCTGAAATTGTGGTCTTCCTCGGCATACTTTTTAGCTTCCAGTTTATAATCCCATATTCCGTACCACAATATGTCTGCTCAGGCCTCATCATGTTTGTAGCTGCTGAAGTATTGGAAGGTAATATCTTGTTAATCATAACATATAGTACAATAATCTGGAAAATACCTAAGATTAATACTGTGCATGAGTATTATTGATGATACCATCTTGAATTATTTTGTTTGGCATTTGCCTAACTTTTGGGAAGTCCATTTGCATACATCTTTCAGAACATGATGATAAAATACGGTATCATTGCAGGTGTCAATCTATCGCTACTCTCCAGAGTAATGTCATCGAGGCTTTCTCGTGGAACGTACAATGGCGGCCTTCTGTCAACAGAAGCTGGAACGCTTGCTCGAGTGATCGCAGATGCAACAATCACCATAGCTGGCTATTTCGGTGAGAGTAGGCTCTTAAATATGACCCTTGTTCCTTCTCTGGTGATCTGCATAGGTTCCATTGTAGCCACATGTTGTACCTACAATTCTCTTTACTAAGTCATTTCATCAATTTAATAGCATAGTTCGATTCATTTTTTATTTGTTATGGTGCAATCCATTTTTATTTTTATTTTATCTTCGATTGTTTTGAGTGAATGCTGTAAAATATGAGAGAAGAAAGTTCATTTTTGTCTCTGAAGTTGTCCCAAAAACCTTCCCATCTGGGACTGAGCTTCAGTCTTTTATTGCAATTTTTCGATCCTGTCGTCGAACCAGGTACAAGTTTTATTATTCACGATCTTATTTTATACTTGGTTTTTACGAACACACGAAATCGCGTTTTCTCTATTTCTTACCGTGTTTTAGTTAGGGCTGAAAATCAAACCAAATAATTCGATACTCATTTTGTGGTCGTTCGTTAAAAGCTCGTTTGAGCTCGATTCGATAAGCATATCAAACAAGTTTGAACATAATTTTATGTTCGATAAAATTTAAAGCTCGGCTTGAACTTGAGTTCAATAAGTAAAAATGAGCAAACACATGTAAAATTATCAAACTATTCGAGCTCGGCTCGGCTCGATTAAATCTTGTTTGAGCTCGACTCGATAGATAATCAAACAAGTTTAAACATAAATTTTAAAGTTCGATATTATTTGAAACAAGTTTGAACATACGTATGTTCAGGCTCGACTCGGCTCATTTACACCCATAATTTTAATCTTGTGTTACATTTGTAAGTAGTTATGAAGAAACCCACCTCATCTTGTTACCATTATTGTTAATGTTACCGCATTTAAGCAATATGTAAAGTTTTGAGTAAATAATTTTAGTTTGGAGTGGAGCTAACATTGCATTATTAATTAGCAATAGTAGTTGGTGAATAATTGCTTATTCCCATAACAACACATACTTAATGTCATTTTTGTAATTGTGTTCGTGTTTGATTGTGTTTAAATTTGAATTTTGATCTGTCTAATAACTTTTAACCCGTAAGATTGTTTTTATGCTCTTCATATCAAATGGAAAATGAGTTTAATTAACCCGATTCAAGGTGAAAACAAGGAATAATATAATGAATTTACTAAGGGTTGGTTTCTTAGGTAATATAAGGGTGTGATAGATATCTATAACATCATAATACTATGTTTGCTAGCAATATTAAAGTCATGGTTATGCGAGGATCCGACATATGTTAATCATTTATATAATATAATATATCACCCTATAGGTGGAATATATAATACCATATAGAATTATTAACCTTGCAGATATTAATTAAAAAACTAATTGTAGAATATTCGCACAATATATGATAACTAATTAAAAGATATTTAAGGAATTGAAATTTTATAGAGAATCTAGTACATCTAAGCAAACACGATATTAATACATATATTTTAATACACCAAAACAAATATGATATTGATATTTTATATGGTAAAACACATCCAATGGCAAATATATCTAACCTTATACCATAAGGTCTAACAAACGAGTCTTAAAAATATTAATAACGTTTTATTTTATCTTTAAAATCATACATTGTCTTATTGAAACTAAAATTAACTAGAATTTCTCCTGTGCGATGTACAGATAATTGTTATTTTTAAAATTTATAATATATGATTATTTTTTAATTTTATATGTTGTTTTCAATCTTTAAAAAAAATCATAAAACGATATGCACATGCATTAATTAATTAGATAAGAAGATCAATTTTTTTAGTTATAACAAACAAAAATTAAATTAAATTTTCGGAACTAAATGAAAATCTATGTTAGAAAGATCGAATTTGAATATTGCAAACGACACGATTATATAAATAATAATGTATAATTGTCCACTATTAAAGAACATTTGATTTCTTTGAATATATGACATGTATAAAAAATATAATTATTTAATTATTTTAAATGCTGAAATTGAAATAGAAAAATAAAAAACTATTGCAAATTATGTTATTATTATTGTTGTTGTTGTTGTTGTTGTTGTTGTTGTTAATTGTTATAGTGCAATATAAATGAAAATGATTTTGTTAGGCGACATGAAGTGTACTATAAAGCCTCCAGCTATGCATAAAAAAATAAAATGAAAAATGCTACAAATCTCAAAATTTCAAGTAAAAAATATAATAACTAAGATTGCAAAAAATTGTTAAAAGACAACGGCTATAATATAAACTCATAACCGTTGTCTATTATACAAAGTGTCACTACTGTTGTCTATTATACAAAATATGTTGTCTAAAATATAATTATTAATTATGATATAGATAACAGTTTATATCAAAACTGTTATCTATCACACGATTTTATCTTAATATATGTAGAGATAGATACATAGATTAGGACTTCTAAAAATATATTATTGGCTCCGTCATCAGCACAAGTGATCATTATAATTTTTAAGACCACCCTAGCCCAATAATTTGTACTAAATCAAGGTATATAAAGAGAAGAATCTAACATGGACATACCACATGCCAAAAAATTGGACCTTCGCATATAAAGATGATAATAACAATATCCGACCGTCGATATCATCATCCCAATTCAGAATCTAATAAAATAGGTAACATGCCTCAACTTTCGTGCGTTATCGAAATTTTCCATCAAACTTCCTAGGGTGGGCATTCGGTTTTTCGGTTCGGTTCGGTCCCGAGAATGTTAAAATCGAAGAAAATCGAATTTTTTAAAAATAGAACCGAATCGAACCGAATTTCTGATCGGAACCGAACCGAACCGGACCGAAATATTTCGGTTCGGTTCGGTTTTGAACCGAAATTTTTCTTAAATTTTATGATTTATTTTTTTTGCTTTAAATTCTCTTCATTCGATATAATTAAATATGTACAAGTATGAATTAGCTAATTATCAAGATTCAAGTTCAAAAAATACCAATAAACAATTGAATAAAGTCCAAAAATGTGTAAATTCCAACAAAGCAAAGCCGAACAAACTATAAAGTACAACAAAGTTGAGTATTTTTATTTCTAATATATATATAAATTCGGTTTTTCGGTTCGATTCGGGTATTTTTCCTCTGGACCGAACCGAAACCGAAAACCGAATTTTTACTAGAAAAAGAACCGAACCGAATTTCGAAAAGAACCGAACCGAAAAAACCGAATTAATTCGGTTCGGTTAGGTTCTCGTTTTCGGTACTTTTTGCTCACCCCTAAAACTTCCGGGATAAAATTATTGCACATTCGATTTTTTAATTTTTTTTTTCATTTTCTTTCTTCGATTTTATTTTATTATGCTTTAATTAGTTTAATTTTATATTTTTTTATTTAGGGTTCATCCTATCCCATTAATGCGTGTATTATATTTTTTTAGAAATTAGTTTGTCATTTTTATAAGTTATTAATTGATTATTTGAAAAATCAAATACTAAAAAATTATAATAAACTCTAATTGAGTAGGATGAACCCCTTAATAATAAGTGTCAAATTAAACTAAAGCACACGGAAGATGCAATAGATGATTTCATATGCAAACTTCCTTGTATTTTTTAAGAATATGCATCCATTTTTTTTTTAAAAAAATATCCTAATTTCTCCTAGCAAAATATAAGAGCTCAAGATCAAGTAATTAATAAGAGTATTTTATGCATATATACTTTTTAAGAATACAAGAAAATCTGATACATTATAAAAAGTAAAATTAAGAGTTTCGGGCAATACTTCGATAACACAAGCGGGCCGGGCTTTTTCCCAGTGAAAAAGGAGCCATATGAATGGTGTAGAATAATGCAAGAAAAAAAGCAGGAGGCATCAAAGGATATCCTCAGCATAATCCGATTTTCTTCAACAGCTTATAATATTCGACTTTCTTGATTGTCCCTGCATCTACCATGCAACCCTATAAATTACTATTCCTGTGTTGAAATTGATCAATGAAGATATATATACACACACACATATATATATATATAAGCAAACTAGTTGTAGGGCTTCTCTCATTTGGCAGAGCGCAGATCGATCTTGACCCGTTAGACGATCTTATATTTGCCAAAGGAGAGTTGCCCTACCACTGCTTTAGCTTAACATCATCTACCACCTCTTTCAAAATATATATACGTTTGTATATATAGATATATATTATACTGCAAGTGTGTGAGATTATATATTATATTATATTATATATGCATGTTTTGACATATATTGCTTCAAAAATAATCTGTTAATTTCATCCTTTACTTCAAAAATATCAATGCTTAAAGCTATATATTTTAACATGATCATTAAATAATTATGATATAAATGTGTATATATTTGAGTGATAATATAAATAGTTCTATCTTCCTAATTCTTTCTATTTCTTGTTTTAATTAAATATGTTTTGGCGTTCTCGATTAATGTCGTTATCTTTTTTCTCTAATTGTGAATCATATTAATGTCGTTATCTATTTTCTATTTCCCCATATATAGTGTAGCTTTTGGCACATGTTATATATCATTTTTATTTTTTCAAAAGAAAAAAATGATGATGACTAATCTACAATTGCCACTAACAAATGAAACACGAGTAATAAAATGAGAATTATCGATTCAAGACCTGAAAGATGAGTGATCTATTGATTCAGGACCTGTAAGATGAAAACTCTCAATCCAGGACCCGTAAGACGAAAATTCTCAATCCAGTACCTCAAAAATCACGAATTTTAATTTTCTTTTATTTTTTAATTAATTTAATATTAATTTTCACTGAGAAATCCTTCATTAAATATCAATTAAATCTAATAAAGAAATTATTAAATTAATTAAAAAATAAATAAAAATCAAAATTCGTGATTTTTGAGGTCCTGAATTGAGAATTTTTATCTTTCAGATCCTGAATTCATAATTGTCCTTGATGGAACTCACAAACGTACAATATCCGCCAACCACATATAATTCACCAATATGCATCTTGCCATATTATCGACAACATATTAAATCCTATTTAATTTAATTATTTGACTTTACTATTGACTAATGTGAGATTTTATTTTATTTTTCCTCGATAAAAGAAAATTAAAATATGTTACCGACCTAACAATTGAACAAATATGTTTATTAATATTAAAAAAGTGTCAAGTTGAGATGGCCGAGTTGGTCTAAGGCGCCAGATTAAGGTTCTGGTCCGAAAGGGCGTGGGTTCAAATCCCACTCTCAACAAAATTATTTTTTTTTTTTTATTTTTTTCTGTGTTTTTTTACATTATGTATTATATCAAATCCCACTCTCAACAAATATTTTATTTCTTTTTCTGTTTTTTTCGATATGTTTCTACCACCCGTTAATATATGTAAATATATATATTTTTAAAAATATGCTATATTTTTAATAAGCAAAATTGTGTATGTATTATATAATATATTTGTTAAGCTTACATTAATAATTTTTAATAATTTCGTTTATAATAAACAACAATTTTCTTGAAGATGCAACACGTTTGACTTATTTAATTACCATTTCATTATATTTCACTTGCTGTTAACGTAGCAATTCATTGAAAAGTCATAATTGTGTTTGAATAAAAGTACACTAATTAAGCAAGAGTTCAATAAGATCAAACCACAAAATCCGAAACAATTAGCAATTAAATTTTATAATTCATATTAAAGAATGAAAGATTCAATACATTGATTTAAAAAAAACTTACACATCAATCAATAAAATGCATACGTCTACAAAAAATTATAAAATTATAAAATGCATACATGATAGAGAAATTATATGTCACCTCTATATACGTAAATGAAAACGTCAAAAAACCGACAAATTAATTGTAGAACTTTGAACTTGGTGGGGAATTTATATAGAAATAAAAAATGTTACCCGTGTATTTAATTGCTTGGTCAATAAATTAAAAAACTAATAAATGTTCTGATATATTCTCACCGTCCCACTTTGACAAGTACATTGAGATTTTTTTATAGGAATTAAGAAAATGATTGGGAAAGACAATTAATCGATAAACTTTCAAATATGCACCAACTCAATTATTTGACAGTGAATTAATATTTAATGTAAACACATTAATATTTAATATTTTTTTCCCACATTGTGCAAGAAAATGTCTTGTGCCTAATACAAAGGAACTCATTAAAAAATTCATAAAAACAAATTTGGTTGAATTAAAATGATAATGAATAAATAAAATGTGTATCACATCAATTTGAGATTTAGGGTTCTCGAAGAGGTTCCGCCGCCGCCTCTCTTAAGAGCACCTCCAATGGGAGGTTTTTCCAAGCCAGAAGATGATGTGTACTAAGGTAGAAGGGTTGTGGGAGGGCCAGATATCATTAGATAGAAGTTTGGGGGAGAAAGCAGAATATCTAGACAGATTGGTAAAATCGATGCTCAAGCTGGCCCCACTATCACATGGAGTAAAAATTTTAATTACTGTTCATTCAATTGGGGCGGGAAAAATAGTAAAGGACAAAATTAATTTTCTCCATCTATATATACCAAACATTACGCCTGGGCACACCCACCCATATATATATATATATATATATATATATAATTCTTTTTTTTTTGTAGACACTCGGCTGTGTGTGTATGTAACTATTTGTTTTTAAATATAGATGTTGAAATATAAAAATGATAATTTTTTCACATAAAATTTCATTATAAATAGAAGTAACATACTTCATTTTAGTGTTATTATATAAAAATAGACAAAACTATTGTGAAAAAGGGAAAAAGAGACAAGTTTTAGTGTATAGGAGAAAAATAGACAATTTGTATAAAATTGACTTTTCAACCTTGATCCATTTTGCTAAGAAGGCACTTGTTAAAGTGTCCTAATTGGTGTTTGGATGGTATTTCTTTGTTTTAATTCTATTTTGCCACTTTACATGAAAATGGTATCAAAGCGTAGGTAATTTTATTTAGGAATAATAATTTATTTATCATTAAAAGTAATATCCTAACGGAGGAGACACCTAGAAAATATGGATCCGAACAATTGTTCGAGATGTTTTTATTTCAGAAGGTACATTCAAATTTTGAAGGAACTGGAGGAAAGTCACCAGGAGAGGCTAACCTACTGGAAAGCCCAATACGAAGAGAAATTCCTATCGGAGTCAAGTCTGGAGGAAATAGAGCAATGTATTTCCCAAAGACAAGCTCAAATGAACTTGTTAATGGTGAACAATCTGCTACAATGCGACTTAATGAACCATCAACAAAGGGCACACCAAAACCACGGTTGATGGAACAAAGAAACTACGAGATAATTCCCAGATTTAAAGAGATCGTGGCAGACACATCTAAAATCTCGGAGGATTTACGAGAGATCCAGAAGACGGTACAAAATTACGGAAATCACATGTATGGAGTACCACAAGAAGTAAGACGAATTTCTATAAAACAAGATGAAATTCTAACCATCTTGTTAGAACTTCAAAAGAAGATCCAGACACTAGAATTAAATCAGACATGTTCTAGTAGAAGGAAACCCATCAACTTTGGCAAAGTGAATTTCACACCAAAGGCCAAAGAAGAACCCAAGAAATCGAAGAACGAAAGGATTTGCCAATTGTTAAGACAAATCAAAGAATGACGTCCTCCGAAAGGATAAGATTGGAAGATCTACAAGAATTGGCAGAGTCATTTGCCAATATGAAGATGGTAGATCTGAAGATGAATACAGGAGATGGGGCTTTAATTCCCCGAGGATACCATCAGGTACCCCCGGAACAACAAGTACCGCAGGTGCCACCAGCCCAACAGCAACATGAAGGAGGCCCAGCACAAGACGTTCTTATGAGAGCCCGCGAGGACTTTCATGTTGGAGATCAACACAGGAGAGAGAGGCCCAATATGAACAATCTTACATGAACTAGGGTGAGGAAACAGATCCCTAAGTTCCGAGATACGCCTCTCGGGAAAACAAGCCTTGATCCCATACATCCGTATGGACTCATGCTCAATATCGATGATATTGACTTCAAGGACATCGATATGATTATTGATGATTGGTCATCATCGATGAGAATAGCAGCAAGAACGTTGGATCTAGAAAAGGAAGGATTCATCAAGCTGCTAGAGATGAGTTTGTTGGGTGTAGCCAAAACGTTATGGTCAATAGTTGCACCAGCAGTCAAAGAAGAAACCTTGGAGCTAGCCTCATACACGGAGATCGTGGATAGAATGGCTTTCTGGTTTAAGCTCACCTTTTTGGGAGCAGACAATTTCGAAAGTGCATATTCCGAAAAGAGGAAGAATTATTCTCAGGCTATTTTAAACCTGAGGCTGAACAACATGGAGAAGAAGTCAATTGACCAATTCTTCAAGTTATACCACATCTACCAATGAAATTCAGATGTGGATGAAAGGGTCTGTGTAGAGATTTTCTTCACGAAGTTCCTGAGTCCCTGGAAGAAAATGTTCATTAAAGAATACATTCCAGGAGATCCTGACAATGTTGGGAGGAGAATGTCTTTTGTCAAACAAAAGCTAGCTGAATGGTGCGGACATGCCATTCTACAAAAGAATTACAAGAGATTAAAGAGGATGAATAAATATTCCCCTCTTGACTGCACAACCAATGATCTGCCGACCATCATTGGAGGAGAATCTCAAAGGCCATAGAAGAACAAGAAACACCGAGTTCATCCTTATGTCAAAGAAGAATTCTCAAGGAAAAGGAACTGGAAACCGAGGAGCAGATGTGATGAAGCCATGCCTAGGATTGACGAAGATAATCCGGAGCTGCAAATGATTGGACCGATCACAAGACTAAGAGCAAAGAAATTGCAAGGCTATTTCCAAGCCTATGTGCGACGCAAGTTAGACGAACAAGAGATCATGCAATGCAGCCCTAAATGGATTACCATGTTGTCTATTCAAGATGAAGAAGAAGGAAGCATGAAAACGTGAGAAGAAGAATGACGCCATTTGGACGTGTGCATGAAAAGTTATACGCGTTTGCATGGGAAATCGGGAGATGCTGTTTTTCATGCAAAGGTGGCAAGAATCATACATGATATGGGCCACGAATTATTCATCAATATTTCAGCCCATAATCGTGTGTTATATGTCCAAATAGGCGAGATTTATGAAGGCCCAAGTTGTTGGGATTTATCTTTATTTAGATAGATTTTTCTTACTTTATTTTTGGTATCTTTTGATTCTTACCTTAAAATCAGATTTTGGATATGGTAACAATCCTAGTTATATTAGGATAGCTTTTTATTTTCGATCTCTATTAGAATTTTACTTTAATTTCCGTCCATCCCTCTATTATAAATAGGGGATCATTGTTACATTGATATTTAGACCATATTTGATTAAGAAGAATTTACCTTTCAATATTGTGTCACCCAAGAACCTCTTTTCTTAATTTTCAGCCGAAAATTGAACTCTTGAAAGCCTAGCAACTTCTAAGTTTTATTTTAAATCTCATTCTATTTCACTTGTGGGAATAGGGTTAGATTGCTACCGAGAAGACAACCGATTGTTGTACGTTTCGTGAGGTGATCTTCACGGGGTTTGCAGCTGTGTTTTCGACTCAAATTCTATCATCCATCAACGCCGATCATCACCAACATCATCCATCCATCAAATTTCGTCCATTACACTATCATCCATCAAGTTCGAGTCAAGTTGTGCAAGTATACAAGCTGTTCGAGTCCAGTTCGCTCATACGTGCTCAACTCGCCAAGATAAGCATCTATTTTGTAAGTTCTTTATTTTCATGTCCTAACCTATCTACTACAGCCCTTCTTCACCACATAACATCATACTACACGCCCATAGCCATATCCTTTCGATTCAAACCAAAACAGCCCCTTTCCCATCCTATTTAGTTGTGTTTTATTTGGTGTCGTGTCATAGTCTAGGTAATTTAATTGAGTTCGTTGAGTCTTGTTGAACCCTTACTTGTCGATGTGTGTTCGATCTTGGTTATCCGCAAACCAAGGTGTTGTGATTCATTCCGGGTCACATCAAGATGGACCAGGCAAAAGGCCAGATTTTACAAATCTGGACAAAGAAGGGGTCCTTCCAGAGACAGGACATTACAAAGTTCATCAAGTCGAACTCCCGCGAGGAAAACTTTCAGAAGAGCCCATACGAGGGCAAATGAAAGTTTTAAAGATTGCAACTGCTGGACTTGCGGTACAAGAGGACATATTTCGATAGATTGTCCAGAAAAGAGAGGAGTCAAAAGCTTCGAAGGTGCACCAGACATCGAGGAAGCGGTTTACTACCAAGACTTGGTACAAGTCTACCAATTCAAGGATATACCCTCAGATGAGAGTATATACGAAGAAGAAGAAGAAGAAGTATTTAGCAATGAAAGTATTGATTGGAGATCAGACTCTGAATCAGACTGGAGCTGAGGTTTTTCATCAAGAGCAAGTGGACGAAACTGGATATTCCAGTCAAACCACTATCTCACAAAGCATGATTGACAAAATCATGAACAAGAGCCTTAATATCCAATGATATCAAGGCTTTTGAGCCGGACAGATTGATCAATTGCTCCGCAATTTTAGTCTGAAAAGCAGGAAGCACAATGTAATCTATAAGATTACCAGAAGAGAGATGTCGCTTCCTATAGAGCTTACAGGGAATCAAGTTGAGTTACAACTGATTCCATACAGTGACGTTCAAGAAGAGTTGGGAAGGATGAGGCCAGAGATAAGGGATACCATATCCTGGATCCACATCGGGGCTGTCCAGATAGTGCTCAAATCCACACTACCCGCAGGTGTTGATACACCCATTGATATTGCAATATGCGATAAGCGTATAAAAAATCACATACATTCCTTGTTAGGAACTATATCAGGAAATATCTGTGCCAAGCAGATTATAGGGGTAATCTATCCAAAAATATCCTATAATCTGAAAGATAGAGATTTTAGTCGAGCCCTGACGCTGTACCAAGACTTCAAAAGAAAGGATATCAGCTACGAGGGAAATCGACCGTTTTCTTTAACATATCAGGTGTCTTATGCGCTTTCCAATTCACACCACACAGATTTATTTCTGGGAAAGCAGTTCATTGAGATACTGGATGTATTCTCAAAGGTAGCACAGACAATTCACCCAGACAGATCAGAAATGTCGCTACCAAGAGAGATAAATATTCGAGTAGGAGACAAACCATTGTTGAAATACAATGAGAGTCTCAAGTTGGAAAGCAAAAGATTGTCATTCCAAGGAGATAGGATTGTGACAGAGCCATGGACTCAGTCCTCAAGAGGAAGCTTCCAAGGAGATCTCAGGCGACCAAGGCAAGTTAAAATAAAAATTAAATGCCCAAAAGGTTGGAGAGAGATCGACACAAGGTTTGACAGTACAAGATGGGAAAATAATTTTCCTTGCGACGTCCTGTACTGTTTACAACAACCAGAAGTCGGCCACTATAAGGGAACTCTCAATATAGAGGCTATGACAATGGAAGTACGAGGAAGAGCCGGAAGAGAATCAGGAGTCCTAATCTTAGGACTTGACTTCTTAGAAAGGTTCAAGCCATGGGAGCTGAAGGAAGATGGGATGATGATCACCTTTAATGGAAAACAACTGGTGATTATATAACCAGCCCATTCTCCATATACATCTCAGTAGAGATGTTATACGAGAAATATAAGGCTGAATACTTTGCAGCCTATATCGACTCAGGAGCAGGAATTTGTACTGCAAAAAGAGGAATCTTCCCAGAAGAATTGGAAGAAGATTTAAATCCAATTGCAGGAAGAGATTTCTCAAAAAGAGTCTTGCTCCTATCTAAAGGAGTGAAGCAGTCGGAAATCTTGATTGGAGGAGCAGGAGATACACCATGGTATAAGGTGAAAACTCCACCAATCTATTTTCATGATACAGGGGCAGACATTTTGTTAGGAAACAATTTCCTACAAATGTTCAGAAAGTATACGCAGGACAATACCAACCGGAGACTGATCTTTACGACGATCTTTGATCATAAGATCATTGTCCAGTGGCTAAAAGGGGCATTCAATCGACAAATGCCACTACAATTTCGCAGCAAGCGTGGTGATGAAGGACATCTTCGACACCCAAAAATGCAGGACAAAAGAAAATTCGGAGAAGTAGTTCTGAGTTTTCGTAGGGAAAAGGATCTTGAAGAACAGGAGATCCAAATCCTCAAGGCTTCTTTAATATCACATCAAGATATTAAGGAAGAAGAAAAGATATCCCTTGAAGATGTCAAGCGGAAAATAGCTAGAAACTATAATGAAAATCCGCTGGCTTGGTAGGGAAAGAACCAACTCAAAGCAACATTGAAGGTTAAGGCTGGAAAAGAGTTCAAGTTCGTTAGATACAAGCCTATCCTGATGAACATCAAAGATCAAAAGGATATGTGAGCAATCATCAAAGAACACATTGATCTCAAGCTGATTGAACCAGGAAATTCGCCATACAGCAGCCCCGAATTCTTAGTAAGGAATCATGGTGAGATTAAAAAAGGTAAACCAAGGCTAGTCATTAATTACAAAGGGATTAATGACATTCTTGAGTTTGATGGATATTTTATCCCAAGTAGAGAACATCTTATTAACTGCATATGGAATGCTAGGATATTCTCTAAGTTTGATTGCAAGTCAGGTTTCTACCAGATTCGCGTGGAAGAAGAAAGCAAAAGGTTTACGGCCTTTTCAACACCACAAGGGCATTATGTTTGGAATGCAATGCCGATGGGGTTAGCTAACGCACCCCAAATATTTCAGAGGAAGATGGATAATCTTTTTAAAGATTATTTCTCTTTTATGTTTGTCTATATTGATGACATTCTAATCGCATCAAAGAGTATAGAAGAACATCTCAAACATCTGGAGATCTTTGTAGATGTTTGTCATAAAGAGGGCCTTATGTTGTCAGAAAAGAAGGTAGTAATAGCTACCCAGAAGATGGAATTTCTGGGAATTAAGGTGGATGAATCAGGAATCAGTCTGCAAAATCATATTGTAGAAAAGGTGCAGAAGTTCCCTGATGTCCTTAAAGAAAAGAAGCAACTGCAGAGTTTTCTGGGAGTTGTCAATTTTGCAGGAATCTTTATAAAAAATCTTGCAAAACACAGGAAGGTGTTCAGTAACCTTCTAAAGAAGGATACTCCGTTTGTATGGACAAACGAACATCAACAAGGAATCAGGAAGCTAAAGGAGATATGCAAAAATCTTCCAAAACTGGCTATACCACAAGATGAGGATGAATTGATCCTCTATACAGATGCAAGTGATCATTGGTGGGCAGCCGTGCTTACAAAGATCACACCCAACGGAGAGGAGCCCTGTAGATATTGCAGTGGTCTCTTTTCGGATAGCGAGGCCATTCGATGGCATATCAATGAAAAGGAGTTCTTTGCAGTTCGGAAGGCATTTAAAAAATGGCCTCTGTTTCTCTTAGCAAAGAAGTTTACTCTAAAAGTTGATAACACACAAGTTAAAGCTTTCTTGAAAAATAAAATTGAATCTAAACCTGAGAAAGCTAGACTAATAAGATGGCAAGTTGAATGTCAATATTACTTATTTGACATTATTGTGATAAAATCTCATGAAAATATTCTTGCAGATTTCTTAACAAGAGATGGAAGCGATTGAGGTCGATGCCATCATGATTGCGCAGAGGCACTTCACTGAAAACATGGAGTTGCTTCAGCGTGAATGGAATGAGCTAGTTCTTCATGCTGAACAAGCAGGAAGAATGCAACAAGCAAATCAGAACAAGGTCAACGAGAGAATACGAGCATGTGTAAAGACTCAGGGGCAACTTTGGTCAGCTATGCATGAACCCCTCCTCCGGGCCATCAACTTACCATTGATGAAAGGAGAGTTAGCAGTACCGACCTGTAAAACGGAAGTAGGGGATTCAAATACCCCTAACACGAGCTCTAAGCCGGTGATTTCTAAAGAAACACAGGCCCAAGAGAAAATTGAGGGTCAGGGATCACACTCTGAACCATCAAGTCAACCCAGCACCTCTGGGGTTAAAAAGGGAGAGATTAATCTTAGACCCATGACGGGTACCTCTAAGATTAATACTAACGAGTCTGAAGCTTCACCTTGGCAGGTTTATCAAGCTAACTGGAAGAAGTTCTATACTAGACAGGGAATCAATCCGTCTAAAATAAAGATTGATATCTCTGGAAAGTACCCAAGGGTGTGGATATTACCAGGAACCAATCCACACGAAGTCAAGCAATAATGGTATGATTTTGGGGTATCAGCTTCAATTCAGACCATGTCACTAGGCTTCCCAGAAATCAAGTGTCTACCAAAGTGGATACAGGAAGCTGTGCAAGAGTCCTGGGCTAACAATGATTTGCTTAGCCGATGAGATGTTCTTGAGCTATACTTCATCAGTGCTGCTCCGGAACCAACAGAAAAAGGGAATCATTAGGCCTTTCACTACATAAGGCTTCAAAGGCCAGATTCCAGGAAATGGGGTGATATTAGAACCTCATCTGAAGAAATCCCACTAATCGCCTCCATTATAGAAGATCAAATATCGACTAGGCGAGCATGCGGATTATGGGTCTGTCTCACTGAGATGGACAAAGTCAAGTTCCCATTCAAGTTTTTCCACAATTCTGCGAATGGATCATTCCTGTTAAATACCATGACAAGGAGAACAACAAGATTTGTTGAGGATCTGTTCGAGAAGAAAAGGTCCTTGATATGGGAGAGCAAGCTTGCTATGGGTAAAGAAACCCATCGCAAGTACTGCAACATGGCTCATTTTGGGCAATGGGACAATCGAGTATGCTCGGATTGCCAGAACCAGAAGGAGCCAGAGTTCGGAAAAGGGTTCCGTCCAAGGATGGAACGAAAGCGAGCTGGGGAGGATAAGCATCCAATGCCGAAAGAAAGGATGCCAAGAGCCCCACCAAAAAAGTAGTTTCCCGACAAGGGAAGGTGGAGACATGTGATTACAGATCATGTGACCCAAAAGAAAAGGCTACTAGCACCAAACGACAAAGGCTGAGTGGTCCAACACAAGAGGCACATGGTGCCATTAATTGTGGGTACCTCCACCCACAACCACTTTCACTTGAGGATAAAGGGAACCGGGCCCGACCACTAATTCAAAAGGAAGTGTCGGCGGAAAGGGCCACTCACGTGAATTGCAGAGCTAAATAATGGAGTTGGTGAAATAGAAAGATTCCCCTTCTATAAAACGAGAAACTGAATGAAGCATAGGGCATCGAACATTTTTCTATCTTTCTTCAAAATTGTAATAGTTATAATATTTTAAGTGTTCTTAGTTTATGAGCGTGGTAAGAATTCTAGCTACCATGTGTAGCTAAACAAGTTTGTCTCCTCCCCAAAAGGAGATTTACTTATTATAATAAATGTTTTATTATTCCTAAATAAAATCAAGGCTTTTGCTCATCACTTGTGTTTACCATATATATTTTCTATAAACCAAAGGAGTATTCTACACCCCGGGTAGGAAACGAATGAGGGTTGTCCTGTTTGTTACTGAAGGAATTCGTGTCTGGAAACCATAGGTTGCGATCGTGTGGTTTGGCAAGGCCTGTAAAAATCCGGCGGATTACCCGGCAACATTCCGGTCAAAAAGGTATGAATTTGGTTTATAGTTCAATGTATTTGATTTACGGAAGCATGATGAGTCTGATATGGTCGTAATGGACTATTTCCATTTGATTATGAAAGTGGCATATTTGAATGAATAGTAAAGAAACTATCTTAAGGGTATACTAGTCATTTATCACTCAAATTGCCTATAAAACTACTATATTTTAAATCTTGCCCTTTTTTCCCAATCCTTATTTACTTTTGTCTATATATAAATTTGCCCCTTCATTTTATTACATCAAGTTCACAATTTTCTGCAACACAACTTCTTAAATCTCTCACTTCCAATACCATTTTCTATAAAATCAAGAAATTTTTCCATTGAAATGGAACCTGATCCAAACATGAATTTCTTCAATTTGTTAATTTAAATTTTATGTATTTTTAATTATGTTGGATGTTGGTTTGAGTTGTAATTTTTTTTTCATGTATTAAATTTAATATGTTTAGATTTTAATATTGCTCATTTTTTTGGGGATTATTTTTAAAATTAATTTATTAATTAAATATATATTTAAATTTAAATATGAAAGTAAAAATAATTATCTATATATAAAATAAATAAATTAATAAGATATAATAAAAGATAAATGAGTAGATATGATAGCGGGCCCATTAATAATTACTTTTTAGGTAGAATGATTGGAGAGAAATATGTTAGGTACATAATAGATAGATATTTTATGATGTGGCAATGATAGCACCTGAAACTGGGCAGAATCACTGTGGATGCTCTAAACAAAATTCGCCGCCACCTCCTCTCTCAATCTAGGGCTGACAATTCGTATTATCGTGTCGACATGATATGATAAGACTAAATATGAACATAATAAAATAAGAATCTGTCTGCCATGAACACAAATACAATAATTTTATCATGACACTAACACGATATGGACACAACATACACGATATTTTATCGTGCTGACATGAAATGATAATGACTTGATAACAACTTGACACGACAATAATTAAAAAAAATAGAATAATAAATATAATTTATTAAATAATTCATTAAAATATATATATAAACAAATAAAAATTGAAATAATAAATATATACTTTTTCGTATAATAGGTTATTAGTTCTTGATGTGTTAGCTTGTTAACATGTTCTTATCGGGTTCAACGGTTATTGGGTCGTTCAGGTTCTCATCAAGTTGAGAGGTTATCAGGTCGTTATCAAGTTATTAGGTGACCAGTTAATTTTTATCGTGTTTAACTTCTTGACACTAAACACGACACGATAATTTCGGGTCGATAATGACACGAACACGATAAGGTCAAACACTAATCCATTATTTTCGTGTTGTATCAAAATTATCAACCCTATTCGAATATCATATTGCCTTTCTTTGTTCTTCGTCTTCAACCTTTTATACTATGCAAAAATTACACTTTGATATCTTCATTATGGACTCGTTTTAAAAAATATATAACATACTTTTTCAAAATTAACGAAACAATACCACTTTTTTTAAAAAAAAAAATAATACATGTCTGACAACATTTGATTAATTCTGGTCCAAAACCCCCCATATAATTGATTGTATTTTAATATTATATTTCCCTATTGTGTAAAAAAATATTCAATCAAGGAATCTTAAAACACAATCAATTACGTTTTTGAAGTGTAAAATTGATCAAATATTAGATTTGTAATTTTTTTTAAAATTGGTACTATTACGTTAATATAAAAAAAATGTTATATTTTAAAAATAATCCAAAATGTAATATTTTCCTAATTCTTTTGCTAATATTTATGTGCATATTCTAAAAAATATTTTGGACACTTCTCAATTTCTAAAGTTCAACGGAGCTAAAGTCAATAAATTTGACTCAAACATTTACATATATATAACTCGGAATGTATTATAAATCATTGATGATTTCGAACAACTAAGGCATACTTGTTCTTCAACTTGTATGTAAAAAAAAAATCCCCAAAATCCCAAACCTTAGGCTCTAAACATTAATTGAGAAGGAATAAATCATAATTTGAATTAAAGAAACTCGTATACGGGCAAGTTGCAGGCCCAATACTTTTTATGGTTATGGGTTATACTTTTTGTATTTTGGACTGATACTTTTTAGTGTTAAGAATGATACTATTTCTGACGAACGGTTTTTTTTTTTTGGGCGAGACAGGTCGGGTCA
This sequence comes from Perilla frutescens, assembly GCA_026008535.1. NCBI lineage: Eukaryota > Viridiplantae > Streptophyta > Magnoliopsida > Lamiales > Lamiaceae > Perilla > Perilla frutescens. Next base: position 4,853,633 of record BRKX01000001.1, read on the forward strand.
GGGTTGACCGCGCATTGACCCGCTCGCCTGATGATCTGATTTTATGCATTTGTGTTTCCAAAGTTTGATAAGAGACTTTATGATACTAATGTAGTAAAACGGAGTAGTCAATCACAAAATTAGATACTTTATGATACTAATGTTGTTCGTCACTTTTCCGAATAGATAAATTGATTTCTGGTTCATTTCGCCAACTTCCCCTAGAAAATTATTTATAATATGAAGTATTGAAAAATTATATAGATATATGTAGCATGATAATGATTTAATTTTCATAGATGCAATAAAGATTGGTACCAAATATTCTCTTTGATTTTCATATTGTTGCAAATTGTTTTGGCAACAAAGTTATGATTGTTATTAGCACAATTACTGCTACCATGATTGTTGTTATCAATGTTCTTTTCCCCCCTCCCCTTCTCCTATTATCTTCAGAACCTTACACAATTCTGATTATTAGATAGATTTTTTAGCCACTTATGATAGTGATTTTTTTGTACCACATTTTAACTAAATTGATATTACATGAATTTCATTTTAACCAAATAAAGTAGAGGGACCCAATTCGGAAAAATTTTAAATTTAAAATAAAATTTGAAACTGTCATTATTAAAATGTCCTACACAATAATCGTAATCATTTTGAAATTAATCATAACCATTTTTAAAATGTCCTAGGATTAATCGTAAACAATAATGATTTTGAATGAGTTTAAAATAAAGTTTTGAAACTATACGATTATTTTTTTGAATGTCCATTATTGAAATAATGGACAAAAATCACGGATCAGATCCTCTGTTACAATTCTTATTCCACTTGGTGTTGAATAACTATATTTTATTTTTAATTTTTTTTTAAAAAATATTAATATACCCTAGTGGGGGATGGATGATTCCTAAATAAAAAAATTAAATTAAATAAAATCATAATAAATTAAAAAATAAAAACAATATATATATATATATATATATTTTTTAAAAAAACAAAAGTTTGGAACATGAAATGTAATAGGAAATTCAATAAGTGATATGGTGTGCAAAAATCACATCACAAAAAAAGGGAGTTTCTAAATGCACCACTTAATTTACTTTTTGCACCACTAAAAAATTTAATGAAAAATAAAATAAATATGAAATGACATATTTACCCTTTTATTACTTGTATGCACTACAATAATTACTCAATGCACCACAAAATAAAATTTAAAAATAAAAAATAAAATAATAGAAAATAAAACCTTCGACTGGGCCTCGACGATTCCCAATTTCACACATAACCGAGCTTTGATCCACAAGCTCTCTACTTTTCGACAATTTAATATTAAAGAAATATACCAGATTTCAAAGAAAGATCATTTACTTCGCATAATGACGTTCAGCAACAACGATGATTATGTGTCTGATCTCGCCCTTCTTGAAACCATCAGCAGACATTTGCTCGATAAATCTCAGAACCCTCTTATGTTTTCCGGCAACGACGACGACATGCTCATGTAAGGCCTCTTGGGCGGCGCCGCCAATATGGGGTGGCTACCGTCTGTCGTGATCATTTATTTTGAAATTCGTGATCGAAGGGTTCTGTGAATCTGGGATGTTGGATTTAGCTCTTGATATGTTTTTAAGTTTTTACGTTAATTTTCTCATTAGTGTTTTTAAGTTTTTAAGTTTCTTTTTTAAACTGATTTTATGTTTTTAATTTTTTGATTTTAATTTTTTTTTTTTAAAGTAAAATACATATTTTAAAAGAAGGACATTATTGTCAATATTAGTGGTCCAAAGAGTAAAATTGGTGGTGCATTGAGTAAATGTGGTGCAAAGAGTGAAATTCGTGGTGCATTTAGAAACTCAAAAAAAAAAAAAAAAACCGTAGCACAAAAAAATCACTCGCTCTAAATAATCGTAGCACAAAAAAAACCGATTGCTCTAAATGTCCATTATTTAACTGTAGCTTAATATTTATGCACTTGTATTTACAAAAAAATTGTAGCTCTAAATGTCCTTTATTTAATTGTAGCTTAATCGTAGCTCTAAATATTCATTATTTATTCACAAAAAATTCAACATGCTCTAAATAATCATAGCACAAAAAATCAATTAATTAGTTTGAATTATTTTGAGCATACGATTAATATTTAAAATTAGTCGTATGCTTGTGATTAATATTTAATTTTTTAAATATTAATTCAATATGCTCTAAATAGTCATATGCTTACGTTATTTTGTTAAATTAATCCTACTCTACTATAATTTAAACGTGTGTTTACGTTTTATTTTTATAATTAATAGTAGGCTTCTTTAAAATTAATTATAGGCTCCTTGATTATACTATAGTGTATAAGTTGTTTCAAGATTTATAGTCGATAATCAATTCGATTATACAAGCATTATATAGGTTGTATCAGAATTTCACTCACAATAATTAATTTGATTATATTATAGTATATAGGTTGTATCAAGATTTCACTTGCGATAATCCATTTGATTATACTATAGTGTATAGGTTGTTTCAAGAATTCATAATCGAAATTAAATCGATTATATAATAGTGTATATAGGTTGTATCGGAATTTCACTTGCGAGAATCAATTTGATTTTACTACAGTGTATAGGTTGTATTGAAAATTTATAATCAATAATCAATTTGATTATACTATAATGTAGGATGTATCTGATATCACTTGTGAGAATGAATTTGATAATACTATAGTGTATATGTTGTTTCAAGAATTTATAATCGATAATCAACTTAATTATACTATAGTGTATATGTAGTATCGGTATTTCACTTGCGATAAGCAATTTAATTATACTATAATATATAGGTTATTTCAAGAATTCATAATCGAAATCAATTTGATTATACAATAGTATATAGGTTGTATCGGGATTTCACTTGTGAGAATCAATTTGATTTTACTCAATTTGCGAGAATCAGTTTGATTATACAATAGTATATAGGTTGTATCGGGATTTCACTTGTGAGAATCCATCGATAATCAATTCGACATGGTTTTTAAAATGTTTCAATTATATCACCATTTTTTATTTGTATATTCAATATCCACGGTATGCAAAAATTGAACATTCACAAATTGATTTTAAAAATATATATAATTTCTCAAATAAAAAACAAATATTTTTTTTTTACATGAATACATGTGCAATGTATTCATGGTTAATTCATAATTCATATCTAATCAATATATAATGAGTTAGGATATTAACGAATTGCCTATGATTCTATATTAAATTAGAATATGTAACCGAAAGAAATATAAATATACATATATATATATATATAACATCATTCAAAATTAGCATCATTTCATTTTAACTTGCTTTATTTTAAAGTGGATACTCTTTTTTATATCAGATGTTCTCTCATTGGGGTTTTACTCTGTTAGGTTTTAACGAGGCATACTCCTAATGTCTTGTTTTGAGCATTTGGTGTGCTAGTTTTTTGGTTTCATGGTTAGTTCATTTATCCTTTTCTTTTTATCAATAAAACACAACTAATTCAGCAGACATCATTTAAAATTAAATATATTTTAATATAATGGAGGCAATAATAATGTCTTAATGACTTCCATATATCATATTCAATGAAAGCACCAATACGGTCAAAATCTAAAAATTGATTTTTTTTTTATCAATATATAAAAAGTACATGTTTTTTTTCTTAATCAAACGTACATGTAACTATATTATATTATTCTATTATCTTTAAATAAAATATATTATAAAGATATAACAGGTAATTAAACTAAAATTTACAAAACTCTTTTTGTATAGTAGATTATATATATATTTATCAATAATAGATTATATTTCCAATTCATATCAATGTGAATTATAGTTTTATATTGCTAAAAAAGTTAATAAATAATATAAATACAGTACAAGATTGTTTATCTAATATTGTCTATCAATATGTGCTTTTAATGTCCTGATTTTTACATTTGTAAGAATATTATATAATTTTATGAAATTCGTTTAATGGATCACATATTTTATTAATTAAGAATATGAAATATTTTTTTACAAAAAATGTGCAAATTATAAATATATTGAATTTTTCATTTTTTATTTGGTAGACAATTAATCACGCCTTTAAAAGTAAAATGGGATTTTAATTAGGCTTTTCTTTTGATGGACTTGTGGTTTATAATGTTTAGTATTCACGTCAGTTTGCTATTAATTTATAAAAATAAAATAACATTCACAAATTAGGGTTGTTTGGAAATTACTAAGTGAAATGATATTAAAAGTTTTTTAGACTATTTTTTAAATCTTAAACGTGTACAAAATTATGAATTTTGATAATATATATATTTGAATTTAAATTAAATATATTGATTTTTCCTTTTTAATTTGGTAGACAATTAATCTAGACTTTAAAGTATAATGAGATTTTAATTAGGATTTTTTTTTATCGACTTTGGTTTATGAAAAACGATGTTAACATTTATTAGCAAATACGTTCAAATAAATACATATAAATATACACTAATTGTACTAATTACTCCACTGATGATAACAACTACACAGATGAAATTATATAAACATTGCCTCAGACACATGTATACGACTAAAAAGAAATTTTGGGAAATAAGATCAAAAAATTATTCGTTAATTGCAGGGATAAAAAAAAAAATACTCCGCTAATTGTTTCTTCCCAACCTTTATGTGGATAGGATTTAATGGGAAAATGTGGAACACAGACTGATGAGACGTCGTACACTTAGGCCTGGTCAACTATTTCTAAGGGAGACCCAACTCCATCCAATTCTCCATGCTAAATCCGGTTCATAAACCTCAATCGGCTGACCCGGTCATCTGCATTCCTAATGAATAAACCCTTACAGCTGTCACAATCTCAAGAGGCCAATCCATTGGGTGAAGGTGTAGCATCCACCCTCCATCTAACTTTTAAGAATTTGCATCACAACATTAAATGTTTTGATGAAATACAACACATCTAGATGAGTAGCCTTTCCATAGGGCAACTTTAGGCTCCCTTAGTTTCACGGAAGTAATAATTGCTATATATATATATATATATATATATATATATATATATATATATATATATATATTCCCGCGAACATTTTCATGTATCGGTCTTAAATAGTGTTATTTAAGACGGATCGGGTCAACCCGCAAAAAAAATAGAAAAATACGGTAAAATCAGTATCAACAATCTCATTAAAAAGTATCACCAAAAATTCGAAAAGTATCATCTGTATTATTAAAAAGTAAGGGGTCTGCTAGTTATTTTATACTAGTTTATTTAGTTCAAATTCTGATTTTTTCCATTCGAATTAATGTTTAGAGCTTAGTAGTTTAGGGTTTTTTTAGGGTTCATGATTTTTTAAAAGTCTCATATTTTTTAGGAGTTTTTTTTAGGGTTCATGGTTTTTAAGGGGTTTTTTTAGGGTATATTTTATGTTTTTAAGAGTTTTTTTGGGGTGTTTTTAGGGGTTTATTTTGTGTTTTTTATGATTTTTTTTTGTGTTTTTAGGGGTTTATTTTGTGTTTTTTATTATTTTTTTGGGGTGTTTTTAGGGGTTTATTTTGTGTTTTTTAGGGTTTATTATTAATTCTATTTTAGGATATAAATTCATACTCATTTCAAACAAATTAAATTAATTCATTTTAATTTTAGGGTTCACTAATGTTATTTTAGGGTATATATTTTTGGAGAACAAAACAAAAGGAATAAAGAAAAAATCGGATAAAAAAATAAAAAAAAAAGTAAGACAATGCCCAGAAAAGAAAAAAAAATTGATGGGCATGTGACATCCACGTGCCCACCTTAAATAGTCTTATGTAAGACTGTTGTACGGAATACCAACTCATATATATGGATGAAGATCATTAAATATATTCTTGCCTAAGAGCTAGCTTCTAGATGAGATTATGAAGATTTTTTAAAAAGTTGTTGATTTCTAAACTTTTCATAAATTTCAACGAGGATTATCAATGTGTGTTTAGACATAAACTTAGAGACGGGGTTCGAAGTATGTGTGTAAAAGACTAATTTATCCTTAGTAAATGTTTAACTTTATACTGCTACACGCACGCACACAGAACATGGCTACGTGTTGGTTTTAATATATATATATATATATATATATATATATATATATATATATATATATATATATTGAACACACTACACGACTACACGTTGGTTTAATATTTTTTTGAACATACTCACACTACACGCATGCACATACTACACGTTTTACTCTTTTTTTTTCATTTTTTTGTGACATGTTCATTTCAACATGTCACACTTTAATTTTTTTTTTTTTAAACAGTATATGATAAACTAAAAATAATAATAAATAGAAAAAATTAAAGTAAAAAATATATGACACTTTCAGTCACACTTTAAAACTTTTTATTTATTTATTTCATTTTTCATTTGAATGTTTACAGTTGTGGATAGTTGGATTTTAAATGAAATGCATTAAATGTCACACACCAAACAAGTATAATAGATGTTGACTGTGTGGAAATTTGCACTCCAAATTTATTCTAGTCTTTGGTCGAAAAGTTTGGGAGAATTTGTTGGTTGAAAAGTTTGGGAGGAAATAATCCAAAAGGCAAAAACATTACAAAGTATATTCCATTTTTTTTGTTTTTATGGTTTAATTTGTTTAAATTTTATGATTTATAGAATACATTATATTTATAAGATGTGAGACATATGTTAGCATGTATATTAACATCTAGACGTGTTGTGAAAAAAATATATATATTTATTACATGTTCTATAAATATAATGTGTAACACTTGAGATTTAATGGAACGTGTAATGCTTTAAGAAAAAAATGAAATCCCAACGTGTTACACGTTAGGAATGAAAGTGTAACATGTTCATATGAACGTGTTACACTATGATATTAAATTACACAATTAGAGTAATTTACAACACAAAAAGAAAAATTATCGTGTTACACGTTGGAGCTTGCCATGTAACACGTTGGATCCAGTGTGTAACATGACAAAAAAATTTCCTCTTTCATCAACGATGCACATCCATGAACAACAATGGAATTTCAACAAATTAAAATTGGACAGATTTACAACCAAAATATAAATATATATACCCATCCATCAATTAACTACCTAATTGAACAAAATTGAATTAATTGACACTTGATTGAAAGAAACCTGTTGAATCTCCTCCATCGCGGTGACTTTTTGTTCTCGGCGGCGAGGTCATGGCTACGAGTTCTTCTCTGTGCCAGGGCCTTCACCGGGATCGCGGCGACGGCATGGTAGTCTGCTCTAGATCGATGACGACAGACAGGAAGTTCTCGACGACAGGGAGGTGAGGTTCTCAGTGGCGGCAGAGGAGTCACGTTCGCGGCGGCGTGTAGTGTTACACAAATCTTGTCATGTAGTAAGTGTTACACAAGTCTCATTTGTTTGAATATACGGGCGTGTAACACAGCTTAGTAGGCATAAATTTTTAAAATAGGGGCGTGTTACACAATAAGTATATGGTCGTGTTGGTGTAATTTATTTGACGTGTATAATATATGGCGTGTTACACTACCGAATTTCAGTCAGATTTTAACAGATCCCGTATTCATTTAGAGGGAATTGTAAAGAGAAAATAGTTTAGTGAAAAAAAAAACATACTACGTTATTTTATTATAAAAGAATTTTACAAGTTAAACTCGGTTACCTCCATATATTCACACAAACATAATTATCAACAGAAGCAAAACGATGAGAAAGAATTAGGTCAATCTGAACGCTCAGAAAAAAGCCCAAACTCCTAATTTAATTTCTGTAATATTGGGAACTTTATATTATAATTAAGTGAAAAGGCTAGCAATCAAATCAATGTGGGGGGTCCCAATTATAAACGATAAAAACTGAAATTTAATTGACTTTATGTAGCTTTATTATGAGCTACATGTACTTACATTATTGCAATATACGAATTTTGAAGGGCCCCTCATTTAACATTATGTCTACTCCTAAAAATTAAAAGGAAAAGGCTATTTCTTGGCCAGCTGTGATAGTCATGCCGGCCACATTAGAATTTCCATTTCGTCTGTCTTTTTTTCCTTGTTTTTTTTGCCCTTTTTGAATCTCACAAAAGCAATATGTTAATCAACTTTTTATCAAATACTACATCTTAACACCATATGTTAGAGGACTATATCAAGTCATTGGTCATAATCTTAACAGCTGCTACCGTGGTGCGCACTGGATAAACCCCGTCTCTGTGTAATAGCCTGCAAACCTACACATGGGAGGTAAACCACACTTGACATGTTACACAGGGGAGGTAAACCACACCCGCCCCTGTGTAATAGCCTGCAAACCTACACATGGGAGGTAAACTACACTTGGCAGGTCATGTGTGACAGGCTCACACCTAGTGGTATTGGTGTGCCATGACAAGCTTACACCTAGTGGTATTGATGTGCCATGTGTGACAGTCTCACACCTAGTGGTGTTTTGGTGGTGAGTCGAACTTAGGACCTTTGACCTCAAGAAACACTACTCCATCACCAGGTCATCCTAAGAGGACAATAATTTCTCTTGATATTATTGGTTTAGAACGAAACCAATGATAGTAGGTAATAGTAACTTTATCAATACTATTCTCAATTGGTACCAATTAAAATTAAGGTTTACTTTCTCTAGCAAAAAAAAAGGTAAAAGAAAAGTAAAGGAAAAGCCACACATTGTGATTGATGAAAGACTTGGTCAACCACATCTATCATCTAGACAACCTGGCTATTACACAACTACAAATTCTAAACAACATTCATTACATTAATTGAGATTGGATTAAAACAAGGCAACATCTCAAATTTTGTGTGTCCAAACATCACATTGGTAGGAACAGGATTATTGATTGATTATGAGCAATCCACAAACTCAAAGGCAAAATGCAATCAAATTGCATTAGAGAGGCATCAAAGGCCTGCTTCAACTCCTGCTGCGCCAACCCTCTTCACTCCTCCTCCCCTCCCGCCGCCGCCGCCCCCCGCCGTGACTTCGTCGCCGCCATTCTCTCCACCATCCACCCCAACACAAACTTCACCAACCACGAGTCCCTCCCCTCGTCGTCGGAGCTACTCTCCTCCCTCAAAAACGCCGTTCCCAACTACTTGAACACCGTCCTCGCAGACAACATCAGAGCTCAAGACTACTACCACCTCAACCTCTCCAACCATGTCTGCCTCGACTACATCGGCCACGGCCTCTTCTCCTACGCCCAGAAACAAACCTCCCAACCCTTCTTCGACTTCACCTACACCTCCGTCAGCTTCACCTCTCACTTGCTCTACGGCGGCGGCGAGGAGTCGCCGTCGTCGGAGTTCGAGGCTCGAGTAAAGAGAAGAATCTTGAACTACATGAATCTGTCGGAAGAGGATTACTCATTGGCTTTCACTGCTAATCAGTCGTCAGCATTCAAGCTCCTCGCAGATTCTTATCCATTCCAATCCCACCAAAACCTCCTCACCGTCTACGACTACGACAGTGAGGCCGTGCAGCTGATGATCGACACCGCCGGAAACCGCGGCGGCCGGACTCACTCCGCCGCCTTCTCCTGGCCTACTCTCAGAGTGAACTCGAGGAAACTTAGAAAGATTGTTGTGAACAAAAACAAGCCCAGAAACCGCGGCCTATTCGTCTTCCCCCTCCAATCAAGAATGACCGGAGCTAGATATTCATATCAATGGATGAATCTCGCTAGAGAAAATGGATGGCACGTGTTGCTTGATGCTTCCGCTTTAGCAGCTAAGGAAATGGAGACATTAGGCCTCTCTCTCTTCCAACCAGATTTCCTCATCTGTTCATTCTTCAAGATCTTCGGCGAAAACCCATCTGGATTCTGCTGTTTGTTGGTCAAGAAATCGAGTGTTCAAATCTTGACTCAATCGTCAACCGGCATTGGAATGGTCAGCCTAGTTCCAGCAGCCAAGAACATCAACAATTCCGCCATTGATGAAGCTGAGCTGCTCCAAACGACGCCGTCGTGCAGCTACAAGGTATCATCACCATCACCATCATCGTCGTCGTCGTCGGAGATAGTAGAGGTCATGAAAGATCAAAAAAATCTTGATCAATCCATTAACAACAACAACAAGAAGAAGAAATCATCACACATTCCAAACGACGCCGTCGAAGTGTTCGAGTTTCGCGGCCTCGATCACGCAGACACATTGGGCTTAATTCTGATCAGCAGCCGGCTGAGGTACCTCGTAAACTGGCTGGTGAACGCACTGCTCAGCCTCCGGCATCCGCATTCCGGCAACGGGCTGCCGCTGATCATGCTCTGCGGGCCGAGGGTGAGGCTGGACCGAGGCCCGGCCCTCTCCTTCAACATCTACGATTGGAAAGGAGAGAGAGTTGAGCCCGTTTTGGTGCAGAAGCTCGCCGATCGCCACAACATTTCCGTCAGCATTGGATTCTTGAAAAACATATGTTTCTCAGAGGGTTTCGAAGAGGATAAGGAGAGATTGAGGAAGATGAACAAGAGCAAGAGAGATTCATGTGGTGTGGGAGTGGTGTCGGCTTCGCTAGGAATGTTGAGCAATTTTGAAGATGTGTACAGAATTTGGGCATTTATTTCCAGATTTTTGGATGCTGATTTTGTGGAGAAGGAGAAATGGCGTTACACTGCGCTTAATCAGACTACTGTGGAGGTTTGACAATAATTATTCGAGTAAATTACACTTTTGATCCCGTAAGAATGGGGTATAAACACTTTTAGTCCCAAAATATACGATATTGGTCCCAAATTTAACTTTTTGACACTTTTGGTCTCACAGTTTATAATTTCAACACTTTTGGTCCAAAAAATTAACGGATTATATTTAACATCCGTTAAGTACCTATTTTCGAGTCAAAATGGTACCTATTTAGAATTGAAATTTTCACTACATTCCCTCTATTTTTCACCATTAATTAGGTGGTGCAACTAAGATCAACAAAACAAGTCTTATTTGGTACTTAACGAATGTTAAAGATACTCTGTTAGTTTTTGGGACCAAAAGTGTGAAAATATAAACTATGGGACCAAATGTGTCAAAAAATTAAATTTGGGACCAAAATTGTACATTTTGGGACTAAAAGTGTTTGGACCTATTCTTACGAGACCAAAATTGTAATTTACTCTAATTATTGTAATTTAGGTTCATTCAGATTCTTTTATTATTTTAGGGATAATTGTGGAATAAATCATCGATTATTTTTAAATTATTTTAATAATATCACCGTATTTTAATTTGTAATAAATCTAACATTTACAAAAAAGTTGTGCAAAATATGTCCTGGAAACGAGGTAGGAAAAAATTGAGGGTTTCATTTTTATTTTTATTTTTGCAATAGAAATTCTAGCAAAAGGGAGAGCTTTTGGATTAAAAAAAATGGTAGTATATATGATTGAAGCATTTTAAAAATGGTATGAAAATTGGTTTAAAAAAATGGTATGAAAATTATAAAATTAGTGAAAGATCGTGATTTATATATTACTCCCTCAATTTCATAAAGAATGATGTTTCAGCCTATAATTTAATTACAAATTATTTGATGTTTTATATTTCATAACACTCTTATAAAACCTCCTCCATAAATATATTGAGGAAATTAAGGTGTTTGGATTATGTCGTCACTAAATCACATGCACAGATGTGTGATTTTGTATTGGAGATTTTTTTGTCATGATTGAATCAATCAATCTTCCACGGCAGATTTCATTGACTTTTAAATTTTTAATGTAGAGTTTAAATATTTTGGTAAACATGGGTGAGTATCTATTGACGTAGAATTGACTTAATATAAATAATCAGCTATAATAATTAATTACTAAATTAAAATTAAAAAATCTAAAAAATAATTATAAGCCCTAGTTAGATGCAAACAATCCTAATTAAAACCTAAGAAATTAAAACTAAGAAAGAGATAAAATCAAAACTAATTAATCAATTTGATATGGTATATGTAGGGTAAATCACAACAGTTAATAGACGCACCGAGCTCCTATGCATACTGGGTCAATCTCGCTCTCGTGCTGTGTTGTACAATAGATTGAGCTCTTATGCACACTGCGTCAATCCCACTCCCATACTCTGTAGCACAATAGTTTGAAACGAAAAAGTCACGTTACTATGCACACGGTGCACTAAGCTAATGAAATCAAGCTTCTGTATGCACTGGGTCAATCACGGTCATGAAAACCAGGCTCTTATGCGCAATATGCAATAAGCTAATGAAAATCGGGTTATTGTGCGCCTGCAATATCTTGAAATGAAAATCAAGTGTAACAGGTTCATTCTAATGAAAATCAGGTTATTGTGCATGTTCACTCTAATGAAAATCAGGTGATTGTGCACCTGCAATAACCTGAAATGAAAATAATGCGTAACAAGTTCATTTCTAACGGTATTGATAGTATTCAAACTCAAGATATTCGGTATCAGACTTAAACTGCTTTACCACTCGCGCATCTCAAACAACATATCTCATGTACGTAATAGACAAAAATATCTTAATGCACGTTGACATTTTTACACTTATTTTTTAAAAAAAAATATAACATTTTTTTCACAAAAAATATATAAAAAATCCCAATTTCTTTTTCGATCATCCTCATCGTATCTTTTCTTCTTCCACACTTCTGAATTTTGATCGATGGTGGATGAAGAAAATCATGAAAACAGAAATGCAGGTATTCTTTTACAATATATATGTGTGTGTGTAATATCGGTATGTTTGTTTTTCTTTTCTTGTCCACATAAATACTATAGTTTTAAAACGTTACCGATGACTTATAATAATGTGGCCAAAGTGAAGGACCACATATAATTATGTTCGAACGAAACAAGACGAAAAAATTGTTTGGTCTTCAAAGACCAACCATATCCATATTGTTCGTCAACAAATTGAGTTAGTGATGAAGATATGTCATATTTAGATTATGTAGCGACCTGATTTTTTTAAAATAAAATTTGCTACATTTTGTTTTTAAAATTGAGTTTTATAATGCATGTTATATTATTTTGTTATGTTCTTATAAGTCACGCCTATTATTATTATTATTATTATTATTATTATTATTATTATTATTATTATTATTATTATTATTTGATTTGTTCCCCAAAAGCATAACACTATACTTTATTTATTTAAGCCCAATGTTTATTTCATAAGTCAGCCCAATAATTATTGAGCCCAGATGAACGTCTCTTTTCTAGCCCACAAGTTTAGTTGGCCCAAGTTTTCTATCTTCCTCACCAACTCATACGAAATGCAGAGGCCAAGCAGAGATCAAGCAATTGCTGCATCGAATTCCACCTTCAAGCGTTTCTTCCCTTAAATCCCTCCAGATTGTTCCAAAATGAATGTTGAATAATTAAAACAAGACATTTCACTTCCATTCCTATCAAAGGGCTCAAAAATTCATTCTAAACAAACCAACAACAAAAACCATTCTTCTAAGCATTTCTAGAGTCGTGTTTTTGCTTCTGAGTTCTGAGGTATATATATATATACACACATACTATTACTTTTGCATTTCATTAGGAGATTCGAGGGAGGCATGAGGTGATACTGATGAAATAGTATATAACAGTAGAGAGTTTCATGAATGTAGGGTTTCTTTTTATTGATCGAAGCAAAATTCATACAAAGTTCAGAAAAATCAGAATACAGAAATGTGCTTCTATCTATTTATACAAAACACAAGCTTGCAAATAAAGCTAACTAACTAATCTACGGCTCTCATTCGTGATCCGCGTGAGTTGCATATCCACGGCTGTGTATTGATCTGCATCGTGGTCCTCCCATGAACTGCGCTCTTATTTCCACGTGGCATCGCACCTCTCAAGCTTTTGCTTCCACTGCTGACTGCATGCATGGCTCTGCATGGATCCTTTGATTGCAAAATCAACATCCCCCACAGACTCGACCCTATGAATGTCACCAAAGGAAAGTTTGGACAGTAGGATTTGAAACTGTGGTCCTGCGAGTGATTTTGTAAACAAGTCGGCCAGCTTCAGCTTGGTAGGAACATATATAGGAACGATACTGAAATGAAATCTTGCAAAATGACAATCTAAGTCTAGATGCTTTGTTCTCTCGTGATAAACTTAATTATGAGTAATTTGAATTGCCGCTTTATTATCACAAAAGACTCTGATAGGTTTAGGTATATCAATTCTCAAATCTTGAAGCATGAAAGATAACCACAACAACTCCTTAACTGTATAGCTCAAGCTTCTATATTCAGCTTTAGCCGTGGACAATGAAATTGTTGTTTGCTTTTTACATTTCCATGAAACCATGCAATCTCCCAAAGAAATACAATATCCTGATAGAGATTTCCTAGAATTTGGACATGTGCCCCAATCTGCATCACAAAATGCTTCCAGATGAAAATTGCCAGAGCTTTTATAGAATAATCCTAAAGAAGGTATTCCCTTAAGGTACCTCAGAATATGCATTGCAGCTTCCCAGTGTGTTTTAGTTGGACTACCCACGAATTGACTAAGCTGCTGAACTCCAAAAGATATATCTAGCCTAGTTAGGTTCAGATACAAGAGTTTCCCAATGATCTTTCTATATAAGTCTGGTTGTGGAAGTAATTCCCCAGAATGATGAGAAAGTGATAATCCAGGTGGGAGTGGTGTAGAAACTGGTTTACAACCCACTAAGCCTGTTGAATTTAACAGATCTAACATATATTTCCTTTGAGATAGAAAAATCCCTGAATGAGACCTAGCTATTTCCATTCCAAAAAAATAAGTTATTTCATCAAGATCTTTTATAGTAAATTTAGCATGCATGGACTGTTTTATTGCAGATATAGCATTTAATGTAGGACTCAACAGTAGGATGTCATCAACATAGACCAATAAGGCTATGAAATTATCATATGATCCTTTAGTGAAGAGACAGTTGTCATTCTCTGATTGCTTGAAGTCCAGGCTAAACAGGAACTTGCTGAACTCATTATTTCATTCTCTTGAAGCTTGTTTGAGGCCATACAAGCTTTTCTTTAGTCTGCAAACATCTCCTTGTTTGCCTCTTGCATAACCCTATGGTATTTTCATATATATCTCATCAGTTAGAAAACCATGTAGGAAAGCATTATTCACATCTATTTGATGTATACACCAAGGGCTCGTTTACTTCGGTGGATGGGATTGGGTGTGATATCCCATGAATTTAAAGTTAAATTTACAAAACATGAAATATATGGTGTGATAAAATATATAAACATATGAATAAAATGAAGGAGATGAAGGATAACTCATAACCCATTTGTTATGAAAGGATATGAATCCTTCAATTAGTCCTTATTCACAAGGGAAAATATGTAAATGTTTGTGTTATACACATTCATTTCAACAAAACTTTGTATAATTTTAGCCTTGCATTAGTGGGATATCCCTATCATCCAAAGTAAACAAGGCCCAAGAGTATTGAGCTGCCATAGTAAAAAATAGTCTCACAGGGACAGATTTGGCCACAGGTGAGAATACCTCATTGTAATCTATCCCATACTCCTGGTTATAGCCCTTTGCAATTAATCTTGTTTTGTATCTTTCAATTGTACCATCAGAGGCTAGCTTGATCTTATAAACCCACTTTGATCCTATAGGATGTTTGCCTTTCCTATGTTTTGATTTCTTCTAATGCTAGGAGTTCTTTATCAATAGCCTCCATCCACTCTTTAGATTGACAAGCTTCCTTATGGCTTGTAGGTTCCTTTAGAGACTGCACACTTAGCAAAAATGCAGTGTAAGTAGGATTTAATAGTGATGAAACCATGTAAGGGAATGTTGGTGGTGTCACTCCTTTCTTGATGTCTGCCTGACATACATAATCCTTGAGATATGAAGGTGCCCTTTGCTGTCTAGTGCTCTTTCTGAGCACATGTGTCATGCCCCAATTTTCGTAAAATAATAAAAATAGCAATAATAAGGAAGGGACGTCACTTTTACTAAAATATAAAATATTTAATATCATTCAGCGGAAGCTAAATAATAAAATCTCTTTAAAATCCATCATCACACGTCACCACGCACATCGCCCGAGTAAATCATCAACCTGAAATAAATAATAGCTTTGGGGTGAGTGCTATTAACTCAGTGGTGACGGTATTTATCCAAATTATACAATTATAACAATTTAAACTGTAGGTAGCCCCAGGCTAAATTCAGGACATATGCAGCTCATCAGCCAATAATAATATTTGTAACCCGTAGGTTAACAACTGTGAACCTGCATAAAAGTATAATAAGGATAAACACAAAAATGTGCGTCACATTGATTCCCCACCTTGACTTGAATTTCAACTTGGAAAAAAATAGTACGATTAGTTAAATCCACGCGCCGCCTAAAAATATAAATAATTGATTATTAATAAATACTAAATAATAATAATTAAAATAATAATAGAATAATAATAATATGAATATGCATGACCCAAGCCCAATTCCAATACTCTACTCTCGGCCCACTTGATTAAATCTACTCTAGGTAGCCCATTTAACCAATTTTATTATATTAACCCCACTACCACAATTCCCTAATTCATTTTCTCTCCAACTCTCGGCATCAACAACAATCAACCAAAATGAACCTCTCTCTTCCCTCAATTCTCTCTCTCTCTCTCTTTGCAGAATCTCGACAGAAACATAGAAATAAAAGTAAATTCCCTCTCTTCCCTATTTCTGCAATACGACTTACAGACCCCCATGGAAGACAACATCTGCAATTATTTCTCTAATACATCAACACTCTCCCGACTCCGCCATCGCTGCCAACTATTCCTCACTCAACCGCCCAATGAAGATGCAAAAAGTAAGAATGTGAATATACCTCAAAGAAATGAAAACTTTACTGCTCTAGAGATATTTAGAAAGAAAATCTGTTGATTTTTTTGTGTGTGTTTCGAATGAGAGATTCAGACCCCTTTTTATAGCAAGAAAATGGGGAATGCAAAGGTCGAGTTTAAATTCCATGATTAATTCACACAATCATGGAGGTAGTGGAGAGACGTGAATTTAAATGTGCAACATAAATTCTGAAACGGAAGAAATCGTTCATTGCCGCTGCTCTCAGGTCACATGAAGAAGACAACATTTTCTGTTGGGCTGAGGTATTGGCTAAAGAAAACAAATATTACATTGGGCCTGAATTGAGTAGACAATTGGTTTGGAAAAAAAATCAATAATCTTTAGCTCAAAATGAAAGTAACTTTTTGGGTAAGAATGTGAATATAGAGCTAAATATATTTATGAAAATGAATTAAACAAAAATAAAATAAAATAAAATAACAATATTTGTAAAATAATAATAATATTAATAATAAATTCAAAATGATATAGGCGCGACTTATAGGACGTAACCAAAATAATCATAACATGCATTTTTGGAAAAAATGTAGCAAATTTCATAAAAAGTTTCGGGTCGCTACAACATGTGTGTTTGAATCAGCAAGATTTTCTAATTCTTCATGCTCAGCTCTTTTATCAGGGTGCTGATCTAAACCATCTGTCTCTGGTATATCCCTTTCTCAGCTACAGGCAGTGAATCCTGAGAAACAATTCTTTCTTTATCAGAGATCAGTTGTTCAATATTCTGGTAGCTTTCAGTGATCCTTTCACTAGCATCAGGATCAAAAGAATGAAAATGTAGGATAGGAAGAGAAGGGCTTTGTAAAGGAAATATAGTAGGACAAAAATCAACATCCCTACTGAGACAGATATGCTTGGAAACCAAATCATACAATAGATATCCCTTATTATGAGGGGCAACACCCAGATATATACACTGAGAGAGGGAGAGAGAGAAAATCAGAGAAAGTGAAAGAACGCAGATGCAAGAGAGAGAATTAGATCTTTTTTCCTAATTTTATTGATAAATGAATATATGAGGGGGAAAATTAAAAAAAAAATTCCTAATATTATTGATATGAATATATGAATAATAATTTTTAATAATAAATATAGAATTAAGAGTATTCTGGTATTTTTTTTTTTTGTAATAATGGCTAGAAACATTATTTTGTTAAAAAGTGACTATTTACATGAATTACTAAGCAAGAATGACTGTTTAAAAATTTTCCTCTTTTTTTTTTTTTGTATTATTAGATTTTCCAAATGCTCATTCTTCCGCTGATTTTTGGGTTTGCAGATTACCCAACATTAGCAAATTTTATTTTTTTTGCTCTTCTTTCGCTAGTATTCAAATTGAATTTTTTATTTCAATTTCGATTTCTCTATGAATTTCGATCTTTCATTTTTTTTCCAGGAATTTGGAATGAATGTGTATGTGAACTTGCTTGCAGCCACGCTTCTAGGAAACTGCAAAAAAATGTCTTAGTGCTATTAAACCACTTTCCAAAGAAGAATTCATTGTTGTGATGTAGTTTTTATCTATTTTTTGATATATTATGTATCTATATGGTAAAACTTTATTGTTCTCAACTAAGAATAATAATTAAAAAAAAGAACATTCTTAGATTGAAGAATTAGTCGAGAACAACATGAAGTTGCATTTGATGGAAGTTATGATGTATTGATAAAAAATGAAGGAATAATTTTTTTTCGTAGTTAGAAACTAGAAAAAAAAATGTCTCCAAAGATTTAAGTTGGATTGGGGATTTGATAATTCTTTGTAGGCTTTAATTGATGTGGCTACGAGGGCAAAAAAATTTATCATATTAATATTTATATTTAAAAAATTAATGGGAGCTACAAAGAGAAAAATGGGGATTGGGAATAGAATTACCCATATGAATATCCTATTTGCTGCCAAGAAACACCAAATAAATTAAATGCTACAGTACTTGGTTCTTTACTTGGCCCATTTCTTTTTTTTTTTAAGAGAGAGAAAATACAGGCCTAATATGTTTATTGACATCTTTTGAACTCGGATTTTTATTTTTTAATTAATATCCACATTTTAAAAATTATTCTTAAATTATATTTTGAGAACATGTCTTACTTTTTAAATAAATGTTAATTATGTTGGTCTAGATTTTTTCACTACCTACTGTGTAAATGACATTGTCATGTTTTTTTTTTCATATGATATCGTTAAAAAAAAATCAACGATGTCATTAATATGGTAGGAGGTGTAAAAATAATCAACATTATTAACATCTACTAATGTCGCAATTTCTGTCCCCAAAATATAAATATTAAGAACAAACATTCAGGTATGGTGCCCGGTCGAGCGACATCGAATCTTCATTAAGCTTTCACCTTGATTCCTAAGCCAAAAGATCTAAAACAATGGTAATCGGAATTAAATTTTTTATTCAAAAATAATTTTTTATTCCTAATCGTAATAATTTTTTATTCAAAATTAAATTTAAATGTAAATTGTCTAAATTATACCTGATATTTGTTTTTATATAGTATAGGGCACGTTTGGTTTGAATGATAAGTCTGGATTGATAGACTTATCCGACCTAATCAAACATTTGGCTTATTGTATTTGGGCCCGGGATTGATAGAGGCCCGGTGGTTTATCCCATGTTTAATTGATTAGTAATCCGTCCACCCCCCTCGAATTATTAATCTAGCCTAATGGACTGTGATATTTAATGACAGAATTACCCTCACTTTGCTTTCATATTTTTTATTTATATTTTTTTGGTTTATTTATTTTATTGTTGTTTTTTTCTCTAGAACTTGAAATTATTAATATTTTTTGTGTAATCCATTCAATTATATTAAATCTTAATAATTACAATTTTAATTATATATATTTTTTGTAAAGGATTACAATTTTTTTCAAACTATTGATAAATATTATAACATTTTAATAATTAGAAAATTAAAATTTCATAAAAATAATAACGTGGAGGGCAATTTTGGTATGTTGGTACATTTTAATCTTAATCATAAAATCCAAACATAGTATTGATAAATTATCCTAAATAATTAAATTCGCAATCAAGCAATCCAAACACAAGATTATTAATTCATGAACAGTGTAATTTTACTATATCCAATCAATCTTATCTATCCCATCAAACAAATCAAACGGGGCGTGTTTATATACATAGATTGTTAGGACCAAGTTCACTAAATTTATAGCCCAATATTAATTAGTCTTGCAGGAAAAGTCAAAAGTGTAAATCGGCTCACACACACCTTTCCAACTAATATGATAGGCCCGGCCCAATTGATGGTTTTAGTCCTAAAAATAAGATTTTTTACTTTTTATTTTTATTTTACAGGCTCATACTTAGATATATCAATGAAATTTGAATTCAATACATTCGATCTCAAATTATATATTTCACCATTAAATCATCCTCATAGGAAAAATACTTTTTTTTCCCCTCACATATCATCGTGGCTATTAAATTCAACCATCCTATAAATATAGTCTCGTGTTCTTTTCTTTTTATTCATTTTAAAATTATAGTTGTTTATACATATATATATAGAACAAATTACAATTTAATTTCCAACGTTTGAAGGTTTAACAAAAATAACCCAACGTTTTAATAATTACAATTTAATTCCCAACGTTTGGATATTCTAATAGAAATAACTCAATGTTTATTATTAACAATTTAATTCCTAACGATTGAACATTTTAACAGAAATGGCCCGATAATTTAGGCGAAAAAACCATTTTGGTCATTTTTTCGGCAAAAATGTTAGTTCGTTATATGGGTCTCTAACTCATTTGAGAGTAAATGTGATTGAAATCGAGCGAAATAGTTTTTTTAGCTTAACATATTGAGTCATTTCTGTTAAAATTTTCAAATGTTAGAAATTAAATTGTAAATATTAAACGTTGAGTTAATTATATTAGAATATCCAAACGTTGAGAATTAAATTGTTATTATTAAAACGTTATGTTATTTTTGTTAAAATCTTCAAACAGTGAAAATTAAATTGTAATTTACCCTATATATATATTATATAGTAACAATCAATATTCTTATTTTTCCTTAATGACCCCTATTTAATGATTTTCGAAATTTTGTAATCTTTCGTTTTAAGTGAGTTAATGAAAGTAGGAAATTTGTGTGTTCATATTATTTTTCAAATACAATAAATACGCCACAACCGCTACATGATAGTGCAAACTGGGTATATTTCGCTCCTATGTAATAGCCTACAAAGCACAGATGCGACAACAACCTGGATATATTTCATTCATGTGTAATAATTTACAAACCACGTAGAAGAGTTAACCACGTTTGAAAAATCAGATGTGACGGACTCGACCAAGCGTTGTGGATGAGATTTGAACTCAAAACTTTCAGTCATAAGCTATACAACTCCACTATTAGATTATCCACAAGTGAAATTGAATACATTTTTTTAATCTATGAGAAAATGTGGGAGATATTTATTTTTATAAGATGGAGGGAATACTATTTATGGTTCTTGATTTTTTTTTTTTTTGCTTTATATGTCACCTAGCATGAGTAGATTAAAAGCTGTATCTTAATTGTGTGAAGTAATAAAATTGATAGGAAATATCATTAAAATAAATATATCACTCTTCAAGGCAAAGGCATTTTGTATACTAGCTAGTAAGTTCTAAATTGAAAGATCATGAGATTTTTGGTTATTATTGTAATTGGTTGAGTATTTCTTTAACTTTGCTAAGAAGTGAATAACTATCAAGATATTATCACTTAGTGTCTCTTAATTCAATGATTAAGTAAATTAATTATTAACTTTTACACTTTCAATTGTAACAAATAACTATCAGGGGATTTACACATAGTGCCTGATCTTAATTCAAAGATTAATCCTACTTTAACAATTCTTTAATATGGCTGATGGGTTTTGGGCCATAACCGACCCAATATAATTAATAAATCAAGGAGAATTATCAATTCAGGACCTGAAAGATGAGTAATTTATTGATTCAGGACCCGAAAGATGAAAACTATCAATTCAGGACTCGAAAGATGAAAATTTTCAATCCAGGACATCAAAAATCATGAATTTTTGTTTCTTTTTATTTTTTAATTAATTTTATGTTAATTTTCAATGAAAAATCCTTCATTAATTATCTATTAAATCTAATAAAGAAAATTTTAAAATTAATTAAAAAATAAAAAGAAATCAAAATTCATGATTTTTGAGGTCCTAGATTGAGAGTTTCCATCTTTCGGGTCTTGGATTGAGAGTTTTCATCTTTCAGATCTTGAATTGATAGATTACTCATTTTTCAGGTCCTGAATCGACAATTCTCCAAAAATCAATGAAGTAAAATAATGTAGAATTAAAATTTAAGAAAAATAATTACCGTTGGACTTGAACCATTATGATGCTGGATTTATAATCATGATCTCATCTCAATTATCCTAATTAATTATTTGACTGTTAATCATTTTCAAGTTATATTGATCATTCATTATATTCTCAAATGACTACCAATGACATCCAATTTTCTTAATCTCTCTCTCTCTCTCTCTCTCTCTCTCTCTCTCTCTCATATATAACTTACAAATGCGTGTTTCTCAAATGATTATACAAATAGCTCTCTCTCTCTCTCTCTCTCTCTCTCTCTCTCTCTCTCTCTCTCTCTTATATAACTTACAAATGTGTGTTTGTCAAACTTGACCAGCCAAAGTTCCACACGTCCGAATTGACTTGACATCGATACATTAAGACCTACTTTTTTTTTTTGGTGAAAGTCCATTCTTGGAATGAATTCCACCTACTATGGCCGTTCATTAATTTGTGGTAATTTAATAGATTAATGGAATAATAATCACCTTGTCAAGGTATAATTTGAGGATGCATATCGAGTAAACTTCGATTCTATATGATAGCTTGCAAACCCATATAAATGAAATAAAGACTGTAGCAAACTCACACTTAAAAATATTGATAAATTTAAAATTGTGAGCTTTGGTCACAAAGTAAAGGTTACTAATTCAATGATTCTTACTCAAAACGGTTCCAAACTAATTTATGCATGATTCTCATTTTTTTCTTTTTTCTTTTTGAAACCATAGAATTAATTTCATTATACGATAAGCAATTACAAAACTATTTGAGTAGAGTGATATATATATGCATCCTCTTAAAATGAAGTCAAGGGATTTCTTAAGCTTTTATTATACTATTATAGTTTTCATATTGTAGTAAAAAAAATCATATAAATATATTTAAAACTTTGGTTACAAAACTAGTATTTAAGTCATGTGCAGGTGAAAATACAACTTTCACGTTTTTAAGGTCATTTTGATCGGGATAAAATCCTCTAATCGACATATTCTCTTCTTTATTATTGTGTCTCACTATTAAATTTAAAATTCTTAAAATGTTTATTAGAAAATTAAAATTTATTATAGTATAACCAATCATAATTAACATTTATTGCTAAAAATTGAAATTTTAAAAAATTATATATCCTAACTTTGGAACAATCAACCTTATTAATCAATTATATTAACTAAAAAGTAAAAAATATATATAAACCATAATTGGGTCGAATAAACCATGAATAATAACGATAAAATTAAACTAAATCAAAACATATTGAAATTGAAGAAAAAATGAATAAAAATCTAATAAAAATTAACATTATATATATATATATATATATATATATATAGAGAGAGAGAGAGAGAGAGAGAGAGAGTTTCATTCATTTGTGAACACATGTTCCATGTGTAATTTATGAACAAATTCTATCCATTAATATTTTAAGATCAATGGGCACTATTAATCATTGATGAAAGGTATGAGAATGCTATTTTTTCAATTTCATATGCAATCAAGGTTAAAATTGTACAATCAATTTTTATTATATCTGGTAACAACTGTGTTAATGAGATTTAGTTAAATTTAATATGACATGAAGTGTACACTAATTAAAAACAATTACAAAAAAAAAGCATCCTGCAATTGTTAAAAAAAAAAAAACCACACACACACACACACAACATAATTTTGTTCCAAAACCAGCACCATAAGGTTGTGAAAATAATGGTCTACACACGTTCGAAACTAAATATAAAAGCTAAAAGAAAGCAGTACAAAAGTCATAAATAGCACTCGTCAAAATATCTTGAACTTAGATGCGTATGCAAATTACCAATCCGTAATCAATATTAATCACAATGAAGCAATAAAAGCACTATAAAATTTAAAAACCAGCAATGCAAATGGCATAAATAACATTAATTAAAACTATTGTGGTGTTATTTACATATGAATATGAATGTGCTATCCTCATTATTAAATTTTCAAACTAAATTGTACGTCGGATTTACATAGATAAAATGTTCGAATTACATACAAAAAAATAGTAAAAATTTCTCAATTGTGATATGGGAGAGTATGTAAATTTTCCATTTCAAATTCCTTAAAAACTGATTCTACCAGAAAGAATAAAATAACTTTACCCCATGTGTATATGATATTTGAAAAAAAGCAGTATTATAACACCAACCCTTAATTAATAATATCCATTGATCTTATCAGATTAACGGTTATGATTTGTCCACAAATTACGCACACACCCCCTATGTTCACACCCTAAAACTCCCCTATATATATATATATATATATATATATTAATTCAAGAGGGAGTATTGCAATTAACATACAATTAGATTTCTAAGTGACTTTTAGGTGTCATCATAGGCAGGGCTCACATTTTTTCAGATTTTTAATTATCAAAATTTTAGATTATTAAATGATTTTTTGGCGAGGGCTGCCGTTTAATTTCCGGGCTCCAGCTATTCTTCTAGCTCTCCATCTTCAATTGACGAAATTACCCTTGAAATTTGATTTTGGGTAATAAAAATGGCTGGAAATAAATTCGGGCCATTGTCTAATAATATTGAGAAATTTTTTAGTATGTATTTTATACCCAAAATAAAGAATAACAAAATATGAAAAACTGAGATGGTAAAATGTATTTTTCACTATTAAAAATATGGCGGCGGCACAAAAAACATGTTATGGGGACTTTAGGTATGTCAAAGAAGTGATGCATATGGATGAATGATAATCTCTCTCTCTCTCTCTCTCACACACACACACATCTCTCTCTCTCTCTCTCACACACACACACACACACACACTCTACCAAGTCGTTTCTGGCGACCTTATATATAGTAACTTAGATCAGTTCAAACTTCAAAGTCAAATATTGTTAATTTTACACACACACAAAAAAAAAAAAAAAGAAGCATTAAGGGATTATCAATGAAAGATGGTCTTGATTCTATAATAATGGGTTCACACATATTATACCAAAGCTAGTTTCAATATTTTCTTCTCTTACATTATATTTGGTCTGCTATTTGTTTGACAAATTTGGCAAAATCCCTTGTCCTAAACTGTGAAATGAGCTTGGTTGTCGTGTTTGCGAGGTTGGGCAGCTTCAATCTTATTAGTTATTGAGTTGAAATTTTGTGGTTTTTGTGATAGCGACATTCAATTGTGAGGTATCATATTATTTTCTTGGAGAATTGTCGATTTAGGACCTGAAAGATGGGTAATTTATCAATTCAGAACCTGAAAGATGAAAACTCTCAATCCAGGATCCGAAAAATGAAAATTCTCAATCCAGGACCTCAAAAATCACGAATTTTGATTTCTTTTTATTTTTTAATTAATTTTATATTAATGTTCAATAAAAATTCCTTCATTAATTATCCATTAAATCTAATAAAGAAAATTTTAAAATTAATTAAAAAATTAAAAAAAATCGTGATTTTTGAGGTCCTGGATTGAGAATTTTAATCTTTTGAGTCCTGGATTAAGAGTTTTCATCTTTCGGGTCCTGAATCGATAGATTGCCCATTTTTCAGATCCTGAATTGATAATATAATTCTCCTATTTTGTTCTATGAATGCATATTCAAATATATTTAAATAATAAAAAAAGAGAATTGATGAACTATTGATCGACCCCGCCCCAAGTCAATCTGAATTTTTAGTTACTCCTCGAATATTATGGCATTGTTTAATTATTATCCAACACTAATGTCTCACTTGCATGCGGCTAAATTAATTGGATTTTATTATAGTGTCACTAATTTTATTTAAAAGATTTGAATGGCACATCATTTTGACTAAATGGAACTGAACCATGTAGACTAACCCAGCAAATGATTAAATATTGCTACGATTTGGGTGTAACTTTCCCCATAAAAAATGTTTTTCTTTTCTTCTCTTTGGGCATATATATTTTAGGGTACACGCCTACATACATGATATTATTAATTTATTACAAAATATTACATTAAATCCATTAACACTTTAATTAATTATAAATCCAACATGTCGTGCATGGCGAATCTCACTCATGTGATTATAACCAATAAACTACATATGTGTAAGGCGGTAAACGAACCGAATCATGCCGAACACCCTGATGCTTGAACTCAGCTTATTAAGGAATATTTAAGCTCGAGCTCGATTCGAGCTATTTTCCTCTTGTTCAAACTCGACTCGATAAATATTTATCATGTTCGAGCTCGGTTCGTGAAATGCTCGAAAATTTACTAAACGAGCTTGAGCTCGAATGCTCGAAAAAAAGCTCGTTTAATTTACATATTCGAGCTCGAGTTTGAAAAAAATAGCTTATTTTATTTACCTGTTTGAATTATTTATAATATTCATGAACATGTTCGATTAAAGCTCAAGCTCGAACATGTTCGCGAGCTGGCCGAGCCAAATACTAATATGTTCGAGCTCGGCTCGAAAATTTTATTGAGCTCGGCTCGTTTAGAAAACAAACGAACTTCGAACGAGCTTTTTTCGAGCTAAAC
Source organism: Perilla frutescens (assembly GCA_026008535.1). Classification (NCBI taxonomy): domain Eukaryota; kingdom Viridiplantae; phylum Streptophyta; class Magnoliopsida; order Lamiales; family Lamiaceae; genus Perilla; species Perilla frutescens. The sequence goes on from BRKX01000001.1 coordinate 4,880,404, forward strand.
TTTGAATAGCTCGCGAGCGGCTCTGTTCATTTACAACCCTACATACGTGAGGTAAGTATAATTAGAAAGTATTATAATGAGCTAGAATGGCTCCACTATAAGGCATCACAATACATTTAGGCCATTCGCCATTATTACCATTTAACTAGAATGGTTAATAATCATTCAAATTATGAAGTTTGATTATTTTTTTAATTACAACCTAACATTTAAATTTTAACAAATATTACAATAATAATTTTATTTTTTTGTAATTAAAATATCGATCATATTTCCAGTAAAATGGTACCAATGTGTCCGAGAAAATGGCATCATTATATTATTTTTTACTAAGTTAACAAAACGACATTGGTCGAACAAATTGGATATGTTTTACTGGATTTTTGATTGATGACTTAACTACCGGAAAAGAAATGAAACTCAGCGTTATAATTGCTATAATTTAAAAGATGTGTTGTACGTAACTGTAAAATAGATTAATGTCCATAATATATTAAGGATTATTAAATACAACTAAAAGTTTGCATTTAATTTTAAATTATAATATAATAAAGAATGAGTACATACTCTCCTGTTAAATTATCTAAATGGTTATAAACCGTCATATGGATCCCCATATTTGATCCGAATATTTTTCATTATTAGAGATTACACTTTCAATAATAATAAAACTATGACTTTTCTTTCATAAAAAAAGTACAAAAATGTCACCATACTTTTTTTTAATCCAAATAATTACAAAATGTCATCGCATTTTTTTTTTAAAAAAAAGTTTACAAAAAACACAACCTTCACACCAAATTGCAAGTTTTCTAATATAGAAATGATATTTTTATGTATTATGAAATGACCTTTTTCGATCCAAATGATTACATAATGAAATGTCATCAACCTTCTTTTTGTGCGAAAGAAGAATATATTAATATTTTTCAATATTAAAAAAATATAATTTTCAGATCCAATAAATACAAATATATTATCATTATATTTTGTTGTATCCAGGTATATGCCCAGATCCGTCAAATGAATCTTGACTTATGAGATAGTCTGACATAAGTTTTTGTTCATAATAAAAATATCAACTTGCTACAAACAAGAATGAAAATATCGATATCGCATCAAATATCACAACTTCAATTTTACGGATATATCAATATCCCAGAAAATTAAAAAAAAAAATGATGAAAACTATATTAAAATCTTGAAAATTTAATAAAAAAATTTAGGAATTATTATAACATATTATTATGCACATATTATACTCAAAATTTTGATAGAATTGTATTTTGAAAGCAAACATATGAATAATAGATTATATAAATATTGTCCGAGATAATACATTTGACAAAATAATACAATCTAAAATAACTAAATAAATATTATAAAGTACAATTAATACCAAAATGAGGATTTATGTGGTTCAAATATAGTAGATGGAATGTCATCTTGTTCTAAACAATATTGGTACCAACCCATCACATTAGAGTAATTCTGAATATAATTATGCACATGCGCTTGATATATTTCTTGATTTTTTCCAACTGCTTCACCATGGATTGGATAATGTTCACTGGCCCAATTATTTTGTTGATGCACATTTTGATCTCAATACACATTCTGAGAAGTCCAATCAAATTAAGAACTCCCATATGTGTAAGACGCATATGAATCTTGGGACATATCACTATAATCAGTGCCGCCCATATTTATAGAATCAAGACTGACTGAAAGTTGTTCAATATCAGTACTTGAACTTTCTTCTTAAGTCCATGCACGTCTCTTATGAATTCATTTCCTATTTCACCTATTCCAGGACCTCATGCTCTACTTTGTGGTCCATATCTTGTGTTGCATGAGTGAAGTCAGCCTCACAACTGAATGGACTTAATAACATATGGCTTGAACTATAATCGTATTGATTGTTTCCACCATTTCTACCATTATCATCATTTCCACCACTTCCATCATTTCCTCTATCACTATTCCCCCTATCCTCTGTTGATCATTTTGTTTTTGAATCATAAGAAGTATTATCTACTTCTTGTTGTAATACTTGATTCACATCAATGTCATAATCACGAGTCATAGTAGCTATTTTTGGATCAGGATTTCCCTCATTATCATCTAAGTGCACCAGATGAACCCATTGAAAAAATGGATTTCTTTCCTCATCATTTTCATCAATTGTTATATCTATCAGATCTAGATATTCTTGCTCTGCAACCTTATCATTTTCAGTTCCCATATCTCGTATCCTTAACTTCATATTATAATTAGCAAAAGACCAATTGTTGAAGTTTTAGATACGTAAGACGATTCATTTGCTTTGTGTAGATTTGTCTGTAAAGCAAATAATATTGCAGCCGAAATAATTACGATGAAAACCTAAAGAAGATCACAAAAAATTATTATTAAATAAAAATCTAATTATATTATAGAAATATAAATAAAAATCGCGATATACTGCGATATATTACGAAATTTCGCCAATACTCGAAAAAAAATACATTCTCCCCAATATCCGTATCGCAATGTCAAAATTTACGATATATCCGTTATATATCACGATATTTTCATCATTGGCTACAAGGTCGAATGTAATTACAAGTTGTATAAGAAACTTAACTTAATCTATTAATATTGTTACCAACTAAATTCAATTTATCATTTGTCTTATGGTAATATGAGCTTTAAAGTAATAATTGAAAATACTGTGACAAAGAGAAGTCAACATCTTGTATAATTTTCAATTCTATAGGAGCTGTATATATAATTAATAATTAGCTGCCCTAATTTTTTATATTAAGGGTGCAAGTGAGAATTTGGAGTTTACTTGCACGTTATGATACTTGAATATGGGAAGGATTTGTGACAAAATATTAGTTGAGTTGAGTTGCCCTCATTTATAAATTATAATGCAAATCTCTCCCTCTCTCAAATACAATTTTTTAAAGAAGTTCTTCAATGTTATTCTAAATTTATGTGTGTAAAACTATTAGTATGTTATCTTAAATTGTATGCATTATATATAATGCATATTAAAATATATATTAATAATGTAATTTAAACAATGTTATATATCAACGATTATGAGATACGATATTATATTAAGCAAGAAAAAATTTAAATAACATATAATAAAATCAAAATAGTATATCAATTTTTTATATAATTCATAACAATTTATTTTCATATAGTTTTTTTAATGTTGGGTAAAAATTTCAACTTTCAAAATTGCTATTTGTTATTAGTCAAATAATTTTCTCCATATTTCTAAACCTTAACAAAACGAAGAAAATCTAATCATAAACAAATGAGTGATATTTCATTATAGTTTTTGTTAGTGCACTGCACATGTGTCAAGTGATAGGGATGTAATCGAGCCGAATCGAGTAGTAGCATGTGTTAATTAAGCTTGATAAGAAAACTCGAAGTCCGAGCTCGACTCCAATTCGATCATCGAGCATCAAATTTTCAAACTCTGTCTTGACTCAGTAGCGAACTCAAAAGCTCAACTTGATTGCTAATTAATATTAAAAAAATATTACTTATTATTGTTATTAAAAAAAATATTTGTGGTATTTGTATAAATAATTAAACTATTAAGAATAAAGTTATAAATACATTAAAGCTCAATAAGGCACGTGGGCGTATCGAGTCAATCATTGTTGATCTCGAGCCCAAACTCGAAAGCTAATAGAGAAGCTCGAGCTCGATGAATACTCGAATCGATCTCGAATAACTTAGTTACACCCATATCTGATAAGGGTACGTTAGTAATTGTAATTTAAAGGGGAAGCACGTGTTTTAGTGATTGGTTCATATTTTAATTTAATAGATCACTTTCCCACTTTGTAGTGTTCACCATTTAATATTTAATATTGGTGATGAAGTGTTAATTATTTGACATTTTGACTAATTATAGTGAGTAATTAACTAAACTAGTCAGCTTTGGCTGTCTACTTAATTAAAAGGGAAAATAAATGAACATATTTCCCAATGTGAAAACGCCACCTCACATATATAGGATATTTTGGTAAACTTAATATCTTGGATAGTTGCTACATAAATATTAATTGGAATACCAATTTTGACTAGTCACTAGCTTTTGAGAACTTCTACCTGAATAAATTGTTTATTCGTTACATGGAAAAGAAAATAATGAAAGGTAAATTATGACTAACATTGCCCTTCGTAATTAATTTTCAGTTTCTGAATAAATGTCGTTTTGAAAAAAATGTTCGAGTTGGATATCATCATGCGAATAAATTAAATGACTCAAAATTAATAGGATATTGGAATACATTAAATAAAGGTAATATTTCTGCTTCTAAAAATGTGTAAAACGACATCATTCATGAAACAAAAGTAAAATGTTAAAACGATACTCATTTACAAACGAAGCGAGTGTGTCTATAAAAATCCAACTTAAAAGTAATAAAAAAAAGGCAAATTACACATTAATGTCTACCTTACGGATTGCCATTTTTGCCAAAAGAATGACCAAAATGATTTTTTCACCTAAAATATCAAGTGATTTCTGTTAAAGTGTTCAAACATAGGGAATTAAATTGTCATTATTAAATATTTTTTTGTTAAATATTCAAATATTGAAAATTAAATTATAATTATTAAAACTTTAGGTTATTTTTATTAAAATTGTCAAACATTGAGAATTAAATTATAATTAGCTCTTTTTTATTATATATATATATATATATAGAGAGAGAGAGAGAGAGAGAGAGAGAGAGGATGAATCATTTATGAATCATAACCTAGTGTATTAAAATGTGAATAATGCTATTTTTCTAATTCTAAATGTTTATATTCATACTTTGCAATGCTATTTTTCGTAACCTATTGTATCTGCTCTTTTTGTAATTCTATTTTTATGTGATCTATTGAATAATACTATTTTTCTATGATCTAGTGTGCATGCTATTATTTTTATTCACAATGCTTAAATTCATCATTGTAATGCTATTTTTTGAATTCACATCTTAACACGCCGGACTTCATTTACATCATAACTGGATCCACACACATATATATGGGTCAATTGCCAAATAAATCACCACGTTTCCACCCTTTTACAAATTAGACACCATGCTTAAATCTAGCCAATTACAACCCCACGTTTTAATTTGTAAGGAATTAAACATCCATAATTTTTCGGTGAGTAAAATATGACGTATTTGGCCTAAAAATCACGCTGAAAGCCACGCCAACACATGCGTATAATAAATGATGTCGTTTTTGTTACTTTCTCTTCTTTTTTCTTGAAAAAAAAATCATTTTTATAAAATTATTTATTTCTAAAATAGAAAATATATTGAGAAAATTAATAAAATCGACGTCGTTTGTTATATGTGTGTGTTGATGTGACTGCCAACGTGATTTTTTAGACCAAATACGTCATATTTAACTCGTTGAAAAATTGGGGATGTTTTATCCCAAACAAATTAAAATGTGGTGTCGTTATTGACTAGATTTAAACGTGGTGTTGTAATTGACTAGATTTAAATGAGGTGTTTAATTTGCAAAAAAGATGTAAATGTGGTGATTTATTTAGTAATTAATCACATATATATATATATATATATACATATATATGACGGAGAATCCGAAGGGTGTGGTGGCAGGCTTGGTGTATAGAAAAGTGGTGAGATCCAAATAAAATGAAACTTGGTGGGGTTAACGTTGGTTGTCGAGAAACATGCAATTACCCTTTAATTTATTTTCCTAACTGGATTTGTCCCTTTCGACAGCGACACATCTCGGTATTTTATTTTTATATTCCTAATTTCAAGATTTACGCATCTATCATATAAATAATTTATATATTTAATTATCTGATCATCCAAAAATGTGAATATATTCTTTTTATTCGTGCAGAGATTTTGTTAGTGAGACAAGGAGTGGAACATATATAGGCTTCAATAATGTTGGAGCATTTCTATGGAATAATTGTGATAGGGAAGGATTTTATCATATGTAACTTTTTCTTGAAACATTTCAAAATAATAATAATAATAATAATAATAATAATAATAATAATAATAATAATAATATTGAGTGAACGAATATGATATAGTCATATAGCAGTCAGTACAAATTAACACTGCTATATATAGGGATGTCAATCGAGCCAACTCGTTCGATTTCAAGCATATTTAGTTAAAAAAATTCGGGTTGAAAATGCTTGGCCATAGCCCTAATCCTTTGATTTTCGGACTAAGTTGTTTGGCCGACATGTTTACGGTTTTTTTTCACATGTATAATATACTTATATCTTGATAATTTTCCTAAATGATCATCATCTCTTATTCTTAAAATAAACAAATATATGAAAAATAATATAAAATGAAAAGAATATGACAATTAGAAAATTTGATTGACATCAAAGTGCATCAAATGAAAGAAATCAATAGTACATGACATGGCAAATAACAATAATGTTCAATTATATTTTGTTCTAAAAAAATAATTTCAAACTACGTCATAAATCTAATTATAACACAATTTTCGATCTAATTTGAAGTACAATCTTCTTCTACTTCAACAATATTTGAAATTTCTTCAACCTTGTATTTGTTTTCATCTTCAAAGTCTTCATTATATATTAAAAGAAATAACAACATTATAATATAATACAATTAAATAATTTAAAACATGATAAATAATATCTAGCTAATCAAAAGAGATGTGAGAAATAAAATAAATTAAAGGGAAAAAAATAACAATATAATTAACATTACACACAAAAAATATTCAATTAATAAAAAACAAAAGTACATGAAATGACAATAATGTTCAATTTTAATTTATTCTTTCAGAAATAATAATTTTAAACTACATCACAATAACTATGCTCAATCATCGATCAAAATATTTGAATTGCATTGTTTTTTCTACTTTAACGACATTTAATGCTTCAAATCAACTACACAATTACTTATATCTCCATAATATTTTCCATCTATTAAACAAATGATAAAATTAGAATATAATTATACAATTAAATAATCAATTCAACACATGATAAATAATATACTTTTAGTACTTTATAATTTCAATGATATCTAATAACAGATGAACAACGAGATGAAAAGAGATTTTATCAACAAAAAAATGAAATAATGAAACAAATTAAAGTGTAGGATCTTGACATTCAAGTAGCAACTAACAACTAAACAACTTGTATCTTCAAACTCTACTAGCAAATTATCAAATTTCTAATATATATTTTATGCATCATACTAATCACTTATAATCCTTATAATGGGGATAAATTCATGAATGTACATCGTAAATGAAAATATAACCCTTGACGAAAATTATATAATTGAATGCGACTCATTTACTCTTGTTGTAAATTTGAAAATCTATAACTCTTTAGAATACTTGGAATTTGTGAATGAGTAATATATGAATGGAAAGATAATTGAATTAACTTTTCAATGCCTCTGACCGTTCATGAATTAGATTTTTCTAAAAAATCTTACGACAGAGGGACATTTTGTCTAGGAGGCTCAAAACATACATATTTTATTAGGCAAAAGACATACTTGAATCTCTGTACTATTATGATTTTCTGAATCGAGTCCATATACTTCAGTTGGCTAACACTAAGTCCTTGCGCTTAATTTTTTTATTAAAGTGAATTAACAATTTAACAATGCAATTCAAGGGGACTTTATTTTAACAAAAATGTAAATATAGGGATTTGTATTTACCCAACTAAAGTACAACCCATTTCTAAAAATCTTACTACAAAAACATAAGTATGCTTTTTTATCTTTCTTTTAAGTTAGTGGCTAGAAACAATGTTTACTAAAACAAAATGATTATTTAAAAATTTGCCTACATATGTGTATAGTATGCACTTGATGTGTGCATATAATGTTATGAGCTTTGAAATAAAGACAAATTACATTTTAATACGTATATTTTTTGCTCTTTTTAAAAATAGTATAAATGAAAACTATTAACAAAATAGTAGCCCATTTTTTTTTTTTGCAAATATAACATCCAATCAATTTCCCAGCTCGGAAATCCTACGTAATTAATTGTATTTTTAACAATTCTTGACTGGATGATTTTTTAAGTGAATGGGAAAATAGAAATCTCAAAATACAATCAATTACGTATGATTTCTAAATTAAAAAATTGATTGGATATTGGACTTACAAAAAAATTGAAAAAATATGTGTACCGTTTTATCAATAGATTTGGACTACTTTTTGAAAAAAAAAATCTAAAATTTAAGTATTAAAATACAATTTGGCCTTGAAATAATATTACACATGTTTCTTACATGCTTTAAGTGTTTGTAATGATCAGAACTAGAGTAAATTTGTTGAATTTATTTCTCTAAGTTACTTCGAGCACATACAGTATAGGAGAATTATCGATTTAGGATCTGAAAGATGGGTAATTTATCAATTCAGGATGTGAAAGATAAAAACTCTCAATTCAGAACCCGAAAGATTAAAATTCTCAATTCAGGACCTTAAAAATTACAAATTTTGATTTATTTTTATTTTTTAATTAATTTTATATTAATTTTCAATGAAAATTCATTCATTAAATATCTATTAAATCTAATAAAGAAATTGTTAAAATTAATTTAAAAATAAAAAGAAATCAAAATTCGTGATTTTAGAGGTCCTGGATTGAGAATTTTAATCTTTCGGGTCCTGAATTGAGAGTTTTTATCTTTCAGGTCCTGAATCGATAGATTACCCATCTTTCAGGTCCTGAATTGATAATTCTCCTACAATATATCTAAGTAGACCGTTAAATCCTAAATCTAAAACTCAATATATAGTGACTGAATATTCACATCTAAAAAAATATCAACATAATTATTATCTAAATTTGACGTTTGATTAATTTCAAACTTTTTCGTTCAGATGTAACTTGTTAAAATAGATATGCGGTTAGTATCAAAATTGTAGCAGAATATATGATGACAAATGAAATTATTCAAATAAATAGAGTTGATTAAGACTATTCTTATTGGCATGGTACAAACCTATTATATCATGCATATAAATACTAAATTATTATATCCTATCTAACTAATTCAGCATTAATTGATGCACCTTAATGCACAATAAATAGCATACTTGGATAAATAAATCTGGATATTAAATGTCAATGTATGAGCAGTCCAATATAGGAATAGGTGGCTCGAGCTAACTCGTGATCAATTTTTGAAACGTTCGGAATTGATTCGAGATTGATCGTGTCAAGCTCGAGCTTTTAGGTTAGGCTCGTGAGTTTTATTAAGCTTCAATTTTTTATATTTTTATTTTTGATAATTTAAACGTATACACCCTTTTAAATAATTAGATTATTTTTATAATTAAATAAACTAAATAATAAATTTAACTCTTTTTTTAATATTAAATAAGTAATCGAGTCAAGTTGACTCAAATCCGAGTTTGCTGAGCTTAAGCTCATAAAAAATAAAGTTTTGTCAATCTTTTGAACTTTAGCTCAATATTCAAAATTTCTAATCGAGCTCTATGGAGAGTTTTTCAATTGCTCGGCTCGATTATACTCCTAATAGTCCATATGTAATATTCTCAAATTTCAAGAAAAATATATTGTTAAAGATTCAGTTGCACTTCTTTGCCATAGGCCCATAGTTATAGTATATTATATGTCTTTTGATCACATGACAAAGACTATAAATAGATCGATAAATATAAAAGTCTACATATAAAAATAAAATAAAGATGCTTGATAATATTTTATATAATAACTAATGAGGCAGCAGCATATTTCTTAATGCGATAATTACTTGTTTCCACATTGATGGCCTTATAATTAAATGCTACTAAAAAACAACTTCTTCGTGTATTGTGATTATTAATTATAAATTTTCAATAATTTATATATGTATGTATATAAGAATATGCAAGTCTACGATTAAACAAACATTCAGAGTAGAAAAAAATTCACTTTTGGTTTTACAGGACACACCTCAGTTTGATTTTGGTTCCGATACTATCATTTTTTATCCCAAACAGAAAAAATATCGATTTTGGTCCCGCTTTTGGCCTAAAAATCATGGGACCAAAATTGATAATATTAAACCTATGGGACTAAAACTGAGCGATGTTTTTGAAAAAGGACCGAAATTGATAGTATCGGAATCAAAATCGAACTGATATGTGTCCTATGGAACCAAAAGTGAAATTTTCTCATTCATAGTAGCATGGGATAAATCGACATCCTTACCCTTCTTGAACTTTACAGAAAGGCAATCATCAGTGACAAAAGCAACAAAAACCAGGGGTAGAATGGTAAAATAATTGTTCTGCATTTTGAACCAGAGACGTCTCCCAATTATATCACATGAGATTTCTTATTACAATATTATGTGCTTCACTTCGTGTTACTATTTAACATTATGAGTTTTTCTTGCATTTTTTCTACAATTTCAATTTTTTGTGTTTTAGTTTAATTTTACAATTGTTAAATAGGGTTCATTCCACCGGATTATGTTTATAATTTTTTTAGTATTTAATTCCCAGTTAATAATTAATTATTATGTTGTTTCATAATTAGAATTTATAATTTTTTTTAATTCAATTTTTTGTTAATAAATATTGACTTATGTGATAATTATTATTAAATCACAAATTTAATATAAATATTGACTTATGTTCTTATTGATTCTAAATTTAGCAAGCAATTTTTATTTGTTTAATTTTACGTAGTTTCAAGCCAGTTTCGCGATATACTTGATCATATTATTAATTCTATTATTACCTCTAAAGTTGAATGCTATCATTTTTTTTTTTTTTTGAAAAGTTGATTTTGTGAAACTTAATTTGAACAAATTGAATCGGAAACAATTATTATAGGAAAAATCATTATGAAAGTATTATTACTAAGAAAAATGCATGCACTTGTTAATCATATCGATTTGGTAAAATGAACATGCCTTTTTTGCCAATGAACTTTAAGAAACAATTTAAAATCAATTAAAAGAAAGCCAGTTGAATATGTTTTTTTTCTTTCAATTAAAATTTAATACTACAAATCGAATGATAATCAAAATTGGAATATAATTTAATAATGCTCAATTAACAATTAAACAAACAAAAAATACTGATGATGATCTTTCTTATGTGGGAGAAATTTGTCAGTCGATCAAAACTGAGGCTACTCAGTTTGATGGAGTGATTTATAATTGGGCTCGTCGACAGGCCAATAAAGTTGCGCATTCTTTAGCGCAGTTAGCTGTTAAAGACTCTAGTCTTGTTGCTTATATCGGGGTTTGTCCGGGTAGTGCTTTGGTAGGGATTCCTTTTGCTGAATGATCAGTTTTCTAGTTATAAATTTTGACCTTTTCCTCAAAAAAAAAAAAAAAAAAACAAAAAACTCACATATAAGAGATCTTATTTTGACTAAAAAAATTTGATATATAAGATGAGATTTTTATTTATACTACTCAATTGGAAAAATATCTACATACATTAAGTAAGAATTGGACGTGTGGTCAAACAAAGAGATAGTTAACAAATAAATTATGAGATGGTCTTGGTATTCTATTAATATATAATTTTTAAATCAGACGAAAAAAATCATTTCTAATAGTAAAAAGTATCATAATTTATTTTACTAGAAAGTACATTACTATTTTTTTAAATGATGATGTTCTTTTTGTAATTATTACTATTTTTTTGGATTGAAAAGAAATTTGATTACCAGCAGACCAGCAAAAAAATATTTATTAATAGAATAAATTAAACTCGAATTCTTTGATTATATTATAAAGAAACTTATAAAAAAATAATAATAATACAATTTTAACCACTAGAGTCCCAACATAACTACAACATTAATTGCATAAAAGAAGTCTTCATTTAATTAAATTTATCAAAGGGCAGTATTTCAACAAGTGACATATATAAATAATCATTTTTGTAATATTAATAATACAAATTTATTTTTTATACTAAAAAAAATGATCGTTTACTAGTACATACTTATGTATTAATATAATCAGAAATAAAATTAATCTTTTGTAATCAAAATTCTCTAAGAAAATATAAAGAGGTAAAAACTATTTTAGCCACTTGAACTTTAAAACATACTTATTTTAGCCACTAATTTTAAAACATACTTATTTTAGCCACTTTGGATGAAAATGCCCCTGTGCGCGCTGGCATTGCGCTCAACACACGGGGTAAAAATGTCATTCTGGCTAAAATAAATATGTTTAAAAGTTAGTGGCTAAATTAAATTTTTTTAAAGTTTGACCGGTTAGTTTTATATATTTCCACAAATATATAATGAGAATACATGCCGTGATTTACTTCCTTTATCAAACTCTAGGAATATGCAGTATGGGCCCACTCGGATGCGATTCATCTAATCAAGAATTCGAACCCTACACTTTGTCACTTCTTATTTATATAAAACAAGGAACTACCTCAAATATAGCTTAATTGGCGTGAAGACCAACGTAAAGTAGTCTATATCACGTTAGGAAGCACAGTACAAGATATATTTCGTGGTAATAATTGAGATTAAATTAATTATAATGATATAGCTTAATTTAGAAAATGAGTCCAAAGATTTAAAAAACTCAAAAGTGGGGATATACAGATACAGTACACAAAGTTTGAACAAGTATGCCTATGGATATAAATTAATAATAAATTATTTATAATTTATTGAAATTGAGAAGGAAAAATGTATGTGAATTGTGAAAAAAAAAAAGAAATATATTATTGGAATATGGTTGGTGAGTGGAAATTCACGAAGTCTGCATTTGGGGGCTGTGGAAGCAAAGAAAATGGGAAAAATACTACTCATTTTATGCCATTTTATTCTCACTTCACCTTCTCCCTTCTATATATAACCATCACCACCTTCCAATTTACACAGCAGCATTCACTTCTCTCTCCTCTCTCTCTCTCTGATTGCTGGACTCTGCGACCACTGTTTGTTTGTTTGTTTGTTTGGGGTTTAACTGATCTGCTATTTCTTTCGTTTCTTCAACTCACCACATCGAGATGGCAAAGAATGTCGGAATTCTCGCTATGGAAATCTACCTCCCTCCCACTTGCATCCAGCAGGTGAGATAATTCTCGAAAAAAGAAATCTCCCCTTTTCTTCTTTTTTGAAACGGAGATTCGAATCGAAGTGTGGAGAAAGTTATTCTTTTCGTGCTTATAGGCTTTTTTATTGGTTGATTCTGTGTGTTTTTGGGTTTTGGAAATTTTTTCTGATACCTGAATTTTTTTTGGAAAAGTTTTCTACTTGGTACGTCGCTGTTTGTTTTTCTTGGTTAGTTTGATTTTGGAGTTTTGAAATTTTGGAGTGGACCCACCTGATAATTTGAAAGCTTCTTTCTGCTATGGAGCTCTGGTTTCTCTATCTCAATTACTCTCATTGCGGCGTTTTATTTATTTCTTTTATAATTAAATTTCAGGGGTTTAAAAAAAAGAGTAAAATCCCAGATTCACTTTGCACAAAGTTTGCATCTTTCTCTCCTTTTTCGTCTGCTGCAGTTCCTGATTCTTGGGAGGAAAACGGATCTTAGCATATAGCTATATGAATTGGGGCTCTAACTGATTGCATATCGGTAGCACGATTATTTTTGGAAAATCTAAAATTCTCTTGAATTTAAGTATGTGTGGAGCTCGATTATTTTTGGAAATCTTATGTGTTTCTTGATCTGTGGCGTTGCAGGAGGTGCTGGAGGCTCATGATGGAGCAAGCAAAGGAAAGTACACAATTGGGCTTGGCCAAGATTGCATGGCATTTTGTTCCGAGGTGGAAGATGTTATTTCCATGAGGTGATTAACTGATTTTTTGAAAACAGACCAGGAGATTTAGGCAAAATTGCATGTCTTTATTGTTGTTCAGGTTTGCGTTGATTGTATGGTGGCTGGCATATTTGACATGCATTGTTTTATGCAAAATATGTTAAAATGGTTATGGGAGTCTTTTGTTAGCATGGTGATCAATTATAGCAGGCAATCTTCTTTAGTTGAATGCATATTCTGGCTTTAAGCGTGATGTTAAATCGGCTTTTTTCCATTTGGACAGGAGGATATTCATAATTGGTCAATTCTGTAGTTACTTGATTACCCTTAAGTTGGAAAGTGATCTATTTCGTTTCCTTCCTTTATTGATAAATTTTGTGTTTATCACACGCTCATATTGCTCTAACTCAAGATGTAAAGAGAAGGTATAAATACTAAGCAAATCTGTTAAATCAGTTAATATGTTTTAGCAAGATCTGAAATGCTATATGAACTTCTTAGACTGAAGCTTCCACCTTATAGAATAGATCACTTGTTTGTTTTGAGAAGGACCTTTTGATCATTCATTTCTAATGATTTTTAACTCTTTGAATTTTCAGTATGACAGCGGTAACTTCACTTCTAGAGAAGTACAATGTTGATCCGAAACAGATTGGACGTCTTGAAGTTGGAAGTGAGACTGTACTCGACAAAAGCAAATCCATTAAGACATTTTTGATGCCAATCTTCGAGGTATTTGGGCTTTCTTATCTGCATTTGAACTTCAATTACTATAGTGACATTTTCTATTGTTCTGGTTATCATGAGTTTATGAAAGGTTATATTTTTATAGCAATGAGGCCTACTAGTGTTAGAGAAAAGGTTCTTACATATCATCAACAAGTATACGTTTTTTTGTTACATTTCAATTTTACCCATCTGCCGTTGTATGTGTTTCTAACATAAAACTGATCCTCATCATTTTCCATGTGACTGTCCAGAAATATGGCAATACCGACATAGAAGGTGTTGACTCGAGCAATGCTTGCTATGGGGGGACTGCAGCACTATTTAACTGTGTCAATTGGGTGGAAAGTAGTTCGTGGGATGGAAGATATGGGCTTGTTGTCTGCACAGACAGTGCGGTACGGTCATCATCTTTAGTAACCTTCTATTTCGGACTAAAAGTTGTTAAGATGAAAAATAAAAGGAGCCCAAAAAAATTGTTCTCTTTTGGCTAATCAAGCTGGATGGTTTGAATATTTTGATCTTTGTCTTTCACATCTATTAGTTTCGGTGCTGATTTAGATTCTGAAAAACACACAGCATGGCTTTCTTGTATTATTCTTTACCCTTTTGCATAATTTGATAGGTATATGCCGAGGGACCAGCTAGACCTACTGGAGGGGCTGCAGCTATTGCCATGCTAATAGGACCAAATGCTCCTATTGCTTTTGAAAGCAAGCTTCGGGCAAGTCACATGGCACATGCTTACGATTTTTACAAGCCCGACCTTGCCAGTGAATATCCAGTAATTTTCTTCTATTTCCCTTGTCTCTTACATGTGCTCTTGCCATATATACCTTCAAACTCATGCTTTTGCATGTGGCGGTCTGAATTTCTCTTCGCTGTTGACAAGATATTGTAGTTGCTATTATGGGAAAACACTGTCCTACTCCTATGAATTTTCAGCATTATTTGTTTGTTTCTCTTATGGTTGAAGTTATGCTTGTAGGTTGTTGATGGCAAGCTTTCTCAGACTTGTTACCTTATGGCTCTGGATGCTTGTTACAAAGGCCTCTGTCAAAAGTAAGTCTCAGTAGAATATTGACTTTGCTTTTGCATCTGAGCATCTCTATTCTTTATCACTGGTATTTACGGTTTGCCACGCACGATAGGTATGAGAAGTTGGAAGGCAAGCAGTTCTCAATCTCAGATGCCGAATACTTTGTATTTCATTCTCCATATAACAAGGTAATTGATGTAAATCAAGGTCATGCTGAACAAAGTATAGAGTTTTTAGTGTTCTTGTCTTCTCACAAAATAAAATGAATAATAATAAGCTTTACTGACTTTTTACTTGAAACCTGCAGCTTGTACAGAAAAGCTTCTCTAGATTGGTGTACAATGACTTTATGAGGAATGCCAGGTGAATATTTTCTTCATCTGTAGAGCGATACCTATTTGTCGAAATGTTTCTGCTTACCTGACTCTCTGGTATGAATTTTCAGCTCCATTGATGAGGCTACTAAAGAGAAGCTGGCACCATTTTCTTCATTAAGCAACGAGGACAGTTACCAAAGTCGCGATCTTGAGAAGGTGTGAATCATTTTTCTTCGTTGCTACACCAACAGTCTTGTTGGCAGTTTGAGATTGGGTTGTTTGCTCATGCTCGTTCATGTCTGAGAACTAAGATACAAACATCATTGGGCTAACGTTGGTCTTTGTACAGGCATCTCAACAAGTCGCAAAACCCTTATATGATGCCAAGGTGCAACCATCTACTCTCATCCCAAAACAAGTCGGGAACATGTATACTGCATCAATCTACGCTGCATTTGCTTCTCTCATCCACAACAAAAGCAGCACTCTGGTAAAGATCTGTTAATCTCGTGGGTTCAGCTTTCTTGGCCTTACGAGTACTGTCATGTAGAAAATATGAGATATTTTCTAAATGTGCTTTTTCACTTCGTTTCTTCAGGCCGGGCAGAGGGTCATATTGTTTTCCTACGGCAGTGGTCTGACAGCCACCATGTTCTCTCTCCGTTTCACTGAGGGCGAACATCCTTTCAACCTGTCCAACATCGTATCTGTCATGAACGTTTCAGAGAAGTTGAAGTCAAGGCACGAGGTATGCTGCGTTTATTTCCTTTCACGGCCTCTAAACTTATGCGATTGGCTTCCAGAAAACAGTGTCTTTTGAAATCTCTGTTCTTGGTAGAAATAGTTGAATGATAAACACTCTCCTATGCAGCTGCCACCCGAAAAATTTGTCGAGCTCATGAAGCTAATGGAGCACAGATATGGAGGCAAGGACTTTGTCACAAACAAGGACTGTAGTCTTCTTGCTCCAGGTTCATACTATCTCACTGAAGTCGATTCCAAATACCGAAGATTCTATGCTAAGAAGGCCATCGCGAATGGCACTGTTGCGAATGGGCACTGAAGACAGTCCGACGACCGCAGTGTTACGCCATAAAGTTGGCTCTCATATCTAGTTTATTCAGCACATAGAAAAATAATCTGTTTCCATTGTTTGATACTAGCAATCTGAGTTGGGTTTGACAGATAAATTATTATCTGGAGTAGTTCATTCGACTTCTTTTTCGTTGTTTTATTTTCTCTTGGAATCTGGAAAAATACCGTCGTAGATGGGTGTATTCTATTCTACATCTTAATGAAATGAAAGGAGTCTGATTGGCTCCTCTCCTACTTGCATTGTTGCAATATTAGTCGTAGTCGTAAATGGTGTTTCATCTTGTATTCCGACACTAGTGAAGGAACGGAGCTCGATTTCGCCGTTTGAAATGATTGAGTCTTGAAGTGCCTAATGTGCCCCCCACTTCACTAGTGGACCAACTATGTATGTGTGTTTAACTCAATTTTAGGTTGTTGAAGACTTAGATATTTATGCCTTTAACTCAAAGATGTTAGTGTTTGACAGAGTAAGCATGTGTAGCACAAGGCATGTTAGTGTTTGACAGAGTAAGCATGTGTAGCGCAAGGCTCGAGGATTATCAAATTCAGGACCTGAAAGATGGATAATCTATCGATTTAGGATCTGAAAGATGAAAGCTCTCAATTCAGGACCCGAAAGATTAAAATTCTCAATCCAGGACCTCAAAAATCACGAATTTTTATTTCTATTTAAGTTTTAATTAATTTTAACAATTTCTTTATTAGATTTAATATATAATTAATGAAGGAATTTTCATTGAAAATTAACATAAAATTAATTAAAAAAATAAAAGAGAACCAAAATTCGTGATTTTTGAGGTCCTGGATTGATAATTTTCATCTTTCGAGTCATGAATTTGAGAGTTTTCATCTTTCAGGCTCTGAATTGATAGATTACCCATCTTTCAGGTTCTGAATCGATAAATATCTAATTAAGTACTACCTCCGTTTCATAATGTTTGTTGTTTTGTTTTTTTTATCTGGAATTAAGAATTAATTTTGTGGACAAATATACCCATCCCTTATATATGCCATAAAATATAATTCATCTATATTTTCCTAAAAAATAACAATATTTTCTCTCTCCATATATTTTTCTCTCTTCATATATTATAAGTAAGTTAGAATAAAAAAATCTTGTAGGATTTGAAAGGGTTAAAATTGGGAGAGAGGATGTCAAATTATATAAAACAACAAACATTTTGAAAATAAAAAAAAAACCTTAAACAACACACATTATGAAACAGAGGTAGTATTAGTCTCTTTGGTCAAGGAAGTAGTCCTAGGAAATTTGTTCCCAAATAACCAAGTATATAAATAAATGACTAATTTATTTGTAAATATGAATTATAACCTAATCCCCTACTATAAAGATTCATCCGATCATTTTCTATTATTTGATTTGACTTGAGCATATGGGAGTGGAATATCTATACGATTAAATATAAAAAATATCTTATCCCACAGTTTTGGATTCACCTATCATATATTTTATTTAAGAACAATAATATGTCGTCTACCAAAAATAAGAAATTAATAAATTAATAATTTGTGGCCATTCTTAATATAAAATATTCCACATTCTTAATAAATTAAGTTATTCATCAACTAAAATTCACAAAATGTTAATATTTTTTAAAATGTAACAACCAAAACACCAAACACACATATTGATCATATACAACCTAATATAAGAAGGTTGTACTTTATTTATACGATTTAGTAATTTTTGAGTAAAATCATAATATAATCTCCATTGATACATGTATATGAGTAGAAATATAGTATTCTATTGATAATATATATATATATAGTATGGTAGTAATTAAGATATTATTATTGGCCCTATTATATTAAAATATCACAAAAACTCCTATACACATTGTAGCTGCTGCATCATGTGTAATGTATTAAATTTTTCCCCACCATAAAGGATTGTTGCAAACTTGCAAGAGACTTATTACCTTTCTGTGCGAAAGCCATTGTGTGTAGGAAAATAAGAATGAAAAATTGATTTTTTAAGACATTGATTTGCAGCAATAAGAATTAAACAATCAATTTTTTTACAACAAATTTAAACTCCCAATTCTATATACAGCTAAAAATTTCAATCCACTACCACTAGTCTACTAGAAATATATAGTATAGAAAACCAAGTAACCAACCCTTTCTGTCGGCGGAGTGGCGGACAGGAGTCAGAGGACAACCTCACAACCAATACGACGGGCGGCGGCAATACCAGTTTAGATTTTTATAGCAGTTGTAGCACCTCAACAAAATCGCAGAAGAGTAAGAGAGGGAAGGAGGAAAGGAGAGAATACGCGAATTATTATTATTGGATTTGAATGGAAAAGCTTCACCTTTAGTATGCTTTTTGAATTGTGTTGAAGAAATAAACCAGAGTCATATATATCTTGGAAGAGACGTTGAATGTTACCATCAATTATTATTGGATTTGAATGGAAAACTTCACCTTTAGTCTGCTTTTTGAATTGTGTTGAAGAAAATAAACCAGAGTCATATATATCTTGGAAGAGACGTTGAATGTTACCATCAATTATTATTGGATTTGAATGGAAAAGCTTCACCTTTAGTATGCCTTTTGAATTGTGTTGAAGAAATAAACCAGAGTCATATATATCTTGGAAGAGACGTTGAGTGTTACCATCAATTATTATTGGATTTGAATGGAAAAGCTTCACCTTTAGTCTGCTTTTTGAATTGCGTCGAAGAAAATAAACCACAGTCATATATATCTTGGAAGAAACGTTGAGTGTTACCGTCAATTATTTTTGGATTCGAATGGAAAAGCTTCACCTTTAGTCTGCTTTTTGAATTGTGTTGAAGAAAATAAACCATAGTCATATATATCTTGGAAGAAACGTTGAGTGTTACCATCAATTATTTTTGGATTCGAATGGAAAAGCTTCACCTTTAGTCTGTTTTTGAATTGTGTTGAAGAAAATAAACCAGAGTCGTATATATCTTAGAAGAAACGTTGAGTGTTACCATCAATTATTATTGGATTCGAATGGAAAAGCTTCACCTTTAGTTTGCTTTTTTAATTGTGTTGAAGAAAATAAACCAGAGTCATATATATCTTGGAAGAGACGTTGAGTGTTACCATCAATTATTATTGGATTTGAATGGAAAAGCTTCACCTTTAGTCTGCTTTTTGAATTGTGTCGAAGAAAATAAACCACAGTCATATATATCTTGGAAGAAACGTTGAGTGTTACCGTCAATTATTTTTGGATTCGAATGGAAAAGCTTCACCTTTAGTCTGCTTTTTGAATTGTGTTGAAGAAAATAAACCATAGTCATATATATCTTGGAAGAAACGTTGAGTGTTACCATCAATTATTTTTGGATTCGAATGGAAAAGCTTCACCTTTAGTCTGTTTTTGAATTGTGTTGAAGAAAATAAACCAGAGTCGTATATATCTTAGAAGAAACGTTGAGTGTTACCATCAATTATTATTGGATTCGAATGGAAAAGCTTCACCTTTAGTTTGCTTTTTTAATTGTGTTGAAGAAAATAAACCAGAGTCATATATATCTTGGAAGAGACGTTGAGCGTTACTATCAATTATTATTGAATTTGAATGGAAAAGCTTCACCTTTAGTTTGCTTTTTTAATTGTGTTGAAGAAAATAAACCAGAGTCATATATATCTTGGAAGAGACGTTGAGTGTTACCATCAATTATTATTGGATTCGAATAGAAAAGTTTCACCTTTAGTCCGTTTTTGAATTGTATTGGAGAAAATAGACCAGAGTCATATATATATATATATATATATATATATATATATATATATATATATATATATATATCTTGGAAGAAACGTTGAGTGTTACCATCAATTATTATTGAATTCAAATGGAAAAGCTTCACCTTTAGTCTGCGTTTTGAATCGTGTTGAAGAAAATAAACCGAAATTCAAGTGCTCACTGGACACTTTTGCAGTTAACTTCAAGTCCCAGAGCCATTCTTCGAAAAAACACTCGGGTTTGAAAATAAAATTCCGAACATAACTTTTTTCTAACATGGAACTCTGGTTCGAAAAAATATTTCCTGGGACAACGACCTTCGAACAATACTTTCTTGAACATAATCAAGATGTTCAAAATTCTTTTTCCATACACTCGTGATTAAGAAGATGGTGTTGGAGAGGGCAGCACCAGTGGACAGGGGTAAAGTGGTGGTTTGTAAAGTAAAAACGAATGATATTTTTTTTAAAGAATGTGATGTAGTTAGTAAATGTAGCATGTAAAGTAAAATTTGTGTTGAAAATAGAATCTGCCCTAAAACAATAATAATTTAACCGTGAAAAGTGATAAAGGGCACTAAATATAGATTCTTCCATTAGGCAATAGTTGTTTGAATAACATTCAGTCATGATGATAATCATAGACACTGAAATCACTATAAAGCAGAGAGCCATCTACATAGTGAAGCATATAATAACAGATATCACAGAAATAACAAGGATTTTCTGGGGTCCATTTGTCATCCACTGTAACCTTTTCTGCCCTGTAAATTTTGCAAACGGAACATTTCTTGAAATGGTGCTTTGGCTGATGAGTGATAAGTGGATAAGCAAATCGGTTCTGCACATCTTCTGGGTGAATAAGTCGCATGTCCCGTATCACGATTACATGCTTGCAATCCCCCTGGTGAAACGAGAGAAAACACGATTCAGAGGATTTGTAGAAAATCCTAGAAATTCTTCGAGTACTACTGTCAAGCATTCTATCACATTTTATAAGTTGGTCAGAGACTTGGAGATAATTTGATAACTGATGGCACTAAAGAATTCAGAAGTAAAATTTACTTGTTGGGCACATATAGAAAGAACACAGACAACGGCTGTGAAACACTTGAGACGCGTATTAGTTCTAAACATCAAACAGAGGCGTATCAATATCAAAGTAAATCAGAGGCTCGCACAGGTAGAAGCCAAGTGAAATATAGTTGGTGACAAATTTATATGGTCATGTCACTCAAGTGGAAGGCTAAAGCTAGGAGTTTTTTAAGCAGGTACAGAAAAAACATATGAACACATGCTATAAACAAATATCATCGTTGCATGACAATTCACAGCGAGAGGCATTAGAAATGCATACTTGATGACAGTAGATATATCCAGCACCAAGTTGAAATCTTATGTCACAGAATCTTGTAAGCACATATGAACACATGGTATACACAAATATCATTGTTGTATGACAATTCAAAACAAGGCATTAGAAATGCGTACTTGGTGACAGTAGATATATCCAGCACCAAGTCGAAATCTTAAGTCACAAAATCTTGTAGACTGCATGTGAAGAGATTTGAATCTTGGCAATTGCTGCTTATTTTCACTGCCCAAAATTGCCTTTTGTTTCTGCCGTAATTCACCAGCAATAATAAATTCCCACTTTTCGAGTGCATCATTCTTGGAATTTTCAAGCCAATCAAGAATGGTCTTGCTGTAGTCCACGGAAGAGGGGTCCCTCATGTCATTACAAAAAACATCCTACAAACAAAAATATCAGGATGAATCAGGAGGCAGCTTTCCTTTTGTGGAAGCCAATCTCTATCTCTTGGTTAGTGAGAAAACTTACTTCTATTAAGAAGTATCCAGAAGGATCATACTTCCCCGCTTTCTTCATTATATCATCTGTCAAACAATATATTTTGTCTTTAACTTCAGTCAAAAATTGTCGTCCCAGAACCAGGAATTCTTGAGTCTACAAATGTTTTGAAAAAATAATTAGTTGCAAAGATATGACAAGTAAAAAAGTCAATAGAAAAGGATTGAACAGAATAGCTGTATATCTTCTGTGGTTCCCAAAAAAAAAAGGTTATTATCCTGGAAATAACCGACCAGAGCCAGAAAGAGGAAACTGAGCATTGTTGTTCACAAACAATCGGGTCAAGAAATTACTATTCCCCCAATTACAAGATTTTTTTTTAAGAAAAAGTATATGCTGAGTGGAATCACCATATCAATTACTAAGTTCATGTCCTAAAGTATGGAGCATTAAGAGACGGAAACTAATGCTATTTAATAGCCCCTAGTCCCCTACCAACAGAGTACAAATAGTCAATCAGTAGAGAGACAAATAAGAGATTTTAAGTATTGGTGCAATTTTCTCTTCCTTCAATTTCACAAAATACTAATATGATGGAAGTTGATAGTTATTTTAATCAAAATTCTGCTCGAAAATTAACTGATTAAACTTAACTCGATTACATATTTTTTTCTTGGCATAACTGTGGACACAAATCTGCTCAGAAACATTTCAAGAATTTCAAAAGCTTCTGCATCAGGTATGCAGAATATTCAAATTTTCAATCAATATTTCCTATATCACACTGGGGCAGATATCTTCACTGGTAAGTTTGTTTTATTCACAAGAATGTCCCTAAGCCAAGTCGTCACCAGATGAGTTTGGAGAAGTAAAAACTTCCACCAGATGTTATGTTAATGGCAACCTCTCTATACTAGGTTTCACAAATCTTCATATTACATTATCCCCATGGTGTCTTACTTCTCCTTTCAGGGTATATCTGCATTAGCTTCATATCTGCGAGTTCATTAATTAATTTTATACCATTATTCTACATATTTAAGGATACATATAAAAATTGACTGGGCTTACACCCTAAAAAAGGTACACGTGGAATAAATTTTCCTCTATATTTGATTGAGAATTAATAGCTAATGACTAGCAGAAAAGCTTAAATGATTTAATCAGAAATAAGATAAGGTGAGAGCAAATACAACGATCCAGGATCTCAATTACATAATCTTTTAGTAAAATAGTATAAAACATAACTTATAGTTTCCTTTTGGGGTACATGAGAACAAATACCTTCAACCATGTCTTCCTGTTATGATAGACCTCAAAACTGAGGGTAGCCTCAGGAAATTGCACTGGCACAACATCACAAGTACTTGAGGCTTTCACCTGTTATGTACTTGGAAATTTCATCAGACAGTAAAACAAATTGATTTAGCTAATGGTGCAAAAAAATATCACAGGATGGAACACATAACAACTTCATCCCAGGAAAAAAATCAGAGAGAGAGAGAGAGGTGGAGGACAACCACTTTACTTCATTTGGAATAGATGTTGCTTCTGTATATGAAGATACTCCAAAACCTAATTCTTTGAGAACTTGCCTATTTAGAACTTTCATTGTGGTTTTCCATTCAAATTGTTTATCATCTAAAGCTTTACGCCTTGACCCATACTTTATATAAGATGCTGAAGAAGGACTCAACATGAACATCAACAAATTCATTATTCTAGCTCTTCGGACATGCAATCCAGCTAGTGTTACCCAGCATGCACTAAAACATGATAATCTATAGTTTAGTGGGATGGGATGTTATGGACTCCATTGACAACAATGAATGGATTACCAAGATCTCATATTATAGATTTGCACAATATTAGTTAGAATATTTTATGATATAATTTAGGTAAGGATTAATTTAGTATGATTTAGTGTCCTTTTCTTATTGGGCTTGTTCAGAGCTCCTGTTGTATATGAAAAAGGTGTTTTCCCTCTGTTTTCAATCAATAAGAATGACACAAAATGATTTTCTCATTCTTTTCTTCACACATGATGTTTGTAGATAAACATCATCCATAAACCTAAAGCAAGATTTGAAGAAAACAAGGTGAGGAAAGTGTGGTTGCACTATTCTGCATATAAACCCAATAGCTATGATTCTCTTTAAAATCTGAGATTTTATTGGGTTTGAAAATATTCAAGCCACATCATACATTAGTACATCGATTATTTCTAAATGACAAGATTGAAGCATTTTTAGCCTCATCCTCTCATATCAATTATGGTAAATCATAGAAATAATAACAAGTTAAGATATTGAATGCCACAACCCACAAGAAAACGATTGAGAGCAGGACACAAGCCCAATAATGGACATCATGTAGACAATTGTATTGTAAATTTACCATTCTATTCATAATATCATATATGAATAAAAATGTGAAAATGGGAGGAAGAGAAATGACAAACCTTTGTCGACACACTGCCAGATTTCAGAGATTTTACTTTATCAGCTTTTGCATTTGCTCCATGTCCAGGGACCATGGAATTACTAGGGGAGAATGTAAAGACACAAGAAGGCGGAATTATAAATGCCACTGGTGAAAATATATATGAAAAGCAGTCAACCAATTTTTGAAATGCCTACTTGAAGGAATGCAATCTCACACAAGCTTTATCTTCTTCTTGTTTTTGTTTAATTCTAGCAAGCTGCTCCACCTTCACAATATAGCTCTCCTGATAGAAAGCCAAATTATGAAAACAAAATTACAAAATGAAAACAAGGCAGATTGTAAAAACGCATATGCAAAAAGAAAAGCATGGATAACAAGGTCACTAGTAAGTACATCAAGAGAGGGATTCATTTTACTATCACACTTCCTTTTCTTCCTCTTCCCAGGGTTTTTGTCTGATTTCTTATTATTATAAGCTTTAAGGGGCAAAACATTTGAGGATTCGCTTGAAACGATAGCCTTTGTGTCCTCTTCTGGGTTTTGTGAACAACCATGCTCAGTCCCAGATGCAGAATTCTCATCTGTAATCGCAAAAACTTCATATTAGATATGAGATGCATCCACAACACCAATACTTCATCAAGCATAAAGTAGGAAAAACATCATCTAGTAAAGACATTTTAATTTAATTAATAGGATATCGAAGTCACGGAACTTTATTAAAATTAACCACAAAATCAAACCCATTTCTGCTTCCAAAAGTTAATATATGGTCATCCCAAGAAAAATTTGCAAACTTCCTATACTTGGTGAAGAACTATCAGATGCTAACTGTTAATGGTGCCTGACGAGAGGGACAACCCAAATTCAAATTTGCATGGTTGAATCCCCCCAAGGCACACTTTAGCTGAAAGTAACGTCGAGAAATCCAAAAGACCACCCAAAAAAGGAAAATGAAGATCAAGTTACATCAAGTACTGATGTACATACAACAACTCAACAAGACACAATTTATATATATATATATATATATATATATATATATAATATACCCAATCACTAATCTTCTAGGTTGTGCATTGAAATTCAAATAAGAACAATGAATATACTACAGAGCATTAATAAGGTACCACAATTGATATATATATATATACACACACACATATATACACACACAACGAATATTGGCCTAACTTTCAAGCTTCGGCACCACTGAAATACTTCATAGCTAAGCCGTGCAATAGAAAAGAACAAGCCTATACAAACTAACTCTTAAGCATATTATCCATCATTTCCACCCAATACATTCAAATTCTCGCCAAAGGCTGCATATATTCATCCTACATTGCACCATTGGCTAAAAAACTAGAAAGCAAGTTCCTTCTTCATTTTCTCTTGAGTTATTTCAATAATATATGTATATTGGGACAGCACCCAATATGACTTCACAACCAACTTCAATGAGCCTTAAATGCATCTCCACCCACACCATAATGCATGTACCTCAAGTAAAGAAGATATTAGCACCAGTAATAGAACCATTCACCTAAGTAGAAGTATGAAACTGAGCCATCAATGTCGCTTACTACTAGAAATAAGCAATACCACACATTGCTCAAAATGCAACAAGCAAACCAATATCTTCAACCAACAGCAAGTACGCTGACTATAATTTGCTCTAGCTTTCCACTGCTATATACTTGAAATTGTGACCCTGATAACATCGTCAGACCATGACAAAGGAGTTAATCAAAACACCATTCTCCAACCAATTTTCAATAAATAATGTTGGATGTAGAAGAAAAGTGACTCAAAAATCTATGCACTTCAAAACATGAAAGTTATTTTACTAGAAAAATACATGACAACAAAAGCAAGAGCATTTTCCATAAAAGAAAACGAGGGAAGAAAAGCAAACCCATCCAAAAATAGGTATACAGTATACTATAACAATATCTAAAGAGACGGAGAAAACTAAGCATGAGAAGGTTTTATTTTACCTAACCTGGGGCTCAAATGCTCTTCTGAAATTTGTGGAGTACCTCTAACCAGTTCGTCATCCTGTTGTAATACATGAAAAAGAGATTAGTAAGTTCTGAAAGGTAATTTAAGCACCAGCTGTTTTAAATAAGTTTCAGATCAATTACCTTGAAGGCTTCTTCAAATGCTTTATTGATTAACTCATCCTCCTGAATTATTTTGAGTTCATCAACCCTTTTAAAATGCAAAATACACAAGATTAGATATTAGAGATAGAAGCAGTAATGAACAGTATACCAACCAGCCAGATAAATCAATAGAACGAGAGAGAGAGAGAGAGAGAGAGAGAGAGAGAGAGGCCTCGTCCATAGACAACATACAAGCAACTCAATAATTAGTAAGGTAAAAAAATAAAAATATTGAAAGTCAATAAGGTGCAAACATGCCTGAAAAGTAAAGCAAACACAGTATAGCTGATGATAACGAAACAACCATCTAAAGAAGAAAACGTTTGTGATCACACGAAGAACTCTACCATGACTTTGCCGCAAAACTTCGCAAATAGATTGGTACAGTAACTGACAATGTTTTGTTTCATTAAAGTTCCCACGTAGTTAACCAGCTTAAAAACCACCAAATATTGTATTTAATGAGAATATACACACGGTACATGAGATAGTTATCCATCAAAACCGCCATGTTAAACTAAAATTTAGAGTAAATTCTGATACCTCAATTTATATCAATTAAAACTGAGTTCTCACAGCCAAAGGTACTATAAAATACAACTTATCGCTTCATTTCATGCAGCTAGTTCATTAGAACAAACTGTTGCAGTGTATTTCAGCAACGCGCTATTAATCTAAACAGGGCCAAATCATAAGACAAACTATTGCAGTACATCAAGCAGCATAACCAACTCTTACGAAGCCACTGAATCTAAATATGTTTACAAAATATAACGGAATGAATGAATACTTACGAAGTATCTTCATCACACATCTGTGCAGTGTCTCCATATACCTCTTCTCTCAGACTCTGCATGAAGGTAAAAATTTGCACAATAATTTTTCATAAAAAATACTCTAGCACCATCCAAATGAGAAAGACCAGAAAATAAACTCAACAGGATATAAAAACGCAAAAAATTAAGTAGTATATACCTCAAGTTCTTGGATTACGCAAGTTTCGAAGTGTGGAACTCTTGTAAGCGGACCAACGAGATCATCGACATATATTGGACCGCCGAGCGGAATTGAGACATTGAGGTCTTCTCCACCCTCATCATGAACCGGCATCGTCGGAGAGCCGCCGTCTACTATGGTAAACAAAAAAAAAAAAAAAAAAAAAAAAGCTGTCTTAGGCGGCAGAGCAGAGTGCAACCTTGAGT
Organism: Perilla frutescens; assembly: GCA_026008535.1. Classification (NCBI taxonomy): domain Eukaryota; kingdom Viridiplantae; phylum Streptophyta; class Magnoliopsida; order Lamiales; family Lamiaceae; genus Perilla; species Perilla frutescens. Next base: position 4,908,753 of record BRKX01000001.1, read on the forward strand.
GGTGGCGGTGCGATCGAGGGTGGCCAAGAGTGAGAGGCGAGAGATTGGGGCGAGGCCAAGACTTCAAAGCTCGATTTCTGAATTAGGGATTTTAGGATTTAGGTTTTTTTTTTTTTTTTTTTTTTTTTTTTTAAATTATACTTACAACTATAGTGTTTTTGTTTTTATTTTTATTTAAATTAAATTATAATTTATTCCTTCCGTTTCTTCATGATTGTTGTTTCGCTTTTTTATTTTGTGTCAAAATATTTGTTTTTTTATACATTTTCACAAACTCTCTTTCATCCAATTTTAACCATATCTCAAATCATAAAAATATACAGAGACAGAAAATGATGTATTTTTTAGAAAAATATAAGTGAATAAGATTTTATGTGATATATGAGAGATGCATATATTATTCCAAAAAATTAAATGTTAATTCTAGATTGAAAAACAAAAAATAAAAAACAACAATCATAAATAAACGGATGGAGTATCTACTACCTAATAAAAGAATATTGTAAGTGATTATAATTAATATCGGACTTTGATAAATTTAGTCTGGACATGTTATCCAATCAATAATAATGAGATAATTATACTAGCAGAAAGATTGAAATATAATAGTAAATATTTTCTGGTGTGATAAAATAATAAAAAAAATACAAAACCATTTTAACAAAGAATATAATTGTGTTGAAAAGTATTAGTTTATATGGTTTAGCTTTATTGTTTCTAAATTTAACTGAATAAATCAAATTAAAAAAAATCACAATGGAACACAATCGAATTAATTGCCCTTAATAATAGAAATTTGAAATAGCTGGTTTTTTTTTATTAAAATTAAATATGTTTTTAATTAAATACAAATTTTAATTGTAATATAGTTATTTAATTTGATATTTCATTGTTACCTTTTTATCATTTTTTTTAATAATAGATGTGTTTGGGTGTCAATAATTTTTAATGGCATAATTTTTGTAGGATTTAAAAAATTTAACAGATGAAATATTGTAGTAGTAATTATAATAAGTAATCCATAATAAATAAATTTCTAAAATAAATGCCCGAAATATTTTAATATATAATTTTTTGCATAATAATAATGATAAATTGATTTTGACATCTTTTATAAATAAAATACAAATAAATTAGAGAAATCATGATTATAAATTAAAAATAAATAGAATAAAATTTTGGCACAAAACTATTTTGGAATGGTAATAGTAGTGAGGGACATATATCTTATTAATTACCAACATTAAATGTTTATTGTACCTCAAAAAATTTCAGGGCCTTAGTTGATCCTAGATGGAAACAATAACACGAGATGTCACCCTTTTCCCTTTAAAATATAAAAATTGAGAATTATTTTTGTATACGCTATTAATACTGCATTGATATTTTGGATTTCTTTAATTAATTGAATGAAATATACACAACCCTAACTTTCTCCTTATAACCCCCCCCCCCCCCAATAATTTTTAAAATAAAAATATAACTTCAATTGTCTTCTTAGCTCTTTAAACTATAATTTTTTATAAAAAGTTTTGGTAAATAAAGAAGAAAAAACTCAACCCGTATCAACAATTTGCCATCTAATAACTGTAAATTCGTGTTTTCTATGGTTGCATGCTTTGAAATTTCTACTATAATAAATTTGTCTATCAATTTTTTCCGTATTCATCCCATTTCTTGTGGGATTCTCTATTATGTTATCTATGGTACCTTCATTGCATGAGTATCAATTTTCACTTCTTTTTGAGGAAAATAATTTATCTCATTCTAAAAAGGGTAATAGTTTACAAAGTGTTCTCTCATCCTGACTATAACCATTTCTCATAAAAAAACTATATTTTGTATAAAATAATTTATTTTAATATGCTTTAATATAATCTTATTTTAAATTGGATATTTTCTAATTATAATATACTTTATAACTGTTCATTATACAAATAATAGCATTATTTAGTAAAATCATAACAACTGCGTACAACACACGTTATCTATACTAGTATAATAAAGTATGCAAAAAAAAATAAAATTCCACAATAGAAAAAAATCTAAAATTAGAGTAAATAAATACAAATTTTAATTTAGAAGGAGTATATTACAACTAAGATTTGATAAGAAAAACAAAATGATGCTAGTTTTTTCAAAAAATGTAAATATTGTTAAAATAATACTAAAAAAAATTGAAAAATTAATCTAGGGGCCTAATCCCCTCTCGGCCCTAGTGTAGATCCGCCTGTGATAGAAAGTGTTGTACTATTCCCGTGGGGATGATCTAGTGGTGGAGTGAGATTGTTTTGAGATCAAAAGTAACGAGTTCGAATCTCCTCAATACCACATATCGGGTGTGTGAGTAAAAAAAAAAATAATAATAAGAAAAGAAAGCGTTGTATTTTTTTTCATAGCAAGTGATGCAACATACTTTTCATTACAAACCTCTCAGGCGAAAACCATCAAGATTTATTTTTACTTAAAAAAAGGGTAAATTACAATTTAAATCCAACGTTTGAAGGTTTTAACAAAAATAATCTAACATTTTAATAATAACAATTTAATTCCCAACGTTTGGATATTCTAACAGGAATAACCCAACGTTTAATATTAACAATTTAATTCCCAACATTTGAAAATTTTAACAGAAATGACTCAATATTTTAAGCTAAGAAATTATTTCGGTCGATTTCAATCACATTTACTCTCAAGTGAGCTAGAGACCCGTATAACGGACTAACATACTAACATTTTTGCTGAAAAAATGACCAAAATGATTTTTTTGGCCTAAATTATCAGATCATTTCTATTAAAATGTTCAAACATTGGGAATTAAATTGTTAATAATAAACGTTGAGTTATTTTTGTTAGAATATCTAAACATTGAGAATTAAATTATATATATATATATATATATATATATATCTAACATTCTACAGTATAAGCTCTAAACACAGTTTCCACTTTGCACCTTAATTATAGCTTTGGACAAGTTTGCTACACAAGAAAGCTCATCGTTGCCGCCTAAGACATTGATGTTGATCAAATATTTTACAATGCACAACTACTTAATTATTAGAAGATCTGCAAATTATGTCATTTCTTCCTCATAAACGACAGCAGCCAACTAAATTCACTCTTAACTTAAACACCAATGTTAAGCGGAGCAAACAATTCTAAACTCAAAACTAGCTATATATACATATATTCTTGCATCTAAGATACTCACAAATCCAACCATAATGGCGAATGCTCGAGCGTTTTTGCCTCTGTATCCGTTGTTGCTTGCTGCCCTTGTGCTCAACTGCCACTGTGATCAAAGGAAGGTAATAATTAAGCCAGAAAAATGTCAGCTAATTCTTGTTTCTTCTCTCTGTTATCATCTTCTTTCTTGATTAGTCTGAAACGCGTGTCTGTGGATGCATTTTACGCGTAGCTACACGTCGTGTACATGGGAGATAAACCTCGAGATGATACACCAGTTGCATCCACTCATCACACCATGCTGCAGAGTGTGCTAGGAAGGTTGGTGTTGCTGATACAAGCAGAAAATTAACAAAGTTACATTCTGTTCTTACTTTTCTGATTTTTCAGTGCTTCATCTGCAAAGGAATCACTGGTGCATAGCTATGGAAGAAGTTTTAATGGATTTGCAGCCAAGCTTACTGAGGAAGAAGCTGCAAACATTGCAGGTAACACTGTGTGTGTGTGTGTACGTATAATTATATGTGTATATAGTGACGAAGAGGAATATATAAACTTACATATATGTCTGGTGCAGATATGGAAGGAGTGGTTTCTGTAATCACTAGTCGAAAGTTGAAGCTTCACACGACAAGATCATGGGACTTCATGGGATTTACCGAAGACATGGTTGGAGCTGGCCCCGAAGGCAATACCATCATTGGATTCATTGACACCGGTGAATGATGATATCGATCATGATCAATAGTTTTGTATACATACACCGCGTTGTGATGCCTTATTTCTACTTATATATGCAGGTGCCTGGCCGGAGCATCCAAGTTTCAACGACACAGGCTATGGCCCTCCACCGGCTAAGTGGAAAGGAACGTGCCAGACGAAGAATTTCACCTGCAACAAGTATCCATCCATCCATCCATCCATACTTTCTTTCATAGAATAGTAGTCTTCCATGTACTAATGACAATCTTCTCTCATTTCATCACAGCAAGCTCATTGGTGCACGCTACTACAACAGTGAGAATGAATACTACGAGGGTGATATCCCATCTCCAAGGGACAGTGAAGGACACGGCACACATACGGCCTCAACAGCTGCTGGCATTGCCCTGCCTGGAACGAGCTTTCTCGGGTTAGCAGAGGGTGTAGCAAGAGGTGGAGTTCCTAATGCAAGAATTGCAGTGTACAAAGCCTGCTGGTCAAGTGGCTGTGATGATGCAGATATCCTCAAAGCCTTTGATGATGCAATCGCGGATGGAGTTGATGTTCTATCAGTTTCATTGGGGTCTGATTGGCCTGCAGATTTTTTCGAGGACTCTATTGCAATCGGATCATTCCATGCCATGAAGAACGGGATTCTGACCTCGAACTCAGCTGGAAATGGAGGCCCTAATCCTGTTTCAGTCTCCAACTTTGCACCTTGGACACTCTCAGTTGCTGCCAGCACTATTGACAGGAAATTTGTTGCAAATTTAGTACTTGGTGATGGGGAAACCGTGACAGTAAGTATTAAAATGGTACTATTTTATCAAAGGAAACAATAGTAGTTTTACTAATAATAATAACAAACTTGTCTATGAAATGAAGGGAATTGCTGTTAACAGCTTTGATCTCAATGGAACATCCTATCCTTTGATGTGGGGAGGAGATGCTGTGAACTACACCTTTGGTTCGAGTCCAGATTATGCTCGGTTATGCACTCCAGACGGGATGAATCTTGACATGCTGCCCGGGAAAATAGTAGTATGTGAAGGCTATGCACAAGATGGTTCAACCATTCTTCTTAGCAATGGCATTGGATCTGTTATAGTAGGCGAGGATGATATAAGTCCCGACTACGCCTCCACTTATCCGTTACCAGCAACACAGATTACTGCAGGCAACGCCAAAAAGGTTATGGCCTACATCAGATCAACAGAGTATGAAATTAAACTCCAGCTCTTCTGCTGCATCAAAACAACTTAAAAAAGTTTGTCATGACTTGAAAATTTTCACTCATTTCCAGATTCCCTGTGGCTACCATCCTGGTTGGTGAGACTTGGAAGGATGCCGTTGCTCCTAAGGTGGTTTCGTTTTCTTCAAGAGGGCCGAGCCCTCTCAGCCCGGATATTCTCAAGGTGATCAAGAAATTCTTGTGCAAAACTTCACTACCATGTTTCTCTCCATGTATACTTATTACTACCATATTGAGATGTTCTAGCCTGATGTTGCTGCCCCCGGTGTGAATATCCTTGCCGGATGGTCTCCACTCTCCCCTGCTTCAATATTCGACGGAGATACCAGAAGAGTCTTATTCAAAATAGTCTCAGGTACATCCATGGCTTGCCCCCATGCCAGTGCCACTGCTGCCTATGTTAAAGCAGCTTACCCTCATTGGTCTCCTGCTGCCATCAAGTCTGCAATCATGACAACAGGTGAATATAATACATACACATATATATATAGACATACATGATTTCTTGTTTTCTCAACACAACTACAGATATATAAACATGCTTGTGTTCTAATACTTGTCTCTTGATGATGAACCAGCTTACATTATGGATTCAAGAATAGAGAGTGACCTTGAGTTTGCCTATGGCTCTGGACACATCAACCCTGCTGCAGCACTTGATCCGGGGCTAGTCTTCAACGCGTCTGAAACAGACTACATCAACTTCCTCTGCAAGCTGGGCTACAACACTACCACATTGAGACTGGTCACAGGAGACAACAGCACCTGCACCAACACGACCCCCGGGAGAGCCTGGGATCTCAACTACCCGTCATTCTCACTGTACGTGGAAGACGGGCAGCAGATCAATGGCACCTTCACCAGAACAGTGACGAATGTGGGGGCAGCAAACTCAACATACACTGCCAGCATGGTCATGCCACCACTGTTCAACGTCAAAGTTGAACCAGCAGTCCTAACATTCTCATCCATTGGTGAGACACAGTCGTTCACAGTGACTGTCACCGGACCTGCCATCACACAGCAGCCGATAGTGTCTGGTGCCATCACGTGGAGGGACGGAAGCCATGCAGTTCGAACGCCTCTTGTGGTGTACAACTACTACCCTGGGGCTCCTTTCACCACTGATGCCTCGGTAAATTCTATCAGCATTGCAGAGAAGAAAGACAAATTGAAGGGCTCCTATAATTAGCTAGAGAAGCATCGCAGCAATGGAATATTCGAAAATAATATGTTGCATTGGAGTTCATCCTTGAACATGGCCAAGTCAGAGAGTGTAGAATGCTTGTGCTGATTCAATAAACTAAATTTTCATAGAAGAAAATTGCTGAAGGTCATGTAATAAAAATATTTATTCCTCAGAAATTATACATAAGGAGTTTATAAATCATTATCTCACTAATTTTGGGGAGAACAGAGCAGTACCCCTCTCTTTCACATGTCCAGAAATAGCAGCAAACCGTGATCAAAATTTATACTGGAATGTCAAGAAAATTGCATGATCAAAATTTTGGATATAAATAGGGAGTTTCTAAATGCGATTTTACTCTTTACACCACAAAACAAAAAAATAAAATAATTTTAAAATTACTTAAATACCCTTTAATAAAATTAAGTTTGAACACATTCAAGGTGTTCAAATGTCGAAGTTTGAATACAAGGAGGATGTTCGAACTTCGTTCAAACTTCAATTTTCGAAACATCTCCATATTTTTCTAAGTATAGGAGTCGTTCGAATTAATATTGTCGAACAACTTGAATTTGTTCGAAATTATTTTTCCGAACATGTTTTTTTGTTTTTGTTTTAAAGCCGTGTTCAAAAATCAAAGTTCGAACATAGTGAGTATGTTCGAACTTCAATTTTCGAACCGGCTCCATATTTTTCAAAGCAAGTGTCGTTCGAATTAATATTCTCGAACAAATTGGATGTGTTCGAAATTGTGTTTTCAAACATATTTTTTTAGATTGAAGGGCATTAATGTAAACGTGCGTGATGCAAAAAGTAAAAATAGTAATGCATGGAGTAAGTGTAGTGCAAAGAGTAATTTTAATAGTGCATTTAGAAACTCTCTATAAATAATGCTTTATAGAAATTTTAGGGGACGATTTTTTCTCCATGTAACAATAATTGAAACATTTTACCGAATTGGGGATCTAACCTAATCCAGGCCGTCTTAAAAATTTGGTAGGCCTAGCTAATTTTAAAAATTGGCCCATAGTATTGAAAGATTACTAAATTTTAATTTTAGTTATAAATTCTAAACATTAACATATTACAATTATATTTTGATAAAAAGGAAAATAAAAAATTCAAACAACTTTATTTATATTGTTAACATCCAAGTACAACCTCAAATCAATATTATTTTTCTACATAAAAGTGACATTCTTCTAACACTGTTTGAAGCAAATTAATCAACCAAGTCTTCATATTCTATTTATCCAAAAGATCATTTTCTATGACTATCATCGTTAATCCGTTAAGTGTTTCTTGTAACATTATCGAACGTAGATATGACTTCAATGACTTCAATTTTGAAAAGCTTCTTTCTACAGATGCAACAGCCACATTAATAGTCAATAAAATTGTATAAGCAATAATTGTATTAGGAAAACAATCTAAACATTTCAAAAATTTAAAAATATCAAGATGTCCCATTTTTTCTTTAGGAATGACTTCTGTAAGTAACTTTAACTCCACAAATAACTCATTCCCATCAACATCAAATTGTTCATCATGCTAAAGTGCAGTTTCAAAATGATTACAACAAGATTCTAAACTCATATCATCTAATGACTACAACTTGTGAGAAGTAAACAAGAAATCAAAGATCTTTTCATAAATCATAATCAAGATATTGCTCAAACCTCCTTTTTAGAGAAGGTATGTCTTGATCAACAATGTAAAGAAAATAATTAACTATAAATGATTAATCACCAGATAATGCAGCAACTGCTCATCAAAATATTCCTTTTCTTCTAATGGTACGTTTTTGGGGCAATGTTGGATCAATATCCATCTCGATAGTAATTTTTTTAGCACTATCCAAGGCATCATAAAAACCACTTGCTCTATATTTCTCAAAATAAGAAATCAAACCTTTCATTTTTCAATAGCAACATCAATAAGCATGTCCTTCGATTGTAAGAGTTTTCTAACCATATTAATTGCAAATAATATTTTAAATCAAATGATTATTGACATCAAAAACTCAAAATTATCAAGCTCATTTGTTGCTAAGGATTTAACTTCACATCTTATTTTAGAATCATTATCATTTTCTGCTACTTGCAATAAAGCCTCTCGTATATCTAATATTTGAAAGATTACATCATCTAACAAGTTATTGAATCCATCAAAATATGTGGTGGATTACAGCCTATGTGAGAAACAAATTAAGGGTTAATTAGCCTAAAGATGTGGTTGTCGTTTGAGCGTTGTCTAATATTAATTTAAAAATTGCAGTGAAATCAAATAAAAAGCAATAAATAGACTGTTAAGAGAGTAAATTCCTAAACAAATTACCTAAACAAAGAAAACGAAGCAAAATTGATGAATGTACCTCTAAATGATCTCTAATTGAATGTTATCGGTTGTGAGACCCTCTCTTTCCAACTTTCTCTTGAAACTTTGCCTACCAGAAGTCTTGACTTGAATTTGAAGGACATCATTTCCCTCATTCTCTAGTTGGTCTTCCTTTATTTTCACTGCTGAAATTGCTGCAGACTCACTGCAGAACTCTAAACCAATAAGTTCAAGTGTTGGTATCTCACCTATACCCGATGGGATCTCTTGCAAATTTTTCAAGCCAATAAGAAGAAGCTTCTTCAGAACTGGGAAGTGGGAGCAGTCTGCAATCCAATCAGTCAGTTTACAATGATCAATTTTCAAGAACTTGAGGCAAAGAAATTGCCCAATAACAGGCCTCCACTCTCTTCCTTCACTGACAGACTGAAAATCTAGGTTGAGAACTTGTAGTTGGGGCAACGAACCAATCATTGTCGTGTCTTCCCAACCAAGATGACATCCCTTCAAGGACAGCTTGTTCAGGCAACTGGGTAATCTGAGTATCTTATTGATTTGGGGAACCTCAGTTGGGCCATATGTAAAATAATCGAATATCAGGTTGAGTGATTTGAGTTTATGCAAGCGATCAAGATTACACAGACACTCAATGTCAGACTTATCATATCCCTGAATATGGATATTATACCTCAGATGCAATTTCTTGATGTTGGGAATGATGTTACACACTTCCTCACACAATCTCAAATTCAGTGCTGTTTTAAGTGTCTGCAACTTTTCTAACATCAACACCTCACCTTCTGGAGGCTTAGGAATGTACATATTATAACAATTTGCATGCCTTAGTTGTCGCAGCTTCCAAAATTCACCCGGTGCAACAATCACCTGATCTACCCGAGTTTGTTTAATGATTAAAGTTTGTAGATTCCATACAAGGCACACTGAACTAGGAAGCTCCATGAAATTGTCTGAGGTTGTGTATGCTAGGTACTGCAAGTTAGCATGCCCAGAATAATCTTCTTTTGTAAAATCATAACCATCTTCAAAAACTCTGAGCAATCTATATCTAACCGAGCACCTATCAAATCCTTGTATAAAGATAGAACGTGCAAGTGGGAGTTCAATCGGATCTTTGAAAGAACCAATGAGGCGGCGCTCTCTGCCATTTACAATACTATCTTCTTCCTCGACATGAAAAAATTGTTGTTCCTTCGCTATTTTTAAGCTTAGGTCTCTCAAAAGATCATGAATGCCACAAAATCTAATTTTTCCATCATTACTATCCCTACCAACTAAAATTAGATTTCTATCAATCAGATCCTTTATGTAACCCTTTGCAACCTCTTCCAATTCTCCGGATCCTTTTTGTTTTAGGAATCCCTCACCAATCCAAAGTTTGATGATATTCGAGACACGGATCTCTAAATCTTCTTTAAACAATCCCATATAAAGAAAACACGGTTTTAGATGAGGCAAATGATTATAACTTAAAGATAGTACATCTAAGCTTTCTTGCTTCTCTTTTGAATTTGGAATTGAGTTTAAAACATGCATCCAAAATCCTACAGTCCTAGGTGACTTTAGAAGAAGCCCTCCAATCACAGCAATCGATAATGCTAATCCTTTGCATGATCTAACAATCATTTTGCCAATGTCCTCTAGTTTGGGAGGGTCGTCTTTCTGTGGGAACGATGCCTTATCACAAAACAATTTCCAACTTGTATTCTCATCTAGAAGATCCATCTTCAGGCATGAAGAAGAGCCACAATCATTAGCCACATTCAACAACCTAGTAGTCAGAACAACCCGACTTCCATTTTCGTCATCAGGAAAGTAACGCCTCACTTTATCCCAAGCTTCGACATTCCATATGTCATCTAATACAATCATATATCTTCTACCATATAAAGTCTTATAAAGCTCTTCTCCTAATGCATCTTTAGTTGTACTAGTGGATTTTTCAGCGACATTATAAAGCTCTTCTCCTAATGCATCTTCAGTTCTACTAGTAGATTTTTCAGCGTCAGAAAGAAGTTCTGAAAGAATATTTTTTGCGCTGTATTGTTGAGATATGGCAGCCCAAGCACGAATATCAAAGTGTTCTATGATGAGTGAATTTTGATAAATATTTTTGGCAAGAGTGGTCTTACCCATGCCACCCATTCCAACTATTGAGATGGTATGCCTACTGGGTTGGTATCCAGTGAGCTCGTCCAGAAGCTGAGTCAACTCCTCATCAAGTCCCACCATACCGGCCTCTCCTCCCTGCATAACGGGCCCTGCACTTAGGGATAAAAAAAATCAAACTAAAATAACTCGATACTTGACTCATGATAGTTCGCTTAAATATAATTTTGTGTTTGATAAAGCTTAAAGTGTGGCACGAACTGAAGCTCGATAAGTAAAAATAAAGCAAATTAACATGTATAGAAATATCAAACTACTAGATCTCGATTTGTGTTCACCTAGATTCTCTAGGTAATCAAATAAGTCGGAACATAGTTTTTAAAGTTTGATATCACTTCAAACAAACTTGACAAACCCTATAATTGGGTTCGAATCGACTCATCTACAGCCGTACCTGCTGTATGGGTGGATTTCTCCTCTCTCCATCCTTGTTTTTCCTCCGTGGCCTTTGCAATGATAGCGTCGATGTCTAGAATTATCTGTTTCAGATCGAGAGAGCACCTAGGGCTTACTTCACTGGTTCCGGCATGAATTTGATCGACGATGTGGGATTCAATCACATCTTCAGCCGCATGAGCTGCAGATGCGATTCTTCTCTCCATATCTTCTTCTGCTTCTTTGCTGCCTCCACCGTGATTATAACAACCTTCGATGAAATCGAGCAAGAAAGCGGCCTTTTCCAGAAGGGGTTGGATGTGTGTGCTGTCGAGAGAAGTGGAAAGGCGAGGATGGATCTTGATTTGCTCAATGTTATTCATCAGAGAAACTAGGGCGGCATAAGCTGCCATATTGTCTAATCCTTTGAAGAAGAAACAGATTCAAATGGAATTGGAGCTATTGCAGATAGATTATAACAACCATTACAGTGGAGCTGCTTTTGTTCAATTATCTTTTGTTCAATTATTTCACAACTTTTTTTTTTTTTAGAGATTCGAACCCGTGACCTTTGATCTCCAAGCAATCTCACTCCACCACTAGGCCATTCCCACCGGGACACCTTACCTTCTTCTTAAAAAAATTCCCCCTAACATAAGGTGGTTTTTGTTTGCACCCCATATTTACTTTTTGCACCCTAAAAGAAAAAATAAAATAAAATAAAATAATTTTGAAGTTACTTAAATGCCCTTTGTTCAAAAAGAAAAAATTAAGTATGGTTCGAAAATGAAATTTGGAACTCATCGTATTTGTTCGAAATTTTATTTTCGAACATACATAATTTTTAAAATAAGTCACGTTCGGAAATTAATTTTCGAACACACCATGTTTGTTCGAAAATTAATTTTCAAACAAACATGGCATGTTCGAAAAATAATTTTCGAACGGACTCCATGAATTTTTTTTAAGTACCGTTCGAACATATCCATTATGTTCGAACAGAAGACTTCGAACATATTCAGAATGTTCGAATACACAACTTCGAACGGAACGCGATTTTTTTTATGCTTTTAATTTTCAGATTTTATATTTTTTTAAGTAAGGGCATTATAGAAAGTCAATTGTAGAAGTGCAAAGAGTAAAAAAATGGGTGCATGAAGAAAATATGGTGCAAAGAGTAAATATGGGGGTGCAAACAGAAACTCCCCTAACATAATTTATTAGTGGAGCTGCTTTTGTTAGACTCATCTTTTAAAAAATGTCACTTTACTTTAAACATGACATTAATTTTTAAAGTATACAATCCAAATAACCCATGACTAGTCTCGATGGAGATGATCTAGTGGTGAAATGAGCTTGTTTGGAGATTAAATGTCACAGGTTTGAATCTCCTCAATATCACAGGTCGGGTGTGTGAGTAAAAAAAAATATATGTTTATATTTTTACAAATTTTTGTCTCATGTTTTGTCGTAAACTTTTGTATTGTTTTAGTGCATTGTGTACCAGATTTTTAGTTCATAACTCTACCGTGTCATTGTCACATCATAAGTTATATACTTAGGCAATGTTTGGTAGCCTGGATAAAAGTATATTAGTATAGGTATCCAGCAAGAACCGTGTGTTTGGTAGCCATTATTCGTTCACACGAGGCCCGGTCTTAACGCGAGGTCCGGGGTGTAATTTACTGATTCGGCTGGATAATGTATCTGACACCTCCCCTCGGATACAGTTTCTGGCGTAGCAATCTTAGTATATATGCCTTTATCTAGGCTACCAAACATTGCCTAAACTAATTTACTCATTCCAGAACTTAGTCTACCAAATAAAATAATGAACCAAACACATGTGTGAAACAATCTTAGTATATCACTCATTTCTAAAATTATTTTTAATTTATTACATTTTACTTATATTTAATTTCTTACTTTTATATATAATTATTAAATTAATTTAAATTTTAATATATTTTTAGTTATTAAAATTTTCATTAGTGATTTATTTAAAAATAATAATATAATCAAATCATCAAAACAAAATACGGATATTTTTATTGACACGAAAAAGATATATGAGTACAATGTTGCGAAATAAAACATAAAATAAAATATTGAAATATATAAAATCTTCTAAATTATTATTTTTTGTGTTTTTTTTTACGGGACACAAGTATCGATAGTTATTTAAATGATCGATTAGTAAACACTGGTATTCATTTTTTTAATGAAAATTATACGAATTTTACAAAATTATTTTATCATGTTATACAAACGTTGACAAATATTAACACGTTTTTGAAATATATTTCTAAAGATAAAAATTGTGTTGCTTCATTTATTTATACTTTAGAAGATATACGTATAATATTCAATATAGAATTTAACACAATGATAAATTACTTATTTTTTATTTTTAGATAAAATAATTCAATTTAATGTTATTAATATATATATATATATATATATATATATATATATATATATATATATATTCTTACTCTAATTATTTATTAGACATTTATTAATATTTTCTAATTATAATATAGCCCATGACTTTAAATTCTATACTTTCAAAAGAACTTTAATTTTACATATTTTAATAAAAAAATCATACAATTTACGTGATCTCCACTTTAACTATTAAGTGTCTCATAGTATTTTAGCATTATAAATTTCCATACATCTATACATATATTAAAGCAAAATCATAGAGGTAAAAATGTAAATAAAAATAGCAGAAAAAAATTAGTACAAAGTAAATTTAATGCCAAAAATTGATGAATTCAACCACATAGTCGAGTTGGTAGCAAAGTCTACTGTTAAAAGTTCCGCTTTTGATTCCTATAAGCTGCAGTGTGCATATAGTGTTTTTTTTTGTTTTTATTAAGCTTTGTTCCTTTTTTTTTTAATTAAGCTTTTTCCTCATTTTCTCATCATATTTATTTCCATTTTGAGTCAGTTGTTTTGTAGTCTTTTAAAAAAATATAATCCATCATTTTATATCTGCAATCATAACTTTTTTTTTTGTATAAATTTTTATTTTCACCTAATTACGCAAATTTTAGCATTTCTATTTTATGTTAAAATAATAAAAATATTCACTTCTAAGTAATCAAATTATAAACATATATAGATAAATAATAAATTCAAATCGCAATTGCATAAAAAAAGTTCGTGCATTGCACGGTTATATCTGATGTATTTTGTAGATATTTTTGTATACTGGGTATAGATTATATATTTTGGTGCAAAATTTGACTGTACAACTACCACGAGCTCGATTAATTTCTTTTGTGGCATTTTTTTACAGTATGTCTTTTATTTACTCTAAGATGATATTAAGTTATTTATTTGTTTAAATAATTATGATAATTATTGTTTATAGATGCAAAAATAATGTTTAGTTTTTTAATCTATTTAAATTTTTTTACACGTTTGTTTCACACATCTATCTATATATGTGTATTGTAAATATATATTTAACTATGATTGAGGTGTGCTTTTAGCTTTTCAATTATTATAAAATAAAATACCACCGAGCATTGCGCGGGAGATATACTACTAGTAAACCATAAAATTAGAATATAATAGAGGGCACCATACAAGAGAGCATGGAGACTATCGATCAAACACAAATTTGAAGTGGAATGTAGCAAAGCCAACATGGATTTACGTTGTTGGAGTTACAGATGATCTGAAATAGTAAATGTCAAACAAATTTTCTAATATTTTGCGGAGAAAACAATTCTAGCTCAAGCCATGCTATGTATAAATCTACTCATCTCATCGTCTGAGCTATCAGATTACATGAATTTGAATCAAAGCATTTATAATTAATGGCTAATCCCACTGCGTCTCTGGCCTTGCATTTGTTGCTTCTGGCAGCCCTTTTGCTTAACTGCAGCTGTGATCAAAGGAAGGTATACGCGTTGAAAACTGTCAACTACGTTGTTGTTGTTGTTCTTGTTGTTTTTTCAGCTGTTGATGATGCATTTTACGTACGTTTAGTTACATGTTGTATACATGGGAGATCGGCCTCACGGAGATTCTCCCGTTGCATCCATGCATAAGTCCATGCTGCAGAGTGTGCTTGGAAGGTTGAGAATAAATCACTCTGTGTCAATTCTTGAATGCAATTTCTCTTCAAGAATGATCTTGATTTGTTAATGTTTCCCACTTTAATTTCCTGCATTCAATCTTTTGATTTTCAGTGTTTCATCAGCAGAGGAGTCACTAGTGTATAGTTATGAAAGAAGTTTCAATGGATTTGCAGCTAAGCTCACTGAGGAAGAAGCTGCAACCATTGCTGGTAACATGACTAACTATATATGTGTGTGTCACAACAATTAATCAATTCAATATATGTCTTGAGTTTCATAAATGTATGGTGACAGATATGAAGGGAGTGGTCTCTGTAACCCCTAATCGTGTGTTTAAGCTTCACACGACGAGGTCATGGGACTTCATGGGATTCAGCAGTGGCAACCTTGGAGCTGGCCAGGAAGGAAATGTCATCATTGGACTCATTGACACAGGTATATAAAGACAGTCATACATAGATGATCATGATCAAAAAAATTTCCAAGATAATCGCGTTTAGATGCATTGTTTTCGCGTTGTTTTCTAGGGATCTGGCCGGAGCATCCTAGTTTCAACGACACAGGTTATGGCCCTCCACCGCCTAAATGGAAAGGAACATGCCAAACCACAAATTTCACCTGCAATAAGTATGTATGCATCCATATTGGTTAGTAGTCTACCATATTTTCTTGAATTTTGGGATATGATCTTCTTTCATTTCTTGGCAGCAAGGTGATTGGTGCGCGCTTCTACAACAAGGAAAACAACTACACTGTAAATATACCTTCTCCAAGAGATGTGGAAGGGCATGGTACGCACACGGCCTCAATAGCTGCAGGTGGAGAGATAGAGGGGGCGAGCTTTCTTGGCTTAGCAGAGGGGGAAGCAAGAGGTGGAGTGCCTAATGCTAGGATTGCAGTGTACAAAGTCTGCTGGTTGTATGGATGTGATTCTGCAGACATTCTTAAAGCTTTCGACGATGCAATTGCAGACGGAGTTGATGTTATATCAGTCTCATTGGGATTCGACTACCCTCTATATTATTTGGAAGATCCCATTGCAATTGGCTCTTTCCATGCTATGATACATGGGATTCTGACCTCTAACTCAGCTGGGAATTCTGGCCCTGATCCTGTTACAGTCTCGAATGTTGCACCGTGGACATTGACAGTTGCTGCTAGCACCATTGACAGGAAATTTGTTGCCCAAATAGCACTTGGAAATGGCCAAATCCTCACAGTAAGTCCAATATTATTAGTCCATAAATTGTGATTGCTTCTATATATATATATATATATATATATATATATATATCTGATCTTCTCTGTTCCCAAATGAAGGGAATTGCGGTGAATAGCTTTGATCTGAAGGGGAAGGTCTATCCTTTGATATGGGGTGGTGATGCAGCAAACTACACCTTTGGTTCTGGTGTAGAGTATGCAAGAACTTGTGGAGCAGATGGGATGAACCCTGATGAGGTGGCTGGGAAGATAGTTTTATGTGAAGGCATTCAAGATGGCTCAACCGTTCTTCTAGCTAACGGCATTGGAACTGTCATGGTGAATGCAGACACCATAAACCCCGACTACGCCTACAGCTTTCCACTACCAGCAACACTTATAAGTCCAGACGACGGTGCAAAGGTTATGGACTACATAAAGTCCACAAAGTAGGAAATTTTTCTCTTTAGGCTCATTTGTATTTATGGTTAGTTTTACCTCTATCAATGCATCAACTTCATACATATCTAGGTACCCTGTAGCAACCATTATGGTGGGAGAGACTTGGAAAGACGCCATGGCGCCTAAGGTTGCTTCGTTTTCTTCAAGAGGGCCGAATGCCATTAGCCCCGACATTCTCAAGGTTATATATGCTAGTCCCTTCTTCAAACTTCATGCCATTGCATTCACACACTTCATCAAATTCTCTCTTAACTCTATGTTTTACCATTTCATTGATGATTTAGCCTGATATTAGTGCCCCCGGTGTTGATATCATTGCTGGATGGTCTCCAATGGCTCCACCTTCGGTCTACTCTAACGACACTAGAAGCCTATACTTCAACATAGTTTCTGGTACATCCATGTCTTGCCCTCATGCTAGTGCCACTGCTGCCTATGTCAAAGCTGCTCACCCCGACTGGTCACCTGCTGCAATCAAGTCCGCCATCATGACAACAGGTGAATCACGGATGCCTCGACCATTTCACTCTGATATAAAATGGAGTTAGCTAAGGTAATAATACATTTTCTTGATAATGAACCAGCTTACATTATGGATCCAAAGAAACACACAGATCTTGAATTCTCCTATGGCTCCGGACACATCAACCCTGCTGCAGCAGTGGATCCCGGGCTAGTCTTCAATGCATCTGAAATAGAATACATTGACTTTCTCTGCAAGCAGGGCTACAACACCAGCACTTTGAGACTAGTCACTGGAGACGAAAGCGCCTGCACCAACACTACATCTGGAAGAGCTTGGGACCTTAACTACCCGTCGTTCTCACTGTATGTGGACGATGGGAAACAGATTAATGGCAGCTTCACCAGAAGAGTCACGAATGTGGGTGCAGCAAACTCAACTTACACTGCAAGCATCATCATGAACATGCCCCCATTTATCAGTGTCACAATTGAGCCATCAGTCCTCACATTTTCTTCCATTGGAGAGGTGCAGTCGTTCACAGTGATGGTCACCGGACCTGCCATTTCACAGCAGCCAATAGTTTCGGGTGCCATCACATGGAACGATGGAAGCCATTACGTGAGGATGCCTCTTGTGGTCTACACCTACATCCCTGGAGCTCCCATCTACGCTGGTTGAGATGATTGTAACCTCAACAAAAGAATGTTGCAGGGCTCTTACATTGATCACAGAGGTGGAACTATGAAACATTCATCAATAATTGATCAAGAATCATTGGACTCATTTTGTATTAATGTAGTGAACTGATATTTACATTAGAAACCTGATGAATAAAGAATGTAATAGTTGAATCTTTCAAGATGTTTCATCAAGTCAGCTTAGAATCCTTGCAAGAATTAATGTAGAATTTTTAAGAAACTTATATTTTCAACAAAATATAAAATGCTGAGAAACATGAAACAACTTGAAATTCCATAAATTACAAGGAACTGCATCACTAGAATTTTCAATGTAAATATATTTTAGAAATTCCAGGATCTGTGTTGATAATAATATCAAGACAAATATTGAACAAAGCAACATGCATGTTTTTCTCTTCTTGGACTAACAGATGATTCCAAATAACAAAAGTTTCACTAATAAGAATTGAAGATGTTCTTTCAAATTTCATTCTACCTATTCGAAAACTTTGAATTATATTTCAATTATTTTAACATTCTCCCAAGTCCCAAGTCCGTATTTCGTCCAAATAATTGTAGTCGAAATTCATCTTCACTACTAAAATTGTAAATTCGCACAAGAATTGAAAATAAAATATCTATAAAGGCAAATCACGTAATTCATACCTATTGTTGGTCAGCTTAGAATCCTTGCAAGAATTAATGTAGGATTTTTAAGAAACTTGTAGTCTCAACAAAATATAAAATGCTGAGAAACATGAAACAACTTGAAATTCCATAAATTACAAGGAACTGCATCACTAGAATTTTCAATGTAAATATATTTTTAAAATTGCAGGATCTAATTCTAGACAGAGTTGATCATCACAGTTTATAAAACCTGTAAACGACTAAGCAACATCGCGTTCAAGAAGGCCATCTTGAGGAAGATGTCAAGCCCGTGGATCGATTCTTGTAGTATTTTACACGAGCAGAATATAAACCTGACAACTTTGAAGCTCCTTACACTCATAGTTGAAAAGAATAATACAAAAATGGACACCAAATACATTAAAAATGGAAACAACCTTTGAACTGAGGCTTCTGCACAGTTTCCTTAACTAGAAAACCAGCGTGAACACAACGAAAATGTAGTTATGGAAAAAACAAAACACACACAGAGGTAAACAGCTGAAGAGATGGAAGAAGCAAAGAATATCAACTTCTATTCCA
The DNA here is from genome assembly GCA_026008535.1 of Perilla frutescens. Taxonomy (NCBI): domain Eukaryota; kingdom Viridiplantae; phylum Streptophyta; class Magnoliopsida; order Lamiales; family Lamiaceae; genus Perilla; species Perilla frutescens. The sequence goes on from BRKX01000001.1 coordinate 4,928,101, forward strand.
GATATACTATTGTTTTCAGATACTTTATTTTCAAGAATAATACAAAAGTTTTTATGTTGTTTTATAATCATAATATATGGAATAGAAAAAAATATTAGTTCTGTTATTTCTGTTATTTCCCAAAAGGCCTTATTGGAGATACATCCCACACATATGCAGAGCCAACAGACAAAACGGACTACGGAGACATTCTCAATTAAGCATTCTTGCTCCAAGAAAACCTTCCCTTTGTCACTAAAGGTGTTGATAATAATATCAAGACAAATATTGAACAAAGCAACATGTTTTTCTCTTCTTGGACTAACAGATGATTCCAAATAACAAAAGTTTCACTAATAAGAAGATGTGTTGTCCTTCCTTACCAATGCGAAGAAAACTTCTAGGTGACAGGAAATCTCAAAACGCCACCAAATATTCCTATTAATATTAAGCGGAGATAACAATTCATAACACTATATATATATATATATATATCATACTTGTAGTCTGAGTTATGAGCTAACAACATTTCTTATAACTGAATCACAAAGGCAAATCCACGATGATTTCTATTTTGTACACATTATTGCTTGCAACCCTTGTGCTTGGCTGCCATTGTGAAGAAAGGGAGGTATGCTGAAAAATGTCAACTAGTTAATTTTGGCTGTCATCTTTGTTTCTGCTAAAATATATAGCTGTATTTTCTCCTAATTTTCCCTCTGAGACGTGATACATTTTTACGTGCAGCTACACATTGTGTACATGGGAGATCTGCCTCAAGGAGATGTATCAGTTGTATCCACACATCACTCAATGCTGCAGACTGCAGTTGGAAGGTTGAAATGAATTTCCTCAAGCGGTTGCTATAGATGCAGTAATATATCCTTATTTTTGGCAGAAAGATGTTATTCCACAATTCTATCTTGTGATTTTTCAGTGCTCCATCAACCAAGGAGTTACTAATCTACAGCTATGAAAGGAGTTTTAACGGGTTTGCAGCCAAGCTTACTAAGGAAGAAGCTGCAAGAATTGCAGGTAAGACTAATCTCAACATATCAATGAATGAAGTGAAAAATGTCAGAAATCTTGCTGAGAGTGAGATGAATCTTTATGGTTCCAGAGATGAAGGGAGTGGTCTCTGTATTCCCTGATCACATGCTAGAGCTTCACACGACGAGATCTTGGGATTTCATGGGATTCAACCAGAGCAAACTCGGAGCTAGCCAGGAAGGAAATGTCATCATTGGAGTCATTGACACTGGTAAATGATCAATAGACTTTTATGATCTGCATCATATATAATAATATCATTAGTTCTAAACAAACTATAAGTTTCTATATATAGGAACCTGGCCGGAGCATCCAAGTTTCAATGACACAGGTTACAGCCCTCCACCAACAAAATGGAAGGGAGCATGTGAAACCACAAACTTCACCTGCAACAAGTATATAATGATCAAACTACACCATCATTTTTTAGCAAAGTTGTGTGCTTATTATTGGCCATAATATTTCTTTAAATTTTGATCTCAGCAAGCTCATTGGCGGGCGCTACTACAACAGCGCCAAAATAGACTATAATGGTGAAATCCAATCTCCAAGAGATACTATGGGACACGGTACCCTCACATCCACAATAGCTGCTGGTATTGAACTGCCGGGGACGAGCTTTTTTGGCTTAGCAGAAGGTGTAGCAAGAGGTGGAGTCCCTAATGCAAGGATTGCAGTGTACAAGGTCTGCTGGTTTATCTTCTGTGCTTCAGCAGACATCCTCAAAGCCTTTGATGATGCAATCGCGGATGGAGTAGATATCATATCAGTTTCCTTGGGAGGTTTCCACCCTTCTGATTATATGTATGATACTATTGCAATAGGATCTTTCCACGCCATGAAAAGGGGGATATTAACTTCAAATTCAGCAGGGGATTCTGGCCCCGATCCGGTGTCAGTCTGCAGCGTTGCACCTTGGACACTGTCAGTTGCTGCTAACACCATCGACAGAACTTTTGTTGCCAACTTGGCACTTGGCAATGGCCTAATCTTGACAGTAAGTCTAAAAGTTTAATTTCCCCTGCAGTTCATATTTGTTCTTGATTCTCTCTTACAAAGTTATACATCTACAAAATGAAGGGAATCTCAATCAATACCTTTGATCTCAACGGAACTTCATTTCCTTTGATATGGGGAGGGGATGCTGTAAACTACACCGCTGGTTATAGTCCAGATGATGCAAGCTTTTGTGGAGGTTTTGCTCTGAATCTTGATATGGTGGTGGGGAAGATAGTAGTATGCGAAAGTTTGCTGGGGATTTATAGCATTCGTGAGGTTAATGGCATCGGAATCATTTTGATTGGCTCCGATGCCATTAATCCAGACTATGCAATGAGCTATCAACTACCAGTAACACTAATAAGCCCAGATGATGGCAAGAAGGTTATGGAATACATCAGAAGCACAAAGTAGGATTCATACACACACTCATCATCTACTTATATACACCTCTTGTTTCATGCTTTTTGAGTAATATTATACATCTTTTCAGATACCCTACAGCAACCATATTGTTGGGAGAGACATGGCAAGATGCAATGGCTCCTAGAGTTGCTTCATTTTCAGGGAGAGGGCCAAATCCCATTAGTCCAGATATTCTCAAGGTGATTGATCACTAAAGATAGTAAAAATAGTTTGCTTTCAACTTCATCACTCTCTCTCTCTCTCACTGGATTTTCTACATGATGTAGCCTGATATCACTGCTCCCGGTGTGAACATTCTAGCCGGCTGGTCTCCGTTGGCTGGGGGGCCTTCACTCGATTTCGGAGATACGAGGAGTGTATACTTCAACATAGCTTCGGGAACATCCTTGTCATGCCCTCATGCAAGCGGGGCTGCTGCCTATGTCAAAGCAGCTCACCCTCATTGGTCTCCTGCTGCCATCAAGTCTGCTATCATGACTACAGGTCAATACATATATTAACTAATCACAAAGTGTCTTGTCAGATTTTGGAAACCCAAAATGCATAAAATCAAACGCTCAGGCGGGTGGGGCACGCGAGTTAATGGGCGGGTCAATCTTGACCCAACTCTTTTGCCTGAAACTTTCAGTATCACCTTTACCACTAAAAAGTATGAGTCCAAAGTACAAAAAATAACACCCATAACCATAAAAAGTATTAGGCCTGCAATTGGTCATATGAGTTTTTTTTAATTTAAATTATGATTTATTCAATCAATATTAATGTTTAGAGCTTATGAGTTTGGGTTTATGAATTTTTCAGGGTTTAGTGTTTTTTTAAAATTTTTTTGGGGTTTTTTAGGGATTTGGGGTATGTGTTTTTATGATTTTTTGAGGGTTTAGATTTTATGAGGTTTATTAGTAACAATTTATATTTAATTCAAAAAAATTAATTATTGAGCGCAGTGCACGAGTTCATGCATTAGCGTTAGGGAAGTGCACTACACGAGTTGCCCAATAAAAAAAATTAAATTAATATACGTTAATTTTAAGGTTCACTAATTTATTTTAGGGTATATGTATTCAAATCAAAAAAATCAATTGTTGAGCGTAGTGCATGAACCCAAGTGTTAGTGTCGGGTGAGTGCACGGCGAGAGTCATCAAATTAAACTAATTAATCTTTTTACTTTAAAAGATATATGATTTTTGGAAAAAAAAAGGGGTACGTGACGCCCGATTGACCATTGCTATGGTCCACCAGGTCTGAAAATAGACCAACTCTTAATATATTTTATTCAAGGGTTACTTACCAAATAAATCATCATGTTTCCACCATTTTGTAAATTAGATACACTACATTTAAACTTAGTCAATTAAAACACTACATTTTAGTTTGAATGGGATTAAACACCCCCAATTTTTCTTACACATGTGTGCCGATTTGGTTGCCAATACGGTTTATAGACCGGACACATCATACTTAATTGACGGATGAAATCCTCTGCAACACTTGGTGATACACAATTAGATTTATTAATTTTTATTCAATTTTTTAATTCAATTTCAATTTATTATACTTTATTTTAATTTTACACTTATTATTTAGGGTTCATCCTATCCAATTAGGGTATATAATTATTTTTTCTATAATAAATTTTATTTTCTAATTAATAATTGATTATTTCGTAAAAAAAAATTATATACCCTAATTGGGTGGGATGAACCCTAAATAATATGTGTAAAATTAAAATAAAACATAATAAATTGAAATTGAATTAAAAAATTGAATAAAAATTAATAAATCTAATTGTGTTGCACAGAGTGTTGCAGAGAATTTCATCCGCTTAATTGACATGAAAAATTGGAATGTTTAATCACATCCAAATTAAAACATAATATCTAATTGACAATATGATGAAAATGTGGTAATTTATTTGGCAATTAACCTTTTATTCAATGTTAATCTCAACATACAATATAATCCATTTCCAACTCCGTTTCTTGATCAATCTATATATATATATACAAAGCAGCTCTTGTTATGGATCCAAGAAAACACAGCGACTCTGAATTCGCGTATGGCTCGGGACACATCAACCCTGCAGCTGCGATAGACCCTGGTCTAGTCTTCGACGCGACCGTGCCCGACTACACCGACTTCCTCTGCAACCACGGCTACAACACTACCACTCTCCGACTAATCACCGGAGACAACACCACCTGCGCCAACGCCACCGCACCGGGCAGAGCTCGGGACCTTAACTACCCGTCTTTCGCCTTGTACGTGGAAGACGGGCAGCAGATTGCGGGCAGCTTCGCCAGAAGAGTCACGAATGTGGGCGAGCCAAACTCGACTTACACGGTGACTATTGACGCGCCGCCGCTAATCAACGTCACGGTTGATCCGGCGGTGCTCGCGTTTTCTTCTGCGGGAGAGACGCTGTCATTCACGGTGAATGTCGCCGGACCTGCCATTAAACAGCTGCCGATAGCCTCCGCCGCCGTCACGTGGAGCGACGGGAGCCATTCGGTGAGGGCGCCGCTGGTGGTGTACAACTACTACTTCCCCAGTTACAATCGGAATCTTAAATATCGGAATTCTAACTCCATTAATGGAGAGATCAATAAACGTAAGAGTAGAATTATTTGAGGGAGAACTGTACGTATCTTGATTTTTGAAGCACAAAACTGCTGAAAGAGATATGCATGCATGCATGCTGACATCTTTTGCTCATAAATTTTATGACAACTCAATAAATGTATTGTAATTGGAACAACCTCTATCTTCCTATCTTTTTGCTAGTAATTCAAGGACCGAATTTATTAAGAATATTTAGGATTCTCGGTTTCAATAATTAGTGTGGAAATTGTCGGATGGGATAAATAATTTTTAAATAATTTTTAACATTAATTATTTCATAAAATAAAAACACAATAATATATATATTAACAAAAATAATCAGGGACGATGATTTCAAAATCTATCTTTCGTATCCTCCAAAAAAAATCCATCTTTCACCGACAAAGTCTCAGAAGTTATAACTGTTAGGTTTTTTTATTGTCGTCTTCTGTCATTGTTGTCGCTGGAGATGAAAACTACATTCAAACGTCCTTGTTGCTGAACAATCATAGACGATAATTTCGAACAACCTCATTCTCATAACAAATATACGAGTAGTCCAAGTCGTGTTCTCGTGCATTAGTTCGATAATAATTTAATACATGAGTACATGATTAGATCAATGTGACAGTTAAAAAAATGTGTTAATAGGGTTAAATAGCCATTATTACTTAGTAAATAATGTAAATAGCCAGTTTTTAAAAAAAATAATATTTTTAGCCTTTTAGGATGTAAATATACATTAATACCCTTAGTTCCATATAAATAAGATTTTGGAATGGAGCTTGGGAACTGGGATATATATAGAATCACACAATCACAATTAATCACTTTATTTAAGAACCTATGTATATATAGTTGATACAAATTTATTTTAATAATGTTGGCACCATACAATACAACATAAAAAAGCAAACGACGACGTATGACACAATTAGAGATAGATATAAAATCCATATATCTCACATATTATTTGTGGAACTCCATGATCCAGTAGCCAAAAGCGCAGGCAACTTTTTGGAATTTCTGGAAACCAGAAGCTTTAGCCAATGCTCCAAATTCCTTTTCTGTTCGTTCATTTCCACTTCCAAAGAAAGCTAACATGATCATGTCAAAGCTCAAGTCTATAGAATCTTCTAGATTGTTTGGAATCTCCGAAACAGTGCGTTCAATCATAATCAGTTTCCCCTCTTTTGGGAAAGCTTCATGGCAATTCTTCAACACTCTTAAGCACTATCATCTCCCCAATCATGGCAAATCCACTAATATAATTATATATAGATATAAAAGAAACACTCAATTAATTTTCATTAATAATATAATTTCGTAAAAATCAATAATTTAAATTAAGGGAAATTTGCATTTTGATATCTACATTTTGGACGCTTTTTAAAAAACGAGCCACTTTATTACTATTAGTAAAACAGTACCCATTTTTTCAAAATTTTTGCAAATCTAACATCGATCAAATTTCCAACCTAAAATATCTATGTGGCACGCCTGAATTCTTGCGTGGCCTTTTTGTTCCAATAAAAAATATTACCTGGATATTTCATGTCAATTATGAATTAAAAATAAAATAAATTTGTTGGGCATGTCACACAGATATTTTAGGCTGAAAATTTGATCGAGGACAAATTTGAATTTTTTTTGAAAAAGTGGGTATTATTTTATTAATAGTAATAAAGTGAATCATTTTTTAAAAAGTGTCCAAAATATAGGTATCAAAGTGTAAATTTCTCTGACCTTCATGAAAATGGCATCTCCTTGAGGCACGCTAACAAACATGTCTCCACTAACATGCTCCACCCCTACAAATATATATAGATGCAAAATTTATTTTAGTCACTTAAACTTTTAAAAAATTTATTTTAGCCAGTAAGTTTTAAACCTACTTATTTTAGCCACTTTGGACGAAAATATCCTTATGCGCGCTGGTAACACGCAACACGCAGGGGCAAAATTGTCATTCTAGTTAAAATAAATATATTTAAAAGTTAGTGGCTAAATTAAGTTTTTTTAAAGTTTGACTGGCTAGTTTTATATATTTCCACACACACATATATCTATGATGTGCTTTTAATTAAGAAATTAATTATAAGCAATTTTATGAAGAAGTTAAGATTGCAATGTGTGTGTGTGTGTGTATAGTGTACCGATGTGAGGTGGAGCATGCTGAATAACATGAGGCAGATCAAAATTGATGGCCTTGATTGATTGAAACTGGGAAACAATCATCTTTGACGCAGCTCCAGTTCCTCCAGCAACATCAACCAGGCATTTCACACCCTCAAACCCTTTATATATTTCAAGCATTTTCCTCATTATGATGTTGGAATGATGGGACATTGCCTCGTTAAAAACCGCGTTGAATCTTGGATCATTGGCCAGATACTTGAATGTGCTCATTCCATGTGCTCTTTTGAATGCAGGGATTCCTCCTTCAACAACTGCATCTTTCATATGGTACCTATATATACGGAGAAGCTCTTGTGTGCATAAGGTGCGTATATGCGCCTATATCAGACTGTGTGTGGGCGTTACACGCTCGTTTATGTTTTTTTTTTTGGGTAATTTTTTTTATTTTTTCCAACAAAATTTATGTCATAAAATAAAATTAGTGAATCCTAAAATTAAAGCAAATTGATATAATTTGTTTGAAATAAATATAAATTTATATTCTAAAATGAAATTAATAAATCCTAAAAAAACACAAAATAAAACCCTAAAAACACCCTAAAAAAAATCCTAAAAACACAAAATAAAACCCTAAAAAGACTCCCCAAAAAATCCTAAAAAACACGATAAAAAATCCTAAAAACACCCCCTAAAAAACACAAAATAAACCCTTAAAAGCACAAAAAAACCCCTAAAACACACAAAATAAACCCCCAAAAATCCATAAAATAAGTGGCAGATCCCTTACTATTTAATGATACAAGTGATACTTTTTGAATTTTGAGTGATATTTTTTAATGTTACTGTTGATACTAATTTTACTGGATTTTTTTTTGCGGGTCGACCCGCGAATTTTACCCGCCCTTCTGAAATAAGCTTTATATGCACTTTGTGCATACAAGTATTTGCCATATATACGTACACGCATAATAATAATAATAATAATAATAATAATAATAATAATAATAATTACAATTTACAAATACAATTCATATATATATATATATATATATTAGATAGTAGTACAGTACCATGTTTGAATGAAGACGTTATCATGATTCGAGAGGAAGAGAGGAGCCAAGGAAGCAGCATCCTCATTCTTGGTGAAGAAGTTGCAAACCGGAGCCAAAGAATAGAGGCGCTCAACGCCGCCGTCCGACAACCGGCAGTTTAGGATGCTGTTGGCGGCGAGAAGGCGGAGGATTCTGTCTATCATGAGGGGTGCCATATCAGTTTCCTTGGGATCTTTCAACCCTTCAGATTATATGTATGATCCTATTGCAATAGGATCATTCCATGCCATGAAAAGGGGGATATTAACTTCAAATTCAGCAGGAAATTCTGGCCCTGATCCCGTTTCCATCTGCAACGTAGCACCTTGGACACTCTCCGGAACGTCCTGAATTCCATAATGAATTGTATAAATAAAAGAAAAGAAAGTGACAGTCCTAAAAATTCCGGAAATCACAAGATGATAATTTAGGGGACCGAGTCTCATTGAAATCCATATGAAAAACCCAGAGTAGGAAAAACTATGGGAAAAAGAGTACTCCTCTAAACAAATTTAAAATAACCAGGAGAACAATAATCATATGAAACAACACTAGCAATACAAGGAATAACAGAAGTCCAAAAACCAATAGAAACTATAGAAGAGGCTAAAATGTCAGCAACACTATTCCCCTCTTTATAAACATGAGAAAATAAATAAATATATCTAGCTACACCACTTAAATAAGGGTAAATTACAATTTAATTCCCAACATTTGAAAGTTTTAACAAAAATAACCCAACATTTTAATAATTACAATTTAATTCCCAACGTTTGGATATTCTATCAGAAATAACTCAATGTTTAATATTAACAATTTAATTCCCAACGTTTGAACATTTTAACAGAAATGGTCCGATGATTTAAATTGAAAAAAAAAATCATTTTGGTCATTTTTTGGGCAAAAATGTTAGTCCGTTATATGGGTCTCTAGCTCACTTGAGAGTAAATGTGATTGAAATCGACCGAAATAATTTTTTTAGCCAAAAATATTAGGTCATTTCTGTTAATATTTTCAAATGTTGGGAATTAAATTGTTAATATCAAACGTTGGGTTATTTTTATTAGGATATTCAAACGTCAAGAATTAAATTGTAATTATTAAAACGTTGGGTTATTTTTGTTAAAACCTTCAAATGTTGGGAATTAAATTGTAATTTACCCCTTAAATAAATATATCTAGCTACACCACTTAAAGTAATTATTGATTATTAGTATTTATTAATATAAAAATGGTCCATTAAAAATGAAAAGATGGAGTAGCAGAAATAATTGATGAAAACTAATGATATCGGTTAAGAAGTCCACACAGCTGAAGATATCAAGGCAAGCTGAAAACAAGCACTTGAAACAAAACATGCACAACAATGCATGCAAACATTGTCTAACAAAGAATAATCCATAAATCATCACAAAATGCTGAACCAATTCCAAAAGAAATCCTTGAAATACAAGAAGAGTGGCCTGCTGTATTTCATTGCCAGTTAAGCTCATCAAACCATGCGGAGAAAACAATCCCCAAACCAACTCCTATATAAACCACAAGTCTAAGGAAATCAGAAATCATCAGATCAAATTAACAGAGTTTAATCGAGATGGCGAAAACCGGGCTGCTTACACTTCTCTATCCTTTACTGCTTGCAGCCCTGGTGCTGAACTGCCACTGCCTAGAAAGGAAGGTGTGTCAAAGCTCTCAACTCTCTCTCTTTCTCTCTCTCTCTCTCTCACACCAAGAGTAACTGTTCTCTTTGCAGCTTCATGTGGTCTACATGGGAGATCGGCCTCAAGAAGGTGCATCTGTTGCTTCCAAGCATCACTCAATGTTGCATAGAGCACTTGGAAGGTTTGTTTCGAAACATAACATGAAGCTAATGTTATAATACAGATGGTAGTATTATGCAAAAACAAACTAAATTTTATGCTAAAAACAAAATCATATTAGCCTACATCTAACTTACTATTAGAAAGGAAACATGATCCTACAAAGCTTCTGACAATAGAAGATATCTTTGCTACGTTATCCCAGTGCTTCGGCAGCCAAAGACTCGTTGGTCCACAGTTACGGGAGAAGTTTCAATGGATTTGCAGCGAAGCTGACAGATGAGGAAGCCACGAGAATTTCAGGTGAGTTAAAACTATCTTGGAGCAACAAATGAAGCAAAGAGCTTCAAACGTATTCGTTTTGACCAAATAAATTGGTGCAGAAATGGAAGGAGTGGTTTCAGTAAATCCAAGCCACAAGCACAAGCTTCATACTACAAGGTCTTGGGACTTCTTGAATCTTACCACAGACAAGCTTGGAGCAGCACCTGAATCAGATGTCATTATCGGCCTCCTCGACACTGGTAACTTCATGAGTTGTATCTATGTACCCTTCTTTCGTATAAAAGAAATATATGACAATGTGATATCAAATTCTTGCATCCTCTGCTGTCTATCTATATAGGAGTCTGGCCAGAGCATCCGAGTTTTAATGACACAGGTTTCAGTTCTCCACCAACTAAATGGAAGGGAACCTGCACAGCCAAAAATTTCACATGCAATAAGTAAGAATTACATTCAAAGAAAACAACATAATTAATGAAACAAACAGGGATAAAGAAAATTGTTGAGCAACCACGTATCTGAAGATATTCAACACCAAAAATTTCTGATTTCTTCAATTTGTATGTATATATGATTGGCTTATAGAAAATTTCTGGTCATTGTGATTGCAGTAAGATCATCGGAGCACGCTACTACCACAGTGACGATCAGTATTTTGATGGAGACATCCCGTCCCCGAGAGACTCAGAAGGACATGGAACACACACGGCATCAACTGCTTCGGGGGTTGAGGTAGAAGCAAGCTACTTTGGTCTAGCAGAGGGAAAAGCACGAGGAGGTGTCCCGAATTCAAGAATTGCAGTGTACAAAGTCTGCTGGTCAGATGGCTGCAGTGATGCAGATATCCTTAAAGCCTTTGATGATGCCATCGCAGATGGAGTTGATGTCATCTCGGTTTCCTTGGGATCAGACTGGCCTCTTGATTATTTTGATGACTCTATCGCCATTGGATCCTTCCACGCTATGAAGAATGGAATCCTGACTTCAAATTCAGCTGGAAATTCTGGTCCCTTCCCTGTAACAGTTTCTAACTATTCTCCTTGGAGCTTAACAGTAGCTGCCAGCACCATTGACAGAAAATTTGTTGCAAGAATGGAACTTGGAAATGGTCAAATATTCACGGTAAGTTTGAAGAAATTATTCACTTAACACATCATTTGGAACATGCAGCAATCTTCACTATCTAACACACTGAAATCCAATAAATGAAGGGAATTAACATCAATGCCTTCGATCTCAATGGGACTACATATCCTCTTATATGGGGAGGAGATGCTGCAAACTACACCGTTGGTGCCAGTCCAGATCTTTCTAGATATTGCTTAACCGGTACCATGAATGCTGATATAGTGGCTGGCAAGATTGTTTACTGTGAAACAATCTGGGATGGTTCCGGGGTTCTGCTGGCAAACGGTGTTGGGAATATCATGTCGGACGTAAATGTTGAGAATCTTGATGTCGCCTTCAGCTGGCCGCTACCAACATCACTCATCAGCCCCTCAGATGGGAAAAGCGTACTGGAATACATTAGAAGCACAGAGTGAGTGCTGTCTGTCCTCCATTTTTCAAATTCTCTTCAATAATCTCCCACAAGGTTACAACTTGCATAACAAACATCGACATTTCAGGAATCCAATAGCAACAATCTTCTTCAGTGATGCATGGAAAGATGTCATGGCTCCAACTGTTGTTTCATTTTCTTCCAGAGGGCCAAGCCCCATCTCACCAGACATTCTCAAGGTGATCAGCATTTAAATTTCATCATGAAGTTGTATTTTAATTCTTGGAGATATTTGAGTTTTAACTGTGCCTTATACTGTGTGAATACCAACCAGCCTGATATCACAGCCCCTGGTGTGGACATTCTCGCCGGATGGTCTCCCATATCACCATCCACAATCTACTATGGCGACACGAGAAGCACACTCTTCAACATCATTTCAGGCACATCCATGTCTTGCCCTCATGCAAGTGGTGCTGCTGCCTACGTCAAAGCTGTTCACCCGGAATGGTCACCAGCTGCCATTAAATCAGCCCTCATGACCACAGGTGAATATCTTCCTCTTCACTCATACTATCAAACTATAATTTTCACTCAACCAGGAAAAGAGTGAAGTCCAGTACATCATAAAAAGTTTGTGGCATTTTTGTTCATGACGTTCTTTCTTGATGATCAGCTTATGTCATGGATTCGACCAAAAATGTGGATCTTGAATTCGCTTATGGTTCGGGCGAAATCAACCCAGTTGCAGCAAGGGACCCTGGACTAGTATTTGATGCATCAGCAGCAGATTACGTTAACTTCCTCTGCAAACAGGGCTACAATAGTTCCACACTAAGGCTAGTAACAGGAGACAACAGCACTTGTGACGGCATAGTACCCGGAAGGGCCTTTGATCTCAACTACCCATCATTCTCACTATATGTCGAGGATGGGCAGCCGATCTCGGGCACCTTTACAAGAAAAGTGACTAATGTTGGTGCAGCAAACTCAACCTACAATGCTACCGTGTACTTGCCAGCATTGAATAGTTATGGCTCTGAACCCTACACGCCATTTCCTGCAGAACTGATTCTTGTTGTCGTTGATCCCCCTGTCCTCACATTTTCAGCCGTTGGAGAAACCCAAACCTTCACTGTTAACATCACGGGACCGGCCATTTCGCAGCAGCCAATCACCTCAGGAGCAATCATATGGTCAGACGGACCTCATGTGGTTAGGACACCACTCGTGGTCTACAACTATATCCCTGGTGCTCCTTACAGTCTTGAGGACGACTCCGTTAATGCAATTAGTTCTACTGTCCAGCGTTCTTCCGTGTACCAGAAAGTTGGAAGTGTTGGACATCGCAAACCATAGTTCTGTCATGGAGGCCTCTTTCGTTAGAGTGCATCACTAAGATTATGCTGCACATTTTCTGAATAAATGTGTCAATAAGTCCTTGGGCATGGCAAAGCTGCATTCAAGGCCACTAGAGTGTGAGAGAGTGTCTTTATATTATGGCAACAAAAAAGGGACTGTTAAGTTGCATGCCTCCATGAATGTTATGCTGTAACCAAAATATAAATAAGACTGTTGCCGAATTCAAGAATGACATATCCGAATATTCTATCTTTTTTGCTTATTTGAACATGGGAGCATTAATCCATGCATTGTTTGAATAGTATACATACACAAAACATAATCTCAAAATTTACAAGAAAAACCAAAACGATACAAAAGATAGTGTTGGTTCAAAAGGTATGCATAGAAAGTCGATAAGCAACAACAACTAGAAAAATATTATGCCAAACTCAGTTCAGCAAACTTTTTTAGAACCTGCATGAGTATCGAGTTTTAACTTTTAAGAAGCTTATAAGATCTATACAGTTCAAGAAATTTTGAAGTCCGTTTTAGTGTTCAGATTGCTGCTTCGATGAGTTTAGTTTAGAACAATTTGTGAGCTGCTTACACTCAGACAAGAGACAGCAGAGGGACTTCTCATTTTTTTTAGTTATATTTTTTCCCAGCTGTAAGAGGATATTAATCACCTTTTTTAAATGATAAATTGACATTGTTTCTGTAGAAATTCCACAGAAGTAAGACTTGTGTTACTTAGTCTAATATTAATATTTGGATAAATTTCAATCATTTTCATGCCAAGTAGAACTCTCTACTGAACACAAAAAAGAACAGCTACTCATAAAAATATTACTTTTATTACTAGCAACTAGTTGTAAAGTTGACTCAACCAACATCAGCATCAAGATTTAAAGACTTCCTATTTATGATATTAATAGACTAGAGCTTACTTCACTTAGCTGAAGGTATAAAGGTTTTAAGGCTTGAAGAAGACATAATCAAATAAACTTTGATAAATCAACAAAAACATTCTAAGGTGACATTTCAAATATAAAAGTTAATAACATTGTTTTCAAAGTATAATAATCTATAGGGAAATTTTCACATTTTTGTTTATTGAATTCTTTGTTTGAGTTATTTAATTTAATATTTTTTATACTTAAAATATTCAAAAAAAAAATTATCTATTAGATATTTAGCGTGTTTTATATTTAAAACACACCATATAATGTAAGCATTATATCTTTGATTTAGTTTTATAAATTTACATGGAATGCATACAATACACGTATTTTCTTACTATTATATTAATGTGTGTGTGGATATGCCATACAAATCTCATATTTTTAATTGAGGCCAAGGAGAATTCTCCAGTGAAAAATAAAAAGGAACAGCTGGTCATAATAACTATGTTAATTTATTACTACTAATCAATATATATAGCACATTAACAGTCTCTAAAATTAAACACTATTGAATCTCTATAAAGTTCATTCAATCAATATCTACGTCTGGAAATCTGATCTTTGCACAGAGATTAACATTAGTGAGGAACACAAACGTGAGAGTTATATATACACATTATGTCTGTATATATATACATATTTGTGTGTGTGTGTGTGTGTGTTAGCATGTAAAGATTTATTAATAATGCTAAGATGGATTAGAAAAATATTGATGATATATATATATATATATATATATATATATGCATGGTTAGTATTAAATTCTCCTCCGCTGAAGATATCAAGGCCTGCTGAAAACAAGCACTGAAAACAAAACATGCTCAACAATGCATGCAAACATTGTTTGACATTGTGAATAACATTCCAATACTATGAAAATAAAAGTGGTGTTATCGAAAGAAAAAGAGTAGCCAGCTGCATTTTCATTGCCAGTTAAGCACATGAGATGATGCAGAGATAACAATCTGCAAAGCCATTCATATATAAACCCCAACTCTAAGGAAATCAGAAGTCATCAGATCATCGGAGTCTATTCAAAATGCAAAAGGCCAACCTATTTTCACTTCTCTATCCTTTAGTACTTTCAGCCCTTGTGCTGAACTGCCACTGCCTAGAAAGAAAGGTATGCTAAAGCTCTCAACTCTCTCTCTCTCTCTCTCTCTCTCTCTCTCTCTCTCAGAGTAGCTGTTCTCCTTGCAGCTTCATGTTGTCTACATGGGAGATCGACCTCAAGAAGGTGCATCTGTTGCTTCCAAGCATCACTCAATGTTGCATAGAGTACTTGGAAGGTTTGTTTCCAAACATAACATGAAGCTACAAGTATTATGCAAAAAAGATATTGCCTAACTGAAACTGACCAAATTTAGGACCAGAATAGGGAAACACTGTATAGTTGTACATTTTATGCTAAAAACAAAATGTAGTAGCAGCAGCAGTCTACATTTACCTTGCTATTAGGGAGGAAACATGATCCTTCAAAGCTTCTGACAATAGGGAAAAAATTATTTGTTTTATTATCCCAGTGCTTCGGCAGCCAAAGACTCCCTGGTCCACAGTTATGGGAGAAGTTTCAACGGATTTGCAGCCAAGCTGACAGAGGAGGAAGCCACGAGAATTTCAGGTGAGTTCAAACTATCTTAGAGCAACAAATTAAGCATAGAGGTTCAAATGTAATCGTCTTAACCAAATAAATTGGTGCAGAAATGGAAGGAGTGGTTTCAGTAAATCCAAGCCACAAGCACAAGCTTCATACTACAAGATCTTGGGACTTCTTGAATCTTACCACAGACAAGCTTGGAGCAGCACCTGAATCTGATGTCATTATCGGCCTCCTAGACACTGGTAACTTCGGGAGTTGTATAGATTAACACTTCTGTCTCAAATTTGGTCTCAAATTCTTGCATCCTCTGCTGTCTATCTAAATAGGAGTATGGCCAGAGCATCCGAGTTTCAATGACACGGGTTTCAGTTCTCCGCCATCTAAATGGAAGGGAACTTGCACAGCCCAAAACTTCACATGCAATAAGTAAGCATTCTAATTCAAAGCTAATAACATAATTAATGAAACAAACAGGAATGTAGAAAATTGTTGAGAAAGCACATATATGAAGATATTCAACACAAAAAAAAAAAAAAAAATTGCTTTCTTTAATTCGTCGGTATATATGATTTGATAATTGAAAATTTCTTGACACTTAAATTGCAGTAAGATCATTGGAGCACGTTACTACCACAGTGATGATCAGTATTCTGATGGAGACATCCCCTCTCCGAGAGACTCAGAAGGACATGGAACACACACGGCATCAACTGCTTCCGGGGTTGAGGTAGAAGCAAGCTACTTCGGTCTAGCAGAGGGAAAAGCACGAGGAGGTGTTCCGAATTCAAGGATTGCAGTGTACAAAGTCTGCTGGTCAGATGGATGCAGTGATGCAGATATCCTTAAAGCCTTTGATGATGCCATCGCGGATGGAGTCGACGTCATCTCAGTTTCCTTGGGATCAGACTGGCCTCTTGATTATTTTGACGACTCGATCGCCATTGGATCCTTCCACGCCATGAAGAATGGAATCTTGACTTCAAATTCAGCTGGAAACTCTGGTCCTTTCCCTGTAACTGTTTCTAACTATTCTCCTTGGAGCTTAACAGTTGCTGCCAGCACCATTGACAGAAAATTTGTTGCAAGAATGGAACTTGGAAATGGCCAAATATTCACGGTAAGTTGAAGAAATCATTCACTTTAACACATCTTTTGGAACATGCGGCATGATCTTCTCTATCTAACACGTTGAATTCCAATAAATGAAGGGAATTAACATCAATGCCTTCGATCTCAATGGGTCTTCGTATCCTCTAATATGGGGAGGAGATGCTGCAAACTACACCGCTGGTTTCAGTCCCGATCTTTCTAGATACTGCTTAACTGGCACCATGAATGCAGATATAGTGGCTGGCAAAATTGTTTACTGTGAAACAATCTGGGATGGTTCCGGAGTTCTGCTGGCTAACGGTGTTGGGAATATCATGTCGGATGTAAATGTTGAGAATCTTGATGTCGCCTTCAGCTGGCCGCTACCAACCTCACTCATCAGCCCCTCGGATGGGAAAAGTGTTCTGGAATACATTAGAAGCACGGAGTGAGTGCTGTCTATCCTCCATTTTTCAAATTCTCTTCAATAATCTCCAACAAGTTTACAACTTGAATAACAAACATTTACATTTCAGGAATCCAATAGCAACCATCTTCTTCAGCGATGCATGGAAAGACGTCATGGCTCCGACTGTTGTTTCCTTTTCTTCCAGAGGGCCAAGCCCCATCTCCCCAGACATTCTCAAGGTGATCAGCATATCATGAAGTCGTATTTTAATTCTTGGAGCTATTTGAGTTTTAACTGTGCCTTATACTGTGTGAATACCAACCAGCCTGATATCACAGCCCCTGGTGTGGACATTCTCGCCGGATGGTCTCCCATATCACCATCCACAATCTACTACGGCGACACGAGAAGTACACTCTTCAACATCATTTCAGGCACATCAATGTCTTGCCCTCATGCAAGTGGTGCTGCTGCCTACGTCAAAGCTGTTCACCCGGAATGGTCACCAGCTGCAATTAAATCAGCCCTCATGACCACAGGTGAATATCTTCCTCCTCACTCGTACTATCAAACTATAATTTTCGCTCAACCAGGAAGAGAGTGAAGTCCAATACATCATAAAATGTTTGTGGCACTTTTGTTCATGACGTTCTTTCTTGATGATCAGCTTACGTCATGGACTCGACCAAAAATGTGGACCTTGAATTCGCTTATGGTTCGGGCGAAATCAACCCAGTTGCAGCAAGGGACCCTGGACTAGTATTTGATGCATCAGCAGCAGATTACGTTAACTTCCTCTGTAAACAGGGCTACAATAGTTCCACACTAAGGCTAGTAACCGGAGACAACAGCACTTGTGACGGCATAGTACCTGGAAGGGCCTTTGATCTCAACTACCCATCATTCTCACTATATGTCGAGGATGGGCAGCCGATCTCGGGCACCTTTACCAGAAAAGTGACTAATGTTGGTGCAGCAAACTCAACCTACAATGCTACTGTGTACTTGCCAGCATTGAATAGTTATGGCTCTGAACTGTACACGCCATTTCCTGCAGAACTGATTCTTGTTGTCGTTGATCCCCCTGTCCTCACATTTTCAGCCGTTGGAGAAACCCAAACCTTCACTGTTAACATCACGGGACCGGCCATTTCGCAGCAGCCAATCACCTCAGGAGCAATCATATGGTCAGACGGACCTCATGTGGTTAGGACACCACTCGTGGTCTACAACTATATCCCTGGTGCTCCTTACAGTCTTGAGGACGACTCCGTTAATGCAATTAGTTCTACTGTCCAGCGTTCTTCCGTGTACCAGAAGGTTGGAAGTGTCGGACATCGCAAACCACTTCCTTAGTTCTGTCATGGCAGCCTCATCAATTAGAGTGCAGCACCAAGATTATGCTGCACATTTTCTGATTAAATGTGTCAATAATGATTTGTTTTCCTGGAATGAATCCTTGGACATGGCTAAGCTGCATTCAAGGTCACCAGAGTGAGAGAGAGAGTGTTTTGATATTATGGCAACAAAAAAAGGGGAAGTTAAGCTCCATGCCTCCGTGAATGTTATGCTGTAACTAAACAATAAATAAGACTGTTGCCGAATTTAAGAATGACATTGCTGAATATTCTTTCTTTTTTGCTGCTTTGCACATGGGAGCATAAATGATAAATCCATGCATTCTTTGAACAGTACACATACACAAAACATAATTTGAAAATGTACAAGAAAAACCAAAAATACGATATAAGAGATTATGTTGGTTCAAAAGATCTGCATAAAATGTCGACAAGCAACTACAACTAGAAAAATATCAGGTCAAACTCAGCAATAAAGATTCTGCTAACTTGTGTTCCATGAGTTCAGCAAACTTTTCATTGACCTGCGTGAGTATAGAGTTTTAAGAAGCTTATAAGAACGGAATTATACTGTTCGAGAAATTTTGAGTTCACTGGAAGTAAGTTTTAGTTTTCAGATGGCTCCTTTGATGAGTTTAGTTTGAGCCAATTTGTGAGCTGCTTACACTCATGACAACAGATAGCAGAGGCTTTTCATTTTTTATTTTTTATTTTTTATTTTTTTCCCAGTAAGAGGTTATATTTGACTAGAAAATCATCATTTTAAAATGATTATATGACATTGTTTACGTAGAAATTCCACAGAAGTAAGACTCGTGTTATTTAGTCAAATAATAATATTTGGATAAATTTCTTTTTCATGCCAAGGAGAACTCTCTACTGAACACATAAAGGAACAGCTACTCATAAAAAATAAAAATAAAAATAAAAAAACTAATTTTATTACTAGCAATTAGTAGTAAAGTTGACTCAAACAGCATTACATCTTTTATTTATTTTGATGGTTAAGTTTATATGGATCACATACGCTACACGTATTTTCTTACTATTATATCACTGTGTGTGTGTTTGTGTCTGACTCTTTGTATGGATATTGCCATACAAATCTCATATTTTTGATTGATGCCAAGGAGAATTCTCCAGTGAAAATAAAAAGGAAAGGCTGGTCATAAATCATAATAACTACATTAATATATTACTACTAATCAATATCCATAGCACACTAACATTCTCTACATCTGGAAATCTGATCTTTGCACAGAGAAATATTATTGAGGAACACAAACATGAGAGTTATATATATACATTATATATATATATTATGTGTTTGCTGTGTCAAGTATATAGTAAAATGATAACCAAAAATAAAAGATCCATTAATAATGCTAAAATGGATTAGCAAAAATATTGATGATATATATTTGCTTGGTTAGTACTAAATTGTCCTCCACTGAAGATATCAAGGCCTGCTCTGCTGAAAACAAACACTCAAAACAAAATATGCTCAACAATGCATGCAAACATTGTTTGACGTTGTGAATAACAGCCCAATACTATGAAAATAAAAGTGATATTATCGAAAGAAAAGGAGTAGCCAGCTGCATTGGCATTGCCAGTTAAGCTCACGAGGCGAAGCAGAGATAATAATCCGTAAAGCCACTCCTATATAAACTCCAACTCTAAGGAAATCAGAAGTCATCGGATAAGATCAGATCATCGAAGTCTATTCAAAATGGAAAAGGCCAACCTATTTTCACTTCTCTATCCTTTAGTACTTTCGGCCCTTGTGCTGAACTGCCACTGCCTAGAAAGGAAGGTATGCTAAAGCTCTCAACTCTCTCTCTCTCTCTCTCTCTCTCTCTCTCTCTCTCTCTCAGACTAGCTGTTCTCTTTGCAGCTTCATGTTGTCTACATGGGAGATCGACCTCAAGAAGGTGCATCCGTTGCTTCCAAGCATCACTCAATGTTGCATAGAGTACTTGGAAGGTTGGTTTGTTTCCAAACATAATATGAAGCTACTAGTACTATGTAAAAAAGATATTGACTAACTGAAACCGACTAAATTTAGGACCAGAATAGGGGAACACGGTAGAGTAGTAAATTTTATGCGAAAAACAAAACCTAGAAGTAGCAACAGTTTGCATTTACCTTACCATTTGGGAGGAAACATGATCCTTCAAAGCTTCTGAAAATATTAAAAAAAAAAAAAAAACCTTTGTTTCATGATTCCAGTGCTTCGGCAGCAAAAGGCTCACTGGTCCACAGTTATGGGAGAAGTTTCAACGGATTTGCTGCCAAGCTGACAGAGGAGGAAGCCACGAGAATTTCAGGTCAGTTAAGATATATTAGAGCAAAAAATTAAGCAAAGAGGTTCAGATGTATTCGTTTTAACAAAATAGATTCATGCAGAAATGGAAGGAGTAGTTTCAGTAAATCCAAGCCACAAGCACAAGCTTCATACTACAAGGTCTTGGGACTTCTTGAATCTTACCACAGACAAGCTTGGAGCAGCACCTGAATCTGATGTCATTATCGGCCTCCTAGACACTGGTAACTTCATGAGTTGTATCTATGTACCCTTCTTTCGTATAAAAGAAATATATGACAATGTGATATCAAATTCTTGCATCCTCTGCTGTGTATCTATATAGGAGTCTGGCCAGAGCATCCGAGTTTTAATGACACAGGTTTCAGTTCTCCACCAACCAAATGGAAAGGAACCTGCACAGCCCAAAATTTCACATGCAATAAGTAAGAATTCACATTCAAAGCCAACAACATAATTAGTGAAACAAATAGGGATGAAGAAAAATTGTTGAGCAAGCATAAATATTTGAAAATATTAAACACCGAGAATTTCAGCTTTCTTTTATTTGTCTATATATATAATTCGCTAATAAAAAATTTCCTGACATTGCAATTGCAGTAAGATCATTGGAGCACGTTACTACCACAGTGACGATCAGTATTCTGATGGAGACATCCCCTCTCCGAGAGACTCAGAAGGACATGGAACACACACAGCATCAACTGCTTCCGGGGTTGAGGTAGAAGCAAGCTACTTTGGTCTAGCAGAGGGAAAAGCACGAGGAGGTGTTCCGAATTCAAGGATTGCAGTGTACAAAGTCTGCTGGTCAGATGGATGCAGTGATGCAGATATCCTTAAAGCCTTTGATGATGCCATCGCAGATGGAGTAGACGTCATCTCGGTCTCCTTGGGATCAGACTGGCCTCTTGATTATTTCGATGACTCTATCGCCATTGGATCCTTCCATGCCATGAAGAATGGGATCCTGACTTCAAATTCAGCTGGAAATTCTGGTCCCTTCCCTGTAACAGTTTCTAACTATTCTCCTTGGAGCTTAACAGTTGCTGCCAGCACCATTGACAGAAAATTTGTTGCAAGAATGGAACTTGGAAATGGCCAAATATTCACGGTATGTTTGAAGAAATCATTCACTTAACACATATTTTGGAACATGCAGTATGATCTTCTCTAACACTTCGAATTCCAATAAATAAAGGGAATTAACATTAATGCCTTCGATCTCAATGGGACTTCGTATCCGCTTATATGGGGAGGAGATGCTGCAAACTACACAGCTGGTGCCAGTCCAGATCTTTCTAGATATTGCTTAACGGGTACCATGAATGCAGATATAGTGGCTGGCAAGATTGTTTACTGTGAAACAATCTGGGATGGTTCCGGAGTTCTGCTGGCTAACGGTGTTGGGAATATCATGTCGGATGTAAATGTTGAGAATCTTGATGTCGCCTTCAGCTGGCCGCTACCAACATCACTCATCAGCCCCTCAGACGGGAAAAGCGTACTGGAATACATTAGAAGCACAGAGTGAGTGCTGTCTGTCCTCCACTTTACAAATTCTCTTCAATAATCTCCCACAAGGTTACAACTTGCATAACAAACATCGACATTTCAGGAATCCAATAGCAACCATCTTCTTCAGTGATGCATGGAAAGATGTCATGGCTCCGACTGTTGTTTCATTTTCTTCTAGAGGGCCAAGCCCCATCTCACCAGACATTCTCAAGGTGATCAGCATATAAATTCATCATGAAGTTGTATTTTAATTCTTGGAGCCATTTGAATTTTAACTGTGCCTTACACTATGTGAATACCAACCAGCCTGACATCACAGCCCCTGGTGTGGACATTCTGGCTGGATGGTCTCCCTTATCACCATCCACAATCTACTACGGCGACACAAGAAGCACACTCTTCAACATCATTTCAGGCACATCCATGTCTTGCCCTCATGCAAGTGGTGCTGCTGCCTACGTCAAAGCTGTTCACCCGGAATGGTCACCAGCTGCAATTAAATCAGCCCTCATGACCACAGGTGAATATCTACCTCCTCACTCGTACTATCAAATTATAATTTTCACTCAACCAGGAAGAGAGTGAAGTCCAGTACATCATAAAATGTTTGTGGCATTTCTGTTCATGACGTTCTTTCTTGATGATCAGCTTATGTCATGGACTCGACCAAAAATACGGATCTTGAATTCGCTTATGGTTCGGGCGAAATCAACCCAGTTGCAGCAAGGGACCCTGGACTAGTATTTGATGCATCAGCAACAGATTACGTTAACTTCCTCTGCAAACAGGGCTACAATAGTTCCACACTAAGGCTAGTAACAGGAGACAACAGCACTTGTGACGGCATAGTACCCGGAAGGGCCTTTGATCTCAACTACCCATCATTCTCACTATATGTCGAGGATGGGCAACCGATCTCAGGCACCTTTACCAGAAAAGTGACTAATGTTGGTGCAGCAAACTCAACCTACAATGCTACTGTGTACTTGCCAGCATTGAATAGTTTTGGCTCTGAACCCTACACGCCATTTCCTGCAGAACTGATTCTTGTTGTCGTTGATCCCCCTGTCCTCACATTTTCAGCCGTTGGAGAAACCCAAACCTTCACTGTTAACATCACAGGACCGGCCATTTCGCAGCAGCCAATCACCTCAGGAGCAATCATATGGTCAGACGGACCTCATGTGGTTAGGACACCGCTCGTGGTCTACAACTATATCCCTGGTGCTCCTTACAGTCTTGAGGACGACTCCGTTAATGCAATTAGTTCTACTCTCCAGCGTTCTTCCGTGTACCAGAAAGTTGGAAGTGTTGGACATCGGAAACCACTCCCATAGTTCTGTCATCGATGCTTCATCAATGAAAGCGCAGTACCAAGATTATGCTGCACATTTTCTGATTAAATGTATCAATAATGATTTGTTTCCCTGGAATAAATCCTTGGACACGGCAAAGCTGCATTCAAGGCCACAAAAGAGTGAGAGAGTGTTTTGATATTATGGCAACAAAAAGGGGCTGTTAAGTTCCATGCCTCCGTGAATGTTATGCTGTAAAGTAAAAAAATAAATAAGTCTGTTGCCGAATTCAAGAATGACATTGCTGATATTCTGTCTTGTTTGCTTCTTTCCACATGGGAGCATAAATCCATGCATTCTTTGCATAGTGTACATGCACAAAATATAATATCAAAAATAAATAATAGGATAGAAGAGTTTGTGTTTGTTCAAAAGGTCTGCATAGAAAGATATTATGCAACCACAATTAGAAGATTCTGCTCCTAAAATAGAGCTTGTGTTCCATCCACTGAGCTTTTTTTTTTTTTCCACAACCTGCATGAGTATAGAGTTTAAAGAAGATTATAAGATCAGACTTACAGAGTTCAAGAAATTTTGAATTCAGCAGAAGACCTATTTAATTTTCAGATGGCTCCTTTGATGAGTTTAATTTGAGCCAAATCATGAGCTGCTTACACCCATGACAACAGTCCTTTTTGGGTTTTATTTTTCGGTAAGAATATATATTTGATTAGAAAATCACCATTTTAAAATGGCAATATGACATTATTTACATAGAAATTCCAAAGAAGTATATAAGAGTCGTGTTATTTAACTAATATTGGAATAAATTTCATTCTTTTTTATGCAAAGGAAAACTCTATAGTGAACATAAAAGGGTACTGCTACTGCTACTCATAACAAATACTATTTTTATTACAAACAGTTAGTAAAGTTGACTCAACCCACCCACATCAACATCAGGATTTAGAGATTGCCTGTTTTTAATATTAATAGCAGACTAGAACCGGGTAATGCTTGTGATATAAATTTGCTAACAGTAATATGAAAGTGAAATTGTTGTGCTAAAAAAATAATAATAAAAAAGCAGGCCACAAGAAAAAATGATGATGCAACTATCTAACTAGGTACTTACTTCACTCAGCCGAAAGGAAGTGGTATCAAGGCTTGAAGATGACATAATATAACAAATGTTGGAAATTCAATTAAAACATCCGAAGGTGACTTTCAAATATAAAAGTTACTTAACGTTGTTTACAAATTTTAATAATCAATAGAACAATGTTATCATTAATGTCAAAAGTATTTTGGACTAGAAGGTTTTTTCATTTATTTGTTTATTCAATTTAATTATTAATTTATGTATTTACTCAAAATATTGGAAAATATTTGTTTCTTATCAATTAGATATTTACTTTGTTTTTTCTATTTTATAACACACTATATAATATAAGCATTATATCTTTTTTTTTTCTATGGATCACATGCATACCTACTGTGTGTGTGTTTGTGGATATGCCATACAAATCTCATATCTCAAAACTTTTATTATTGATGCCAAGGAGAATTCTCCAGTGAACATAAAAAGGAACAGCTAGTCATAAATAACTACATTAGTTTATTACTACTAATCAATATGTACAGTACATTAACAATCTCTAAATTTATACACTATTGAATATATAAAAACAGTATAGTTAACTCAATCAATGTCTACTTCTGGAAATCTGACTTATAAACAAAGATCAATATTATTAAGGAACACAAACCAAAGATCTATATATGTACATTATTTAAATACAAACATATATAAATGTGGAGTATATAGTAAAAATGATAACAAAAAAAAAAAGAAGATACACTAATAATGCTAAGATGAATTAGCAAAAATATTGATGATATATATATATATATATGCATGGTTAGTACTAAATTCTCCTCCGCTGAAGATATCAAGGAATGCTGAAAACAAGCACTCAAAACAAAACATGCTCAACAATGCATGCAAACATTGTTTAACATTGTGAATAACAGTCCAATAATCCACAAGAAATCCCGTCAGTACTATAAAAATAAAAGTGACATTATCAAAAGAAAATGAGTAGCCAGCTGCATTTTCATTGCCAGTTAAGCTCATGAAACGATGTAGAGGAAACAATCTGCAAAGCCACTCCTATATAAACCCCAAGTCTAAGGAAATCAGAAATCATCAGATCAAATCATCGGAGTTTATTCAAAATGGAAAAGGCCAGCCTATTTTCACTTCTCTATCCTTTAATATTTTCAGCCCTTGTGCTGAACTGCCACTGCCTAGAAAGGAAGGTTTGTTCAAGCTCTCAACTCTCTCTCTCTCTCTCTCTCTCTCTCTCTCTCTCTCTCTCTCTCTCTCCTAAGAGTAGCTGTTCTCTTTGCAGCTTCATGTTGTCTACATGGGAGATCGACCTCAGGAAGGTGTATCCGTTGCTTCCAAGCATCACTCAATGTTGCATAGAGTACTTGGAAGGTTTGTTTCCAAACATAACACGAAGCTAATATTATCATGCAGGCGATAGCATTATGCAAAAAAGATAATGCCCAACTGAAAACGACTAAATTTAGGACCAGAATAGGGAAACACTATAAAATAGTACTAAAAAAAATCGTATTGGTAGCAGCAGTCTTAATCTACCTTACATTTAGATTTAGGGAAGCATGATCCTTCAAAGTTTCTGAAATTAGAAAAAATCTTTGTTTCATGATTCCAGTGCATCGGCAGCCAAAAACTCACTGGTCCACAGTTATGGTAGAAGTTTCAACGGATTTGCAGCCAAGCTGACGGAGGAGGAAGCCACGAGAATTTCAGGTGAGTTATTCTATCTTATTCTTAGTGCAACAAATTAACCAATGAGGTTCAGACGAATTCGTTTTAACAAAAAAGATTAATGCAGGAATGGAAGGAGTAGTTTCAGTAAATCCAAGCCGCAAGCACAAGCTTCATACCACAAGGTCTTGGGACTTCTTGAATCTTACCACAGACAAGCTTGGAGCAGCACCTGAATCAGATGTCATTATCGGCCTCCTCGACACTGGTAACTTCATGAGTTGTATCAATTTACCCTTCTTTCGCATGAAAAGATATACATGACAATTTTGTCTCAAATTCTTGCATCCACTGCTGTGTATATATAGGAGTGTGGCCAGAGCATCCAAGTTTCAATGACACAGGTTTCAGTTCTCCACCAGCTAAATGGAAGGGAACCTGCACAGCCCAAAATTTCACATGCAATAAGTAAGCATTGACATTCAAAGCCAACACCATAATTAGTGAAACAAACATAGATGAAACTTCACCATTGCAATTATAAAAAAATGTTGAGAAAGCACATATCCGAAGATATTCAACACCAAGAATTTCTGCTTTCTTTAATTTCTCTATATATAAGATCTAAGATTGAAATGTTCTTGACATTGTGATTGCAGTAAGATCATTGGAGCACGTTACTACCACAGTGACGATCAATATTCTGATGGAGACATCGCCTCTCCAAGAGACTCAGAAGGACATGGAACACACACGGCATCAACTGCTTCTGGAGTTGAGGTAGAAGCAAGCTACTTCGGTCTAGCAGAGGGAAAAGCACGAGGAGGTCTCCCGAATTCAAGGATTGCAGTGTACAAAGTCTGCTGGTCAGATGGCTGCAGTGATGCAGATATCCTTAAAGCCTTTGATGATGCCATCGCGGATGGAGTAGACGTCATCTCGGTTTCCTTGGGATCAGACTGGCCTCTTGATTATTTTGATGACTCTATCGCCATTGGATCCTTCCACGCCATGAAGAATGGAATACTGACTTCAAATTCAGCTGGAAACTCTGGTCCTTTCCCTGTAACAGTTTCTAACTATTCCCCTTGGAGCTTAACAGTTGCTGCCAGCACCATTGACAGAAAATTTGTTGCAAGAATGGAACTTGGAAATGGCCAAATATTCACTGTAAGTTTGAAGAAATCATTCGCTTAACACATTTTTTGGAACATGCAGTATGATCTTCTCTATCTAACACTTTGAATTCCAATAAATAAAGGGAATTAACATCAATGCCTTCGATCTCAATGGGACTTCGTATCCTCTAATATGGGGAGGAGATGCTGCAAACTACACCGCTGGTGCCAGTCCAGAACTTTCTAGATACTGCTTAACTGGCACCATGAATGAAGATATAGTGGCTGGCAAGATTGTTTACTGTGAAACAATCTGGGATGGTTCCGGAGTTCTGCTGGCTAACGGTGTTGGGAATATCATGTCGGACGTAAATGTTGAGAATCTTGATGTCGCCTTCAGCTGGCCGCTACCAACCTCACTTATCAGCCCCTCAGATGGGAAAAGTGTTCTGGAATACATTAGAAGCACAGAGTGAGTGCTGTCTATCCTCCATTTTTCAAATTCTCTTCAATAATCTCCAACAAGTTTACAACTTGCATAAAAAACATTTACATTTCAGGAATCCAATAGCAACCATCTTCTTCAGCGATGCATGGAAAGATGTCATGGCTCCGACTGTTGTTTCCTTTTCTTCCAGAGGGCCAAGCCCCATCTCCCCAGACATTCTCAAGGTGATCAGCATATAAATTCATCATGAAGTTGTATTTTAATTCTTGGACCTATTTGAGTCTTAACTGTGCCTTATACTATGTGAATACCAACCAGCCTGACATCACAGCCCCTGGTGTGGACATTCTCGCCGGATGGTCTCCCATATCACCATCCACAATCTACTACGGCGACACAAGAAGCACACTCTTCAACATCATTTCAGGCACATCCATGTCTTGCCCTCATGCAAGTGGTGCTGCTGCCTACGTCAAAGCTGTTCACCCGGAATGGTCACCAGCCGCCATTAAATCAGCCCTCATGACCACAGGTGAATATCTTCCTCCTCACTCGCACTATCAAACAATAATTTTCACTCAACCTGGAAAAATAGTAAAAGTTTAGCATGTCATAAAAAGCTTGCTGACATTTGTGTTCATGACACTCTTCCTTGATTATCAGCTTATGTCATGGACCCGACCAAAATTGGGGATCTTGAATTCGCCTATGGTTCGGGCGAAATCAACCCGGTTGCAGCAAGGGACCCTGGACTAGTATTTGATGCATCAGCTGCAGATTACGTTAACTTCCTCTGTAAACAGGGCTACAATAGTTCCACACTAAGGCTAGTAACAGGAGACAACAGCACTTGTGACGGCATAGTACCTGGAAGGGCCTTTGATCTCAACTACCCATCATTCTCACTATATGTCGAGGATGGGCAGCCGATCTCGGGCACCTTTACCAGAAAAGTGACTAATGTTGGTGCAGCAAACTCAACCTACAATGCTACTGTGTACTTGCCAGCATTGAGTAGTTATGGCTCTGAACTGTACACGCCATTTCCTGCAGAACTGATTCTTGTTGTCGTTGATCCCCCTGTCCTCACATTTTCAGCCGTTGGAGAAACCCAAACCTTCACTGTTAACATCACGGGACCGGCCATTTCGCAGCAGCCAATCACCTCAGGAGCAATCATATGGTCAGACGGACCTCATGTGGTTAGGACACCACTCGTGGTCTACAACTATATCCCTGGTGCTCCTTACAGTCTTGAGGACGACTCCGTTAATGCAATTAGTTCTACTGTCCAGCGTTCTTCCGTGTACCAGAAAGTTGGAAGTGTTAGACATCGCAAACCACTTCCATAGTCCTCTCAAGGAAGCCTCATCAATGAGATGGAAACACCAAGATTATGTTTCATCTTCCTGATTAATGTATCAATAATTGGATATTTCTTGAGGTGCATCCTTGAACAAGGCAAAGCTGCGTTCAAGGGCACCAAAGTGTTTAACAATGTTTGGATATGATGCCTACAATACAAAGGCAATTAACTTCCATTCCTCCAGAAATTGTATTGTTACAAGATATAAATAAGACTGTTGCCCCCTTTCCAGAAACATAGGTTGAATATTCTTCTTTTCAACCTCCTCAAAACAACTAACAGAAATCCAAGTATTATCCTCAAAAGTACAAGGTTTTAATATGGCAAACGTAGAGATAATAGAATTCATAAATGTACAGGAATATATATACAAAAAAGTGAGAGGTTGGGTGAGATTCAAGCAATGTGACACAAAACTCATAAACATGAAGAGAAGAATAAGGTAAATGTAAATAACTTTTTTCATTGGTATGTTTATATATATGCGGTATATATATAAACAGAGACATGCTCATTTTGTCAAATTTGGACAGAAGCTGAATATAAAAGAGACATAACTTTGTGAATTGTGATTTATCATAACAAGGTGAAACAGCATTAACTGATTCATGTACTTACTTTTATGTATTGATGAAATAAATAGATTCTCAAGCAGATCAGCACATAATGATATGAAACAAAAAGTTCATAAAGTCATACGGATAAGCAAGTCTATTAGAACAGTCTAGACTTTGTATCATGAAAAGTGAGCTACTGAAATAGAAAGCTCCACAAAAGGAATTTAACATTTCATCTCATTTATTAAGTATTGTATTTAATACAACACAAAAATCAATAAATAAACAACAAACTCTTACATGTAACATGGTAACAGGAATAACAGTGGGAATGTATTAGCCCAGATCAAGGAAGATAAAAACTAATGTCGTCCGATGGCAAACATTAGGATCTATGTTCTTCAAGCTGCAGGGGTCTTTCGGTTTGGCTTGAATACATACTGGATGAGAGAATCCTTGATAGGCAAGAGTTCAGGAAATTCATTCTTCAGTTTTGTGGCATCAAGTTCGTTATTACTCCTTGGGGCCACAATCACCTTAGCCTGCTCCTCAAGAGTGAAGTTCTTCCAAGTGAAGTTCGGATCTATATACTCCCAATACATCTCCAAAATTTCGTTATGGCTCACAACTCCAGGGTTTGTGAAATTGTAGATTCCAGTGAGATTTCTCTTTGCCATCTCAATGGATATGGGGAGAAGTTCATCTAAGATTGTCATGGAGTTTGGTATATCCACAACCTTCTCATATCGAGTGATCTTTGTAATGAAATTACGAGGGTTAGAAAGATCAGAAGAGATAGGCATCCTGACACGCAGAGTGCAGACATTCTCATAGTTGTTCAATAAATCCTCAACCTGACAACAATAGAAGGAAACCACAATCAGGAGACACCAATAAGAATGTGAAGTTTCAGTGTCAGATGATGAAAAGGGATCACACAAAAATAAACAATATTGATTAATTTCCATGCTTGATGATAATCATATCAATTTCACTCAACCAGAGATTGGATATCTGTTTAGAAAATATGCAGTGAACAGATTCATTATATGATGCACCATTCCTAAGTCTCCAACAAACCAGAAAGCACCATGAACAATATTACCTTAATCAAGGTGGAAAGAAAGACAGTATCAAGGTATTTATTGTTTGTGATTATTACATTACTAAATATGTTTCACTATGATGAGCAAAAGGAATTCGAGTTCTTCGAACTTTCTTGACATGCATCCAATGTATTTGACAATGAAGATCATAAACATTCAAACTTAGAACATAACACACGCCCTGATAACTTTACCCACAATGGATCTACCATCAAGATCCAGGCAGTAGCTTCAGTCAACAAGAAGAAAATAGATCTAGTGCACAAGCACAATCAGCTAAACTAAGTTAAATGCTGCTCGTAACCAAATCATGGAAACTAAAATATGATCCGGACCCGGTCTAGCATTGACTATCCCATAAAAGGAAATCTTTAGCTTGACTTATGCTTCATTATCCTAGTATCAAAAACTCCAAAAGACAAATAAATAATAAAGTATATGTTCATTCAATTTTCTGTACACTTGAATAAAAGACAGCCTGATTATCAGTCATCAGATGCGGAACCCTTTACCAAAACAAGCTTCTTTTACTATTAATTATTGCAACTACATGTAGGGCCAAAGCAAAACCAGCTGTTTACCACAATAAATTACAATGTACTTCAATTAAACATCAAGCAACCATTTCCTACCTTCTTCTCCACACCTCATCCACAATTACCCCCACAAACAAGAGATTATGCAGCAAATAAAATAAAAAATAAACATAACACATCACCGCAAACTCAAAATCAACCTATAAACAACACCAGATCAATCACAACACCAAATCAAACGAGAAACGGGCCACCATTTCCCTTCCTACAACAATCATTATCAAAAACTGCATAGTATAATCCATGAAAACAAAGATCCACATTGAAAAAAAAAACAAATAAAAAAAGAAGAATCTTCAAGTGTATACGTGCAAATCTACTGGAAATCCAATAGCTCGTGAGTTCACCAAGTATAGCACCGACAAAAACAACTAACACAACAAAGGTTCCAAAGAAATCTCACCATTGCTTTGGTCTTGGAGTAAAAGGATCCAATGAAATTGGGCTTGTCCTCCTCCTTGAACCCGATACCCGACCCGAGCGGATGCTCCGCATCGTACTCAAAGATACATCCAGTGGCGTAGTTGATGAGCACGAGGCCCTTCTCCCTGCACACGTCGGCCAGCGTGAGCGTGCCGACAACATTGGTACGGATCGTCTCCACCTTGTGGGACTCGCACCAGTCGACGTTGGGGCGGCCCGTGACGCCGGCGGCGTTGAAGACGTGCGTGGGTCGGACGGCGGCGATGTCTTCCTCGACGGAGGCCCGGTTCTGGAGGCGGCCGGAGCCGTAGACGTAGTCGATGTTCTGGGCCTCGCAGAGCTTGCCGAGCAGACCGCCTATCCAGCCGGTGCGGCCGTAGATCAGGAACTTGAAGGGCTGAGCTGAAGAGCCGTTGGTGGTGGCGCCCATGGCGGAGCTCAGTGTGTGTAAATGGGGGAAGGAGATTGATTGATTGATTGAGATGTGGGAAGAGTGATTAGTGC
This sequence comes from Perilla frutescens, assembly GCA_026008535.1. NCBI lineage: Eukaryota > Viridiplantae > Streptophyta > Magnoliopsida > Lamiales > Lamiaceae > Perilla > Perilla frutescens. The sequence goes on from BRKX01000001.1 coordinate 4,960,806, forward strand.
ATTCTTGTATGAATCTGGTCATGGATTTATATGGAGACCTTCTTTTTTGCTTTCGCCACTCTCCTTCACGTCCCCTATGTAATGTGTGTTAAATGACGAAACTACCCTTGTGAACACAAAACAGTTTTTATAAGCGAGGGAGTTTCTAAATGCACCACTAAAATTATTCTTTGCACTACACTTACTCCATGCACTGCTATTTTTACTCCTTGCACCACGCACATTTACATTAATGTCCTTCAGTCTAAAAAAATATGTTCAGAAACACAATTTTGAACTCATCCAATTTGTTCGAGAATATTAATTCGAACGACACTTGCTTTGAAAAATATGGGGTTGGTTCGAAAATTCAAGTTCGAACATCCTCACTATGTTCGAACTTCGATTTTCGAACACAGCTTTAAAACAAAAAAAACATGTTCGGGAAAATAATTTCGAACAAGTTCAAGTTGTTCGACAATATTAATTCGAACGACTCCTATACATGGAAAATTATGGATATGGTTCAAAAATTGAAGTTCGAACATCCTCCTTGTGTTCGAATTTCGACATTCAAACATCTTGGATGTGTTCAGACTTAATTTTATTAAAGAGTATTTAAGTAATTTCAAAATTATTTTATTTTTTCATTTTTTTCTTTTGTGGTGCATAGAGTAAAATTGGTGGTGCATTTAGAAACTCCCTATCATTAAAATATGTTTTTCATTTAATTTTGACTTCATATACCATATTTTATTCCGAACTATTAAATTTCAAGAAATTATAATTTAATACCTAATATTTTTATTTATTTTCAATTCTATTACACAATCTAAGTATTAAATTTCAAGAAATGATAATTTAATACCTAATATTTTTATTTATTTTCAATTCTATTACACAATCTAAGTATTAAATTTCAAGAAATTATAATTTAATATCTAATATTTTTATTTATTTTCAATTCTATTACACAATCTAAGTTACAATATATGTGGTGTGTCTCGTTAGAAATTTACTTACACGTAATTTTTCTTATATTTTATGGAAATAACACATAAATTTCCGGCAAACAAATTTGTTGTCGGGAAATTACGTTGTGGAATATTATTGAAAACAAATGAAAATGTTAAGGTATTAATAATAATTTTCTTGAAATATGTCGTAGAGTTAAATTTTGGTTAATAATTTAAAATAGAATGTGATATTAACTCTATTTTTGTATTTATTAAACTACACGCAAACTATTAAATGGGTAAATCTCAAATCAAACCATCCACCTTCCTTTGATAATTATCAAACATTGTTTATAAACATAAAATTAATGTGATGTAAAATTTGATTATAATACGATGTAAAATTTGATTATAAATTCAAATCAAACCGAATTTTGATAACTCTAAACATCAAAATTTAATATCTTAGTTAATATTATTCTTACATAAAAATTATTTTATTTTTTAGTCGATTTAGGACTCGGAAGATGAAAACTCTCAATTCAGGACTCGAAAGATGAAAATTCTCAATTCAGGACCTGAAAGATGAAAATTCTCAATCCAAAACCTCAAAAATCATGAATTTTGATTTTTTTTTTACTTTTTTAATTAATCTTATATTAATTTTCAATGAAAATTCCTTCATTGATTATCTATTAAATCTAATAAATAAATTTTTAAAATTAATTAAAAAATAAAAAAATCAAAATTCATGATTTTTGAGGTCTTGGATTGATAGTTTTCATCTTTCGGATTCTAAATTGAGAATTTCCATCTTTCAAGTCCTGAATTGACAATTTTCCTAACATAAATATCGTCGAGGTGCTTAAAATCGACAACCCTTCACTTTGCTATTTCACTCGGTGGTGGACCTCGTGGTCCATGATGTAATGAATTCGGATATCCAAAAAGAAAACGACTAGAAGAGAAAAAACAAATATTGATAATATGTAATGGATTGAAACCGTGGGTAGAATAGTCAATTTGCAGTAAGAGAGATTGTGAGTAGCTGGATATAGAGTGGCGATATAATTTTCAAGAATCTCAGATCGGATCTACGACCGTTTGCCTCAACAGCATGCCAATTGATTTCCAATTAATAATTCATTATTATGGCTTATTTTTTAAAAATTATATTTTATAATTTTTAATTTATTTATTTTTTTGATAAATATTGACTATAATTATTTATGTTATAATTGATTTTTATTTTATAATAAATATTGTTAAAATCATAAATTTGATAATGAAATACGAAGTGAAACACAAGAGAGTGTAATATGAAATTTCAACCCAAAAGGGATTGGAATTTCCTGTTACACTCCGTGTTACACCTTCAAATTATGAATTTTTCTTATATTTTTTTCTTCAATTTTATTTTTTTGTAATTTAGTTTAATTTTATTTTTTTTATTTAGTTTAAATATTAAAAATTGATTATAAACCCTAATTGGGTGGGAAACCCTAAAAATAATCATAAAATTAAACTAAATCACAAAAAAATAAAATTGAAGAAAAAAATACAAGAAAAACTCGTAATTTGAAAGTGTAACGCATAGAGTGTAACAGGAAATTCCAATCTCTTTTAGAGAGGGTAGTTGCACACCTTTTTTTTCTCCATCCTATTTTTTACAAAAACTTGTCATATTATTTTATTAATAAAAATTTAAAAGATGAATTAAAATTCGGATTAAAATTTATATTTAATAATATATTTATAACTTATTAATATTTAATTATGTTTGAATCTCAATATTGACTTTTCTTATGAATTTTGAACGGTAAAACTCCCTCTTTTATTTTGGAGAAATTGGCCAAGATGGGACACATGAGGAATACAATGTTCATATAATAATAATCCGTTTGTCTCATAAATTTTTTATTGATCCCTCAACAACACCCAAATCGTATAGACCTCTATGTAAAATGGAGATATTTCATATCTGAAACCTATTGTTCCCTTTTTGCTAATGCGCCTCATTTCCTAGGTGTGATTTACCTTTTTCTGCGAACGCCCTCGTCACAATATATATATATATATATATATTGTATTTTTAATGGTTTTTATTTTTATAAAAAAACAAATATATCTTGAAATGATTTTAAAATTTTCATTTAAAAATTTAAATATCTTAAATTAATATATTTTATCATTTACTGCATAAAATTCAAGGTTCTTTTTATTGTAGATGTAATTTGTTATTTTCATATTTATTCAATATATTGGTAAAATAATAAATAAAAAAATGAATGCAAAGCATAATACTTAAATTTTATGTTTGTACATTTTTCAAAAGTTATTTGTTTAGCAAAATAATATATTACACCTTTTAAATATATTCATTAAAATGTTTGAAATGCAAAATCATTACAAAATTTTCATCTATCATTGGTCATGCAAATTTATCATAATTTATAAATGTTTAAGTTTCACATTTCGATAAATAGTTATGCAAGTTATGATACAAATGTAATATATAAATGAAGTAGTCATACAAACATTTATTATAAATTTATGATAAATATTTTAATTACAATATAATGATGCACCCCTCTTAGTTAAAAAAAAAAAAAAAAGGAAATTTTATTATCATGTTGACCATCTATATGCTATTTGAAATATGAATGGAAATATTACTAAAAATATCTATCTATCTATACATATATTAAAGCAAAATCGTAGGGGCAAAATTGTCCTGAAAAAATCGTGAAAAAAAATTCACTTTTAAAATTATTTATGTTAAAATTCGAACTATCTTGGGTCTGTGGTGTAGTGGTTGGTAGGCTTTCCTAGAACTCGCTTTTTCTGTCGGTACAGGTTCGAATCCAATTGTTGTCCTTTTTTTTGTTTCAAATTGAGGATATTTTTTATTATTTTTCCCATTATTTATTTTTCTTTCGTAACCTATTCAACTCCTGAACTGAACGGTTTCTGACTTTTGTGCAAATTAATGTGTTATCATTGTCTATTATTTTATAACATAATAAATGATAAATTTAACTGATGAACGTGAACGGTTTGAGAAATTAAATGTATTATTTTTATTTTATTTTATTTGTGATTAAATTCATTCCCATCTTTCTGTTTCCTCCTCTATATAAACCTCCGGCATCGAGCATCGATATAAAAGTTTTGGAGGCATTGGAAATTATACGGCGGCGAAGAGAGCGACATTTTTAGGAACCAAAATCGTAGCCAACAGAGTCTTCAAATTCTAATCAATGGATTACTTATTCTCCTCCCCATTCCCGAAAGCGAATGCACACAAAATTAGCAAGATGATTTACTAATGGTTCGGCTTAATGGTTGAATAAAAAATGAAGGTGGCATTTTTTTTCTTTTTATGAAAATTTTCATTGGAGAATTTTGGTGATTATGATTTTTTTAATTTCTCTCCGAAATTCAATAAGTGTACTGGCAAAATGGATCGAAATGGAGTAATGTAGTAGATAGATAAGAGTCCGATTTTGCCAATCTCCCACAATATTCGTTGCCAAATCCTCTGCATCGTCGGCATCAATTCTGTCGGGAAAATTCATTATCGCAGGTTTCAATTTTATAATTTGGTATTTCAATGTGTTCCTTTTTTTTTCTTTTTGATTAGTTGGAACTATCAATGAAATTGTTGTGATCTCTTCATGTCGTCCTACTAGGTATCCCAATATAACAATTGGTATTTTTTTAATTGGTGGTAGTGGTGGTACGTATTCATTGTGCAATTTTTTTTAAACCTATAAAATTTATAATTTTTCATGATATTTTATTTTAGTTGAGGAAAGAAAGCAATAAGTCGATGTTGGAACTTATACTTATTGGGTTATTTAATTACCTTGCTTTTTCAGGTAAGAGTTTCGGTAAGGTTTAGAGTTACTTCTGTTTCAAATGGCTCCAGATAAAGGTATGTATGCTAAATTTTCCATTTGAATTCAGCTTTCAAAATGTCGTTTGTGTATTCCAATTCATGAAAAAGCTATATCTTCCACTTGCAGTAAAAAAAAGTTATATCTTTCAATTTGTATTTATGAAAATTATTTGTGAATTTTATTTTATTCAATGAGTTGTTTCTGTTCCAAATAATGAAATCAATATTTTCTTAGGTTGCATTTTAAGATTGAGGCTTAAAATTGTGTTCCCCCTCTTATTCAAGTCTTATACAATGTTGTGAAACTCACTTATTTGAAACTTTCATTTTTTTCTTTGTTATTTATATTTATTTACTTAATGAGAATGATTAGCACTGATTTGTGTGAGAAACGAACAATATAGTATTCGTTCACTCATTTGAGTGAGTTTTACAAGTTTTCGATAAGATATAAATTTAGCTTAAAATTTTTATTTGCTTCATCATTTGTATAAATAGTTGTGCTGGTGTAGATTCTATACTTGATTTGTACTTCAATAATATATATATATATATATATATATATATATATATATATTTATTGTAAGGCCATCGATCTCAAACAATTTTCTTCATTTTACAGCAGCTCTATCTCTATTGTACAACAAAGTCTTCACTTCATCTCCAACAGTTTACTCTAAATTATACTCTAAAAAAGAATATTCCATAATATTTATTTTTATATATTTATTTTAATAAAAAATTTCCAAAAAAAAAATTACTACTAAATTTTTTAAAATTAAATAATAATACAACGTAGAAACATTTCATAATAATAATGCCAAGAACAAAAAATACAGACTAATATTGCAACATAGAAAAGAAACATAATAATATTGCGAGAAGTGGTCTCTCTGATTATTAGAAAATATTATTGTATTGCTTTATTCATATTTTCAATGCTGTATTTGTATTTTCAATGCTTCATTTGTATTTTTAATGCTTTATTTGTATTTTCAATGGTTTTTATGTTTAGTAGTTTTATTATGTAATTTTCTTAAATGTCATTTTAATTTTAATATTAAAAAAACGTGATCCTTCTTATTTGATGTCATTTTAATTTGATATACAATTTTTTTATTTCAATATTTTTAAAAAATAAATAAATAAAAGTAAAAGATAAAAAAAAAAAATCAATGAACTGTGATAGAGCACGCATCTGTTGGAGGGGAATTTTGGTAACTTTTACTCTATATTTAGAGTTTAGAGCTTCTCCAAAGGCATTACAATATCAAGTAGATGCACAAAATATACAGCCTTTCAAGACATGTACTCAAATTTGTACACAGTGATGACCATTACAGACATTTGTGTTTTTAGATTATTTATTTAGATAATTGTTTTATTATTATTATTAGGAGGAGGAGGATTATTATTGCGGTTGCTCTATATTTTTATTTTTATTTAAGTTTATTGTTGAGCAAATTATGAATAAATGTAATTTGGATTGTATTATGTTCTCAGCAATACGTATTTCTTTTAAATCCATGGACCATAGCTATGTATTTTATGATTGATTAATTCATGATCGATTATATATAAAATATTTAATGTATAGTATATCATTCTTTTTCTATGTACTAAGGATTCAATCAACTTTAAAATGAATAATCTATTTTTTTGTACTAAATTATTGCATTACCTCCCTCACTTAAATTGTGTTTAAATAGTTCGTGTTTTTCTAAAACAAATGAAAAATAATATTCATTTTTTCAACCAAAAAGTAATTTTTTCCCTTTATCTAATTTTCTAATTATGTACAATTTATTTTCTTATTATCCATTTAATGTGTGTATTATTTCCATATATTAAAAAATTAAGAACCTAATATAATTTAATATATATAATATTAAATTAAAATATATATATATATATATATCCGTACATCGTACGAGAGAAATACTGATTATAGTAGAGCTCAAATCCAAAATAGATACAATTAATTATACATTAATTGCTATCCTCAAGCAATGTAAAAATACATAAACCATGAAAATCAAAATATAAAATTAAGCAGAATATTGAGAATAGTAAAGATTTGTATATACTACTATTTCTAATATAATCAATCGTAAACTTATAATTTTAAATTAGTAAATCAATCGTATAACCACTAATTTTTAAATGGCCTACGACTAATTGTAGGCCGCAAGGCTTCAGTCGTTTAATTGAAGCCACAATGTAATTGTAGCTAGGCATACAATTAAACTAATTTTATGTTTATTGATTATATTATATATAGGGTTAGTTATTATATTAATTAAGCTTATGTTTAATTTTAATTTAATCAATCTGATTATCGCAACTGAAATTTCAATACAACCTGTATATTATAGTATAATCAAATTTAAACAATTCCAGCGGATAAAATGTGCTGGAATTTGATTCCATTGGAAGAAAAAGTGCTGGAATACAGAGGATAAAAAAAACTGCTGGAATTTTGTTCCAGCGGATAAAATTGTGCTGGAATCATATTCCAGCGGAAGAAAAATCATTGGAATAGAATTTTCGCTGGAATTGCAATGGAATTTGTGAGTTTTCTTGTAGTGGATACAACCTATACATTATAGTATAATCAAATTGATTATCAATTATGTATTTAAGAAGAAAACTTCGAGCAATATGAGAGTGAAAGATTTGCCTTTTTCAAAATGAGAGTTTTGAGATTATTCATTGCAAATAATTTTCAATTTTGAAATGCTTACGATTATTAAAATAGAATGCATTATGATTAATATTAAAATAGTTGCAACATACAATCATTGTTGCAAATCTAGGATTAATCTTTGTATGTTTGTTGCAAGCCTATGATTAAGACATCATCAAATTAATGTTTGTTGCAAGCCTACGATTAATTATATAAACTAGTTGTAAGCCTAAGATATATTAAGCCCGGTTAATTGTGAAACCAACATGAGAAGATGAAGACGTCTCCGGCACGGCGGTGTTCCCGGGCAGGTCTCGTTTTATTTGTAAATAACTATTAGTTGACTTTTGCTGGATCGGGAGACTGAATATTCCACTTGACGCTGCATATGCCACTTTCCAACGACAATTACCAAATCTTTTTTCTCCAATAAATTATTTCTCATGGCTATCGCATCAATATCTGTCGGGATGAGTCGTCCTGTACCACTACTAGTGCATCGTCAATATGGGCCACATGAATAGACCAATGTCCCAAGGGAGGAAACTCTACATTCGGAGCTTCAACATCAGGAGCAACATCCTTAGATGAGAAGTTGTGAGGTCCACCATGCTGGAGAATATTGACAAACTCATCGAGACGCCCTGACTCGCGAATCCATTCACAAAATTCGGCAATTTGCTTATGCCGAATTTCACTCTCATAATTCTCGTCATCGTCATAATCATCATCATCATCCCAAGAAAAATCATCAACACTATCATCTCCAATTGGTACGTCGTTATCATCATTTGACGGCATTACTATTGGAGTTTGCTGAATTGATTTCTCAGTAACGTATACAACCGGCTCATCTTGCTCCTGAACTAAACGAGCTAGATCAACATCCATTTTCAAGAGTTCTTTAAGTGTCATCCCTGTCAATGACCTCGTCAATTAACTCAATGTATAACAAACACTTGTTGGAGATGTTTCCATAAAATCGTGAATTTCTTCAACCAATTTATCACGAGATAAATTGTCAAATGGGAAGTGGACTAGCTGATCTTCACCATCCACATACTCAGATCTCTCTCATCTACCGTTATGTCGGACAACAATACGTTGCCAAGCCATCTACAAATCAACAACAAACAGTAAATAAAGTAATTTAAAAAATAAATAATATCATGACAATATTGTCATAGAAGCATAGAATTCGTGATAATATTGTTACGGTTCAGGTGATCTCGTGACAATATTGTCACGAATTCTATGATCTCATGACAATATTGTCATGAAATGTAGCCTTCACTTTTTTTTAAATATTATCACGAAATGAAACAAATCGTGACAATATATTGTCACGAAATAATTTAATTCGTGATAATAAATCCGAGAGCATATTATACTCACGAGAAACGGAATTCGTGACAATATTGTCATGAATTAATTAGATTTCGTGACAATATTGTCACGAAATCTTACGAATTGTGATAATATTGTCACGAAAAACTTGAAGATCCGAAAAATTATTTGATGATGGTAATCTTTACAAAATGTCCAAATCTTTAACTTCACGTTAATCTGCCACAAAATATCATAATCTACAACAATGTATGCATATATGATCATTAAAAATTATAAAAACAAACATCTTATACCTTCAATAACTATTGAACATATCTATTATGAAATTAACATAAATTACGGATAAATTGCTTAAAATTTTAAAAGGACTTTAAACCCGATTAATTCGAACAACTTGACGGTTATAAAAATTAAAAAACTCACCTCAAATTTCTTGGATACGTGTTTGTTGTTTCTCCAACAAGATTGTGTAAAAATGGTGTGGATTTTTCTTCAAAAATGGCTTGAGTTTTCTTGAATATGTTTTGTTGTTTCTTAGATTAAATGCATGCAACTAAAATCCAACTACCATAATTTAATTTCCAGATTTTCGTTTTTTTTTAAATGGCCACACATGCTTCTTTTAATTAATGAGAAAAGAAATGAGAATTGTTCACATGAGACAAAAATGGTATACAGGACTTTTACACCACTTTTTGAATACAAAAACATGACTTATCAATCTTGGCTAGAAAAGCATTTGTTATCCTAAATTTGACTACTTTAATTTTTAACCCTAATATTAATATAATATCATTTCACATTTCATATTATTATTATTATTATTATTATTATTATTATTATTATTATGCTATGTAAAATTGTAAATAAGATAACTATATTATATATAAATATATAATATGTATATATATATAGTTCATTAGTTTGTCTACTTGTGTATATAATTGTTACTCTTGATCATTGATTTCTTAATTTTAATAATATTAGTTCAATAGTTAATACCATTAATTTCGTTTTATTTCAAATGCGAAGTATTAATTTGACAAAAGTTACAATATAAATAAATAATATTTTAAAAATTACAAAGTATGTATCTCGAGTTCAAAATCGAATAGCTCGTGAGCCCAGCTTGAGCTTGACTTGTTTAAGTACTCGCGTGCCAGACTCATGATACAGCTCACGAGTCAGGCTCGAGCTCTGCTCGCGAGACAATTCGTGAGACGGCTCGTTAAAAAGCTCGAGAACCTCACGAGCTGAGTTAGCTCGTAAGCTCGAGCTCGGCTTAAGAAAATGGCGAACTCGTTTAGCAAGCTCGAATTTGGCTCGTTTAATAAACGAGTCAGTTTCGAGTGAGCTTTTTTCGAACCGATATCCGAGTATCTCGCGAGTAGTTTGACTCATTTCCAACCCTAATTGTAATCCTACAACTAACTTGTTAGATGACCTACGATTAACAATTGATTGTTAGATGACACGATTAAATTATAAAATAAATCATAGGCCGCCTACCATTAATTGTTAAAATTAATATTAGGCATGCAATTAATTTTAACAATTAATCATAAGCGGCCTATAATTAATTTTCTAATTTTAAAAATTAATCGTTGACTCGTCAGCCCACGATTAATTTTCTAGATCAATGGTAAGCCTACGTCTATTCAATATTCACACAAAATTTCAATTTCACTAAGCATAGCACATACAATCATTTATAAAAAGTAAGTTGTCGGATGTGTGAGTTAAAAAAAAAAAAGTAAACTTCCGGTTAATAAATTTAATTAAATATATTTTAAGTCATTAAACGTAAGTTTCTTTTCATATAAGTCACGGGAGTTTCAAAAAAATTATTAACCCTAATAATTATATTTCTTTTTGGTAGTCCGAATTTACTCTATTTATTCTATTAGAAATACAAAGTATCATGCTTTATCGGAATAAATTGAAATTTTATGGGTCAATATAAGGATTTTGATGTAATACAAGTACAGATTATTCACAATATTCTCATATTTTAAATCTTGCTCAACTACCTCAATTTTAAATTAAAATTGCCTATATAATTTTTTCTCCCATTCTTTTTATTGTGTGGTATATTATATTTATATTTTTAGCATGCATTTTTATGATACACGTTAAAATCTAAAATGATACAGTAACACAATGATTGAGAGTTGAGACATTATTTTAGTATTTTACGCCACCTTGTAATTTCCACTTTCCAGAGATGCAAGAATTGATCAAATATTTTTAATGTATTTAATAATACTAGTTTGAAAAAACGTGCATTGCGTTGTTGTCAATATTTTAAATTGTTATTATTGATCTTACAGATCAAACATTAAAATCTATAAAATTCAAACTCAATAATTTAGATTAGTTTAAATAAAGTCCACAAATCTTCACAATTTTTTAAAATTATTGCCCAAAAATATATAATAATACCAATATTAAGCAAGGCATATAGATACTTTAATGTATTCACGAGAATTTCAAAATCCAATAAAACTTTATTGTCTATATTTCTCTATATAAAATTATATATTTTGATGTACTTAATATATTCTGATTCTAGCTTATTAGGTATATATTTAATGGATTAATTAAGATTAATAACACAAATTTTGACACCATTGACAATTTAGACACAAATTTTAAAAGTTTGCAATTAAAACATAAACTTACATTTATTTTTTGACCCCTCTATTTACTAATTTTTGACAAAAAAATAATGTTGTGTTATGTTTAGATGGGAAATATTTTTACCTCATCACTAAACAACGCCATTTTGTACCTAAATAAATTAAAAACTCGAAAATTTAAAATCGTATATTCTTCTTTAGTTCTTCTTTCAAACACAAAATGATAATGTTTTGCGATGAGGTGAAAAATATTTTCCATATCATTATGAAATGACATGATTTTTGTGTCACATTAGTTTCTATTTGCCGGAAAAAAATAAAAAATTGAGGTTGTCTATTTTGCAAGAATACGCAAATTTGTATTTTTATTGTAAACTTTTAAAGTTTGTGTTTAAATTGCAAATCGTGTCAAAATTTATGCATTTAATCTTAATTAGCCCATATTTAATTGACACTTTTTGAACAACAACAACAACAAATATTTTGACTGTGTATAATATTTAAAATAAAAATTGTGCCCATAATGCTCTATAATTTTTACTCTCTTATTTGTTTATTATACAAAATTATTTTATAGATTATTTTTAATTAATCTCGATGATTACCGTGCAGGGCACGGCTGCAAAAATAGTAATAGTAATAATAAAGAATTCATAAAAATCAGCAATAATTTGAGGCAATGGGAATTATTACACGATTTCTGCATCTCTGCATTTCACCAACATCATAAGAATCAAGAATTCATAAAAAGCAGCAAAAATTTGAGCAGCTGGAAATTATTACACGATTTCTGCACCTCTGTATTTTACAAATCAACAGATCATCATCAACATATATCTACACCAGCCTAAATTTTACCAAAACTAGGAGATGTTTACTGTGCTTGTTGGAATATGCTTGCCTGAAATCAGACATAGCAAGAAAAATTTAAAACAAAAGGAAGAAAACAACCTCAGCTACAATCCCACAACATTATGACAACAAGAAAAAGGCTGAACAACAACAACAGCAGCAGCAACAAAATTCAGCCGTCCAAGAATTGTCAGCAAACAATGCTCTGATCAAATAGTGAGATTTTCTTGAATCCCTGTGAATGTTCCGATTATTTTGCCTCCCATGTCTGGAAACGTTTCGCTGCCCGGGAGAGGACTCACCTTTCCTTTTGTATCTACATGCACAGGATACTTCAGCAGGTGGCCTCTCAATGGAGTCATTTCATCAGACTCAAACTCTTGCCAGTTAAGATGCCCCATCCATCTTATGCGCTTCACGCATTCCAAACTCTCCGGAGTCTCAAAGCACGGCTCCAAAGTGCCCGTGTGCTCCGCCCACAGTGACATCCTATATCCATATATCTGCACCACAAACCAACATTGTTGCTAATAGTTTATTCATAAGAAAACAACCTCTTGCATTGCTTCCTGTTTGTGTATAATGTAGCTGTTGTACACATTCACAAATTTAACATTTAGCTAAAGATATAGGGACCTAATCATAGTAGACCTCATCGGAAAACACAAAGTTAAGTGGCTTTCTAGATCCACAGATCAAAACAGTTTTCCATAAAATCGTGTTAATACATGCAAATGTGAACTTCAAAGGTTCTTGTCATCGCAGTTACTAGAGAAGAGGATGATAGAATGCACCGAAAAAACTCTCCACAATATGCTCTTGTTTTCTGGTGTTTTGAAGAAAAGTTCATTGTAGCTACCACTATATTTGCACTTGAAGCAGCAAGTGAAGTTTTGAACTTAGTATCATTTCTGACCTATGAGAAAACTGCTAAGTTGGTGTGATCTAGCTTTACCTGTCCTTTTGGATGAGCTTGTTGGCAAGCCCATTTATGACGAGGCTGATACGCACCAATTGCGATTTCAGTATCTCTGGTTCCTTCCAGAGAGCGTTGGTTGATGTTAGCTGAACCCAATATTACATATTCATCATCCACTATCATTCCCTTCGAGTGAACATAGATCATGAAGCGACGGTTTCTCCGAGCTAGGGCCTGGATAATGTTACATCCACAAGTGCAACATGTCATGAGCAAGATTACCATGATGCACAATAGCTTGAATCATTACAACATGTCAAGAGTGACTAGTGTACCTGTGGAGTGTTTCCAGCGGAGTTTTTGATATTTGATGATTGCCTCCGATTGTAATCAGGCTCACGATTACCAAGGCAGAAGAAATTCAAATAATCCTGGGGTTCTTGCTCTTTGTCCAACCCTGCTTCTACTAAAGCACTGTAGATTGTTTCATACATCATTTGCATTGTATTGTACTGCAGGGATAGATGTAGCCCGTATCAGCTTGTATAAGATGGAATGCAAACCAACTAAAGAAAACTTTGAAATTATAGAAGGAAATGTGTGATATTTTGGTTGTAAAGATAATTTTTATCACTATGATACATAAAAGGGTTAAAGAGTAGTCCTAATCACCATTTTGTCCATCACAAAACCAACTGAAAATATACGGAAAACAGATACCAATTTGTATGCCTTCAACCATACTATCATGGGAAAAATTATTGTTTGGATGTAACTAATCCAACCCCATGAATAGTAAGAAGCAGTCTATTTACAATGGAAGAACAATCAAGGGAATGAAATTGACATAATTATTGGACTTCCAATTAGCATTACCTATTTTAGTATGGTGTACATACCTTTAAATAAACCCCTTACATGTAGGAAAGACAATAATTTCTATTTCTATGGTTATCACCTTAAGCTGAGAGACAATATTTCTTTCTTGTTTGAGAATTTAATCAAACAATCTTTTCTTTTACTCTATCTTGGCTCATACTCCATCACATTCTTTCCACTTGATTATGCCACCTTTGGAAATTTTCCTCAATAAATTGGTAAACAACATTAAACAGCTCCTCATTATTGAAAAACCAAACTAATAATTGTGAATCATTTGTTCAGATAAGACTATGGGAGGATAAACATTTCATAAGCTGATTGTAGCATTGAAGTTGAACTAAGGCATCGTAGATAAAACTTTAAAGCTTCTAACTAAAAGAATACTGGAAGTGGAATGTTTATATTGGACGTAAGAGCCCACCTGCCAAAAGAGAATTCTTTGGGTGGGAGTGCTGGTAGGAACTCCTTCTGGCCACATTGGAATGACAATGTACACAGCAAACCTCTCCCTTGCCTGGATTTTCTTAGCAATCTTCAGAGCAACTTCCATAGGAATCAAGTTATTCGCACCTATAAACAAATTAAAAGAGAAACTGATTTGTTTTGTACTTCCTGACAGACGAAAGATGTATAGAATGAAAACACAATCCTTTCATCAGAAGAGTATTGATGAGCCTGGGTTGAGTTCCTCACCCAAGTTCTTATAATTAGCCCAATTGTAGGATGATCCAAGGAAGTACTGGTTCTCAATGTAAATGAAATGTTGAGCAGCACGGATTGCCTTTACGTAAGCTGTATGTATACTCATGTCTATAAATACATTCTTCCCGCACACCAGGTTCTGCTTAAATGAGCCAATCATTAATTCCTTCATTACAACCGTGATTGGAAAGATAAGAATGAGATACCATTTACCTTTTCTGTAGCTTTTCTTGGATCCTTGGGGAAGCCTCTAACAGAATTGGAGTCAATGGAACGAAACACCTACATTTGCAGTAAATTTAGCTTCATCATGGGAAAAAAAGAACTCATGACATGATTTTATCCTACCTGGAGGTTCCAAGCCTCTGGATCACCTTCTGTTACTCTGGCAGACTCTTCTAATCCCAATATCTCGGGGATTCGTTTAAGCTTCAGTAAGGAATCATCATGTGAAAGCTTCATTTGGCCACGGCGCTTTGAGGCCTTCAGCCATCTTTCTTCAAAGTTTCTCAAGACGTCACACGCTGCTTGACCATCAAACCTACAGTGTAAATCATGCCATGCCTCTCTAGGACAACCCACAGTTGGCCCCTGTTTAATTGCATGACGCATTTCATTGTGAAAGGAAGAACAAAGAGGAGCAATATCAACTACATTTTCTATCTTTGATCATCTTCTTTAGGTTACTATCGGTTAGAACCTTTTGAGACAAAATACCAGTTATTTTGTGTTTTAGTTTCATCTGAGCATCACATTTAGCAAAGATGTTACCTTTTGTATGTGGTCATGAACAAACCAATATGCACTCACTAGCCAGAGGAGAGAGAATACAGAAAATAAAAGATTATACATAGTAGTTAGTTACCACAAAATTAGGATTATGGTAGTCATCTTTGTGAACTGTTATCAATGTGCTAAATATTGGATGATGTGGAGTATCATATCTTCCCTTGCATAGGTCAAGTCCTCCAACAAATGCTATTATCTTTCTTCTATTATTACCAGCGACAGCATCCACAATCACACTTTTCTGGTGATGAGTGTAGATTGTTCCTGTTTCCTAATGATAAAAGAAAACAATAAGTGGCACTTCATTTGGAATCCAACGAAATAAACAGAAGCATAGCAAGTGTTCTTTGAATCAAATTACTTGTGACTTCACATGCATTAAGATGTCAAAACACACAAACTCATGTCAAGGTACATGAGCAAAATGGTGTAGATAGTAAAATTTAATTTTCTTGCATATGAGAGTATTTGGTTAGGACACAGCCTATAGCTTTCTCAACAGAAATTATTTATTTCGCAACTGTCTGTGAGAAAATTCTAGTTCTGAACTAAAAACACCAAAGCTGAAACCAACCTGTTTTTTGGCCCAGCTACCTTTCCCAGCACTTCTTGGACACAGCAGTACTTTAACGCATGAATGCTTAAAATAGCGGCGTGTCTCATCATCACCGGTATTCATTACCCCTTCCTACAACAGAAAACCAGCAAAATATCCTTTATATAAAATCATTCGCCACACTCCCCCGAGCTTATGAATAAGATATGTTCAGTCTGAAAAGATAATTGATATAACAAAACTGGACAGAAAAAACGTGTGATTATGGTGACAAATCTATATTAAATTCACTAATGTAAGTACTGCGAGCATATCATTGCACTAAAGTGGAGTTAAGTACCTAGTTAAAAATGATAGATCTCAAATGACTGCAGTAAGTAAGTGGGAGAATTCTGTTTCTAAATTTGTCCTACTGCACAATGCTTGCAATTACTACAGATAGAAGATATCATGTTTAAACTACAAACTTGGAAATTTCATCATTAATGTTATGGACCTTAACAAATACAAAAAGTAATAGGGCATTGAAATTCTGAGGCATGGAAGATCTAGCTTAAGTAAAGGTCACCAAAAGATGGCAACAAAAATGTGCTCTGAGTAATATACAGAAAACTATTTCATCTCAGACTTTCATTAATATAATCTTGAAGAAATAAATATAAGAACACAATAGAGATGGTTTTCTTACAGTTTTATACCCCAATATGGTCGTAGAAGTAGGATCATCCCATACAAGGAGCAGTACCCTCACACCTTCCTGAGACTTGGCTTTCAGAAGCTCGCCCAAGCTACTGTTTGTTACAAGAGGATCATCCCTAACAAGGTGGACTAGGTGATAAACAGACCATCCTGTGATATACACTAACCATCGAGCTTGAGATATTGCATCATATATATCACGCCAACAAGTGCCATTTTTATACGTTGTTCCATTACTCAACACCACATCTGGAAGTGAGCCCTTATGCACATGAGCATCTTGATACAGCGTGAGCGTTCCACCTATCCTAAGAGGAAAATAGGTACCAGGTACACCCTCATTCTTAAGGTCTGATCCCACTCCATTACTATAAATTGACAACTGATCCATTGGTATATACTGAATTGAAAGGTTCAAAACAGCCCCTCGATTGCAAGATTTCCCATTTGCACCGATTATTGGATAAGTTCCATGCACTCTTGTCCCATAGATTAACTGCTCTATAGGGATTCCAACAGCCCCTATGATCTCGGATCCCACGAAATCATTGTCTTTAACAATAAACTGCACTTCTGTACCAAAATGTGCTACTGGGACATTAAAATGTTGGTCCCAAACAGGGTTTTCATCATCTCTAATCACAAAAGTCCTACAAATTACAGCACCAGAGATCGCGATAGTGACATAAGGATCACTTGTTTGAATCTTACCACACACAGTCCCTATCATATCACCTATGCTATTGTTCACTAAATCCATGTTGGGAAGATTCCTGGCCCCCATCACATTAATCTCCAAATTCCCATGCAACAAAAGCACCCTCAACGAGTCCATAGACGTCTTGAATGGGACAATCTGCACTCCCTGACTATGATATGAGCCATCACCCATTGCATCAGAATAGTTAAAGTGAGCCATATGGGCCATTCCTCCCCACTTCAACACTCAACGCCTAAAAAGACAACGATTACACAACACCAGAAACACTAATCAAACAGGGTGCTCCTATAACAGCCATAAAACTCATCAAGATTCAATCTTTACGAGCATTTGGGTTCAATAACTTTAGAGGGACTATCTGTTGATCACTTTACACTTAATTTCCAAACCCCCAAATCCCAATATGTATACTTATATATCTATCTACATCTACACCTTGTAATCAAAATGCAGGGAAATTCAAGATAAAACGAGACTTTCTCAGTGATGATAACATGAATAATATTCGGCAACAGAACAGATCAAGAACCCGAAATAATCCTTGCAATGGATACAAAGAACCGACCGAGAATTGCAACTCTCCACGTAAATGGCAGCAAGAAATCAAATCCAAATATATGCAACTCAAGAAAATGTAATGGCAAAAGGTAGGGTGCAGAATCTATGCTTATTAAGTCGGGGCAAAATATGCATTCCATGATGAAGAAGAAAGATCGAAAATGCGTCGATAGAATCACAAATTAACATATTTAAACCGGCTCCAGCTCAATTATGATCAAATAGAAATAAAAAATGACATTTGATCGAGAAAAGGGTGTTGGATATGAAGAATAGCGTTTAATATGCACGCATTTCACATGATCGAGAAGAGGATGATTCATTGCGCCTTGGAGAAGAAGGTTTCTGAAGTGATGATGGGAGGGCCGTTGTATGCGGGATCAAATTTAATTTTGCAACTTAGTTTATTGTAATAAATAAATATAAATACAATAATATAACTAGGAATTTCTATTTGCACCACAATTTTTACTCTTGCCACCACAAAAGAAAAAAAGAAAAAATAAAATAATTTTGAAATTACTTAAATACCCTTTATTCAAAGAGGAAAAAATTAAGTGTGGTTCGAAAATGGTGTGTTCGAATATTAATTTTCGAACGGACTCCATTAATTTTTTTAAGTACCGTTCGAACACAAGATTTCGAACATATCCTTTCTGTTCGAACACAAGACTTTGAACATATTCAGAATGTTCAAACACACGACTTCAAACGGAACGCATTTTTTTTTAATTTTTTTTATTAGTAAGGATTTTTAGGTAAATTTTTAACTAATAAAAAAAAAGAAAAATATTTTATGGTCCAAAGGTTAAAAATGTAGTGCAGATAGAAACTCCCTGTAACTATGTATAAAAGTAGAAAATTAGAATGGTTGCAACATTTACAACAATGTCTTTTTCCCTCCAAAACTTACATCATTAGCTAATTAGATTATTAATATTTTTTATCCAATAACTACTACTACCTCCGTTTCGAAATGTTTGTTGTTTTGTTTTTTTTATCTGGAATTAAGAATTAATTTTGTGGACAAATATACCCATACCTCATATAATGGCATAAAATCTAATTCATCTATATTTTCCTAAAAAATAACAATATTTTCTCTCTCCATATATTTTTCTCTCTTCATACATTATAGTTAAGTTAGAATCAAGAAATCTTATAAGATTTGAGAGGGTTAAAATTGGGAGAGAGGATGTAGCAATTAATATAATATTGCATTATCTCAAATTATACCCAATATTTATGTATGATTTTTTTTTATAAATGTCATATTTCAATATATAATTACAGGATATAATATGAACTTTCGGTAAATTTTTAGCAAAACACTGTTTTGGATTCCTATATTTATAATTTTTTCTGAATTTGGTCAGAAATGAGATTTATGTACTATCAATTTGATTAAAATCAAGTTCCTCTAGATTTTAACCAAATTGGTTGCACAGGACCCGATTTGAAAACAAAAATAAAAATTATTTTTTTAAATAAATAAATAAAAATTTAAAATTTATTAAAAAAATTAGATTTTTTAAAAACTATTCTTCGATTTTTTTATTTTAATTGAAAATAACAAATAAATAAATATTGAAAGAAATTAAATTAACTTTTATAAATGGTTGCACTTTTATTTTATTTTCAAAAAAGTAAATAAAAATATCAAACAATAGTTAAATAAAATAAAAAAATCAATTAAATAGAAAATCACCTTTTTAAACTATTGTTCGATATTTTTTTTCAAAAAATAGTAAATCAAAATAAAAAACAAATTACAGTGTCTGTAAAATTTTTAATTAAATATAATTTTTATTTAATTGTTTAAATAATTTTTAATTAAAAAATTCAATTTGTATTTAATTATTTTTCAAATTTTCTTCTTTTTTTATGTTAAAAAAATCAATTTTTTTGAATTATGTCCTTATACTATCAATGTGATTAAAAATCAAGTCCTTGTACTATCAATTTGGATAAAATCTAATTTTATCCAAATTGATAATATTTAAATGTCCTTTGCTTAAAAGGAAAAAAAAAAATCAAGAGTAGCTCGAAAACGAAATTTCGGATTCACCATGTTTGTTCGAAATTCCATTTTCGAATGGGCATGATTTTTAGAAAAAGGTCTGGTTCGAAAATGAATTTTCGACCACAACATGTTTGTTCGAAAATGAATTTTTGTTTAAGTAGCGTTAGAACACACGACTTCGAACATATTTAACTGTTCGAACATATCCAGAATGTTCGAATACACGACTTCGAACGAAACGCGAATTTATTTTTCATTAGTAAGACTTTTTAGATAAATTTATAACTAATTAAAAAAATATAAATAATTTATGGTGCAAAAAAAGTAAACACGGCGGTGCATGTAGCAACTCCCAATATAAAATATAAAAACACTACAACATAAATTGGTTTTTGTTTATAGTAACACGAAGATTTCATATATGTTTTAAGACATAGGGAACTTACACTTTGAGAAAAAAAAAATCTTGAATGCATGCACTGTTCAGGCAAGTTTTCTATTGCTGGTATAAAATACACATCTATGTATAAGCCATGCTTAGTTACAATCCTACATGAGAGAGAGAGAGAGAGAGAGAGAGAGAGAGAGATTGTATGATCACTTGTGCTTGGTGCGTCGAGAAGAGGGAGATAAGGAGTTGGAGTTTTGCCATTTGCGCTTCCTTTGGTTGATGAACCAGTTATTTATCTGCTTTAGCTGCAGCCCTGTCTCTTCCACAAGCTTTGCCTTGTCATCTTCCTGCCAAATTATCGTCAAATTTATCTCTTTTGTTTGATTTACGAGCTATTGCATAGAAGATAGAACATCATGTCCTTAACATAATATATAGTAGTATATCATAGTGTAATTAAGGTGTATAGGAGTAAAAGAATTTTCTGCAGTAAATTGTGAAGTTCAATGCAACTAATATAATGCATGTGAATGAGAACAAGTCTCTCTCTGTATACCAACAATACCAAAGATTGTAAGAAAACATCTTAACTTAGCTTACAGTTGGATAAGGCCACTTTGAATGCTGCTGCCACCAATTCTTGAGAATGGTGGTCGTATCGTCTGGTAATTTTCCTGCTCTTCTCTTTCTCAATATCTCCTCCCTCACTTCTCCGATTCTTGACTTGAATCCCTGCAAATGGAGCACAAACAAGCCTTGCACGATCACAAACGGCGACAACTTGCAAGCATCAATCTGCAGTTCAAACTCACCTGTTTGAGCTCAATTTTCAGCTCCTGCCTCACCCTCTCCATCAAATTCCTCTCTGTTTCTGAAGGAAGCAATGGGCCGAGCGATCCCATCAAGTCAAGCTCGTTGAATCCTACAGATTGATCTAATGAGGAATCCGTTTGCTGTTCATCCTCATCATCATCCGACATTGTAGCCCCACTTCCTTCACCAAGTGTTACTCCTACGCCAGGGGAAATGGATCACACTAATCCTAATCCAACTAAAACCATATGGTAGTATGTGTATGCATAACATATACACTTAAATCTCAAGTTCATAGCACTGATCAAATGGTAATTAAGCCAAAACAAAACAGCAATCATAATCAAACTTCTTGAAATAGGCATGATCAATTTTTAGCTACTGCAGATTATTCCACCATTTCTAATTGGTCACTTAACTTATACAAAAAAGCAAGAACTCCCAATCCCAAGCAAAAATACATACTATACATACAAGAAATTTAATAATGATATTCAAGCCTATCACATGCTCAGTAATTAAGACTAGAAAACAAAACTAAGACAAAAGATGTGTATCATGATGAAATAAAGCCATAAAGGGATTGATTAATTAGTAATTTAGTACCAGTGAGAGATTGCAAATTGTGCTCAATTTCACGGCAGCCAATTGCAGCTTCAACAGCATCAACTCTAACATGTTGATGCAGCTTCTCCCTAAATGAGCACAACACCAATAGATACTGCGCCTGCAGCAGGTGATGATGATGATCATCATCAAATTCATACATCAACACAAACCCCACAAAATTTCAAGATTCACAACAAACCCACTCAAAATGAAAAAAACCCAACTAATATTGCCACTAATCATGATGAGTAACAATGACAAAGTGGGTCAAAAACCTACCAAGAGGCTGTCGAGTTCTTGCCGTTGATGTTTAGAGAGAGAAGGCGTGGGATTGTGAGCATAAGAGCTCAAGATATGGTGAGAGTGAGATAGGCGAGCATCGATCAGGGGAAGATGATCGACCGGCGTGGCGACGCGCAGGCACGCCACGTGGGCCGACAGCAGCTGCTCGCAGAGAGGGTGGGCGGCGATCTCCGCCTTGAGCTGGTGGTTCTGCTCGCCGGAGATCGGCATGCGGGCATCATTGAATCCTTGACCGGTGATGGTCGAGCCTTGCGATTGCATTTTTTCGGAATATAATTAAAAATGGAGTCTTTGTTAGGTTCAGTGTGAATATGAAGAAAAATAGGATGGTGGTGGTGGTGGGGTCACACTTAACTACCTTTTATTTAACAAAATTAACTAAATAGAATTTTTCCTAAATCACATGTCTATTAAACAAAATGTTCAAATTTACTTAACTCTATTTATATATAGAACTCAAAGTACTAAAATCGGATCGGGTCGGACTAGTCCTAAATGAATTGTATAAATAAAGGAAAAAATGTGACAAGCTTAAAAGTTCCGGATATCACAAGTCGATAACTCAGGGGACCGGAACCTCATCAAAACCTATATGGAAAATTCAGAGTAGAAAAAACTATATAGGAAAAAGAGTACTCCTCTAAACAAAACGAAAGTAACCAGGAGAACAAAAGTCCTGTAAAACAACATCGGAAATACAAGGAATGACAGAAGTCCAAAAACCAGAGAAAACAGTAAGGGAAGCTAAAATATCCGCAACACGATTGTCTTCCCTATACACATGAGAAACACAAAAATGTATATGACTAATGAATTCCAGAACAGCTCGCCATCTCGATTTGAGCTTCCAAGGGACCTACAGACTCCGAGAAAAAAGTAGAGAAACCACGTAAACTGAATCTGCCTCCAGCCAAACAATTAGAGTGGGATGGTCTAGTCCAACAATCCAATGCACACAATTAGAGTGGGGTTGGGTCTCAAAAAAATAAAAAAAAAAGAGCACGATCCAACTTAAAATCAAGTAGGCCGAGATTGGCTAATCGATTCGTAGGCGATATTTATCGACTACATCAGATAGTTTTGACACATCTATATGGATGTTAATGGGTAAGGTAGGGTACGAGTATGCCTTCCACATACCCTATCCTAATATAAAATATCGTACTCATACCCTACCCTATTATCCTATTTTTTATAGAGGATAGGGTACGGGTATTACCCTATTTTTTAAAGATTGTGAGAAAAAAAATTTGTACCCCTTGAGGGTCAATTTGTTTCTCTTTTTTTCATTTTGAAAGAATAAAACAGATTAGGTACTCTGAGAAAAACTATGATTAAAATTTTGTACCCTTAGATGAGGGGTACAAAAATAATAATTTGAAGTAGTCAAGTATTATACATTGTGTACTTGCACAATTTAAAAATAATAATAATAAACACTCTCACTCTCTCTCTAACTTTCTATCTCTCAATTAATATCTCCTCTCTCTTGTCTCTTCTCTCTTCTCTCTTGTCTCTTCATTAACCCTCGATGAATAATAGGTGGTACTTCTAGACCAGAGGTACTGTGGGTTTGATTTGATTATTTTGTTGAAAATATTTACCCCTTGTTTTTTATTTACATATACCCTGGCTATTTAACCAATTTATCATCTAATTTATTTTGTAGTTAATTTTTTTTAATTAAATGAAAATTAGAATTGAAAATATACTTATTGCTTTCAATTTATATTTTGGTTATTTTTATATAATATTCAAATTAGAATGAAAAAAGAGAAAAAAAAATTTAATTAAACGTGCTTGAAATAAATTAAACATGCTTGAAACATAAAAGAAATTAAACGAACTTTAAGTAATCAAACTTTAGCTTATGTTTAATTTTAATTTTAATATATATACATACAATTACGTTTTTGTTTTTAAATAAACGTAAAGTTACGTTTAATTTTTTAAATTAAAATTAAAATTAAAGGTAACCTTACATAATTAAACTTTATAGCTTATGTCTTATAATATTGATTAATTTAATGTGAATAAATGATTTATATAATGAGACAATGTATAATTGTTAAAATATTTTATGTTCGGACAAAAACATTATGAGAAAGGAATCAAATATGTGTAAACTTAAAAAGTCACAAATTTCAGAATACTTCTATTTTTTAGTTGGGTCCGAGAAGGAGAGTGGTGGACTTTGATTATTTATTTGTGCACACCATTCATCATTAATTTATAATTGAAATCATCATTGTCAAATTCTATAAGTTACACAAACCATTTATAATATCGGTCAAATTCCATTTTGATACCTAAATTTTGGACTCTTTTTAAAAAATAACATATCCTTTTAAAATTAACAAAACAACAACCACTTCTTCAAAAACAATTACAAATATAACATTTTTTCAAATTTTCGGCCAAAAAATTCTATGTATTGGATTGTATTTTAAGATTTCTTTAGTGGAGAATTTTACGCCGTTGGAGAAAATAAATATTAACAATCAAATACGTAGAATTTTTGGACCAGAACATTGATCAAATTTTAGATTTACAAAATTGTTGTAAAAATAGATATTGCTTTGTTAGTTTTGATCGAAAATTGTATGTTATTTTTATAAAAAGAGCACAAAATATTGTATCAAAGTGTAATTTAAGAAAGTATAGTTTGGTCCTTTTTTTCTAATTGGATCCTTGTTCTTTTTTAGTACAATAAAATTAAATCTTTATACTTTTTTATTTTTGTAAAATTAGATCATTTTGTAATTCACTATTTGCACGTTAATTAGTTACACGCACCTGTAGTTGAGAGTGAAAATAAAAATAAACTTGACACAAATATTATATTTGTTGTATATAATTTCATATATAATTAAGTTAAAAAATCAAAACATAATTATTTAAGATAATTATTTGGAAAATAATTGAGAATATTTTGTTTGGAACCTCTCTCTCTCTCTCTCTCTCTCTCTCTCTCTCTCTCTCTCATTTTTCTTGTAGATTTCAACTAGATCAAGAATTATGTTGATTACATAAATGGATTCAAACTAATGTTTGGTCATAATTTAAGAGCCAGAATTTATTTTAGCCACTTTACATTTTTTAAAATTTATTTTAGCCATAAAGTTAATAAAACCTTATTTTAGCCCATTGGGACTCTAAATGCCATAAATGCCCTTACTATACAACTTTTTGACCATTTTGAATTAAATTTGACTATGTTCTTCAACCCATTCCCCCCAAATTAAATTAGTGAAAACTCCACCCAACAAAATGGCTGACCACCTGTGAACCCCCGCCCCCACCACCGGCGACCTCCGTGACACCCCAAAATCGTGGGTGGAAAGCTTGTTAAAGTGTGGGTCGAAAGCCTCTATTAGAAAAAATTACAAATTAGTTGGTGGAAATTGAGTTTGAATGGACAGCGATGATGATTTTGAAGAGGCTCCTAGACGTCCTAATCGGCCTAATCGACCACCATTAGAAGGCAACGAAGAGGTACTTGTTTAATTTTAGTAGTATTTAGTTTCTGCAAAAGTTTGGTATGTTGTGTAGTAAAAGGTAGAATTTCTGAGTTCTTAAGTGTTCGACCCGAAAAGTACTCGATATTCGACATGTCGAGGCTTCGAGTACTTTGTGGCGACTATCGGTGTCCGAGTGCTCGTGGAGTACTGCAAAGTGCTCGATTGCTCGAATATTGTACTATTCGAGCATTCGAGCACTAGACAACCCATATTCGAGTACTCGTATCAGAACAGTCTATGCTCGAGCACTTGACAGCCCTCACTCGAGTACTCGAGCACATTGTTTATTGTTTAATATTTGTATTGTTGGACATTGTCTGTTATTGTTGGTGTTAAGCACTATTTATTTTTTGGTGATGTTTAATATTTGTATTGTTGCATTGTTTATTTATGTTGATTTTGAGCATTGTTTATCTTTGTTGGTGTTGTGATCGGTTAGGAGGGGTGGTCATGGAAGAGATGGGTGACGATTGATGTTGTTCACTCTATTGTGATCTATAATTGAGAAAAAGTTGTACATGAAATTTCGAAGACTTTACTGTCATTTGGAAATCAGGCAAGGAAGGATTTCAAACATTGCTGCTTTGGACATTTCTTAAAACTTCCTGAAAATTTTGGTAGATGCATACAAGCAATGCATTTTGTTATATCATGTGAGATAAAATTTCGTGGTGGTGATGAGACTGAACTATGGTTTAGGGTAAATGATACGAACATCCGGTTCAGTAGGTTTGAGTTTGCACTAGTCACTGGGTTGAGATTCGGACCATCAAATTTCAATGTATATGGAGAGCACGAGATTAGTGATGACTCTTTCTACAGTAGGATTCTTAAGAAAAAGAACATTTCTGTGGAGACATTACGGAAAAGGTTTAATGCAAAGACACTTGGTGACAATCCCAGAGACTATATCAAAGTAGCCAAGGTTTTGCTTGCGAATTTGTTATTATTTGGTTTCGACTCGCACAAGCATAATGTGGATGAATGGAATTGGGCATTAGTTGAGGATGATGAAGCGTGGGAATCCTTCCCATGGGGTAGCTTCTCATATCAAATTTTGCTACACTATATGAATGGCATATCTACTACCATATCCGAAACAAAGAAAAAGGAATCTTATCATTTATATGGTTTTACGACAGCATTCTTGGTATGTTATTTAATAAATTATTTTTTATATATTTTAATCCATAACAACATGTAGTATTAACTTGATTTATTGCAGGCATGGATTTATTGTGCTATTCCACAAGTAGGTCGAAGCTGTGGTGGTATTTCATCAAAGAAGGCCATACCTCGAATACTGAGATTTTTATTTAGCAGGACTCATTTGTCAGTCGATGACATCTTTGGAGAGGTTTGAAATATTTAATTATTATAATTAGTTATTAATTATATTTACAAACTTTAAAAATTAGTGTTTGAATTTTGATTAATCTAAAATGTTCATTTTAAATTAGTTATCACCTCATTTGAAGCCTGGTTCTCGAGAACGTCAGAAAAATTATTGGACGAGCATAGAGCCAAGGGGCACTCCATTTAGTGTGGAGTATATTCGAAGTGATTTAGTGCCAAAACTAAAGACCAAACAGTCGCAACGTTCACACAATACTCGTTCACAAAATCCAATTTCATCTCCTCCCCAATCTTTTGAAGTTGGCCAGTCAAATGAGCCTGTTTATAGGTTTAATGAGACCTCAGCGGAAGCTATCATTCAAGGAACTACAAACAATTTGAAGAACTGGTTAACAGATTACCTTCCACAATTTTGGCAACAAATGCGGGAAGAAGATTTCAGACAAAAATCCACTAGGATGCAGGTATTGAAATACTTCTGTATTTCTTTATTTTTTATGGATTTATTTTTTAATAAAATTATGAATATATGATGTATTGTTTTATAGAGTGATGATCCTGAAAATTTAGCTTCGTGGGATGAGGAATCGAATTTAAATTCTTCGTGTAATGAGACGGTGAACTGGGGATGGAGTCCTCAATTTCAATGGGGATGGACTGCACCAGAGGACAAGGGGGATGATAGAGGATGGACTCCACCACCGGATTATACAACACAGTCCACAGAATGGAATACTCAAGTAGAGAGATCAACTGGAATGTGGAGTGCAGGTGCTTTTGGCACATATGAGGCCTTTACTGCAGGAGAGTGGACGGCGCCAATGTTTCCTGGCATGGATAATAT
The DNA here is from genome assembly GCA_026008535.1 of Perilla frutescens. Taxonomy (NCBI): domain Eukaryota; kingdom Viridiplantae; phylum Streptophyta; class Magnoliopsida; order Lamiales; family Lamiaceae; genus Perilla; species Perilla frutescens. The sequence continues at coordinate 4,988,855 of BRKX01000001.1, forward strand.
CTCTTCATTTTCTACTCCACAGCAAGTTAATCACACGACTTCATTGGGATGTATAGAGGACTCAATTGCTTTGCCTACTCCTAGCAAGCTTAATTTCAAAGAAGTGAGAAAAAGAGCATTATCTACACACCTGCGAAGTCCATTTCTTTTCAATACAAGGAGTCAGGATGAATTTAAAAAATTTATGAAGTCAAAATCTAAGTAAGTCATTTATTACATATAAATTAAATTAAATTATTGTAATAGTTTGTTTTCCTATAATAGCAATTGTTTATCTTGTTTTTTTTTTGTTGAGGAAGGAGGAACGTAGGTCTAACATACGGTGTAGGCTTTCCATTTTTCGAAGATCTGCTGAAGAAAAATTCAGAGCTAACAGATGGACATATTAATTCATATTTAGCCTTACTCCATGCAGATCCTACTTTTGTAGGGTTACGTTTTGTGAGACCTGGTATTGTTTTGACTAGCACAGATTTCATGGTATATTTTTTAACCTCTTTTTTTAGGAAATGTTTTTTTAAACTTCTACTGTCTAACATATTTCGAATATTATCCTTCTAAGTAGTCTAAATGCAATCATATTTTTTTCATTTTAATAGGAAGGAATTCGAGGAGTTTGGAAGAATTATCACCCACTAGAAATAACTACAGCTACAGCCTATGATTTTAACACTGAAGAAGATATTTCTGAAGATGATCTTAAAGGCCTCTTGGAGTATATTAGTGGTCATATTCCTGGATGGTTTCCTTTGAAACCTTGGTACGATTATGAGAAGGTAAATAACAAAACTATATATACTATTTTTGTAGCTTGTATTCGTCGATAATGTTAAGTATAATTCTTTACAGCTTGTGTTCGTTGCTAATGTCGGGAGTCATTGGGTAACTTTACAAGTAAATTTCGTGGAGCATGTTATCACACTATGGGACTCGACACGACATAATTGGGATAATGATACATTTACCCGCAGGTTTAAGTTCTTCCTTCCATTGACACGTATCCTACCACGTCTTCTTATGTATTGTGGTTATTGGGATGCACATCCTGAGTTGACACCTTTGACTACACAATGGCGGTTGTTTGCCCCATCTACGAGTAATCATTATAAACAGAATGATGGATACACTTGTGGTCTATACGCATTGAAGTACATGGAGATGTTGCTGTCTAATTCTGTTACATTGAATATGAGTGATAAGGATTTGTTTGAATATCGGTATAGAATAGCAGCCACGATTTTCAAGTTTAGTACACCAGATGAAAACTGATGTAGTATTTATTAAACTGATGTAGTATTTGCTAAGATAATGACTGTGATTTTGATGTTTTAATCTATTCTGATGTTATTTTAGGATTATATATGATGCTGATTTATTTTATGATGTTCTATTTTAATCAGGATATATGATGCTCGATTACAGTTTGAGTGCTCGAGTGCTCGAACTGATGTCATTCGAGCACTCGAGTACTCTTCGAGTAGTCGAGCATTCCTCGGCCTATATTGTATTCAACTGCTCGAGTGCTCGACAACTCCAATTCGAGCACTCGAGTACTTCTCTGTTTCATTACTCAACTGCTCCAAATCAAGTTTTTTTTTTGAAAAATAGACCTGTTTTTCTTTCAAATGATATAGTGAAAACATAACTTAATTCATGCTGAAGGAATAATAGTTAATTGAATCAGAAGTTCAAATTACAAATTTCACAAATTAACCCGTCGACCTTTGTGGACATTTAACCCGTGTATGTCCAATCTCATGACAAATACTACAATGTTTAGGTCTACGTGTACGACTACTACTTGCTTGGTTAACATTGTTACTATCAATATGAGAACCCTGGGATAGAGGAATCACTTCAGTGCATGTGGCCCGATTATGACCCGTTTGTTGACATCTAGAACATACTTTAACTCTAGAGTTAGATCTTGATGACGACTGGGCACTAGATGAGATTCTAGATGTACGTGGTCGGCCTGCCTGTCTTGGGTTAGAAGGTGTCAAGACAACTCTTGTGCTTACTTCGAATGGCACATCCCAATCGTCTGGATGCAAAATTGGCATAACCTCAGCTGAGTACATTCCACGCAGGGTCTGAGTCGTGTAATAACTCGACACATATGAAGAGACAACATGATTTGATTTACTATAAAATAGAAGCATAAATCAGTTAGAGCACAAAAATTTAAAATAATTTTTTTTAATATTCTAACTAACCTTAGAGCGGCGACTGCATGAGCACAAGGGATCAAATCAAGATCTAACTCCCTACATGAGCACTTTTGCGCAACGATATCAACCACATAATACTTCATTCCACATGTTATCTTGAATTTTGAATTACTAATTGATTCAACATTCATGGTATGACCTTCTTCAACAGATTTCAAAACTTTTTTTGCCACATACTCTGTCAACTCATGGGTTCTTGCTAAAGCATTTTTGCGACGCTCATAAAACCAATGTCCGATCAATGTACGGACACATTCTAGAAGTGTGCATACAGGCAGTCTTCTAGCCCATCGAAATCGTCCATTGAAACACTCTGCACAATTTGAAGTCATAAAACCATAACGGCGAACAACGCATTTACTTCGAGCCCACCTCATTGGATCAGCATCCAAGAGTTTCTTATATGCCCCATTTTCTGATGCAAGAAAAAGATGATTCATATACTTCTCAAAATCTTGAGCACGGTAGCAGTTGGCTGCTCTCCGAAACATAGATACTACATGAGCGCCCCAATTCTTGAGATTGTTCTGTAAATGATAAGTACAAATACCATGCGGAGTTCCTGGATACACTGCTTCCACAGCATTCTTTATGCTCCGATGTTGGTCAGAAATGAATAATAAATGTTCTGGGCAGCCATATGTCTTTTTGATTTGCGTCAAAAACCAAGACCATGAGTTATCATTTTCTTTGTCACCAATTCCAACAGCTAATGGGAAAATTTGTTCATTACCATCCTTTGTTGCGGCAACAAACATAACTCCTTTGTATTTTCCCTTCAAATGAGTACCATTAATAACTATCACAGGGCGTCCGTGAGAAATGAATCCAGTAATTGATGCAGCAAGAGCCATGTAAACATATTGAAAATGATCTCCTTCATCTGTCTGCAATTCCACAACTGAACCAGGATTTGATTTTTTCACCATGTACAAATATGACGGCAACAACTGAAATGACTTATCACTATCTCCATAAATCATTCTAATAGCATGATTTCTCCCTGCCAAGGCTAACGCATATCGAACATCAACACCAAACTCTCTCAGTAATTGCGACTGCATCTCTTTGGGTTTTAATATAGCTCCCTCATTTAATAAGGTAGATGCAAAATATGCACCTATTACCTTAGATGACACCATAGGAGGTGAATGGCGAGTGAGATCTATTTGACAAGTGTGAGGAGCATTCCATTTAATGACTCTCCATACTGTACCATGTGCTGTCGCACGCATGAAGAATGCACAATGATCTTTGTGTTTGCAAACAACACCAAATCTAGTTGTGCTAGAACGTTCAGCTCGATAATCCACATGATTAACGAGATGATATAAACCTAAAGCTGTAATCATCTCTTCCTTACTCATGAATGTAGCACCTTCACAAAGTTTATCACGACTATTCACTTCTACACCTACCTTATCAAAGGGAATTGATGCCTGATAAAGTGCGCCAGTAATGATCCATTGTCTCCCGTGTGCATTTGTTTCTTCCCATGTGTCATCTTGCAAATCCTCCTCATCATTGTGTGATATTCCAGATGGTGTTACTATTTCAGTGGCCCTTCTACAACATATATCATCTTCATCGGCATCATCGGGAGTCACAACTTCCTCATCATTATCATTCCAATGGCCCCAATCAATGTCATTCAAATCTAGTTCATGGTTATAATCATTATCATTATCATTCACAATATTCTCATTCATCACATTTTCAAACTCATCCTCATCATTTTCATTCTCATTCTTATCATTATCATTATCACCAGCATCGTTTTGAACAATTTCAATATTATCACCCAAATGATCAAACCTCGATCCCATATTTGAATATAGATGTGAATGTTGATCGCCTCGATGTGGTTGTGGATATGGGTATGGATATGGGTATGGATATGGATATGGATATGGATAGGGATAGGGATAGGGATTTTGAGCATGTAGTAAATGAACAAAACTATTGTCAGCAATATGTGGAGAAATATATGATGAAGGATTATTACTCTGCTTCAGAGAAACTGAAACAAATAATTTCAATAATTCAAAACTTGCCAAAGCATGATTCAAATCATCATCATCTTGTATTTTAAATTCCAACATCTTTCCATCCGCCGATTGCATTAGTGTAAATATTCCATACGAATACATATTTACATTCGACCCAACAATCCCTATGATTTGTGATAACAATCGTGCATACGTAATACCTGAAGGGGGAACAAAAATATATGATTCAGTCCCGTTCTCATATATCTTGTTTTTCCAAATACCTCCATGCCACACAACAATATTTCGCGGGGCCATCTGCAATAAAATTACAAATTCATAGACAATTAATATACTATATGAAATTAAATAATATGGCATTCAAAAATTGAAGCACTGGATTAGTCGACCTGGAGTGCTCGAACACATGAAGACTCGAGCATCGAGTGTTCGAGCACTGGTGTGCATCGAGCCATTAGTGCTCAAGCCACTATCAGTCCTCGATGGACCTCGAGTACGCGAGTGCTCAAGTGCTCGAGTGCTCGAGTGCTCGAGTGATCGAGCACTCGAGCGATTGAGCACTCGAGCGCTCTAAACCGTCTGCATCCGCACAAGTGCTCGAAGACACGGACTTATCGCAACTTTCGAGCATTCATCAAGGATGCAATCGAGGACTTAAGAACAATGTGACCAAAAACTGAATAACTCACTACCAACACTCACTGAAATGTAAAAGCTCACCTAAAATCTAAATATCAACACAAAAACAAGAGATTGTAAAAAATACCTTTAATAATATTATAATTTGAACCTGTGTGAACTGAACCCCAGAATTATATTAATCTTCAGAATGTTGGTTTTGGGTGTGGAATCTTCACTTCAATGACTGTGAAAGAGAGCTCTCAGTTTTTTGGGTTTTATTAATTTTGAGAAGAAGATGAGAAATGAGAATGTAGTTGAGAATTGAGATACGTGATTTTAGATAAATGTTGGGAAAATATTATAGTAAGGGTATTTTAGACATTTCAAGCCCAAAATGGCTAAAATAAGGTTTTATAAAGTTTGTGGCTAGAAAAAGTTTTTCAATAAGTGAAGAGGCTATTTTCAGATATTGTCTCCATAATTTAATCTAGCCATAAAGTCGAACAAAATCAACATGTAAATCTCTATGGTTCATGGGATTATGTTTATCAATCAATATCATTCTTGTTAGACATCCAGCTAATTAATTAATCTCATCTTAGCTGGTCGGATTAGGTGATGTTGATTGTTAAGATTAAGCAAGCAAACAAACTATTATTAAAAAATAACCTCTTTTGTTTGGTGGACAATAATAAATGCCTTTCTATTTGTAAATGAAATTAAAAAAAAAGGTGGAAATTGACCCTAATATTGCTTTTCGAACGGTAAAATTTGATCAAATATTAGAATTATATTTTTTTTTTTTTTAAAAAGTAGGCACTGCTTGTTCAATTTGAAAATGTATTTTTTTTTTTTAAAAAGTCGAAAATGTAGATATCGAAGTGTAATTTGCTAAAAAAATATGGATTTTTTTATAACATTTTAAAAATCGTGTTTAAATTACAATTCATTCAAATGTGATTATTTTTTTGACAATTAACCCTATGATAAATAATATTTTGATTTGTAGTGAAATAAACACCCCAAAAAACTTCAACCACAATAAAAACTTCAATGTATGACGGCCCAAAACTAAATTATACACATGAAAAAACTATTATCACGTCGTGTGAGCCTATCACACACTCACACCTGGCTTGCTAAGTGCGGTTTATCTCCCTTGTGTAGGTTTGCAGACTATTACACAGGGACAAAGTTTACTCAATGCGCACCATGGTAGCGGCTGCGGTTTACCCTCGATATAAAATATGTGTCTGTAAATTTGTTCAAATTTCAAAAAGTGTTAATTCAGCAATTAATTAAGCCTTTATGGTTTCAGTCAATCACTTTTTCTCTTTCCCTATCCAATCTCCCTTTCTCAAAGCCACGAGAGTTATTGTGTGATTGTAATGTATGAACGATTGTATTTATTGTAAAAAATTGGGTTCAGGTGGGAAGTGGGAACCACCCACCATAGCATTTGATTTTAGGTTGATCAACGGTGGAGATTTCGGTTTTTGAGATAATTAAACAAATATTTGAGAAATTGGTGGTTCCTCAGATCTCACATCCGCAAGTAGGGCTGAAAATCAAACTAAATAACTCGATACTCGGCCCGTATTCGTTCATTAAAAGCTTATTTGAGCTCGATTCGATAAGCATATCAAACAAGCTTGAACATAGTTTTATGTTCGATAAAATTTAAAGCTTGGCTCGAACTCGAGTTCGATAAGTAAAAATGAATAAACATGTGTAAAAATATCAAACTACTCGAGCTCAACTCGTGTTCGGCTCGATTAAAGCTCAACTCGATAGATAATCAAACGAACTCAAACATAAATTCTAAAAGCTCGAAATCATTTCAAACTCGAATTCGGCTCGACCCATTTACACCTCTACCCGCAAGTGCAAGTACAATTACAAACAAATACGCAATTAAGCACAGTAAGATGAACAATTCCTTCAAAACAACGTCATTATTTTTATTAACATAACATGAAATGATTTCTTAAAATCCGAAAATAAAATATAGAGTTAGCAGCCAAAAAAACTTCACAACACAGGTTGTATATTCTAAAAATGAGAGAAATTGATATTTGCTTTAAGATTTACATAAGCCCCCCCCCCCCCCCCCCCCCCAAAAAAAAAAAATATGGTTTTTATTTACAAAGAAAGACTATAGTGAGTATTAGCAATTACAAACATGAAGGTAGAGGGAAAATGGTTGCAATTAAACCTGATACATTTCACATCACAATGCACTTCTCCTTCGATTTCGATTCCTGCTTGGAGGAGCCTGCGTACTTCCCACTATTCCGAGGAACCTGCAATTCCAAGTAAAAGACACGACTCAATGCAAATCAGGCAATGTTATAACCACACGCACGCACTAACTAACTCGACAACAATTATCCAACATAAGGATTGAGATTAGGAAGATTTGCTAGTTGCTGTGATAATTATAAAGTCTACTTTTACTTACCTGGGGACCAACAACCAGCCCTGAACTACTACTAATGGCTGGTTGCTGTGAATTACGCAGCCTCAGCTGTTCACGGGGCTGTTCTCGCTGCTGTTCCTGCTGCTGTTGTTGATCAAATTCCTGTTGTTGGAGAGCTATAGCCAGTTGCAAATCAGAACTGACAGAAAAGAGTTCCAAGTAAGCTCATGAGCTTGCTCTAGATCAGAAATCGAATTTGGATAACATAAGGAGATGCCTTTATTAAAAAGTACTATTTAGAAGAGCAGGCCAAAATAAAGTTGAACCTATCTAATGCAAGGGTAAATAGAAATCAAACTGACGTAAATGTCTACTGAGTGTCTAACAATATTAAATTTTCACTCGCTACGAAAGAAAATTCAACACTCACATTCTTGGGAAAGGACTTCAAAGGGTTGAACGAAATGTTACATAAATAAATGAAGAAAAGAAGTAGGTGAATTTTAAAATATTTTATATAGAAAAAAACTACGGCCATAGTGAAATAAATCATAACTGTGATGCATAAATACTAAAAATGTGAGGAATCATGAGCATAATAAGTAGAGAATTACTTGAAACTTGAATTTGGTTGGGAACTATCAATACTAGCTATAAAGTCCTGCAAAAAGAGATTTTATTCAAGTCATGAAAGTAACGCCCAAAGCTCTAGAACATTAAAAAAAAAAAAAAAGAAAAAAGAAAAAACTACGTACTGCAGTACTGGCCAGAGCATTCTGTTCATCCCATGTGCTGTTGGAATGATCGTCCACCTTGAATTTCTTAAAGTTTCCAGTCATATAAACCGTATCACCATTCACCTAAACATAAAAATAAAATATATAACGTAAAGCAGGAAATCAATATACAACACACTCGAAATGTTCAACATAATTGTTCAATGCTGTTTGCAATTACTATGGACTTCAATACCAACTACCAAGGACATTATAATGGCTATGCCCGGGTTAATAATACTGTCAAAAATATGAAAAATAAAATCAAAGGGAGCACGTGTAAATCCCCAGAAAGCTCCTATACCATAAAAATGGTACTGATTTTTTTTTTTTTTGATGTACAAGTTCCAGAATTCAATTTATACAAAAAATCTTCATTGAAGTAATAATCTCAAAGTATTAAACAATTATTCTAAGAAAAAGGTATTAAACAGTCAGTCAAGAAGTTGGTAACACGGACTCGGTTCAAAAATTATCACAGAAAATTTGTTTGCTTTTAGGCCGACTAAAAGATGAATGCAATAGAGCTCATTAAAAGTATTGTACATCATTACAAACCAAGACCAGGTTTAGAGGAAAATCTCATTTGGCTCGACCCCACAATCATATATACCTCCAGACCCTAACTGAGTATTAACTAGAGGATAAAAAAAGGGGGAAAAAAGAAAGAGAAAAGACGAAGGAAAAGAGAAGTGTTCCAGCTTACTTATTAAAACAATTGTAATACACCATTTGTAAAAAATAATTAAAAATCAACATTGCTTCCTATTCACACCCAAGCAGCAAGATTGACAAGTTAAAACATCAGCAAAGGTTGAAAATACTCCATCACCTCATGTTTGCTTGCTAATTTGAACTGTTGACTATTTAGAGTTTAATTAGGAATCAGTACTAGCAAATAAAAGATCCCTTATCATTCAGGAATCTGTTACGAGTTTAAATTTGGAAATTATCTGATTCTTTCAGTCTTATTAAGGCCGAAACTTATTCCTCCCCGCGTTAGCTTTCAAAACTTCCATGCATTAAGAAAAATCAACTTACATACAGTTTCTCACCTCATTTAGCTTTTCCCACACCAAGTCTGGCTGATTAATATAACCTTGGTCGGTAGCTAAAATGTACAATTCACCTTCATACTGCAAATCAACTGTGATTATCAGGCACAAATATAACCAAATTGTTGCATAGCAATATGCAGTTGGCACTGTAAATCATCAACATTCTCAACTAAAGACTTACAGTAGAAAAGAAACAAGAAATGTCATTCCATATTCCAGATGCCAAATTAATTCTTACAAACAAGGAGGAATCCAACCCCCATTTCCCTCCCCCCCCCCCCCATCCCCATATAAAAAAATAAAAATAAAAATTTAGGAGAAATCACCACCATCATCATCAAAGCCTATCCTGATTACAAGTGGGTGCCGGCTACACAAATATTCATTCTCCAAGTCAAGTGATATCCAGCATACTAAAAGTTAATCCAACATCTAGCAAGTCGTCCTTAACAACCATCATACGCATTTGCAATGGAGCATATGATTGGATAAGTATGGTAATATATGAAGGAGCCATTAAGATATAGCAGACCGAATTAGACAATATCATATTATCATGAGAACTAGACCACATCCTCTCAGGTTCTACTGAATCCATATTATTTCAAAGTCTAAAATGAGGAGCCTTCATACATAATCAGAGCTGTAACATATTTGTGCTTTACGGCAAGCTTGGAAACTAAATAAATGGAAATGCACAATACATGCGTAGGTACATACAAGCAAACGATATGAATGCAAAAGAACTATAAAGGGCCTCTTATGTCATGGGTTGCCATTCCTCAGAAGGGCTTTTTTTCATGCAATAGGTCATGGGTATGAAAAGGTCTGGCACAATAAGAAACTGTTAAGTTTTAACAATGCAGAATAAAACTCTTGAGCAATAAAAACTGGTTATAAATTTCATCAAGAGTAACTCTTATAATCAGTGAATTAACTTGATGGATTACAGTTATCACTCAGTGGACAAGTATATCGACTTACTTTTGAGTCATCATTATCATTATAATAGTTAAAGAAAAAGACAGATAAATATCATAGTACATTACATATACGAACCTTAAACATAGTGTTGAAATGATTATTTCTGAAAAACACACAAAGCTCACGTTCCTTGACTTGGTCTTGTAAGCAAAATAGGCTGCAACAAGACAACCTATAATCAGAACCTTCTTATGGCAAACAAAGCATATCATCTAAACCAGTGAGGCAATGTAGCAAACACGCACGTACCCATACACAGTCAACTGACTAGCACTGGTCTTCATAAAGTTCCTGATAATTTCCCCTAGAGAGAAATAATACGGCATGCATTAGCGTAAGAGTATTACCTTATAATAGGAAAGAAAGAAAGAAAAATGTTATCCTTTATCTTCAATGAGTTTAATAAAACAAAATAATCACCAAGAAAATGATTGCCAATCATCTAGAGAACTTCTCACCTTGTTTTATAGAAATTATGTCCTTACTACTAAAGCCACCATCCTCCACACAACCTGTATCCCCCTGCTCTGCAAGTTCCACCTCCCCTTCATACATAGGCTCTCGGTTTGCATAAACCACAGTGCCTGAATCCAATATGCGATCTTCACCTTCATATATTGGCTCACTATCAACACTGGAAGAATTGGCTTCAGGTTCATCATTACGATGCATTGGACCACTAGATGAATCTGAATCTGCAGCATTCAACGAGCTGGATGAATATTTTCCATCAGAACCATTATGAGAAGTTTTTTCTTCATTTGGGTTAGAGGTGGAAGTGACTTGCTCTCGAGCACGGTCACCACTCATTGAGTTATGCTGTGAGTCACTAGATGCAGGTGGAGGATCTTGTCCTAAAGATACTGGTTCGACCTTTCCATTCAGAATCACTGTATCTGAACCAATTACATTATCAACAAAGTTTCTAGATTCTTCATCCGGAGGTTGGGCACATAATTTCTTCTCTTCAGTTTTTGAGGATGTAGAAAGGCCTCCATCTGAAACAACTTCAGGGAACTCGGAATCTACATGGAGATTTCCCAGAGCACTACTATCATCAGATATCAGAGGCGCAGTCTTTACAGGTTCAGCAGTAACATTCTTTTCCACTGTTTCTGGTTGTGTGACCGGTTCACACTTCTTGATTGACACACTTTCATGTATATTAGCATCATACACAACACCATCTGCCACTGGATTAAAATTTTCCATCTCTGACAATCTCAAGGCTCTTAAGAGCTCAGCTTCTTCTTCAATGTCCCCTTTTCTTGCTTGAGGAGAATCATCAAAGGAATGACCTCTTGAAAGACTTGGAGAAGGTATACCAAGAGCTGCAGTTGTTGCAGCAACAAAATCAACACTGTCATCTTCTAAATTTTTCTTCTGTTCACTGGTGATACTTTTTGCCTCTAATGAGACAAGATCTCCCATGAGTTTGTTATATGATTTAGAACCAATAGCATCAGCAGTTTCATGGTCCTGAAATGCATGCATAGAAATATTCACAGCGCTGAAACCAAATAAAACCTACTTATTGCTACAGGAAATAGATACTATGCTTGAGGAAGATTAATGAAAAGATAGTGCCATTATGCTGGAATGATTTATAAAAAGGAATTTCAATGTAGCACTTATTTCATCCTTCGATACTTTCAAAAGATCAATATTTGAGCTGCAGAAAATATCATCATCTGATTTCAATCTTTTTACCAATTCAAAAGGCCATGAAAGGAGAAAGGTTACATTTTCGGGTATCCTAGCTTTCATAATTATCTCGCAAGTAGGTTTATCCCATCAGATACAAAAAGAAAGAGCCATACCTGTGGGTCAACAATCCATCCATGGTAGAGTGGAATATCCAATAAATCAAATATTGCACACTCTGGGGTGAACTCGAAATCACCAATTCTGAAAATTTCAGACATACATTTGTCAAAAATTACGATTAGAAGCAGTTTCCAGTTCACTCAGATCATACTGCACTATAGCAAAAATTCCCCCTGCCCCCGGAATAGCAGCTTACGGGAACATGGCAATATAGCCCTACAGCTTAGCATATACTAGTAGATTGTAGCATTTGACAGCTCAAATATAAGAATTAGATGGAGAAACAAGATGTGTACCTTCTGAATTTTAGATTCACATCAATGCCTGTTGTTAGTCTTGGAAGTAAATCAATTGCATCTGCAATATTTTGCAGCTGATTTTCTACATACCCAGTGTCTTTGTTCTGTCATGCAATTAAAAGGTAAAATCAATTATGAAGGGGAAAGTAAACAGACAGAGTACTATGGTTAGTTAGATTTAATTAGTCAAAAAACCAATTATCTTCCCAACTTAAAGAAGCTAAAATCTTATCAATACTAAGAACAAGAATATACTCAACAAAAAATCAATTACATCTATGTTAGTGTTCGAATCAATCAACCGCTCAGCCACAAGTGAAAGCAATTTCTCCTGCGAAACTTCTGGAATGTCAGGACTCAGATTCAAACTGTTCTTCAGCGAAAGAACATTACCTATCATAATATGCAACATTAAGTTAAGTCACATAAGAATAGATGACTATATAGGCACAACATTATCATGAACATCATTCTAGCAAGACCAATAGACAAGACTGGATTATTTTTATCCTAAACCACAAAGTGACTTGAACCTATTAAACAAACACACACACAGCATCTGAGCATGTAATTCGAAATGGGGCTACATCAACCTACCTGGTGACTACAACACCAAAAATAAGCTATTAAACAAATTAAAGCCAAAAATTCCACAATAATAAAAATATATGATCTTTCAACATAACCTAACGTCTTAATTCAAACTTCCAACTATGAATAAAAACCTAATTGAAAGACATGAAACCGAAGTAAAGCGCAAACAAATCACCATGCTTTCCCAAAGGAGATATCATGTCATGCCAAAAAGGCCCATACAACAGAAAACCTCATTCTACGATGACGTACATATCGAACAAACATCCTGCAAAAAAAAAAAGGAAAGGAAGAAAAAAAAAAAAGGGTTCCCTATCATGGTATGCCCCTGAATTCGAATTCGTTTTCCTCAGACATATTCAACACAGGCCACACACAATAAAAAGTAAATGTCACAAGCATGCCCTCGAGATGACTCAGTGGAATAATTATAATCTACTTCTGAATTTCACTCTACGATTTATGATTTCTTAGAATCAATCCTAAAAAAAATCAGAATACGCTATACCTGAGATTACAATTGAGATGAAATTACAAAACCCTAGAAATATAGTGAGAGAGAGATTACAGATAGCGAGGAGAGGGCATGGGCCGTTGTCGTTCTGAAGAATGATAGGCGCGGTTCGCCCCAAAAATTGAATGACTTTAGTCTTATGCACCATCTCCTTCTCGCGCTTCGCCTCCGGCTCCGGCGGCGGAGGCGGCGAGGCGGCGGAGGGGGAACCAGACTGAGGAGAAGAATCCATTTGTTTCGCAAATTCTGAAATGATCAAATTTGCTTTCTCCAGAAGTGTTTTACAGCAAAATCAAAACGGCGGTGGAGTGGCAATAGAAGTCGGAGAAGGGAAAAATAGCAAAAATGATTTTGGTAGAGTTTTCGCTCACTTTATTTATATTATATAGCTGCCCGAAAATGTTTTGACGGCAATACAAACTAGATTAAAAGTTTTTATTTTTTTTACGAGAATTATCAATTCCGAACCTAGAAGATATGTAATTTATTGATTTAGGATTTGAAAGATAAAAATTGTCAATTCAGGACTTGAAAGATGAAAATTCTCAATTCAGGACTTTAAAAATTACGAAGTTTGGTTTCTGTTTATTTTTTAATTAATTTTAACAATTTCTTTATTAGATTTTATAGATAATTAATGAAGGATTTTTCATTGAAAAATAATATTAAATTAATTAAAAAATAAAAGAAAATTAAAATTCATGAGTTTTGAGGTCCTAGATTGAGAATTTTCATCTTTCGGATCCTACATTGAGAGTTTTCATTTTTCAGATCCTGAATCGATAGATTATCCATCTTTCAAGTCCTGAACTGACAATTCCCCTTTTTTTACAATGTTCCGATCCTCGGTTGCAATTCCTTTTCCACTTGATGTTACATAATTAAATTTTATTTTTAATTTTTTTAAAATATTAATATACTCTAATTGGGGATGGATGAATCTTAAATAAAAAAATTAAATTAAATAAAATTATAATAAATTAAAAAATATATATATTTAAAAAAAATAAAGACTTTGAACAGAAAGTGTAATAAGAAATGCAATAGGTGATCTGGTATGACGATGTTTGAACATAATTTTTATCTTTTGTGTTTTTTCCTAATCTATATACTAGTACTATGAAGAAAATGATTTATCATATGTGGCTATTTAATTAAAGTTTTCCAGCCTATATTATCTTGTCATTTTCTCGTGCATTCTTCTTTCACCTAAAATAAAGTAAAAAATTAAATATAATTTACAAAAATTCCACTACTGGACCATCCATAAAATACGAATTTTATGTTGATCATCACACGATCTATCTCAATATCATATATGTTTGTCGATCCACCCTTAAATTCTGCTTTGTACTATTAGTTTTATACAAATGATCATATGTCACACAAAAGTTGCCCATATTAGCATGGTAAAAAAGATGACAATTTTTCCATTAAAAAAAAGAAGAAGAAGAAGAAAAAAGATGACAATTTAATCCTTTCATATGACTTGAATCTCCTGCTTCGTTGAGTTGGTCGATGTCCCTCTTGTCTGGGGGTCCGTTGGAGGAGACGCCCCGGCCCAACGGTATGCAGTTTTGGGCTTTAAGCCCAATTTTGGTGTTTTATATCAGTACTATATATATGGTCTTTGAGATCTGTAATTTGTAACCTAGCCGCATAATAAAAATTGTTTTTCTCTATGCCCGTGGATGTAGCCAATTTGGTGAACCACGTAAATCTGTGTCTTCTTTACGTTTTCTGTTTGTTTTCTGCCCAATAATCATATTCTGTCACAACATGATCTTACATCATTAGTTGCTGGTAAACTCAATGTGATAAAATTTTGCTTCACTCAACCCTGCGACCGGACGCACTGCATACTGCGGTTGGATTATGTTATGCTATTTATTAATAAATAAGTGATCGCAAGTGCACGGCGTTATTGTAATACGTAGGTAAGTAAGAGCATCGTATCCCACAGAAATTGCAACTCCCATGTTCTTAAATACAAATACCTAATTAATATCTAGATACTAAATGCGCGCAGGTAGAAGGAAAATAATTAAAAACAAATAAAACTGCAAATTAAATTACTTAAACTTATTAACTGGAAAAACGTAGGTTTTAGGGAAATTGGATTATTATCTCATCTATCTATATTCATTGATTCTTGCAACCCGACTTAGTCTTTAGTTTATCAATGGTGGGCAATCACTGGTTTGTTATTAGGCTGCTGATTAAGACGTATATCACATAACCTAGACATAATGAGCATCCATTTCACTTGGTCGGTTCTTCACACATGTTATCACTCCCAATCAAGCACACGAATATTTATTGAACCATATGTAATACTTGTTTACTGTGTCGGTACTTCCAAGCACACATAACTCGAATTCTATCTTTCTATCAATTAATTCTTCTCTAGTGAGTAGATAAAATTAATCGACTAACATGCACAAATGGTGATCATGCACTCATGCAAGATTAAATTAAACCAAAGAAATAAAGTCCCGAGAGATAACAGGAAGAAAGTAATCAAATCATATAACTAAAACCCATAACATCGAATCCCTAACTAGAAATTTAGCTAAACATAATGAAATAAATAATGAAAACCAGATTAGAAGTGTTCATGACAAAATTAACAAATAAACCGAATAACACAGGAGAATTCAACTATCTTCGTCTCTTTTTTATGCGATCTCTACAGAAATCGACTTGGTACAGATATACGGAAGCTCAGAAAAGAACACACGACAGCTAAATAAGGATTCAATCCAATCTTGGAGGCTATCGACTAAACTAGTGATTACAATTTAAAAGATCTTATGGATAAATAAACCTGGATATGACGTTGGTATGGAGATGGAATATTTGCATGTTAATGAAGTTACTCCACAGTTTGATTCATGACTGGATGTTGATGACTCAGAGGTATGTTGATGAGATTGAACGGAGATGATGTGATGGTGGATGGATGATGGAGGTGATGAGATGCAACCCAATACGAACCCCGTTCCTTAGATGAAACGAAACGCGTATTTTAAAGCAACGTACTTCTCGATTGTTGGTGAGGCCACCCTAGATCTTTAATGAACTAGAACAACACTCTTGAAAAGATTAAAGAGATGCCACACTCTAAAACCTATAACTCTCGATAATACACGATTGGAGACAAAGTGAATTTGTATTAAATATCAAACTAAGTCTAAAGGTGTTATGATACAAATAAGTCGTATAAATACTAGTAGTGTTCGAAAATCTCATAAAGAGAATTACCATAACTAGAACTCTAAATAAGGAGTACTTCTAGAAGTTCTCTTATTAAAATAAAATATGAATTTAACAAACTAAATTAAATCTGAATTTAACAAACTAAATAAATAAAATAACTAAGATATTCGAAACCCAAAAATAGAGCAAGGGTTCGAATTCTTCAAGCTGCAACTCTTGATATTTTTCGGGCATGCTTCAATCTTTCAAGACTTGATCTTCAATTGTTAACAACGTGACAACATGGCTGTTTTGAACACCAGGATCGATTTCAAGCTTCTTTCGAACAAATACTTGAAAGTATCCTTGTAATTGCTTAGCTCTCAACCTCATGATTGGCCCTTTTCATTTGCAACTTCGGATTCAACTCTTCAAGACTAGTTGTGGCTTCATCACTTTTGCAGTGGCACCCGATTTCTAGCAACCTTGTCACCTCCTCTTTAGTAGATGGCAAGCCTTCATTTTTTCTCTTCTCTTATGTGTCTCTCTAATGCATATGGTCGTGTGTGGTAACATATCAGACGTGTATCCAGTGGAAGCTTTAAATATGTAGGTTTAAAACTCTAAATTGGAGATAAAAAGTTACACTCTCTGGACTCGAGTGACATAGGTCAAGTGAAATATTTCACACGACCTAGGGGGTGTTTTTGCACAGGGTCGACCCGCCCATTGATAATTTACATGGGGCTGGACGACTGGAACTTTTCGGGTCGACCCAAACTATTTTTGCACTAGTCTTTGGATTTTCACGGACTTTAATAATTTAATCCAGTACATTAGACTTTAATTAAGTATTTAATTAAGCTCAAGAGCCTAATTAAATAATTCTTCAACTCTCCATGCCCATATTGACTGTTTTGCTTCAATTATACAATAAATATGTAACTATCAATGTAAAACTAGCAAATATATAAAAAACTTCAAATGGTAACAAATAAAGCACGAAAGCTATATAAAATACACAACTTAGCAATATAAACATCATCAATTCACATTCAAAAATTATATAGAATACCCAGCGGCTGTCAGATTCTTATCACATGGATTGTTTTTTTTTTTATGGAAAATGGCTGAGGATACTATTTTAGACTTGGGTAAGTTACCATAGTTACTTTCTGTCAGTCAACAATCATTCATTTTGCTCCAAAAGTCAAAATAAGCTCTGATATATCTTGTATTGATGAAAGAGTTCAAATTACATGATATCAACCTCTCCATTATTTATCCAATGTAAGACTAATTTATAACGACCAAATTTTGTAATATCACAGATAAATGATTTTGTAACATCAGCGCAATTTGATAGTTTAGGTTATCACAAACCAGACGCCAAATTTACCATCCGTATCTCTGTGATAGGATTTTGTTTTGAGAAAAACGAGCATCTCCAGGATGTAATAAATTGAAATCAGATGGCGTTTAGCTTCATTTCATCGTTGAGATTCTGAAATCAGAGAAGAAATATAGGGGAACCACAAGAATAAATAGTTGTGACTACTCTCATCGTAGTATCCATTGTGGAATCATCATCAACCTCAGTGGTTGTGGGTAGCATCTTATTCTCTCTCTATATATTTTTCACCGTTTATTTTGGAGTCATCGTTTTGTGAATGTAGAAACTTCTTTTGTTAACATTAAAAGTTATTCTCTAATACATACCTTGCATCATCTCGGTTGTGTTTGAATTAGGGCATTATTTTTGTCCGAAGTTGTTGGTTGAAGTAATGCTTAATAATGTGGATCAAGCTGAGATGATGTCGGATCCGATTAAAGTGCTGGAAGGGCTGGTAACAAGATCAAGAGCTAAGAGGTTCAAGGAGAGCCTCAATGGATTCATTCAAGAAGTCTGGAGCCGAGAAATGACTAAGAGACCCGTGGAAGGAGTAAAACCTAAGCAGAAGTGGAAGACATTGATCTCGAGTTGCAGCACGATTGAACGTGAGTATCTACAACCCATGACTGGGCAGAACAAGTAGCTAAACATGTTTCTACAATGAGAGAGTGAGATGTACCATTCTTCTTCCTCTTATTGGGACACGCGAACTTCCAATGTCCCTACTGACCACACTTGAACCACTTTGTTTTGGACTTGAAGTCCCCCGAAGGAATCCTGGCTTTGGTTTTTTTCTTTTTAGGCGCCACATTTGCAGCCTTTGGAGGTGTGATCCTCTTCTTCTTGATCCCCAAAGAAGATCTCTTTTTGAATAAGCTTGGCTGCCTGAAGATCCATGAGTAGTTCTGATAAAATAACATCTTTCTTTATCATGTTGAAGTTCAGTCTGAACTACTTAAACTTCAATGACAGACTGTGAAGCACGATGTCGATTTAAGATTCGACGTCCAAATCGCCACACAGGATTTCGATCTCCAGTAAGAAGCCCATCATCTAGAGAACGTGATCTCTTACTGGAGTGGATTCTGAAATCTTTGTGTTCATCAGATTTTTCATCACCAAATGTGTGCCAAGCGATTCTAGTATTCGAAGAGCTCCTTAAGATTGAACATTTTGTCATAAGCAGTCTTCATCGACTGATGTTGATATTGCGACACATTCGACATAGAAGCCAAAATGTAGCAGCGCGTCATCTCATCATCTCTAACCCACTTATCATAACACGATCTCTGCGCTTCATTAGAATTATCATCTAGCTTTTGTGGGCATTCCTCCTCAAGTACGAATTTTAAACCTTCAGTAGTAAGGATAATGTTCAAATTTCAAATCCAGTCATTATAGTTTTCATCGATGAGTTTATTTTCTTTGAGAATTGAGGACAAGTTGGAGAGTGCCATGACGATATATAAATAACTGAAAAGTAAACATGTAATACAGTCACAATCTTTAGGATAAATACATATAACCGAAATACCTCAAAAGAATTATATGTAAATCCACTAACATTTTAAAAATGATTCTTACAAGCCACGATAGTGTGGACGTTTATAAAATTCATTTTTAAACAAGCTATTAGCCTTTAATTTACCTCCAGTCAAATTTTCTTATAACAGATAAATTAATAGTCGGAAACCATCCGACCAAGTAATCATCTAATTAATAAGCCACGATAGTGTGAACGTTTATTAATAAATTATACCTAAGTGTTAACACCATTATCTTCACCCCAAGGAGACTATTTCGAATTTCACTGCTCTAGATGGAGGAATCAGTTAGTTCTAATAGTATCCTACAGTTATCTATTAAGAGGTTTAATTTCTTGAGATTCCAGTGATATGACACATCCGATATGGAGGAAGACCTATTGTCAACGCGCATGCCCATCACTTCTCAATTAAACAAAATTAATGTAGACTGTTTGAGATTCCCATATACTTTGGTATGTATCTCTCCCACTTAGTTATTTATGTTTGAGGTTTTGTTTTTATCCTATTTCAAAACATGCAAACATCACATAAAATGATAGCATACATTGTATGCTAAACAACACAACAAGCATAATAATTAAAACCAACTATCATGGCTTACATCTCATGTTGCTTCATGAGATAAACTTGGAAAGACTGCTCTGGAATAACTGGACATCTTTGCCCGCTGATTTCACCTTGCATCTCGCCGAAACCCTAGCTCCAATTAGGGTTTCGGGACGTGTTCAGGATGTCCTTCCTTTATTGGACTGCTTCTCTTTCCTTCTCTAAGTTGATTCCTCATCCTTATTCAATACATATCTATTCCAAAAGGAAAATCCTAATATAAATAGAATAACAAGGAAATAAAAAAATACAACTTAAAACTTAGGTGATTTCGAAAATCACCTACTAGGGCTAACAATTTATTTTTCCTATTACATTAAAACAACATAATAGAATAAAATACCTTGACCTAATCCGTGGATTTTCTCATGAATTAAAAAATCACGTAGCCAAACCGGCATACGACCAACATACATTCAACAATAAATTAAATACATACATCACAGAATTTATGGAACCATGATAATTGGTATCACCTGCAAACAATAAAAGTATACAAATACAATTACCATAATTATATGATTAACATAAAATATCACATGATATCCATACATGATAAAATATTCCAAAATAGCATTTAATAAAATTAAAATTTTTGAAAAACACTATAAGAGATAATTTGGAAATTAATTACATCATTTCACTAAAGAAAGTAAAAAAATGGAAGCGACATCGTTTCACTAACACTTTAATAAAAAAAATATACGTGAATATTAGCAATCGTCCATCGTTCATTATTCTTTCTTAGATGCACAAAAAAACACACATGAGGCGCATGTAGTGGTCACTCTGTTCCTAAAAATAATTTCTAGATCCCCCACTGTACATGACTAATGCAAATTTTCCCTTAAAAATAATATATATACTATATTATATAATGAATTGTTAGAGTTAATCAGTTAAAAAAGGAGAAAATTTCACTTTTGGTCTCATAGGACACACCTCAGTTCGATTTTAGTCCCGATACTATCAATTTTGGTACTTTTTTAAAAAAAAATCGCTCAGTTTTAGTTTCATAGGTTTAAGATTATCAATTTTGGTCCCATGATTTTTAAGTCAAAAGCAGGATCAAAATCAATATTTTCTCCATTTAAGATCAAAAATAATAGTATCGGGACCAAAATCAAACTGAGATGTGTACTGTGAGACCGAAATGAAATTTACGCACCGAGAAGTTGAGCGACAAAAACTTGTCGGGGTTGTTGCATTTTCTTTTTGTAGTTTGTCAATTTTTTTTCTAAAAGAAGAAAGATTAGGTTAGTTTTCCTAAAGCATATTTTATTCTCATTCTATGGTTGAAAACTCACCCAAATTTAGAAACCTCAAAACCACCTCTCTCTCTCTCTCTCTCTCTCTCTCTCTCTCTCATCTCTCTTCATTTCTCCATCTAGGGTCTCTGTCTAGTTCTGATCTCTCGTCATTTCTGAATCTAGGGTTTCCAGATTTACTCCTCCAAAATATATTTCCTTCAATTGATGTTACAGATCTGGGAATCCACATTTTTTTGCTATTTTTGTAGCCAATCACCAAATTCTTAACCCCTTTCTATATTTGGAAATCTTGTTAATTAGTTTCTAAATTTGTTGATTTGATTGCTAGTTTTCTTGGCACTGTACATTCTCTCTAGCTACTCCTTCAAAGAATCAATCATTCTCTTAAAAAAATATATAAAATCACCTCTCATTTCCTGAAAACAAATCATACCTTGTGTGTGTGTGTGTGTATATATATATATATATCTAGAGAGAGAGAGAGAGAGGTAGGAAAATTAAAATGGTGAGAGGGAAAACTGAGTTGAAAAGAATCGAAAACTCTACAAATAGGCAGGTGACGTTTTCGAAGCGCAGAAGCGGGCTGTTGAAGAAGGCATTCGAGCTTTCAGTTCTTTGTGATGCAGAAATTGCTCTCATCGTCTTCTCTCCCACTGGAAAACTTTATGAATTTTCAAGTTGCAGGTGATGCCATTTTTCATTTCTATTTATTCAATTTTTATTCAAATATGAGTCAGATCTTGTTCATCTAATCATCTTTACTGTGCTACTTGAGTTTTCTATTATATAATTAAGTAATGCTCAAGGAGTCATGGTATGTAAAGACTTAGGGTACTGTATATCTTTTTTTTTTTGTTATTTATTATTTATGTTTTGCAATTTTGTAGTAGATGGGTTGTTCTTGATTATTTATAAGTCCAATGTGTTTGGAGATATATAATTTTGTAAATATTGAAGGTTTTAGTCCAAATCCCAAAGTTGTCCTCTCCAATGAGATATTCTTGAACTGAATATTGAGATCATAAGTAACATTGAACGAGTAGAAAGTGTGTGGGAAACCCCATAAAATGTAGTAATAGGATTTTAATGTATTACTTTATATTATTCTATTGGGTTAATTACTAAATAAATCACCACATTTACATCTTTTTGCAAATTAGATACCATGTTTAAATTTAGTCAATTACAACATTACGTTTTAATTTGTGTGGGATTAAACATCCCCAACTTTTCCGATGAGTTAATATGATGTATTTGGCCTAAAAATCACGTTTGGCAGCCATGTCAACACATACGAATAACAGATAACGTCAATTTTATTAGTTTTCTCAATATATTTCCTTTTTAAGAAATAAATAATTATATAAACAAATGATTTTTTTTCAATATAAAAAGAAGAGAAAATAATAAAAACGGCGTCGTTTGTTACACGTGTGTGTTGACGTGGCTGCCAATGTGATTTTTAGGCCAAATACATCATATTTAACTCACCGGGATGTTTAATCACATACAAATTAAAATGTGGTGTTGCAATTGGCTAGATTTAAACGTGGTGTCTAATTTGTAAAAGGGTGGAAACGCGGTGATTTATTTAACAATTAACCGTATTCTTTTCGATTATTTCAAGCCTAAGATGAATGACTAATTAATATTGCATCATGATCACCTTTATCAAATGTGCTTTGTGAACTAAATTTAAGGAAATTCTAAACTAGTGGTTGGGTACTATTTCCCCTAAATTTATTGTAAATCTACTGTTTTTCAGTTTTCCTACCGGACAATCAATGTAATGCAGCAATACACACATATATGTGTGTGTGATTTTTAGGGGAAGATATCTGAGCATGATTGTCTTGTCAAACATATGGGGTTTGCAGAGAGAAATTGATTAGAAGTTGAAAAAGCTGTCATAATTACTATTCACTGAACTTGAACTATATCCATGTCTCCCACCCACTTAATTTAATTATGGTCTTCTTTTTCCCACAATTTATTTGACAAAAATGTGTTATTTCGTGAAGAATTAACTCCATCAAAATCTAATTAATTCAACTTGCATGAGAGAGAGAGAGAGAGAGAGAGAGAGAGAGAGAGAGAGAGAGTCCCCTTTTGGTAAGTGGATAGTATGTGTAATATGCCAGAGATATTAGGAGACCAGATAATATTGTATTTAATTAAAATTTAGATTAATAACAAGATCATTAAGCCAGAGATTATTTTATTTCTCAAACTTTGATGGCCTACTTATACACATTCATTGTTGAGAAAATTATTATTATTATTATTATTATTATTATTATTATTATTTAAACTTATATCATATTTTATGAAAAGCATAATGAATTCTTCATTACTGTAAATGTCAACAGTGGAATCAATAAAACCATAGAAAGATATCTAACAAGTGCGAAGCACATATCAATTGGGAGAGAAACCTGCTTGGAAGAAAATGTCAAGGTACAACTCTTCATCTTTTATTTATCATTGCATTTCTATATATAGTATAGTCAATCAAATTTCGAAGTGTGTGTGTGTGTGTATATATAAAGTAGGATCTAATCTTAGTCATTCATCTATTTGATCTTCATGATCCAGATTAATATAAAATTGATGGGATTAAATATATAATTAATTAAGAGATTTATGAATTGAGGATGTGAAATATCATATCTCTCATTTTATGGTATATATATATATATATATATTCATATTACACATTTACTTATTTACTTTCTTATAATATAAAAAAATTTCCGTCTTTACATCTATAAAAAAAACTTAGATAATTAGCTAATTGAATCAAACTGGGTTAATTAATTTTTTAAATAAATTAATTTAAATTTGTGACTTAATTATTGTTTTCATAATAGCAAATTTATATGATTTGCTAGCATCTGAATTATTTCATATTAGCAGTATTTTATCTTTGTATTAACTTTGTAAAATTAATTATATCTATTTGGTTCATATTCATATTTTATAACTGACAAAAACTTGCATGCACTAGATGTATTAAGTTTATATTAGACGGTCAACATGTTGACCCGGTCAATTTGTAAAAAAGAAAAATGGTGAAATAGGTGATACTTTTTTAGGATACATATGATACTTTGTGAATTTTGAATGATACTTTTTAGTATTACAGTTGATATTGATTTTGACGGTTTTTTTTAACTTTTTTTTTCTGGCTGATACTTTTTTGAGGATACAGGTGATACTTTTGAGCTTTGAAGTGATACTTTTTAGTGTTACAGTTGATACTATACTGATTTTGAAAGATTTTTTTTTATGAGCGTTTTCCGGCGTTGACCGATCAATGCGTTGATTCGATCAACGCGTCTGATGGTGCATACATCTAGTGCATACAAGTGCTTCTCTTTATGAATAGTTTATAGTAGAAAAAAATTAATTGCATGTTAGCAACTAAATTTGATCGAATTAATAACTATTTCTTACATCATCACCATCACCATCATCATTATTATTATTAAATGATTTTTTTAAATCATAAGGCTTATTTATTTCACATTCATAATAATATTGTGCTAATATGATTATAAATATTATTAATAACATGAAATTATGTACGGAAACTATTGATCAAATAAAAACATGTGCTAATATTGCAACTAATATTAAAATAATGATATGTCAATATGATATATAAATATTGCTAATAATATGAATTTGTGTGAGGAAAAGATTGGTGAAATAAAAATTTGTATTAATATTGCAACTAATATTATAATAATGATGTGCTAATATGATATATAAATATTGTTAATATGTAACTGATACTAATATATACAAACTATTTCTTTTTGTTTATTAACACATTGAAAATAATTAAATTATTGTTAGAGAATAAACTGAAAAATTAAATTAATGATTTTCTTACAAAGATCCATGAAATTTTTAATTAAGTAGAAAGAGAAAATCATAATATATTGCTTCAAGATAGGACATTTCATAAAATATAGGATTTGATATTCTAAAGACTTTTGTCCTATTTATTTGAGATCAATATTGAGCATATAAATTAAATAATTTGATAATTCGGATTAATTCATAGTTTCTACACTCGGACGAGTTTTCATTTTAACCACTCATATATACACATTCTACATATATATGAAACAGCTTATGACAGATGAGAGCACATCTGAATTGTGTAAGAAGGTCGAGTTCCTCGAAGAATCTAGAAGGTTAGTCATTACCCTTGTTCGTAGTCGTCCGTTCTTTATTACTTAATTCGTCTCATAATTGTAGTCTCTTATATCTTTTTTCGCCGTCTCAAAATTATAGTTAATTTTCGCCGTCTCATAAGTAAGGTTTTAGTAGAAAAAAATTATTTAATTCTATGTTGTGACGTATATTACATATATTTTCTTAATCTGTGTGAAAATTGGAGAGGAGTGGAGGGATTATTATTATTTGCAAACAAAACCGGATATCTGAAATTAAATATTGCTAGGGGTGTAAATGAGTCGAGCCAAATCCGAACATACATATGTTCAAGCTTGTTTGAAATGATATCGAGTTTTAAATTTTATGTTTGAGTTTGTTTGATTATCTATCGAGTCGAGCTCAAACGAGCTTTATTCGAGCCGAACACGAGTCGAGCTCGAGTAGTTTGATATTTTTACACATGTTTGCTTATTTTTTACTTATCGAGCTCGAGTTCGAGCCGAGCTTTAAATTTTATCGAACATAAAATTATGTTCAAACTTGTTTGATATGCTTATGGAACCGAGCCCGAACGAACTTTTAACGAACGAACACGAGTCGAGTATCGAACTATTTGATTTGATTTTCAACCCTAACTATTGCACATATGATACTTCAGAAGACTCTTGGGAGAGAGTTTAGATTCTTGTTCAACAGAGGAGTTAGACCAGGTCGAACGACAGTTGGAACGTAGTTTAAGAAGCATCAGAGTTAAGAAGGTACGTGTATATATTAAAACGTTGAATTATTTTTGTTAAAATTTTGGAAATTAAATTGTACGTATTCAAGTCATATATATATATATATTTATTCAGCAGTTATATATATTGATTTTATTAGATTCGAGTATACTTAATTAATACTTTTTGACCTCAGAGTACATTATTGAACGAGCATATTGATCAGCTGAAGGAGAAGGTAAAATATTTTATTACTTGACACATCTTAATTACAGTATATTTCGGCAGCAAAATTTCAGATGGAGTTTCGATTGATATTGAATCTTGATGTAGGAAAAGAAACTGACGAGAGCAAATACAGAACTAAGGAAAAAGGTAGGAGTTGAACTCAATTTTCACCATTTTTAATAGGGGTTCAAATTTCCGGTTATATTTCGATGTGTTTCATTCCGTGATTCACCGTAAAATTTATGATTTTACTAATAATTATTATAAAATAAAAATCAATTATAATATAAATAATCATAGTCAATATTTATTATCAAAAAATGAATTTAAAAAGTTACAAATTTTAATTTTGAACTAATCGACCATAATCATGAATTATTAATTGGAAATTAAAAATTAATACTAAAAAATAATTATAAACCCTAATAATTGGGTGGTGAACCCTAAAAAAATCTTAAAATTAAATTAAATCATAAAAAATATAATTGAAGAAATATGATAAAAATAATATAATTTAAAAATGTAACACGGAATGTAACATAGGGAAATAAGTGTTCTAATAGATTGAATTATGCCGTTGAGTTTGCATGCTAATTAAAGCAAGTGTACATGCTTTTTTACATCATATTATAATAATTAATAAGATCGAGGTAGTAGTATTTTTGGTCACGTAAATTAAGGTGTAGCAATTTTGTTTTTTTAAACTTTAAAGTACTTCACATTTCCAATAATATATTTAGAATTTAATTTTACCATAGCTTGAAGTTTTCATGAAATCCAAATTGATCAACTATTTATTAAATTGAGTTTTAATAAACTTTTTGTGGTTCCCAGCATACAACCGTGAAATTAAAAAGAACTTAAACTGCCCTATTTTTTGAAGTTATATATATATATATATATATATATTTTAACTCACACATCCGACTTATGGTATTGAAGAGATTCGAACCCGTAATTTTTAATATCCAAACAACTTCACTCCACCACTAAATCGAAGTTATATTAGCACGTGAATGTTAATTTGGCCACTCTAATGATATCCTTTTTTATTCTTTGATTTAGAAGAGGTCGAGGGGAGATGGGAGAATAATTTTGTAATATTTTTCAAATATTAATAAATTAAAAATATTACTGAAGCATATTTTGGTAAGCATGATTGAAGTAAATAAATTTAAAACTTTTTGGTTAAAGTTAATTTCTTAGGCAAATTCTTCTGCACAACGGTTATATATGACGCTTATATTAGAATGATATTTTTCAGTCTTAGAAAAATTTAGTAATAATTATAAAAATCCCCCACATTTTTTAGCAGTATAAATAAGTTAATATAATATTTTTCAGTATTAAAACGATATTTTTCAATATTAGAAATGATATTTTTTTTCCCATTTAAAATATAAGATTTTATATACACAATTGATTAACTCAACATCAACCCAATTTCTTAAACTTTCAGCGCTAGCTAGTTTCCCATTTGCACTATCTATATTTGACATGCATTTGAATGTTTTTTTACTTTTACTTTCATTATAAAACAAAAATTATAATGTCGTAATTAAGGTCCAAAGATTTGATTCAAATAATTAAGATTACACAAGGACTAGATGTCTACCTATAAACATATAAGAATATGATTTAAATATAATCAAATACCACTACAAAAGCATGATATTAACATAGAAAAAGGTATCGGTTATAAGTTATGTATGTTTACTATAATAAATTAAAAAAAAAAGTATGAAAATCCAAGTAAAAAATGAAAATATATACATCTTCTTTATGTGTTTTTCATAAGTGTGTGTGTATATATATTAAGAAAATATATAATAACAAATTGAGCATGTGCAATAGTTGCTTTATTAAAATTAAGTAAGGCCTAGTGTTGTATAATTAAGACCTTCCTACATATCAAATTACATAAGTAGAGTTAAAATCCGATTTCAAAAATTAATAAATTACAAATATGTCATTAAATATAAGTTTTTTTAATGGATTGTATAAATAAAAGAAAAAAGAGACAGAACCTAAAAGTCCTAGAAATCACATGTTGAAAACTTAGGGGATCAGAGCGTCATTAAAACCCATATAGAAAACTCAAAGGAGAGAAAAACCATATGGGAAAAAGAGTACCCCTCTAAACAAAATGAAACAAACCAGGAGAATGAAAGTCCTGTAAAACATCATCCGAAATACGAGAAATAACAAAAGGCCAAAAACCAGAAGGGACAACAGAGGAAGCTAAAATATCTACAACACGATTCCACTCTCTATAAATATGAGAAACACAAAAGTGAATATTATCAATGAAATCCATAGCAGCACGCCAACGAGCTTTGAGTTTGAATTCAAATTTCTAACTGTGCAAATTAATGTATTTAGTTGGTGCAGCATGACATGCTACCTCCACAAGGACCTATTTTTCAAGCTATGGACGTGGAAACTGCATTATTCATCGGGCCACCTTCCGACACGCTGTCGCAAACGCCATGAATCATTCTTACTCTTTTGATGAAATATAAAATATTTTTTAGATTTCAGCATAAATAATGTGTATATATCTCGTTAGACCTTGTTCCTTTTTTTTTTTGGATGTCGAGGATAATTCGCAGTCGCTATCGTGGTACGCACTGGGTAAACTCCGTTCCTGTGTAATAGCCTGCAAATCTACACAGGCAGTGGCGGATGGAAGGGGGGTCTAGGGGGCACTTACCCCCCTACCCCGCTCCCAAATTTTTTTTTAGTATGGTTATTTAGTTAAATTCTATTTTTGCCCCCTAATTTTATTTTATTTTTAATTTAAGGTTCTTTTGTTAGGCTTGATATATTTTGAAAAAATATATGATATTAATTTACATATAATTGAGCTTGAAATTGGGCCTCACTCAAATATATAAATAAATATTGGAATAAAATTAAATACACACAAATCAAAATAAATTCTCTCAAATCTCTCTTCAATCAAAACAAATTAAACAAAGTAGGGTTAAATTAGCAATTCGACTTTTATGAATTAGATTACATATATATTTATTAAATTGATATCAATTTCAATTTAATAATGAATCATGATTGAATTGCATTATTTATTTATTTTAGTTTTTTATTTGAAATTATTGATTATGTTATTCGCATAATTTATTTTATAAATTATATATTGTGAATTTTTCATTTTATTAATTCACCACATGGATTATAATTTCTACCTCAAATGATTAGTATGAATGAATTATTCTTCGAAATTTTATTGTTAGTCATAACCAATTAAATTTCAATTAACGAATTAGTTTATATTAGAAAAGAATTCAATTCAAATTTTAATTATTTATGTTATTATTTTCAGTTATTTATTTTAATGAAAACAACATTCTTTTATATTTAATTTGGGGAAGGGAAAGAAAGACGAAAGTGTAAACTGATCCTAAAATGATATCGTTTCACTTGAAAAAATAATGAACAAATGAAAATGGTGTCATTTCACAAATACACCTATGGTAAAAAGTAATTAAATGCATAATTATTCATAATCATCTCATTTTTAATGTTCTTTCTTAACGGCACGAATAAATAGGAAGTACGAACAATTGTCGTTTCGCCTCCTTAAAGAAAATTTTCTGGATCCGCCCCTGTACACAGATGATCGGAGGTAAACCACACTTGGCAAAAGTGGAGTAACTACCCGATCATGCATGCATGCTTGTTGATCGAAGAAAGCCATTGCATGAATTTTCGCATGCAGTTACTTAATTTGATGACATTTTATACCAAGTTTATTTAATTTTTTAACAATTGTAATTTTATATCTAAAAAGAAAGATGGCTATCATGTTATATGTTATGTTGTTTTGAGTATTGGTAATGAAAGAACGATTGTTTAATATCTATCTATACTATGTTTAAAAGTAAGATAGTTACTTTGAATAAAAATAATAAGTTTTCCCGCTTAAATATACTTTCTACAAATGAAAATATAATATTTATTAATTAATTGATATTTATATTACGTACATAGTTAGTTAATTATATAGTCATTCAATAATTGAATTTCAATATTACAAATTACTTTTTTATTTTGCAAAATAACTCTTTTCATCAAAATTTATTTTGTTCATCAGATGAAAAAAAAAATTAATTCCTAAATTTTGTGGTCTATAATTTGTTGATCTACATCTAATTTGCTAGATACCTAACTTTTTCTTTATGATGAACCACAATTTTATGTCAATTATTATTAGTATCAGTATTATAAGTGAATGTTCTAATATATTAATTTGGAATATTTTTAAATTTTAAGTTAATTAAATATATTAAAATAAATCAAGATCCACATCCAAAAATTAAATATACATTATTTAAATTTTCAAATTAAATTTATCAATCAAGATACACATCCAAAATTTTAAATTAAACCTAAATAAATTTATGAATTTGAATGTATTAATTGAACTTAGCAATTAATTGTTAAATATATTTATAGTTTTGAAGATAACATATTATGGTCAAGAACTTTATATATATTTTTAAATAATTATAACTCTCTCTTTTTTTCAAACAAAATTCATCCTACATCAAAGAACTTATAATATTGTTATGCATGAACAAATTATAAATTATGAGTTACAATAATGATATTTCCACTTTTATTGGTCTTTCAGTTGGGATCAAGTATAATATTTTGATATTTGATATTATCATTTAATATTAAATATTAAATATATTTAAAATTTTTGGATTTTAATTTAATTAAATATATTAAAAAGTTCAAATGAAATATTTTAAAAATATCGATTTAAATTTTCAACTCATAATCCATATAAAAGTTGAAGCACGTACAATTTGCAACTCAACTCGAAATATTCTTGCAAAGCATATACAATTTCACCAAAGAATCAGAATTAATAGAAGGGGATTTAAAGGAGTTTAAGGAAGGGTTTTGGAGATTAAGTTGGCTTATAATTCTAAGATATTATTCATTCCTTTTTTTTTATAAACATGTAATAAGTTGGCTTTTTTCGTTTAATTTTTGGTTGCTAAATCCGCCAACTTTTGTGGTCAATTTTTATTTTATCATATTTACATTTTATTATTGCTCTATCTACTATGTGATTATTTTATTCACCGTTATTATTTGTTATTATATATTCCACAATAATATTAAATTACGCTTTGTTTAGATATATTTTTTCTACCTATTTAAAATTATAAATATAATGTCGAATATATAAAGTATCAATTGATAAAATTAAAATTATTCTATATTTTATTTTATTACTATTACAATAAACATATCAACTAACTTTAAATTTAAAAGGAATTTACACTTTGATACCTACATTTTGGACACTTTTTCAAAAATGACCCACTTTATTATTATTAGCAAAACATTACCCACTTTTTCAATTTTTTTGCAAATCTAACCTCGATCAAATTTACAGCCTAGAATATCCATGTGGCATGCCCAATAAATTTATTTTATTTTTAGTTCATAATTGACATGGAATATCCAGGTAATATTTTTTATTGGAGCAAAAAAGCCACGCAAGAATTCCGGCGTGCCACATAGATATTATAGGCTGGAAATTTGATCGAGGTCAGATTTACAAAAATTTTGAAAAAGTGGGTACTGTTTTGTTAATAGTAATAAACTGGGTCATTTTTGAAAACGTGTCCAAAATATAGGTTTCAAAGTGTAAATTTTCCAATTTAAAATGTGTAAACTAATCTCCGTACATCGTACGGAGGTAATACTAGTATTGTCTAAAAGGAACACATTTCAGATTCAAAATCTACCATTCCGACACTCCCTTTCTTCAACTTAAAATGAAAATGATAAGTTTTTATTATATTTTTTTAGTTTATTAGTTTTTTTTAATATATCGGTTTCTATTTCTGAAAATATGACGATTTGGGTGAGAAATATGAAAATAAATTATAGAACTCTGTTGATAACTTTATTTTATTTTGTTATTAATTTTAATAATTTTGTTGTATCGTTAAACTTAGTAATCAATATTAAATTTTCATTAAACCATATATAAATTACTATTTATTTTCAACTTAAAAATGTTGCTCTTAATTTTCGATCTATCAATCATTATAGATCAAATTTTAACCTAAACTTATATCCCCATCCCCCAACCAATATGACTGAACAGATTATTGTTCTAATTGTATAACTAATTAATTATTATTGTGACGCTAGTATTAAAATTTAACTTGACATCATCAATACTAATGATTACAAAAAACAAAAAAACAATACTCGTGAATATATTTTAACTGATACAAACTATAATATAAACCAACAAAAATAAAGTTCAATATATAAAAATTGGATTGTTTTATTATATTATTTTTATCCAAATTAAATTATTGGAGGTAAAAGAGTAAATATGAGCAAATTTAACAGAAGAACAAAACCCTAAACTCACACACCATATGTAGCATATTAGAAATAATTAAATACTTGAAGATTAGAATTCATGCAATAACTATTAATTTTAGAAGTTATCAATAATTGAATTGAAAATATAATAAAAGAATTGCAATATGGAGAGAAATATTGGCAAAAATAACTTGTAATTAAAACATTAGCTTCAAAAAATAATTGAAGCGCCCAAAATATTATTTGGCTAGGTCCATTGTTGTTTCTTACACTTTACATTATTCAGCAACCGACGAAAGCTAATAACCAAACACTATTTGTCACAATTTTTTATTTTTATTTTTTGTAAAATTAAAATATAGATGCACGATTGAATGTAAAGTGACAATATATTTAGTGTGAATAATTAAAATACATGTTACACTCGTATCAATTAGCTCGAGCGAGGTGGAGAACTATAATAAGTGAAAGTTTTGAAGTGGATTAGAAAACATTAATAATTTGAGCAATCATCTCAGACCAAAGAGTGCAAGATATATGTTGGCTCTTAAAATGGAAAAACAACCTGTTACAAAAATAAAACATATATAATAACAAATAAAATATTCAAATAAATATTTTTTTACTGGCATCCACCAACTTTACAAGATGATCATTTATCGTTAATTCTCACTCATCAAAAACTATTTTGACCTTACCTATAATATTTGATAAACAAAATATGTTAATATGCATCAATGTACTGGAATATAATAAAATGGAATCGCATTAATTAAAAAATATTTAAATAATGCCAAATAACATACTTTTATATGATTATGCGGGGTTCATTAGTGTGGATAAATAACGAAAATCAAACATATAGGATTGAAAAATCAGATCATTAGGAATATGGACTGCTCAAGTATTAGATGAAGAAAAAAATTAAACACACATGGTGTTATTTTGTGCCCATCGTATTGTTTTGCATTTTGAAATACAAAAATGCATACAATTTACCTTTTTTGGAGTTTGATGTGTGCAAGATTTTCTCCGTGAATGTTCCGATGGATCTGGTCACCTTGGCGATCATAAAAAACTAACTCATAAGTTGAATTATTCGTCTTGAATCTTCCATATCCGAGCTGTTTATATGCACAAACAACTAGCAACTTCAAAATCTGCCCTAGAAGAGCCCATCTTCTAAACGTGATTAATCAAATTGTAAACGGGGACTATGGAAAGAAAATATAACAAAATAGTTTTGAATATTGGCAATAAAACAAGAAATATAATTATATGAAAGTTTATTGATAAAAAAATACATGGTAATTCAAGCTTCAGAAAAGTATGAAAGTTGCCTTGGAAGAGCCCATCTTCTAAACGTGATTAATCAAATTGTAAACGGGGACTATGGAAAGAAAATATAACAAAATAGTTTTGAATATTGGCAATAAAACAAGAAATATAATTATATGAAAGTTTATTGATAAAAAAATACGTGGTAATTCAAGCTTCAGAAAAGTATGAAAGTTCTCCTTATATCTGATATCAATATATTGATATAAGGAGAACTTGTAATTATGAAACAAATAAATTATTTTATTAGAAATCATAAAAATAAATTGATCGGCTTATTGTTTCCATAGGTGATTGAATCATATTTGTGCAACACAATTTTATGGGAATATGTATAACATATATACACCATAATAAATATATAATTATGAGGATATCTATATAAATAATTTTCACAGTTGATAGGGATATGCATATAAATCGTTTCCACAGTTTATTGATTCAAAATATTGGTACTCAATATTTAAGCAGATATCTATGCAATATATGTGTTAATTGTACGTCACTATATATACCTAGTATTACAAATAAAATAAAAATCTTATGTGATAGTAGATATTATTAATTTTTATGTAGACAACTTGCATAGTATATATTAAAATCTTATGTGATAAGATTTTTATATTTATGGAAAAATATATATGTTTTTAATCATTTACAAAGAAAATAAAAATATTTTAACATAAAAAGATAATTTTCAGTTTTGGAAAGGTGTAAAAGAGCGGAAAAACTAATATTTTCTATTTTTGAATACGGAGTCGTTATTATATATTAGGGATAATTTCACTTTTAGTCCTATTAGAATAGGGTCAAACACTTTTGGTCTCATATCTTTCGTTTTCGGTCTCATAGTTTATTAGCTCGACACTTTTGGTTCCATATCTTACGTTTTTGGTCCCATAATTTATTAGCTCGACACTTTTTTTTTCAAGATTTTTAGTCCTAAAACTAACATTATATTTTTTCTTTTTTTTTCAACGTTTTTTTTTCTGTATATTTTGTCGAGAATTTTGCTGAACAAAAATCGTATATTGGCAAGAAATTGAAATGGTTTTGTTAGGCATTTTGCTGAACATTTGTAGGGCATTTTGCTTGATATTTTGTTGAATATTTTGCTTAATTTTTTTTAAATATTATGTTATTTTGTTGGGTATTATGCTGATTTTTTTGTTAGATATTTTCCTCTTTTTTTCTTAATGATTTGCTGAAAAAATGAAGTCAAAATGTCATTTAAATAAATAAATATATATATATACACACACACACACACACACACACACACATACTGCACTTGAAACTAAAAATGTCGAAAAAAAAATATTTGGGACCAAAAATGCCGAGCTAATAAACTATGGGACAAAAAATGAAATATATGGGACTAAAAGTGTTTTGACCGTATTCTAGTAGGACTCAAAGTGAAATTATATATCTCTTATATATTATATAGATTTAACTGCAAAAATATTCATAAATTTTGTCGAAATAAATAATTTAGACACGAATTTTAAACCATCACAATAATTTCTCCACATTTTTATCCGTAACAAAATAGACAAGCCCAGTATTTTTCCATTACTGAAAAATCAACTCGACACGGATTTAAATCTTCTCAACACAACCAGATCGAGTGCGTGAGTAAAAAAAAAAAAAAATCAATTTGGCACGCGGCTTATTGTTTGAAACTACAAAATCTAAGTTAGAGACCTGTCCCACTGTGCACATGGAAATATAAACATTTCAACTTGGTTTTCCATTCACCTAAAATTATTTGACTTGTTTGTTTCTACAAAAAATCAAAAGCATCGCTATTGCAACATTTTAAAATCCCAGAAATCGTGCTATAATTATTGATTTTGTTAATATTCATGGACATATATTTTTTGAAATTAACCAAAAGTAGTGGATGTCATTTTTTTAAGCAGTTTGTATGACTTGTTTTTTACTCTAAAATAAGTACCCTACAGAAATTTAAAGTTATTCAGAATTGATTCAGTAGCTTCCCTTGGATGCAAACACAAGTGCTCCAATCATCACTAAAAGACACTCAATTTTGGACCAATGAAATTTTACACGTTTTCTTTCACATATATTCCCTTTAATTATATATATATATATATATATATATATATATATATATATTATGTCTAGAGTAACTCTCAATTGCTATCGAGGTGCGGACTGAATAAATATCGCCCTTAGGCCATCTCCAACAGTTTTCACCAGAATAGAGTTAACTGTACAGTTAAGATTACATATTTTCAATTTTCATCTCCAACAGCATCACCCTACAATGGAATATTCCATTTTTATATTCTTTACTATTGATTTAATTTTTTTATCGAATTATTTAATTGAATATGATTATATATATATATATATATTAATATTCTTGCTCATTATTTTTTATTTTTAATTAATAAATAATTAAATTTTATTTTTATTTTACAAAAATTAAAAGATTCATGTAAAATAATCAACTTATTCAAAATAAAATTCAACATTTCATAATAGATCATTTAATAAAAACATAAATTACATGTCATAACAATTACATCTCTGAATTTGAATATATTTGTGGTTTTGTATTGTTTATTATAATATATTTGTGGTTTTGTATTGTTAATTCTGTTTTTATTAATTATGTAATTTGTGTTTTAAAATAATTGAAAGAAATCTAATACAAAATATAAAAAATCAACCAAATATATATATATATATATATATATATATATATATATATTACTACATTTATCTAATGAAAGAAAGAAGAAAAATAAAAAAAAATCTTGCCGAGATGAACAGTACCTCGGTTATTTAATCGATGTATTGTTCACATCCCCTATATTTAACGTGCCGAGCAGCAGTTGTCGGAGAACGAAATTATCAAATTTCACGCCAGTTTTGCCGTCTAGCGAGCCGCCGTTGATCTATTGGAGAAGCTCTTATGTAATAGCCTGCAAACCACGCAGGGGTAAACCACACTTGGGTGTGAAATCTGAACACATGATCTCACACGTACCACATTTTAATTAATTAGTATGAGATTAATTTTAATATATCTACATCTGTAATTAACTACAACATGTAGAAACGGCGATTTAATGCATCATTTATTAATCTTGAAACTTAATTAATTAATATTAGTGGTTAGAAATTTCAGAAATAGTGACAATTATTGGCTGAGATAATTTAAATCTATATATCTCTCTAGTACTCTATGTTAATTAAAGTCGATATATAGGTTGTAAAGTGAACATGTTCATTTATAAAAGACGTTACTTTTTCTCTGTATATTATTTAGTGTCTTAATAGTTAAATCATTGTAATTTTAAAAGTACCTAGTGCAATGCGCATGTGTGATGGAAGACGTTCATTAAGTTATAACTAAAAAATATTATACTCAAAAATACTTTAATTTAAATATAAAATTTTAATATATAGCATCTGATTTGATAATATTTATCATAATTATTCATACAATAGCAACAAATTATAAGTGTATTACAATGCTTTGGATCTGAAACTCAAACTGAGTACAAGAAAAGTTGAAGAGTAGAACCGCAAGAAATACAAGAAAAGAAAACGAAATAATACAAAGAAATAAACAACACAAATTGGGTTCTTTGTCGTCTCCCTCTTGTGTTGTCTTGATGACATTTGTCTTTGATGTATTCAACCATGTGCACTTTGTTTTGCCCTTCTTTTTCTTTGGAACAGTGCTAATTACGTTTAGCCATGTGCCCTAACTTGTCACAATTGAAACAAGTAACAATGAACATATTCATTGGCTTTATTAATCTGGTTCAACCTCTTTCACTTGTTGCTATTTGATGGTCGAGCACATCGTTCTATTAAGTTTGCCTTGATCTCAATAGAGGACTCTTGGTCTTGGATCAACCTTTAGATTATCAGCCTCAATTTGAAGCTTAACAACAAGATCTTCAAGATTCATCTCTTTTCGTTTATGCTTTCTTGAAGTCTTTCCAACAAGTTGGTAATTTTTCAGTCACTGCACCAACAATGAAAGCATTTCAAAGAGCCATCCATCAACATGAACATCATGCATAATGAGCTGAAGCACTTGGTCCATCACTGATCGGGTGTCAAATATCTTGTAATTGAAGAACTTTGCCACCACGAATTTTTTAGTTCCAACATCCTCAGTTTTATACTTATTTTCAAGTGTTTCTCATAGTTGTTTTTTTTTTGGCAATCATTACATTAGCATATACAAAATATAAACCATCAACTAGCCAATTTAAAAAGCAATTTTTACAAAGAAAATCAATGTTGATCCACTAGTCGTATGTATTCTTTTGTTGAGGTCTTTCTCCACTTCAGCAATGACAGAAATTTCCTCCTTTATATGCAAAACAAGTCCAAGAGTAGTGAGATACAATAAAAAATATGAAATGACTTTATCTTTTTAGTAGTAGCACCACAATTCCGACAAAGTTTTGACAAACTAGACAATGTAAAAACTTGGAGAAACAAGCTATGTGACTAATTAATTGATGTATGTCTATGCTTGTGAATTTCGTGACCATCTAGCATGCTAGAGTATCCTATTTACAGACACATATCCATCTCAAGTAGGGTTACAGATTGATGGAACCGAGAATCCTTTCACTGCGTGTTGTTTGAATAAAACGATTTCGATCATAATATTAAACATCCCATTTGATATTCAAACCGAATCTAAATCTCATGCGTAATGAAAGAACATAGATTATTAGATTTACTTTGCAAAGTAGATGTTCTTGATGTAGGGTTGATAGTTGATAAACTGTAGCACTGTAACTCACGATCAAACCAACTTTTTGATCTTCTAATGTATGACATTTCTTTGATCAAGACTTCGTGTGGGCGACGATCCTCCAAACCTTAAAGAAGCTTGAAGATGAAAAACTCGTGACTCAAAATTTTCGAAAATGTATTCTTCTTTTGGAATTTTTCGTCTATGAGGTGTGCTAGCTATAATTTTTCATCTCCATTCATCGAGTATAAATAGGATTATAGCAGGGTTCTAGAAGGATAATTAGGGTTGGGTCTCCAACATGTTTTAAATTATCTATGCCCAACTCAGAATATAACTTAAACACATTAATATTAATTTAGTCCACTGATGAATTAATATTGCACTACCGCTCAAATCAATTAATTTCTCATGTTTAATATATCGAATATCTATTAATTAATTCAAATATACTAATAGTTGTATTAATTAATTTCTTATCTATGATCAATACTACTCAGCATTATTATTATTATTATGTTGGATAAAATCCACCTGCAGAGTTTAATATGAGAATCATAATGAGTTACTCAAGAGGGACAACATCAACTCAGCATATCGAGACAAGGTTTTCTTTTACAATTAGTAACCCATCAAATATAGTACTACCCAATCTATCGAACTTATTGATTCTTAACTGAAATCTCACTTATTGATAAATGAAAATAATAAGCATTAAATACACATGCCTACTTATTACATAATGATTAAGAATAAGGAAATAAGGCAAATACAAAAAGTAATTATTTTAGTATCAACCCCAACACATGTTAGGGTTTAAGGACAATCAATCTCATTTGTAACATCCGGGAGTTACGAGGGTTGTCATCAATCCTAGGTATGTAACCTGCAGGAGTTACAACCTCCACTAAAACATCACTCTTCGTGAAAATACAAAATTACATAAAAAACCTACATATTCAACACTATGAATTTTTCAGAAAATATAGGGAAGATATATAGTTCAAAAATCACTCGAAATATTGATAAATTCCTGGTTAGATACTTCAACTATGTCTCGACCAGTCATCCCCTTAATGATGAAAATAAACGTTTTCATAAAACTATTAGTTTTTGCTAGCAATTAACATTAATTTAATGTGTAAAAAACTTTTACAATATAATTTCAAGTGATTCGTTCAATAATATATTCCAATGTGGGTATGGTTAGAAAGTTCTCATCATGAATTTTTCGATGGTACTCTCAATACATCAATTGAATGTCAAATGATGGAGTAATTGAATTGACAAATCTAGGAGGCTATGGTCTATATTCGTGACTTAGATTGAAAATTATGAAGTTGATTTGATGTTAAATATTAAAATTGAATAGGGGTTTGAAACTCCAAAGCATTAGCTATATAACCATGGTCTCAATTTTTTATTCTATTAACTATAAATGATACAATTGAGCCTCAAATTACACCACCAAATTTTAAATTTTTAATTAACCTTGATTACTAAAGGAAAACTAATATTTTTTTTATGAAAAGGGGTTGATTGGACCATTGAAAATAGTTTACGGTACTAACTGGATCGAGTTACAGTGAAGTGTATAACAGGGAATTCGCTAATATCCTGAGGGTATTTTTGGACCATTTCCCAAACATATAATATTACAATACTTTTCAGTACCACCGTTGTTGTTGTTGTTATTGTTGTTGTTGTATGTGTGTGTGTAATAATTTAAATACGTGTGTGTGTGTGTGTTGTGGGGGGATGACTTAGGGGGAAATTCTACTTTGGTGATTGGGGCACTAATACATCATTTAAAAAATAATAAATTTGTATTAGATAAATAATAAAAAAATTATTATAATGTATTAGTGGTTTGGGTAGTACCCTAACTGGTAGGATAGTATTCCCCATGAGTTAGGTACTAAGGCACTCGTCCCCATAAAAAAAATTATGGGTAATTACCCATGTCCGTAATCATACTATTAAGTCGGTAATTTCTTTACTCATCATTGATAATTTTTACAAGTATCTATAGAGTTCGTTACTCATTATCATTCCAATTTGTGATATATGTATTATTTTAAAAAGATGGGACAAATGTCGAGGGGGAAACAAAGAGATCTTTTACAATATTTTGAAAAGAAAAGAAAAACAAAGAAAAAGGAAAAAGAAAGTGAAAATGTCTCATTCAATATGTACGAGTTTCCGTCCAAATATTATCCTACAACACTTAAATTAAATCACATGGTATATCTATGTGTCTCTAGTTTGAATTGACAAGTAAAATTGAGGTGAAATGTATCAAACCCCTCGTGATATTTAAATTTTGTACGAAGACGCCTTTGTGTTTTTATGTGTGTGTGTAACTTCTATTTTTCTATTTTTGTTTTTCCAAAGTACCTTAATATTTAACTAAAATTGATCGAAATATTTAATACCAATTAAATAAGGGGTGTTGCTATATACACCACATTTTTTACTCTTCACACCATATATTAATTTTCATTTTTTAAATTAATTATAAATTTACTAAAATATCCTTATTAAAAGAAAATAAAATAAAAAAATGAAAAATGAAAATATCAATTAAAAAAAAAAAAGAAATTGCCATTCGGCCCTTCTTAATCTTTACGTTACTTTCCTCATCTTCTCTCATCAACCCCGTTGCCGCCGCCGCCCCCATTTCTCCAACCAAAAACTGAAATTATTCCCATCATTCCTCTCCAGCTCCCTTTTCACACCGTCTCATCATTAGAGTTCTCGAACATGAA
Source organism: Perilla frutescens (assembly GCA_026008535.1). Classification (NCBI taxonomy): domain Eukaryota; kingdom Viridiplantae; phylum Streptophyta; class Magnoliopsida; order Lamiales; family Lamiaceae; genus Perilla; species Perilla frutescens. The sequence goes on from BRKX01000001.1 coordinate 5,030,583, forward strand.
CTTCGTCTACCACCACTCCGTCCGACTCTACCGCTGCCAAGATGACTATCGCGATATTCCGTTCAATTTCCATTGCAGAAGTGGCATTTTTCGTCCATGGGCTCATCATCTCCGGCGAGGCAGCAACGTCAGAAGAGAAGGAGATGATGCAGTCAACATCCCAGCTTTTCTTTTCAATTTTTATTTTATGTTTAATAAGGGTATTTTAGTAAATGTATAACTAATTAAAAAAAGAAAATTAATTTGTGATGTAAAGAATAAAAAAATGTGGTGTATATAGCAACACCCTTAAATAAGAGTATTTTGGTCCAAAATTTCAAAAATTAAAATTGTGCATAGTTTCGTGCAATTTAAAAAACATAGTAAGGTTTTGTACAAGATATTAATAACACATGGCACCTTGACAAATTAATACCCACAAAATTGTCATTATTTTGCCGTGTGTCTCTTGCAAGTTTTCCAAGCAAATTCGTTTAAGCATCCAATGTAGATTTTACACACTCACAATATATATATATATATATATATATATATATATATATATATATATAGCCTATACATAGTCCGAATCCAAGGCCGATTATAATCAGAAGAGGCTAGCCAAAACTCAACAACATAATTAACTGACCTCTCTCTCTCTCTCTCTCTCTCTCTCTCTCTCTCTCCAATTGACATGGTGACATTAGAAGCAGCTTTGCTTCCATCAAAGCTAAAGCTATCCTCTCCACTCCCACAAGAAATAAACACTTTCTTTCTTGGCACAGCGACAAGGAAAAAGAAGAAGAATGAAGCCATAGTCCCTGTAAGTTTCTCGATCTATCTTAATTTTACAGTATAAGATGAGATTATACATGAGATATATACTATATAACCTGCAGATATTCATGATTAAAATATTTGAGTTAATTTATTTGTGTTTGTGGATGATGAGCAGGTAGCTAGACTACTAGGGCCAGCAGTTTTTGAGGCTTCAAAGCTGAAAGTTGTGTATTTAGGAGATAAAAATGAAGAGAATCTGCCAAGAACTTACACACTCACACACTGTGATATCACCTCTAAGCTCACTCTTTCCATCTCACAAACCATCAACACTTCTCAGGTAATTAACTGTATTTTCTCTTCTCAACAATACATGCATATATATATATATATACACATACGAGGCAAAACTTATTTTAGCCACTTAAACTTTAAAACATATTTATTTTAGCTAGTAAGTTTTAAACATACTTATTTTAATCACTTTGGACGAAAATACCCCTGTGCGCACTGGCGTAACAAGCAGGGGCAAAATAGTAATTCTGACTAAAAAAACATATTTAAAAGTTAGTGATTAAATTAAGTTTTTTAAAAGTTTGATCGGGTAGTTTTATATATTTCGAATATATATATATATATATATATATATATATATATATATAATTTTCCTTTTAAATCTATGAATGTATTATATTTTTATGGTTTCAGTTGCAAGGATGGTACCACAGACTGCAGAGAGATGAAGTGGTGGGTGTTTGGAAGAAAATAAAAGGGAAAATGTCGTTGCACGTACATTGTCACATCAGCGGTGGTCATTTTCTTTTAGATCCTTTGGCTAAGCTAAGATACTATATCTTCTGCAAAGAACTCCCCGTGGTAAGTCATATAAAACAAATTCTAACATACAATTATGATCATTTTAACCGTCATTTTTGAAAATTGATGGTCAGATTATGACGGGCTTATAGAGACGAGCAAATTATATGTTAGATTGGATGTCAATTTGATTTATAAAACTTTGGGGATATAGTGGAAATATATAAAACTAGCCGGTCAAACTTTTAAAAAACTTAATTTAGCCACTAACTTTTAAATATATATTTTTAGCCAAAATTACTATATTGCCCTTGCTGGTTGCGCGTAGTGCCAATGCGCACAGGGGTATCTTTGTCCAAAGTGGCTAAAATAAGTATGTTTAAAACTTACTAGCTAAAATAAATATGTTTTAAAGTTTAAGTAGCTAAAATAAGTTTTGTCTCTATTGAATAACACACAAATTCAAAGTTGGTGTTTTAATTGCCTATTTTTAAAGTTCATGTTAAATTTGCAACTAAGCTCAAAGTTCATGATTTTTACGGCAATTAACCTTAGTAATCGTTAATGTATCCTTGCCCACGAGCGGCCCTCATCGCATAACTCAATTAATGTGAGAATCAGAGTGAAGTAATATTTCCCTTACACGGAAGGAATGAGATACAATTCCTACTAGTAAATAATAATGTTTGCATTACATGTTGAACACACACCGATCGAAACATATCCCGCGATTTACCTGTAACATGCACCGGGCTCTTTCATGCCCATTTTGATAAAAGAAAAAAAAAAGATAAAAATAAAAATGTGAAGATGGATTATGATGTGCAGGTGTTGAAGGCATTTGTACATGGAGATGTGTTGTTCAAGAATTGCCCAGAGCTGCAGGAGGCCTTGGTTTGGGTCTACTTCCATTCGAACATTCCAGAATTCAACAAGGTGGAGTGCTGGGGCCCACTTTACTTGGCTTCGGGCGAATGAGATTCTTTGTTCCAATTTCATGTTCAATTTCATATTTTAATTATTAAATTATGTAATGTGTATTAAAAGAAATTAATTAATAGGGGCGGCACAAAAATTCAATGAGCCCAAACTCCCTGGCCCATCAATTGATCTCACGAGTTTCGTATTTTAAAAATCTCTCTATTGTTTTTTATTTAGTAGAATTAGTTTTACACCCACGCGTTGCGTCGCGGTATATAAGAGCAGTTGAAATTTTCTATTGCACATTTGGTGTTGCATTCCCTGTTGCACACTCGATCTTTTTAGTTTTTTTTTTCAATTTTTTTCATTGATTTTAATTTCTTATACTTTATTTTAATTTTACACTTATTATTTAGAATTCATCAAACACAATTAGAATGCATTGTAATTTTTTATTATTTAATTTAAATTTTTTAATTATTAATTGATTATTTGAAAAATTAAATACTAGAAAAATATATAAAATCCTAATTGGGTAGGAATGAATCCTAAATAATAAGTGTAAAAATAAACTAAAGTATAAAAAATTGAAATCAAAGAAAAAATTGACAAAAAAATTTAAAAATTGAGTGTGCAATATGAAATGCAACACAAAATGTGCAATAGACGATTTCAAATGATATAAGAGGACCTTTTTTTGAGCAAAAAGATTTAGTATCTGAAATCTTATTTAAGGAATTGTGGAATGATCATATGCGAACTATTTAAGCTTTCGAATTAAACTGCATAAAAATAATAGTTTATGTCTGGCTCAAGTTAATATTTTAATCAATTGAAAATTGTAAATATATTTTATTTTATGATTTGACATTTTTGAGCGGGAAAATTTCTTCTAGAAAATTGTGAACTACTTTATTTTTATATATAGTATAGATATCATATTGTTTATTATGAGAAGCTCTTGCGTGCATAAGGCGCGTATTTGCGCCTATATCAGATGACGCGTGGGTGTCACGCGCCCGTCTATATTTTTTTTTTCTGGTGATTTTTTTAATTTTTTTTTTCGATTTTCGTTGTTTTTTTTTTATTTTTCCCAACAAAATTTATGTCATAAAATAAATAAAATAAAATTAGTGAACATTAAAATTAAAGCGAATTGATATAATTTGTTTGAAATAAATATAAATTTATACCCTAAAATGAAATTAATAAATCCTAAAAAAAACAAAACAAAACCCTAAAAAGACCCCCAAAAAATCTTAAAAAACACAAAATAAAACCCTAACCCCCCCCCCCCCAAAAAAAAATCCTAAAAAACACAATAAAAAAACTCTAAAAACACCCCCTAAAAAACACAAAATAAACCCCTAATAGCATTCAAAAAAACCCCTAAAACACACAAAATAAACCCCTAAAAACACCCCCAAAAACCCCTAAAATAAGTGGCAGACCCCTTACTATTTAATGATACAAATGATACTTTTTGAATTTTGAGTTATACTTTTTAATGTTACTGTTGGTGCTGATTTTACCGGATTTTTTTTTTTTGCAGGTTGATTTAGATATGAGAGGTGTAGCTCTAGATTATTATTATTATTATTATTATTATTATTATTATTATTATTATTATTATTATTATTATTAGGGACGTCCATTTAGTGTATTTACTCACAATGTTCTTGTTGTCATTGTTTTTCACATTCTTCATATCATGTGTGAGAATAGAGCAAAGGGATTGACCGGTGGAGGCGGACAATAGTAATTGTAAAATTAAATTAATCCATAAAAATTAAAATTGATGATAATTAGATGAAAAGTAATAAAATTCAAAGTAGAGTAGAAAATATGACATATAAAGTACACTAAAGGGTCCATGTAAATTGTATTTATAAGAAATAAAAAAAAGGTGAAAAAATATGACCGATCCATAATGTTATTACATTTCCTATTATTTAAAAAAAAAATTGTGCCAACTCAAATCATATCTAACCCGTACCATAAGAAAATTATTTTGTGCCACTTACACCAACTAATTCAAAAAAGAAAGTAGTTCAGGTCAATGATGAAAATATCGCGAATGTTTTGTAAATTTTGCTATTGCAATACGCAGTATATTGTGATTTTTACTTATATTTCTATAATATATTTAGATTTTTTTATTTAATACTATTTTTGTGGTCTATATATTAAATATAATAAACAAATAATATGTCTTTAATTTAGATATATAAATGAGAATGTCTCAACATTCATATATAATTTATTTTAATAATAAATTTTACAATATTTAATTAAATAATATATATTCATTCCATTTTTTAATTGTAATTATTCATTAATCTAGCAAAATTTATTCAATTGCGTACGATTAATTTTTTGCAATACTAATCAATTAGCATTATAGCAAATTAGCATAAATTTGGCTATTGAGTTATTTTATTGTATTCTAGCGATTTATTTCAAACTTTCTCAATCTATAAATAGTTATATTCTACATCATATAAATTATAGTGTTCTTGAATGAAAGTACATACCGACCATATTTATCTGCATTATTTCATGAAATACTTGATTATGTTGTGATTTTCTCTTTTGGAATTTGATTTTGTATATTGATTTTTATAAATGATTTTGAGTGATCTTGTGATGTTTATTACTAATTTGTTCATTTTTTTTATATTGTATATATTACAAGTACAAGCTTACATATCCAGCGCATGCACATAATTATATTCAGAATTACTCTAATGTGATGAGTTGATATCAATATTGTTTGGAACAACATGACATTTCATCTAATATATTTGAACATCATAGATCCTCATTTTGGTATTAGTTGTATTTTATAATGTTTATTTAGTCATTTTATATTGTATTATACATTATTTTGTCAAATGTATTGCCTCGGACATTATTTATATAATTATTATCTATATGTTTGCTTTCAAAATACAATTCTATCAAAATTTTGAGTAAAATATGTGAAAAATAATATGTTATAATAATTCCTAAAATTTCTTGTTAAATTTCCAAAATTTTAATATAGTTTTTGTCATTTTTTTTAATTTTCTGCGATATCGACATATCCTGTGATATATCTATAAAATTAAAATTGCGATATTTGATACGATAGCAATATTTTCATCCTTGGTCAATGCTAGCTAGCTCAACCTGTAGCAGACTCTACAAGGGTATAGTTGTTCACAGAACCAAAATAATAAAACTAATTTAAAAGAATATTTTCTACTAGATGTAGTAAAAAAGAATATATTTTAATTTGTTTAGAATTGGGAATGTTTGAAGGTTGACATTTTTATATTTGTAGCCCCCAAAAGACACTCCAATTAAAATAGATAATTATATGTATAAAACAAAAATAGACCTCTTGGATTTGAAACTCAGGATCTCCTCCTCATATAAAATTTTTATATATAAAAACAAAACGATTCTTGAAATAGTAAGTTTTTAATTTTTCCGCCTAAACGCACCTAAGTTCACTAAATATATATTAATTTAATTATCTATCATATTTTTTATATATAATAAAATAATATATATATATATAGTAAATATATATATATATATATATATGAACAGATCATATATATGCATATGCATATATGCTATATCTATATCTACATTTATTTATATATAATAATAGAGTAATGAAGTACAATTTTTCCAAATATGATTTTGTCATTCTGCACTAATACAAGTTGGCCATTATGTATAGTATAATAACTAATAAAACCGCATTATCCATAAAAATGATGCGAACGAGGTTGTTGTATAATTTCACACTCGAATTTAGTATTATATAATTTATATCGAATTTTCAAACTAGTAATAATATAAAACTTGGTTATCATGTAATGGTAAAGTATAAGGTATTGAATCCCCTACTATTTACAACGCATTTTTTCTATTTTCAATATTTATCGGTCGGATGATAAAATAATTTTAGTTTCGAACTATCACAATTAGATAATTAAGTATCACACTAGGTAGTCGAAGTTTCATAGTATGTTAGTTAAAGTGTCACGATAGATTTTTTCGGCCGGTCTAAATTTTTGACCGAAACTTTTGAAAAGGATTGTGAATAAAAAAAAAATGGTAGGTGAGCATGCATGGCATGATTGGCATCCCCACTACTTAATAATGATATAAAGAGCAATGATTTTGTTTATGAAAATACTGATGTGGGATCTTGAAAATATCATGGATTCATGGGTAGTGTCATTTCTAGTCCACTAGTTCAATTTTTAATAACAAACACGTGCGGATAATATTGTTTACATTTTCAAAAATGAAAACAAAAAGATAAAAATGGAAATTAAACGAAAAAAAAATAATAGAGCCAAATTATGTCACACTGCCACAGTCCTGCTGTATAGTAACAAAATTTCCATATTTAACTTTTGAAGAAGTAGGTTTATAATCTCACTCCAATAATTCAATGTAATAATTTGATTGAAGATGTTCTCGGACATTGTCCCACTCCACATAAATAAAGTAGTTTCTTTCTATGTGCTTATGTGATTGAAGATGCGATTTTTTTTCTATCAAGAAGAGACTGCCGATTCTTGAAAAATGCACTAAATATTCACTATTAAATCAATATAAAAGATCTCTACTTAAAACAAGGAAGTTCTATGCCAATTAAGATTTGAAGATCCATAAAGAAGTCATCTATGGGGTTTGCTTTTGGGATTCAATGCCTATAAGAAGGCATCTACGTTCATTATGAAGATGTGTTACTCATCAAGATATAAATGATATGTTTTCTTTGTGTATTTTTTTTGTTGGGAAATCAGGCTTAAAGTGAGTTGTGTCTCATTTTATCAGATTTTTAGTGGCTAAGATATTTAATGTTAGATGAATTAAATAATGTATTTATGGAGTGTGGGGGAAATGTGAAAAAACACATTTATTACATCTCACATTGATGCCTTAACTTAGTTAAGATGAGTATTTAAGCACGCTCCCGACCATGCATATGCCAGTGTTTGGGCTCGGACTTCATATCTCGATTTCGGCAATTGGACTTTATGTGGACTTTGAGCGGATTTGGACCTAGTTGAGCTCCAGTTTTAGAGCACAAAAATGGAACTAGTAACTCCCACCTCAAGGAGTTGGTATGTTGGGGTCTAACCGATACCCACCTGGTTTGAATGAGGAGCTTGAAACTCCTGGTGGAGTTAATGATCCCTAGTAACTCGAGGTTATTAAGCAAGTTTAAATGCCCTCAAACTCTAATTTTATGGATCCTATCTGAGAGGTTACTCAGCATGTTTGAATGTCTTTCTAATGATCTCTAGTAATTCTTGAATTCCTTTAAATCCTAATTTGCAGATCCTACTTGAGAAGTTACTCAGCAGGTTTGAATGCCCTCAAATCCTAATTTACAGGTCCTACCTAAGGTAGAGAAGTACCTATAAATAGGACACTCCAGAGCATGCTAGAGGACACCATTCGAATCTATGAGAAAATTTACCCACAAAATTTTCAAGGAAAGGTGGATAGGCTAATGGGAGCTTTGTATAAACTCTTCGATGAATATGCACGAGTATGTTCTACTCCTCCTAGTTCAAAAGAGGTTCACACTCATTCACAAATACACCCAATGATAAGTAGAACGAGTTCATCATCTATTTCAGATCTAGAGACAGTCATGTATAATGTAAGTTATCAATACTAAATATATAAGTTGATAAAAAAATATATAAATAAATTTTGGTATGTTTACATTTTGTTCATTTAATTGTAGGAGTTTGTTGAAGAGTTGCGTCAAATGACTTCAAATGAAGGTAAATCTGAACTTGATATATACTTGGATGAGAAGATTGTTGAAGTAAATGTAGATGTGCTAAAATTTTGAAAATTGAATAGACATCGATTCCCTCGACTTGCAATTATGGCTTGTGATATTTTAAGCATTCCAATCACAACAGTAGCTTCGGAATCTACATTTAGCATTGGTGCTCATATATTGAATAAGTATCGAAGTTGTTTACTTCCTAAAACCGTACAAGCTCTCATTTGTACTCGTAATTGGTTACATGATTTTTCTGAAACTGAAGCTACTATATCTACATGTATTATTTTATTAATCTATTATATTTTTTTCATTTATAATTATTTGATTAAATTATAAGTCTACTAACTTCTCTTCCACTTACCAAATTTTTAAATTGAAATGTGCAAGATGTGGAGGAGATATAGGTGTTTGAGGACGGTTCCAAGATGCTTGATGATAATGGATGAGTAGTGGCATATTGACATCATTTTTCACTTGTGTTTACTTGCATTTAAATTTTTAATTTATTATTAATGTATTTGAGACTTTTATTGTTATGTATTTGAGACTCTAGTTATGTATATTTGGTCCTTTTTAGACTCTTTATTGATATGTATAATTTTATGTTTTGTTTATTGGTCATATAAATAAAATTTGATATAGTGATTTGAATTAATGTTAAAATGGCAAAGTGAAAATGATTTAAAAGATAACATTTTACTTTGAACAAACTAGTAAAGATATTGGGATTTTTTTTAAAAAAAGTTGGGTTGGGCCTCTATTTGACCCAATAGCCCTGATGGCCTGCCCATGGCCTGAATATTACAGCCCATCAAAATTTTAGGCCAGTCCATCCCAGCCCAGTTATGGCAGGTGGCCTGGGCTTGGGTTGGGCTGGGTCAAGCTATGCATTTTGACAGCTTTAGTCTAGGCTTATACATCTAATACACAAGAGACCATCTCTACTCAATTTGTTAGCTCATTAGTCAACTTGACATAAACTCGTATTTTAATTTGTGGAATGTTTCACTAATAGTTTGAAATTAGACCATCATATTTATATAATTTTTTATACTTATATTACATAAATATGTCACTTTTAATATATTCACTTTATTAAAATTATATTTGACAAGTTTTTTTAGGATTAATTACGATTAAATACACAAATTTTGACATTATTTGCAATTTAGACACAACCCTTAAAAGTTTACTGTTGAAACACAAACTTGCATCTTATTACAAATTAGACATTCACCATTTTTTTACTGATATATGAAATTGATGTAACACAAAAATCATATTGTTTCATAATAATATGAAAAATATTTGCCAAATGAAGAACTAAAGGAAGATTATACAATTTTCAATTTTTTACTTATAATTTTTTTTATGTTCAAAATGACTTCATTTTGTCTAACTGAAGAGCTAAAAATATTTTCCACCTAAATACAACACAATGATTTTTTTTTTTTTGCCAAGTTAGTTTCCGTTCGCCGGAAAAAAAAATGGAGGCGTCTATTTTGCAAAAAAAAAAAATACGAGTTTATATTTTAATTGCAAACTTTTAAAATTTGTGTCTAAATTAAAAATCGTGTTAAAATTTATCTATTCAATCATAATTAACCCTTATTTTTATAATATTTATTTGAATATTCTATATTGAGTAATTATTAATTAATTTAACTCACACACATGCTAAATATTTTAAGCTCGACAGAGCTCATTTAGATTTATAAATTAAACTTGATTCAACTCCAATTTTAAGCTGAATCAAATTTGAGTTTGTCGACTCCTTTTTACTCATATCCTTTGAACATATCATTTTGACCTCTTCTTAAAAAACAATTTAAACCAAAAATAAAAGTAAAAATAGAACAATAAATAAATTAAGCGCAAGAAAATAAAATCTACTACTTTTTTAGAATAAAAATTAAATGCTTCCTAAATTAGCCCTCACCCTATGAATTTTTCCAGCCTCTTTGAAACCCGTCCCTAGCCAGTAGGGGTGCACAAAAACTTGTCCGGACCGACCAAACCGGCCTTCCCAAATCAAATTTAGGCCGTTTGACTCATTATGATGACAAACTGAATTTGTTTTAGTCTATAAATATTGTAGACCGGTCCTATTGGATTGACTCACGGGTTTAAGGGTCTTGACCCAAACCAACTCGATGCAACCGTTACTCTTTATCTAATTTTTTATATGTTTTTAATATGTGTAAAACCTTACGTAGCATAGTTGGAGGTGAAACATTTTGTCGGGTAATGTCTTGTTGGACCTTTTATTTGTTCAATTATTTTTGTATGGAACATATATTATTTTGGCTGTAGAATTTGTTATCAATTGGTTCCCTAACTTGCGGTATTGTTGGAGGAATGCTAAGTTTATTTATAAATTTAACACCCTTCAGTAACTATTTACTTACGTGCTACTGCGTTAGTTAAAATCATTTTTTTATATTTGTTTCTAATATTTCCAAATAATTTCTTGTATTTGTATTTGTATTTGATATTTGCTCTTTCCTGAATATGTGTTTAATCTTCTCTTTAACGGTCCAACTCCAATTCTATGACATGAATATTTATTTTATTTGATAGGTTTTCAAGTTAATATTGTTTATAATATGTGATTAATGATCTGGAATATAAAGAAAATTAAATAAGTTTTGGTAAATTTGATTTCATAGTTTTTTTTTTCATAAGTTGATCAACCCAACTCTTATATATATCCATGTGAGAAGTAGGGTTCGATTGTGGGAAAAAAAAAAAGATTAATGGCCTATTTAAACACCATCAACCCGGCCAATCTAACTCTCCGGAGAAGGGAAGTAGAGATAAATGATTGGTAAGATTGGTGTTTCGTCGAAGAAAAGGGGTTTTGCCGAAGAAGGGAAGTAGAGATAAATCATTGGTAGAACCTCTCCGGAGAAGGTCGGAGAAGAAGGTGGAGGAGAGAGAAATTTGTTTTTAGATTATTTTTTATTTTATATAGCAAGGGTTTCAAAGTAATTTCAAAATTATTTAATTTTTATTTTTTTTAATTTGTGGTGCAAAGAGTATATTTTGTAGTGCAAATAACATCACGAAAAAAAAAAATATATTTACATTACAAATATGAAGCTGCAATAATTTTATCAGCTCATATGGAAAAGGAGATGTTTACATAATTACATATAAACAACTCCCCTTTCTGTAATATGAAAAAACCATTGAAGAGAAGGCCTCATGTGAAAGCATCCCCTACCTCAAACTTCAACCATCTCTTGCTCCTATGATGCAACCTATAACTTTGGTTTTCTTCGACAAAATAAATAAAGCCCGGCCGGCAATCTAGTCGTAGACCTTATAGGATCAACGGATCAGAGATCTTCCAAGAGACGATGCCCCAATCTCACTCTCAGTCTTCTGCTAGATAGGAGGTTTTGAAATAAGTTCATGCATGAGTTAAGATGGATAAACAGAAAGTAAAGATAAGGAAATATTGGAAACTGAAGATACCAATATATGAGATAATCCAAAGACATACCCGAGACTTCGGAGATGGAAAAACATTCCAGAACCTAAGGGTTTCGTCCCCTGCTCCCGTGACAATTGTCTGCAATAAAATAAAACAAGATTAACGTACGTTGGAAAACCTAGCACACGTTGAAAATTATACTAAACCCGTTTTTATCATTTGAGGCAAGTGAAAAAGGAATGGTTGGTTTAATGTATCTACCTGTCCATCTGGCGAAACGGCAAGGTAAAGTACCCTGAGTGTATGGCCTGTAAGGGTTGCCAACTACACCAGGAAAGACAAAAAAATAAACTTGTTATTTGCTGAAAAACATCATTTCATGCATCGATTTTCCTTCTTAGATGTACGGTCAGTATTACCTTTGACATCGTTGGATACTTCCACACTATGATTTGGTTCTCAGAGTAGCCGTGCGTGCTCACAAGTTCATTGACATTCTTGGACCACACCAGATTGCACACCTGGCATAGTTACATTTCAAGTTAGTTTCTAGACAACCGAAGGCCTCCTGAGCAGAAAGATAACTGTGCTATTGCTCTCTACCTCTTATATTTTAAGAAACTGAAATTTCTCTATGTGATTAGAAGAGAGTCAAGTAATTGTTACTGGTTTGAACTGATATCCACATGAATTACATCAAGGAAATATATGTGTATAATTCACTCATTCACAAAATTTTGAGAAATATCAAACCTAACAGACAGTTTTCAATAAAAAACCTGCCATCAGTCATCATAGGGAATTAATTAAACATGAAGCAAGCAGGCTACCTGGCTCCCAGTTTCCACGCGACTGATGTGTTTATTGGTAGTGGTGTTCCAGAATCGAATGCAGCGGTCAGCAGTGCCGCCACCAGAAGCAAGTAGTCCATAAAGATGGGGTGACCATGCAATAGCCTTTACAGCCGCAGTGTGTTCACAGTACTTCAGCACAGGCTGAGTTGTATGCTGGTTCCATACTAAAAGCTAGCAATGAAAGGGGCATGAAAGAATTAATATCTAGTTAAAAATTAGAAAAATATCAGTATTTGAATTAGAGATAAATAAATATTTACTCGATTGTCATTTCCACCAGATGCTAATTCTCGGTTGTCATGAGACCACTTCAATCCACAGACCTAAACCAATGATAGTTTAGATTCAGACTACTTAAAAACATTACATATGACATAATGTTACACAACTGAAGCAAATCCATGAAGAAACTGACCACTGATTTATGTCCATTTAGCTTGCTAACATAGTCCTCCTTAGTTCTTATGTCACGTTGAAGAATGCTTTTGTCTCGGCTTCCAGAAGATAACAATGTCGGACTCCAGGCAAGGGCACCAACTCGCAACCGATGACCATCCATAGTTCTTAACATCTTGCAACAAGAGACATCCCATAACTGTATGGCATAAGGTTAAAGAACCGGTCATTAAAGTGACAAAGCAAAATATTGAGATCAAATAACAGGATCCATCACGGAAATACTTCTACAATTGGTTTTGGATTTATGGGATGCAGAGGGACAAAATCTGCGAGCAGATGAAACTGAAAGCAAAAAACAACTCTTGCATGTCCAGTTATATTGAAATAGATATTCCTCTGTAAGTATCAAGTTTCAAGAAACTAGGCAGTGAGTTTACTAGTACAAACTGTTAATTTCACCCTTTGATAACTCACAATAAGCATCATGCCTTCCCTCCCGCCCCCTTTCGAAGTTGGATAGCACAATGAAATCCGAATACATCAATGATTTATGTTTAAGTGACCCGTATGAGTTCTAACAATCGACAGCATTCTCCACCTAGTTGTAAATGTCAATCAACTAAAGCAGTAACTAAAGGCACCATCTTACTACTGATATACCTCATCAGCTCTATGCAGGAAATTGAAAGATACAAAAGAATACAAGAATGAAAAGCTTCAAAACTTGAGACTGATGGCTAATGTATAACCTTTGATCAAGAAATAAAAAGAGGCCTTAAAAAAATTTAATTTCGTACTTGAACTTCGCCATTGCTGGTTCCAACAGCAAGTTGTGTACCACGTTGTGCCCAGCCGACTGAACAGACACTATCATCAACTCCCAAGTCACACAGCTTCTCTACCTGCATATAACATTGGCAATAACATTTCATGAAGGTGCAAAAGTCAATCATCAAACCAACAAAATATCAACCTGCAGGAAAAGAATAATCACCTTGTTGCTAGAAGCATGCCATAGATAAACACTGTTTCCCAATCCCACAGCCAGCACATTACGTGAAGACCAGTCTACAAGGTTCATATAAAAGTCATCTTGCAGTGCAGGTGCATCCAAAACCTGCAATAAAATGCCACAATAACAACAGGTTGATTCAAAAAATTGCACATTGGAAACATATATAATTCCCCCACCGCACCCACAAGAAAAGGAGAAATGAAGACATCCAAATTATCACACTCATCACAAAATGATTGAACAGACAGAGATAGCAAGAAACAAAGGTAACTAATATCAAGAAACCGAAAACAGAGAGAGAGAGAGAGAGAGAGAGAGAGAGAGAACCTTATAGGGGGAGCTAGGAAATTTTCTGCGAATCTTGACAGGGCTATAAGGTACCCCACGAAGCTGACCATCAAACCCAAACATAGAACGAGAACGAGAACGCAAAGATTTCCGGGTTTCGGTCTTGTACTTGAATATATTACAATTAGGAGGACTAGCCTGAAAATAACTGCCATCACCATTCCCATCTCCGAATCCTCTACCGCGAGCAAATTTCTCCGGCGCCAATGACTGAAAGAAATCAACGCCGCCGCTGCATTGGGGACCGAAAAGGGCAGACTTCAAAAGGGAAGTGTAGGCAGAATCGGTGTCAATATTAGAAGACGAGGTAGTGGAATTAGGGAGATTGAAAAGCGCAAAATTCGAAGATGAACGACTCGGAATGAAACGGTCCCCGTACGTCGCGCCGGCGGATGAAGGGCGGCGGTAGGATGAGCTGATGACCGTCGCCGCCGGAATTCTGGAATCGCCGGTGGCAGTGCATGTGCTGGGGTTTTCCATTTCCTTTTTTTCTTATTCTTCTTTTGGGAATTTATGGGACCCCAGTTGGTGAAGTGGAGCTGCCGCTGTCCTGCATGCGGTGCACGGCGGCGGAGTGGTGGTTAGAGGAGGAGTCGCGGCTGTTGTTGGTGGAGGGGTTTAACTTTAAACTAATTTAATTGCTGTTCCCGGGAAATATAACGGAATATTGTATTTATTGCGGGATTTTGTAATGGAGATTATGTATCTTATTTTTTTTGGATACAGAATTAATTTTGGAATTATTGAAGATCAAAAACAATTTTAACATGAGGCATATTTAAATTACACAAATCAAAGTTACAATATTTTTGAAATTGTGAGATTTTTATCTATAATTGATGATAGGATCAAGATTCACAACCAACCTCATAACTAGATTTTCTCTTAAATGGATTTGCAGAGAATGTCAACTAAGATATATATAGTAGCTCAACTTTCTTAATTATATGGAAAATTATCAATTCAGGACCTGAAAGATAGGTAATCTATCGATTCAGGACTTGAAAGATGAAAACTCTGAATCCAGAACCCGAAAGATGAAAATTCTCAATTCAGAACCTCAAAAATCACGAATTTTGATTTCTATTTATTTTTTTAATTAATTTTAACAGTTTCTTTATTAGATTTAATAGATAATTAATGAAGGATTTGTCATTGAAAAATAATATTAAATTAATTAAAAAATAAAAGAAAATTAAAATTCGTGATTTTTGAGATTCTGGATTGAGAGTTTTCATCTTTCGGATCCTGAATTGAGAGTTTTCATCTTTCAGGTCCTTAATCGACAATTTTCCTAATTATATATTGAAATTGGGCTTCTTTTCTAATATTCATTTAAAATAATTTCCGATAGCATAATTAAAATTGAAATTAATTATGATGTTGTATGTATTAAATTCCGGATCATAGAGGTAGCTCTAGCTCAGGCACTTTAGGCATGTTATAGATTTTTCTTCTGATTTTGTATGTATTAATTTTAATGCGCATGGTAACTGTATATATTGTAATTAATATCAAGTCTCAAATTCAATTTTTAAGATGAGATTTATTTTAATAGCGTTGACATTTGATGATAGAGATAATTTGAGTAGATTATAAAATTAATTCAGCATAATCCACCACTTATTTTGATGGATTAAACAATGTTGACTAGCTTTTATGAGTATGTAATCCTTCAACATTCAATGGTATGTACGGTCAATTCAATTTATCTAATCTATCAACCGAAGTAAACGTCCTTAGAATATTAGTTATTTAATTTTTGGTATCGACGTGTAAAGAAAAAAACCGTTATAACGTGTGGAATCTCTCTAGTTCGGTAACCGAAGTAAACATCCTTAGAATATTAGTTATTTAATTCTTGGTGTCGACGTGTAAAGAAAAAACCGTTGTAACATGTGGAATCTCTCTAGTTCGGTAACCGAAATAAACGTCCTTAGAATATTAGTTATTTAATTCTTGGTGTCGACGTGTAAAGAAAAAACCGTTGTAATATATGGAATCTCTCTAGTTCGGTATAATTAAGAACGTCTCCAACCGCAGTTAAAGAATTGCGCTAACCGACAATACAACACAATCACAAATTGCAATTTTATCGTTTTTCTCTCTCCTCCAAACTCAAATATGTATTTGGACTATTCACAATATGCGAAAAAGTAAAAAATAAAAATAAAAAAGAATTAAAAAAATCCGCAATTTTCAAAATTACAATATAGTCCTATTTAATAATATTTTTATTATTAGCACTTTAATAATATTTTTTATTATATATATATATATATATATATGTTTTACTTTATTTAAGTAGTTTTTTCCCTTTACTTTGTTTTATATGATGTTTATTATGCGAGTAATTATAGTTGTAAACAGTATAGAACATTATTGATGTAAAAGTTAATTAAATTTATACAGTAACATATAATTAAATTTAAAATCATAACAACAATATTAAAATAATTAACTTATTCCGAATAATGAATATAGGAATACATGGAATACCATGAAATTACCTATAGCCAACATTAAGAATAAAAATAAACACATTTGTAGTACTAAAAATAAAATACATGATGACAACTAAACCATGAATAACAATGGATTGAGAAATTGGTAAATTTGATAAAGATACGGGTGTTAATGAAAAAAAAAATCCAATATGAAAAGCAAAGAATATTTTTTGGAGTTTATTAATTGGAACTTATTTGTACACTTTTTTACCAAATTTTATACGCTATTAGAACCTTTATAAGTAATTAATTTTAGGATAATAGTGTAGTTTTCATAATATTTATTTGAAAAAATTATTATAGTATAATCATATTAGAGCCATATATCAAGTTTACAATTTCATTAATATTAACATTATTTTTGTTTACTTGATTTAATAATCTTCTTTGTGTGTGTGTGCGCGCGCGCACACACACAGTTTTGATATGCTGAGCGTTAAAACTGCGCGATTGTGTGAGTGCCCAAATCCACATCAGATTTCTTTTCTCTTCTTTTTCTATTTTCGCTCTCTAGACTTGGTGTTGGGCGCAGTTAGGAACACAACACATGTTTGTTTCGAAGTTCTTGAGTTTTTCCAGAATTTTTATTGATCTTTTTTTTTTTCTCGTAGGAATTCTCTCGGGTTACTCTACATACACCAATTTTTTATTTCTTCTCCACTGGTATCGTTTTGCTCCTTCTTTTCTGCACATATTTTTTTGAGTAACTTATATGATCATCCGAGACGATGACGAAACCACTAGGTATCATCTACATTTTCATAGTTCTAATGTGTTTCATGAATTTTATGTCAATTATCTCGTAGAAAATCTTTGGGTTACTCTGTATATGGAAATGCACAGAGTTAAAGAAAAATTGATTGTTGGCTTCTTTGTAAGATGGAACATGCACGTAGTTGTGCTAAACTACTGTCATGGGAGCATAATATAAAATAGTTATTTTTTTAGTACTTATCAGTTTCTTTTGAAAACTTAAGAAGAGCATGAGAGAGGTCAATAACAATTGTTCATTTTTTATTAGCTCATATTGAAATAATGAATCAGTTTAATAACATAGTATACTTAGAGCTACTCATATTTTTCATTTTACAAGATATACTAATACTGCTGAAGACTCTGAGACTTTGATGTCATTTCACTACCAACTCAAATAGTCAAACTTACTGATGAAATGATTCAATAACATATTTTAAACTTATCAAACAATGAAAGGACAAAAATAAAACAAAAAAGACATAGAATTTACTCTCAGCATGCAAGCTGCAGCCACCTAAAATTAACAAATTTCATATGTGGGCTTCCAAGATGTTTTGCTGATATGGCCTCCAAAAAGGGATTCAATTTAATTATCTCTTCTTTTAGCTTGAGTTGTAAATGAAAATGCATTGATTTGGGACAAACAAGTCCTTAATTCTTTAAAGAGCAGATTAATTCTAAAAATGGTTTATAATGAATGCTTAAATAATGTATAATGAAATTAGATTAAGCTATTGTAAAGAAAAATATCGACATTAGATACACAGTTATCAGGAATGTTTATTCATTGCTAAAATTCTATTTTTCGTGCTACATCATGTTCTCGTATATTATGTCATTAATAAGTTTAGGTGTCTCTTTCTCTATTATAATTTTCTTTTTTGCATTAGACAAGAGAGAATATTATTTCAATCATATATTTATATGTAATTATATATTAACATTTTCCAATTATCATATCATATAGAAATAGGAGAAAATATCGATAATGAGTTACACATTCCTCAAGTTGTGGATGATCGAAAATCAAAAGTGGGAAATTTTTTTATCAGTGGAAGATGCATTTTCATTCTATAACCAATATGCAAGAGAAGTTGGCTTTAGTGCAAGGATAAGTAATAGCAAAAAAAATAAAAAGACAAATGAAATTATTTGGAAACAAATTTTCTACTTTAAAGAAGGGCATACTGATGAGTCTCGTTCATATAAACGAGAAATAAGTGTTCAGCTAAAGAAAGAAAGAGCTCATGGAGAAGTTTGAACTAATTGTAAGGCAAAGATATCCCTTGTCAAGCAAGAAACTGAACCTGAATGGATTGTTAGCATTTTCATGGAAGGTCATGATCATGCACTTTCTAGTCCTTCAAAAGTGCATTTGTTGCATTCACATCATATTGTTTCAGTCGCAAACAGAGCACTAACTCAACAATTATCACAAGCTAATACACCAACTTGTCAGCAAATGCGATTATTAGAGATAGAGCGTGGTGGACTGGAACATGTAGGTTGCACAGAAATGGATATTAGAAATCTGGAGAAACAACTAACGGATGAGCAGAAAGGTATCGATGCTAAAACTTTGATCAAGTTCTTCATATCTGAAAAGGAGAAAAACTCAGCTTTTTTCTTTAATTATGAGACCGATTCAAATAATAAGTTTAGCAGGTGTTTTTGGGCGGATCCTACATCAAGGGTGGCATATAGTGTATTTGGTGATGTCGTTGCTTTTGATACCACATATAAGACTAATAAATATGAAATGATTTTTGCACCGTTCGTAGGAGTTAATCATCACCATCAAATAATCATTTTTGGTTGTGGATTTTTAAATGATGAGAAGTCGAAATCTTTTATTTGGTTGCTTACTAAGTGGATGGAAGCAATTGCACAAGTTTTGCCTAACATAGTGCATCGATATTTTTTATGACACATCTTGAATAAATTTCCTGAAAAAATCTCTCTGGCGACTTTTCGAGATCATTATCAAAGCATAAAGAAGGTTATAGTAAATTCTTCAAATCCTGATGAATTTGAGCAGTCTTGGAAAGAGGTTATGAAGTGCGCCAATCTAGAGGAAAATAAATGGATATTATTGATCTATGCGTTGAGACGAAAATGGGTTCCATTATACTTTTGTCATGTATTTTGTGCTGGAATGTCAAGTAGTCAGAGATATGAAAGCTCACATGCATTTTTGAAAAGATACGTCTCAGATAGAAACTCATTGATAGATTTCATGACACGATTCAATAGGGCGTTAAGACACCAAAGACACAATGAGCTAGCCGCGGACCACATTGACATGAATGAGCGTCCCAAAATCAAAACAAATTGGCCTATGGAAACTCAAATGGTTCAAGTGTATACGAAAAGAAAATAGATGGAGTTTCAAAGTGAAATTAGTCAAAGTCATTGTTACTATGTGCAGGATATATCCACATCAGCTGACTATGTGGTCTACAATGTGATTGCTCAAGGTTTTCATCCCTCATATCAAGGGTACTCACACATGACAAAGGAAGAGACCATATATAATATAGTTGCAGGAAATTTGAGTTTGATGGTATTCCGTTCAGACATATTGTAAGAGGCGAAAAATTAAATATTATATATAATATTTTTATTGATTTTTATATATTTATTTAGCTTTGGAATCATATCAAATCCAAAATTAGATAAAATATTTAAATAATAATATATTATTATATGATAAACATCAAGTTCTTTGGCAACAAGTAAATATCTTTCAAAAGATATATATCAATTTCCAACAGCCAATGAGATAGTGCCACATCAGTCCTAGATCTCTCTCCCTACAACTATAAATAGAGGCCTTTATATCAGTTGAAAAACACACCCCGTAAATCAAAATTGAAGAGCTCAAAAAGTTGGAGAAAAAATTCTCAATGAAGTTCTCTCCAACATTCAAGCCGTTCTTCACCGAAGTCATCTCAAATCTAGCGTCTGATCCGGAATCAAGGTTCTGAAACTCTCCAGACGACGTTATAAAGTCCCAATATCTAAGGTGTTCTAGCAAAATTCAAGTCATTCTTCATCAGAATCACCTCAAATCCAACGTTCAATCCGGAATCAAGGTCGTCGGCACCCGGTTAATGTTATCAAGTCCAAATACCAAGTCAAAGAAGATCGATGGTACAAATCTTCTCCGAAAACTTCAAAGACCAAATCTAAATACCAAGTCAAAGAAGATCGAGGATATAAATCTTCCCCGAAAACTTCGAAGACCAAATTCAAACAACAAGTCTGAGAAAATCAAAGAGACAAATTTACTCTGAAAATTTCAAAGAACGTTTGAAAATCAAGTTTTGAAGAGAAGAATCAAAGGAAAAATAGAGGTTGGATCCGTGAAATTACATTTTGATCCGAAAATCATCCACATTTTGTGTTTTATCAAATAAAATACAAAAACTTGTGTTACACATATGTTAGCTTTTTTCGCATTAATCAAGTGTTTCAACTTCCTAAAGAATATATACTCAAGCGATGGACATGAGATACACAGATTGATGCAATGTATGTCGAAGATGATCTCAATAGCAGTGATAATTCATGTCTGCATCAAGATGGTGTATCAAAAATTCTATGTAATTTAACTGATATTGCAATAGTTCAAATAATTAGCGTGAAATTACAATTATTAAATGAATTTATTTCAGCATACCGTGAATGCTAGTGAGAAACTGTATATATGATAGAAATCTCTTTTTGCAGATTCCTCCCGTGCCGTTGGGATATTGGTCAGGTAATGCAGCAGTCTTTGATAGGAGTAGCTACCTCATGGAAATGATTCTCATTTTTCTTCATCCTCGACCAATACCCACAAGCAATCAGGAATGTGATTCCCGGAGTCCAGTCCAAACAACATAGCATTCACAAACAACACTTTCACAGCTTTCAAATAATCTTAGGGTTCATCCCCAAGACCCTTTTTTTCTTGAACTTTTTTCTCAATTCAGCTGGCATTATCTGCTTTTTGCGTAGGACCCGACTATAGAAGTGAGATGATCTAATCTTGTAGACTTTATGCGGATCAAAATTTGAAGGCCCGAAATTCAAACCACAAATCAGAGCATATTCAAACCGACTAAATCTTAGCCTTTTCTTTCATATTTGAAACCACATCTCGGTCTTATCTCCTCCATCATTCACTATCTCACGTGTGAGGAAATGGTGAACTACTTCATTGCATCTTTCTACCTTGCTTGGAATATCTAACAGCTTACCAAAGCACGAATCTCGCAATTGGCCATATATATCATCACCATAACTCGTCAATACATCTTTGATATCACTAATATATATCGTGCGATCATGATTACTGATCGTGTACTAGGTATTTTTCATTTTCTTCATTTTCCATTCTCATCCATCATATATATAAGATAAAAAATCAACACATTAATGAAACAAAAATTATGCGAAAATCGTATATGTGTGTGTAAGATTAAAGAAAACTTTGTGTCGATGCAATAAAATGTTGGGCAAGTGGCTGCCAATAATCAAAAGACGCATGTCGATGCTTGCCATTACTGCGCGTATCGGCTGCACGCCATGCCCCTGCGTGCAGAACTGCTGCGCGCAAACAAAAAGTATGCAAATGCATAAATGAACTAAAAGATATGTAATAAACTCCTAGCGAAAAATGTATATGTGTGTGTGAGATTAAAGAAAACTATGTGCCGATGCAATGGAATGTTGGGCAATTGGCTATCGATTATCAAAAGGCACATGTCGATGTTTGCCATTACTACGTGCATCCACTGCACGTAAACTTCAGCGCGCACAAATGCTACACGACATGCCCCTACGCGGCTGCACCAACAACTGCTGTGCGCAATAGCCCTGCGCACATAATTGTTGCTGCCCACAAGACCCATGCGCGCACAACTGCTATTGTCCGCAAGACCAATGTGATGCACCTAAGAACCGCAAATTTGCAGATTTCTATCTACTTCCAAAATATCGTAAATTATTTCATTTTTTTCACAGACCCATTCCAATATGTATATGAAGATACCTCTAAATCCTTTGTACGTCGTCTCTTACGCGGAGGAACCTCTTCGTGACGTTCTTCAATATTTGACATTTTTCCTAAAATCGAACTTCAAGACAAAACAATTGCAACAATATGTATCTATTAGTTATAGCAAAATCTACGACATAATGCAGTAAGAAATCAGACCCAAAACCCTAAAACCCATTTGATAACATCATATTTTACATGTATTTTGAGGTACATTTGAGTGGTATTTGATGGGCATTGCATGCATTAAGTGTTGAGTTTTGCATAGTTTTCTATGTTTTGTGCAATGTCACGTGTTTGTTCATTGTGAAGGGAATTAATGCCATTTTTTGTGTGGACCTCAAATGAGTGTGGGAGCACCCTAGAAAGATGGGAAATCAAGTTAGGAACGCGTTGCAAAAAGAATCGGGTCAATCGGACGAGAAACGAGTGAGAACGAAGCAAAACAGTGAGAGGCTGCCGGTGCTGAAATATACTCGCGACCGGGGGGGTCGCGAATCTGGTCGCGAATCACCATTTCTCCATTTTACTGTACGCGCGTGACAGAGAGGGGGTTCTCCTTTGAAATATTCACGACCCGGTCTCGAATTTGGACACCCGGTCGCAAATTTTGGCCACGTCAGCACCACGTGGATTCGCGACCTGAGTCGCGGGTGACTGGATCGCGAGCGAGATCGTGAATCGAGCGGGCTTATCCGATTTTTGACCTATTTTTGGGCTTTTCTTTACTTGGTATTTAAGGGTTTCCTTGGACGAAAATACACACAATTCCTCCTACCTAAAAGTTACCAACAGAGAGTTGCTGCAGAGAAAAAAAGACGCGAAGAACAAGACCAAAGGATTCAAGAGTGTTTAAGACCAAAGCCAATATAGAATCTCCGGGTTTTATTTACTTTATTCTTAGAATACAATGTTTATTTTGTGGATTGTTTTAGTTGTTTATTTTGCCATGGATAGCTAAAACCCTAGTATTCTAGGGTTGGATTATGATTTATTTATAAAGTTCTTTTGATTCATATTATTTGGTGTCTATGATTTAATTATGTTTTGATTATTCATGTTTTCTCTGTATTATTTACTTGATCACTAAATGATACAATTTGATGTGTTAATCCATAATTCGAGAGATGAGTTTTAACACAAGATCTGGAATAATTAACTGGTTAGTCAATATCACTCGAGAGAGTTGCGATTAATTAAGAGAATAATAAATCTTTGGAACCATTAGGAGTTGCATAATAGGTATTGAACGGACACGTTAATATTTGTTGTGTGATCTACAATCTAGGCGCTTCGAGAGAAGGTTTAGAATACATGAGTGATTGTTCTAGCATGATTTAAATCCCAACATAGACATTAAATGGATTGATTAAGAGAATGGATTAAATAATGATTATTCAATCCTAGAATGTGTCTTTTTCTTCAGTGTTTGATTTATCTGTGTTGATTTCTGCTGTGGTGATTTATTTTATTTATTATCTTTAGTTTTTAATTAGTTAAATCCAACCATGTTTGATAGTCTAGATAACTGCGAGGGGTTAAATTGAATAACTAGCAGATTAAATCTTAAATCCCTGTGGATACGATACTCTTGTTCACTGCTATCCTATAAGCCTCGCTGTACACTTGCAGTGTAAGTGAAAATAAATACCGAACAAGTTTTTGGCGCCGTTTCCGGGGATTTAATTTTTTTTATTTGCTATTATTTAGATTTAATTTCTTGTGTTAATCTAGACATTTATTTTTCAGTCTTTAGTCTATTTTCTTTTAAAATTTTATAATCTTCTTTTTATTGTGATTAGGTTGTGTATGCATACACGATCTCAGGGAGGATCTCTAGAAGAATTCAATCCTGAGATTGAAGCTACCGTTCGGCATAACAACGCAAAAAGAAGAAGAGAGATGGCAGAACAACAAGCTCCTGTTACGGTCGAACAGATGCGTCAAATGCAGAGACAGTTAGAGGAAATGCAGCGGAGAATGCAAGAGCAAGATGATGCTGGAGCTGTAGAGCCACCTCCAATTAATGAACTCTTTGTTCCAGTACTTAACCATGGAGACATTCCTGGTCCCCAGATCAATGCGAATAACTTCGAGTTGAAATCGGGATTGGTCTTCATGGTTCAGCAAAAGCAATATGGAGCACGGGCCACTGAAGACCCGAATGCACACTTGACGCAGTTCTTAGAGA
This sequence comes from Perilla frutescens, assembly GCA_026008535.1. NCBI lineage: Eukaryota > Viridiplantae > Streptophyta > Magnoliopsida > Lamiales > Lamiaceae > Perilla > Perilla frutescens. Next base: position 5,055,450 of record BRKX01000001.1, read on the forward strand.
TCTGTAGTACAGTGAAGATGAATGGAGTCCCCGATGACGCCATTCGCTTACGCCTATTTTCGTTCTCTTTACGAGATACGGCTAAGCAATGGTACCAATCTCTAGCCGTTGGGTCTGTGGACAGCTGGGAAAGTCTTGCGCACAAGTTCCTACACAAATTCTTTCCACCTGGTTTGACTCTCAAGCTGAAGGGCGAAATTACACAATTTCGTCAATATGAGGATGAGACATTATATGAGGCTTGGGAACGGTTTCGAGATATGCTGAGGAAGTGCCCCAACCATGGATTTGGGGTAGATCATCAAGTCTGCATCTTCTACAATGGGTGTGACATGGAATTGAAGAGGCTTCTGGATGCCTCTGCTGGCGGCTCTTTGTTGAACAAGGGCCACGATCAAGCTGTGACGATCATAGAGGACATGGCAACCAACAGCTATCAGTGGTCTGGGGATCGACAAGTGAAGATTTTGAAAAGAGCTGCAGCAGTTGATGATAGTGATCCGATTGCCAAGCTTGCCGCCCAGCTGACTACTCTGAATGCCACGATCAATAGCAGATTTGATGCTATGGCGCGACCAGGTATAGATAACCCCATGGGAAATACAGTTGAAGATGTTAGCTACATCAATCAGAGAGGTGGTTATGATGGTAATAATTACCGAGGTGGGAATCAATTCTACCAAGGTAACCGATCCAACCTCTCATATGAGAATCCCAACGGTGCACTGCAGCCCCCTCCTGGCTTCTCTGTAACAAATGGAGTAATCAATGATGAGAAGAAGTCAAAGATGGATGATCTATTGATGGCGTTCATGGGGAAGACCGATAAATTCATGGGGGAGTCGCAAGCTAGAGTGGAGAAGCTGGAAAATACTGTGGGTGCCATGAGTGTGCAAATAAAGATGTTCGAGAAGCAACTGGGTCAGCTAGCTACAGTTGTAGGAACTCAGCACCAACCGGAACAGTTTCCTAGCAACACCACAGTGAATCCTAAGGAACAGTGCAATGCAATCCATCTGCACACTGAGGTTCCTGCGCCTATTGCTGTCGCCAAAGTCATTCCTTCCAAAATGCCTTCCGACAAGCCGGATTCCACCATCAGGAGTCCTCAAAAGGGTCCTATAGTTTCCCCCACAGTGACTATCCCATTCTCACAAAGGACCTCGAAACAGAAAGTTGATGCACAGTTTTCCAGATTTTTGGAAATATTCAAGAAGGTGCAAATCAACATTCCTTTGATGGAGGCACTGCAGCACATGCCCAAGTATGCAAAGTTCCTCAAGGATGTTGTGTCTAAGAAGAAAAAAATAGAGGACTTTGAGACTGTGCACCTCCCTGAAAACTGCAGTTCCATCATCCAAAGGAAGCTCCCTGCCAAGATGAAGGATCCGGGGAGTTTTACGCTCCCCATTACTGTTGGAGACAAGATAGGTGGTCGAGCATTATGTGACTTGGGGGCGAGCATCAATCTGATGCCGCTCTCCTTTTTCTAGAGATTGAACTGTGGGAAACTCAAGCCTACAACCATGTGTTTCCAAATGGCTGACCGATCTGTGGTCCATTCCGAGGGAATTCTAGAGGATGTGTTGATTAAAGTGAAGGATTTCATATTCCCGGTGGACTTTGTGGTGCTAGACATGGAGGAAGACAAGATCGTTCCTCTCATCTTGGGACGCCCATTTTTGCGCACCAGACGGGCCAACATCGACCTAGACACGGGGATTCTCACTCTCCGGTTTGAAGATGAACACATTCAGTTCCTGTTTGATGATGGAGGCTTGGAGATGGATGCTCGGGGAAGAGAATGGGGGATACCCGTTTCCCCGCTTGTGGGAACTTGAGTCCCCAAATTCGTCTGGCTGTCGACGTTAAATGCAGCGCTTGTTGGGAGGCAACCCAATATGTTTTATTTTTTTTTTTTCAGTTAGTTTTTTTTCTTATTTATGTTTTTCACTTCTTTTTCTGAGTTATGCAGGTAAAGACCGGATGGATGCTATACTTTGGGGGATAGAAATTTGATCAACTTGTCTGTTGACAAGTTTGGGGGAGGACGTTGAACCCAACCGGACATCCATGTGATCGTTGTAAGTGGTCGACGACACCTACATGCATTTTTGCAAACTTATTCCATCCCGTGGATTTGAATAAGTTTGGGGGGATGTATGCTTGTAGTGTCTAGACCTTTATTGTGTTTTTACCTGCTTTACGTGTTTAGTTTTTGTTTTTGTTTTTCCTGAAAGTTTGAAATTTTTTTGAATTTTGGTCTTGAATTTTACTTGGGATTTTGATGATATATGCTTTATGGTTTAGTACTTATAATTAAGATATTTGATTAGGGATGATTTGAGCACGTATAGCATGATTTGACTGAACATGTGTTTTGGAGATTTTCGAGCTTTATTTTGGCCAATGTTAAGCTGTGAGAATTTTGAGCCTATAAGACTTTTGTCTTAATTTTTGTTCTTGTGTGTTGGTTGTCTATGCACTTGCTTCTCTAGAACTTGCATATCGTCTTGCTTGAAATTGAGTTTCTGTGCTTGAAAATAGGAGATGATAGTAGGCCATCTTTTCTTTAGCCATTTATCCCATACACTGTCCTAAATTTATTTAATTCCTTTGTGAGCCCTTTTGTGCCTAATTACCTTTTCTTTGGAAGCCTATTTGGGATTTGATTCATTGATTCTTGTGGAGAAATAGGAAGAAGGGTAAGGAATTATAGAGTTGGGATGGAAAAAATGGTGATAATTGGTGAATTTTTGTTGGTGCACAAAAAAAAATGCTTTGTGAGTGTTGAAAAGAAGAAAAAATGTGAAAAGTGCCAATGAAAAGAAATAAAGAAAAGAGACCAAAGGTCCATGAGTTGAAAGAAAAAAAATATGGATGACTTAAGGTGGTGTAGGAGAAAGTTGGAAAAATTCCAACTAGTGTTTGAATGTGATAAGTAGTGAGAGTAGAAAGTAAAAGTGGTGGATTATGTTGCAATTGTTGAGTCACTTGAGCTAAATATTCCTAACCTTAATCCGAGCCTACATTACAACCTTAATAAAACCCTATTTGATCTTAATTTTGAGCACATTTGTTTGTCAGTGGAGAGTTGAGATTTCATGCAAGCTTATGGTAGATCAAGTGTATAGTTCAATGTTTCGATGAGTGCTTACTCTTATTTTATCACACATTGAGTGTTTGAGCGAAACACATACCGGTGAGGATCATTGGCCTGATACTTGTTCGTTGAAATCTATTGCATGTGTTCATGATTTGAGTGTTGTGCTTGTTCATGTCTTTTCCCGATTAGATTTTTGAGGTTGTAGATGCTAGATTATAAATTGTGAAGTTATGTATTGTTTGAATTCCATGTTTGGTTTTGTTCTTTGTTTGGGGACAAACAATGTTTTAAGTTTGGGGGAGTTGATAACATCATATTTTACATGTATTTTGAGGTACATTTGAGTGGTATTTGATGGGCATTGCATGCATGAAGTGTTGAGTTTTGCATAGTTTTCTATGTTTTGTGCAATGTCACGTGTTTGTTCATTGTGAAGGGAATTAATGCCATTTTTTGTGTGGACTTCAAATGAGTGTGGGAGCACCCTAGAAAGATGGGAAATCAAGTTAGGAACACGTTGCAAAAAGAATCGGGTCAATCGGACGAGAAACGAGTAAGAACGAAGCAAAACAGTGAGAGGCTGCCGGTGCTGAAATATACTCGCGACCGGACTCGCGACCGGGGGGTCGCGAATCTGGTCGCGAATCACCATTTCTCCATTTTACTGTACGCGCGCGACAGAGAGGGGGTTCTCCTTTGAAATATTCGCGACCCGGTCGCGAATTTGGACACCCGGTCGCGAATTTTGGCCACGTCAGCGCCACGTGGATTCGCGACCTGAGTCGCGGGTGACTGGATCGCGAGCGAGGTCGCGAATCGAGCGGGCTTGTCCGATTTTTGACCTATTTTTGGGCTTTTCTTTACTTGGTATTTAATGGTTTCCTTGGACAAAAATACACACAATTCCTCCTACCTAAAAGTTACCAACAGAGAGTTGCTGCAGAGAAAAGAAGACGCGAAGAACAAGACCAAAGGATTCAAGAGTGTTCAAGACCAAAGCCAATATAGAATCTCCGGGTTTTATTTACTTTATTCTTAGAATACAATGTTTATTTTGTGGATTGTTTTAGTTGTTTATTTTGCCATGGATAGCTAAAACCCTAGTATTCTAGGGTTGGATTATGATTTATTTATGAAGTTCTTTCTATTCATATTATTTGGTGTCTATGATTTAATTATGTTTTGATTATTCCTGTTTTCTCTGTATTATTTACTTGATCACTAAATGATACAATTTGATGTGTTAATCCATAATTCGAGAGATGAGTTTTAACACAAGATCTGGAATAATTAACTGGTTAGTCAATATCACTCGAGAGAGTTGCGATTAATTAAGAGAACAATAAATCTTTGGAACCATTAGGAGTTGCATAATAGGTATTGAACGGAGACGTTAATATTTGTTGTGTGATCTACAATCTAGGCGCTTCGAGAGAAGGTTTAGAATACATGAGTGATTGTTCTAGCATGATTTAAATCCCAACATAGACATTAAATGGATTGATTAAGAGAATGTATTAAATAATGATTATTCAATCCTAGAATGCGTCTTTTTCTTCAGTGTTGGATTTATCTGTGTTGATTTCTGCTGTGGTGATTTATTTTATTTATTATCTTTAGTTTTTAATTAGTTAAATCCAACCATGTTTGATAGTCTAGATAACTGCGATGGGTTAAATTGAATAACTAGCAGATTAAATCTTAAATCCCTGTGGATACGATACTCTTGTTCACCGCTATCCTATAAGTCTCGCTGTACACTTGCAGTTTAGGTGAAAATAAATACTGAACACCATTCAACAGCACAAATCCCCAATCCAATCAAATACACGAACCCTACGCAAACTCAATTTCCGACTCAAATCTTACATTTGGTCAACAATAATGTGCAACGAGGATGTAGCAGTTGCTGGATTTTAGGAGTCGCCGGAGTTCATAGTTGAAGTTTGCGACGACGAGGAGAGACGAAAGATACGACTCGGAATTTTGGGAGGGAAGAGAGAGAGATTGAATTGAAAAGTTTCACAATTTTTTTTTAGGTTGATTAATTATTATAGGAGGAATATAGTAATTATGACTAAATAAAATATATTTAAAAGTTACTAACTAAATTAAGTTTTTTAAAATTTTGACCGGTCTAGTTTGACACATTTCCACTAAATTATATTCATACAAAGGAATCGGGTTCACAAGTCAGATCATATAGGCGACCTCTTTTATATGAGGTGGACGTTTATCAAATCTACTGAAAAAATAAAATTATATTAATGTCCATAAAATTTATCAAATCTACTAAACAGAGACAGTCTTATCTTCAAAATGATACAATAAAATGGAGTCAGATCAGCAGAACTGATGAACAAATATTGTCAGCATTTTTTTCTCTAATTAACACAAACATCAATAGTGTTCCTATACCTCAAATAAATCACAATTCTTACACAAAACATCGTATGTTTTTTATAAAAAAAACTAGAAATTAATTAATTCGATTTATACTATACTACACTATTAGTAGCTAGTGATGTTCATGCACAATCGTGGGCACAGTTCTTGTCCCAGAAGCAGTAAGAGCTCTAACATGACCAACCATGGAAACCTGCAACGCCTCCTCCTCATAAGCCCTTCTCTCCATCTCCTCCATCCTCGCCTTCTTCTTCGCGTTCACGAACAACGCCATCGCCAGCAAACTCAGCAGAAACGCCCCCAACGCCGCTCCGATCGAGCTCCCAATGGCTACCTTCAACCTACTCACCTTCCTCTTCAACGGCATCAATGGCGACTCCACCACCAGCCCGAAGTGCCCGTGCCTCGTCGCCACGCACACATTAGGCCTCGCCTGGCTCGACAGGCTCACCTTCCCATCTTGATCGAAGCTAGCACAAAGAGGAATGATCCCTGGTGATGATGATGATGACTCATTCGCCGTCATTTTGCTGAAGTCGATCATGATCGGCCTCTTCCCGGCTTGGATTCCGAGCTCGGAGGGAATGGTGGTGGTGTTGGTGGCTCCCACATTGTATGCTAAGAGGCCTACGACCGGGGAAACTAGCTGATAACCCGATAGCTCGAAGTTGTCGTAGTAAAGGGATGACCAGTTGGAGCCGAGGTTTTGTCGAATGATCATGACTCTTGTGGAGCAAGGGTGCACGGCGGTGCCCACGCGCAGGTGGAATTCTTTGACGGCGGCGCCGTATCTGCGGAGGCTGCCGCAGCGGAGCCTCACCGTGTCGACGTCTATGCCGGAGAGGTTTGATGGGAGGTTGATTCTGTGGAGTTTGCCTGTCTTGAAATTCTTGGTGTATGATCTGAATGTGTAGTCACGAATTAGGAGGTCGAGCAGCCGAGCTGATTTTATTTCTTGGCATTCGATTCTTGAGGCTTGTAAGGCTGCGAGTGATAGGAAAATTAGAGTGATGGTAGAGAGAGATCCCATTTATAGATTCTTGATCACAGAAATATTGTTGGGAATGTTGGCTTATATCTGCTTGATTTGATAGTTTTGTGTGAAGATTTTGGAAGGGACGTTGTCAGTGTTTCCCAATTGGTTGTTCTCTTTGGAGAGAGAGAGAGAGAGAGAGAGAGTAGATTCAATTAAGGGGATAATTTGATCAACATTGGCTGAGAGAGAGAGAGAGAGAGAGAGAGAGAGAGTAGATTCAATTAAGGGGATAATTTGATCAACATTGGCAGAGAGAGAGAGAGAGAGAGAGAGAGAGGAGATTCAAGTAGGGGGATAATTTGATCAACAATGGCTACTTAGGAAGACGTTTGATTTGAGTGTAGTTTTTTGGATAAGCTATAGCACTAGAGATGATAATGATGGATGAAATAATTATATAAATGCTTAAAGCGTACACCACGTGTATTAGTTGCTAGATAGTCCATTATCATGATCATCAATAAGCATATACACATCAAAGATTAAAAGGTTCATAAATTAGGATACAAGCAAGAAAACAGTTTTCCCCTAATTAAGTAGGAAATAATTTGATGCCCAAAAAGAATATTGGGCTCTATAAAATTGGATGATAATCGAGGCATCTTCATTTTTCATAATCTTGATTTAAAATTACAATATTGTGAATGCTTGCCTTAAAATGCAGTGCATGACTTGGTGAATATAATTAATGTAAAGAATGGTGTGATGGGGAATGATTTAGGGAGCGTGGGTGTGATTATAATTGAATTCAAAAGTAGGCAGAAAAAGGGAATGATTAATCAAACATATACATACTGTATACGTATATATATATATATATATGTAATAATTAATATGATTGTGTGTTGTGGTTACATGTCTCCCACTCCAACCACTTTGTGGGCTACCCATGCATCAACATTGCTTCTTCTAATGGGGACCATTACATTCTTGGTTAATTATTTTCCTTCCAATTATTCAATTACAGTACCTAATTGCTTCCTATCTCTTAATTTCATTATTTATGTGCATATTTTTTTTACATCAGAATTGATTTAATTGATCAACGTTCTTGTTATAAAGAAAGGTAAGAAAGATGTCATGAACTTAAAAAGATACCTAAACTTTTTCAATTTTTTGTGAAAATAATATTCTCAAATTCAATTTTCGGTGTCAGGTTGAGAATAAAGTACATCCAAATTGAATTGTATAAATAAAAGCAAAAAAGTTGACCAGACCTAGAAGTCTCGGATATCACAGGACAGTATCTCTAAGACCGGAGCCTCATTAAAACCCATATTGGAAAACCAACATAAAAAAAAATCATATGGGAAAAAGAATAATCCTCTAAGAAAAACGAAAATAAGTAGGACCAGAGAAATCCTGTCTAATAGCATCAACGATACAAGGAAAATTACACTGAGAAAGCAACTTAACAATGAGAAATTTTCATATCCGTTACGTCTTTTCATGTCCGAACACTAATGATCATGTGATGTTGACAAGTGTTTTTCAATGTTATAGAAAATTACACTTTTAACACTTATATTCTTGATTCTTTTAAAAAATATTGTATTTTTTAAAAATTAACAAAACAATAATCATTTTTTCAAAAATTTACAAATCTAATTTGATCAATTTTGCGACCTAAAAATGATATCTAATTCATTCTATTTTAATATTTCTATTTTCTATACCTAAAAAAAAATCTATCTCCCCACGTAAAAAAAATTATTCTGTTAGAAAAATCTTAAAATACAATCAATTACACACGATCTTCAAACCATAAAATTGATCAAATGTTAGATTTATAATTGTTTTGGAAAAGTTGGTAGTGTTTTATTACTTTTTGAAAAAAACGCCCAAAATATAAGTATTAAAGAGTAATTTGCCTATATATTTATGTCGAGGGTAACCCATAATTGCTACCGAGGTGCGCACTGGTTAAACCAAGTTCTTTTGTAAAAGCTTGCAAACCACACAAGAAAGGTAAACCACATTTGGAAAACCAGCACTGGGTAAACCTTGTGTAATAGTGTATGAACCAAATAAGAGAGGTAAACCACACTTGTCACTCCCGTGTAATAGCCTGTAAACCATGCAAGAGGGGTAAACCACACTAACCATACTTGGAAAATCAGGTGTGACAGACTCACACCTATTGGTGTTGATGGTAAAATTCGAACCTATGATATTTAACCTCAAATTTACATTACTCTACCACTAGATTATCCATAAGGAGAATATATTATATATAATGTTGCACTAACATGTATTAGCTTGTGAGTTGTATTTAGTAGATAATCATCGGGTCCAAAAATTTGGAACCAGAACCGAATCACCAATTTTTTTTCTTAATGTTAAACTTGTACAAACTTAAATAAAAATAGCCATAAATTAGAAATCCAAAAAATAATATGAAATTTTCATAATCAGATATTATTAGAAAAAATTAAAAAAAACTTTGTGAAATGAACTAAAAATCAATATTCTTTTATAAGAAAAGTCTAACTCATTGCTTTCATATGAAACCGATGTGGGACAAAAAAGATCTGTTCCAACTCTCAACTCTCAACTTTCAAGTTTCAACTCTCAAACTAAATGTCCCACATCAATTTTTTTTTTATCAAAAGTAATGGTTTGAGGATATTAGGTTATTGGTTATCAATACACCAATTTATCTTATTAGAAATTAGAAATTTCATTATTTGTTGAGATTTCTAATTCCTTATTTGTGGGTACATCAACTCTATAAAAATGATTTATTTAAATTATCAATATAAAATTTTTTATCACTTGTCAATTTATATATATACTTTAATTTTATAAGGGGAAAATAACCTCCTAACTTCTTACGAATCATATGATAAACAAAATCAATTGAATACAAATGTGGAGTTAATTATTTGAAAGTAAATTAAACTCTAATTTCAAGTTGTTTTAATATTATTTTTATTTATTTACTTTATTAATTTTAAAGTTTTATTTAAATAATTATAATAACAATTACATCATTTAAAGTTTTATTATATTGTATTATAATGGGAAGAAAAAAAATAAATTTCAAGTCATCCCTCAAAATTAGAAGTCGTGGTGTCATTGTAATAATTTATGTGACTATATTCTCTTGAGATTAACTTTTGGTTATTAGTGAAACTATAAACAAAGATTTAATATCAATTTATAAGAAAATTTAATTAATTGTCTTTGATACAAACCAACGTGGGACAAAAAAAAATGTCTCAACTCTCAAACCAAATGTCCCACATCGATTTTTTTTATGAAAAGTAATAGTTTGGTTTATCCTATAAAATGATAGCGAACCTTTAGTTATCATTACACTAATTTTTTCTTAAATAATTATCATAATCCCATAATTTTGGATTTTTTTAATTTGTGGGTATTTTCTACTCAAATTTATAATTATTTTATAAATGAAATTTTAAATATTATTAAAAAAAAATTGAAACGGTTGGAACCGTGGAACCGGCGGATCCGAAACCATCCTGTAACCGTGCTTTCACGGTTCCGATTCCACATATTTGGAACCAGGAACCGACTGTTCCGGAATCGTTGTCACCTCTAATGGTACTCACATCCGACTTTGGACCTTAAATCGTTGTCACCTCTAATGGTACTCACATCTGACTTTGGACCTTAAATCCTTCATACATCCATGTAATTGTGTGAATGTTGATATGATACATAGTACTATGTTACTCATACTTTTGATGGTACAGTCGCACAGATAAAATTCTCTGCTACATTCTATACAACACTCTATATTGCACACTTTAAATTATTAATTTGTGTTCTCTTTTATTTCTTCGACTTCAATTGATTTTGTTTTATTTTAATTTTACTTGTTAATTAGGGTTCACTTTTCCCAATCAAAGTATATAATTATTTTTTTTAGAAAATATCAATTATTAATTAAAAATGGAATTAAATATTGAAAAATAAGTATATACCATAATTATGGAAAGTGAACCCTAATTAAAAAATGTAAAATTAAACTAAAGCAAAGCCAAATGAAATCGAAGAAAAACAGAATAAAAAAATGATTAACTTTAAATGTAGCAGAGGATTTCATCTGACTACCACCTATGTGGATTTTGACTCCTTAAACAATCTAATATAATTTTTTTATTTTGTGTACACGGACATCCATATACGAATATTATATATAGGGCATCTCTTGTGTGCACTAGGTGCACATCAGACGGTCAACGTGTTGATTGGGTCAATGCGTGTTGACCCGGTCAATACGTTGACCAAAAAATCCGTCAAAATTAGTATCATTTATATTATTGAAAAGCATCAATTTCAAAGCTCAAAAGTATCATTTGTATCACTAAAAAGTATCGGCCAAAAAAAAAAAAAAACTGTTAAAATTAGTTTCAATCTAAACACTAAAAAGTATCATTCAAAATTAAAAAAAGTATCACTTGTATCCCTAAAAATTATCACTCGTTTCGACGATTTTTTTGGTCAACACTTTGACCAAGTCAACGCGCGTTGACCGTCTGATATACATCTTATGTACAAGAATATTTGCGATATATATATATGATATATGTATGTGGTGGATGATATGTCTTATTCAGATTTCAAATGTCGTTTCTCATAATGACATTTAAAATGGCCACTTCTTTACATGATCATGATCGATCGATCAGTACGAGTGAGCCATTCCCCTTCAAAACCAATTACAAAAAAAGAAAAAAATGTAAAATCTATAGCTTACACATGACAAAAAAAAGAGAGCATGATATGCAATACATTTAAATGATCAATCAATGGAAGTTGGCATTTGAAGCATAAGTCATGCCAATATACCAGTTAGCAGGGGCAACGTTGTAAGCAATGATAGTTTCATGAGATGTGTACGAGGTTATCTTGAATGAAAGCGACTGTCCCCCAAGAGTTGCGAAAGCTTGGTAAGAAGCCCCCCAGTTATGGCTCATGCTTATCCACCCGGTCTTGCTGCCCTTCACCCACATGTTCGCTATGTCGCCTCCTCCGCCTACGTTCATCACGTACACCAGCAGCCAGTACCCGTTCCCCTGGAACGTGAACCGAATCCCGCCCTTCCTTATGCACGGGACCCTACAAAAATATATCCACCCGAGTTCATCAGATCACGTGTATAAAATGATATCATCAAAATGCATTTTACTATAGAGGCAAAACTTATTTTAGCCACTTAAACTCTTAAAAATTTTATTTTAGCCAATAAGTTTTAAACATACTTATTTTAGCCACTTTGGACGAAAATACTCCTGTGCGCGCTGGCAATGCGCGCAACAAGCAGGGGCAAAATTTTAATTTTGGCTAAAAAAATATATTTAAAAGTTAGTGGCTAAATTAAGTTTTTTAAAAATTTGACCAGCTAGTTTTATACATGGCCCGAATCCATATGACTAGCATTTTTTCTCATACGGGCTCCACCTATTTAATTAGAAATGATTGATTACCCCGATTACACCCACCATCTATCAAGTACGAATATATAAATTGTAACGTTTTGAATGTCGTGTTGCAATGTACCTGCGGAACATGACGGGTACAATGCCGGCCTTCCATTGAGCAATCTTCATGAAAGCTGGCTTGGCCATGTCGAAGTGGGTCCGGGGCGGGTTGCACCAGCCGCCGTGGTTGGAGTCCTGCGACCAGTTGGGAGGGCAGAGATTGGTGGCGGTGATGGTGGTGAACGGGGAGCCCTTATAGCACCATTGTGAATTCACACACCGGATCTGGAAACACTGCCCGCATCCGTACCCGTTGTTGAATAGCACGGAGCTCAACGCCGCCGTGTCGGTGCCATAACCGCTGTTGAACAAGTTTCCATATCCGCAAGCACCACCTACATGCCACCATCCAATTCAAATGTTGATGGTTGTGCGTCGCACCAGTGGTTTACTAGTTGAAATTATTCTTATACGTGAATTTGAAATATGTTAAAATAGTTTATACTTAATTCATCACTGTTATACTTATAGGCAACACACATTAAATGTATAGGACACTATAGGAAGTTTGCTCCAACAATTTGTTTTATTAATATTATTTTTAAATTCATGTGAAAAAACAAAATGAACTATATAAACGGAACTGCGTAAGTATTATTCTATTAAAACTACAATTCATGAATTCAACACTTACAAAAATTTTTGTTTCCTCTCAAATTCATGCGATAAGTAATAATAATCCATTAATTATTAATAAAAATAAATAAATTGATTAAATTTGTTCATTCTTGAAGTAAAAATAAATAAAAATATAAATGCGTACCCATAGTTTCAGAAGCGGTTTCGTCGCCATAAAACGTGGCATAGGCGAGTTTCCACGGGGTAGGACGAAACACCACCGGTGTTGCGACGTACCCGGCCGACACGACCTCGCCGGCAACCGCCACCACCAAGAAGAAGATGAAGAGGCGCCATGAATGAAGCAAAGAAGTCATGCTTTCCATAGCTTAATTATAGTTTGCTACTAGTGTTAGCTCTTAATTATCTTGTAAAATTAATTTGTGATGCCTAATTGACTTGGAAATGAGATGTTTATATAGTTTTAGCATCGTACATTGAGTAATGTACTACGTGACCTTCACAAACATGCAACTCCAAGTCAAACAATTTAAAATTTTATTTTAAAGGGATAATTGATTTATTTGTACCACATAGTCTAACTGCAATATTTTTTTATGTCCTAAATTGTCTGAAAACGTGTAGGCATGTCTTTTTTGTTCTTGCACTAATAATTAATGGGTTTCTGCTATTTTATAATTTATTTTTTGAGAGATTTTTTTGGTTAGTTAGAATAGATGTTCAATGTATGGAACTAATCGCATAATTAAAAAATTTGCATGAAAAAGATAATCTTCTTTAGTTACAAATTTAGGGGGTGGCAAAATTGGACCACATAATCGCACATTCGCACTCTAATATAATAATAATGAATTACATATGCTAAAAAAAATCAATGATAATATTTTTTTTTAACAATGATAATATTTTTTTCAAATTATGTTAAAAAATTTAAATTATGCAACTATTATAATTAAATATATTTTTTATCCTTCAAAAAAAAATTATATATATTTTTTAAGAGTTAATTTCACTTTTAATCCCATCGATCAGGTATATATAGAGTCCAAACACATTGTCCCAATTCTAACCCTTTTTTATTTTGTTGACTTTTTTTTTTATTTTTCCCTTTTAAAATGGGGAAAAGTTAGAAAAATGAAAGTATATAAGGTCAAAAACAAAAACCATATGTAGAAAGACTAATTTGCATTTTCTTAGTTCTTTTTTTTTAGTTAAAATATAAACATATTTTTAAACCAACACAACTATATTACTTTTTCAATGCAATGCATAATTAAATCTTTAATTATTAATTATTGTTTGATAGGTCCTTAAATAATTTTATTTTTTTAGATGATTAAATATTTTGTATTATAAAAGTGCCTGACCAATTTTAAAAAAAAACGTACCACGCTGTCCTCCGTTGCAGAAAACGACGATAATTAAGATATTATAAAACTATAATCAAATGAAAAGAATACAAAATATGCCAAATAAACGAGGAATCGAGAGAATCCTATAGCTTATAGAATCAAAAATTTTCTATAGAGAAAAATTTGTATGAAAAATATATGTGGACAAAAAAATCCCTCTAGAAAGCTCACGTGGTGTTTGGTTTTATGTCCAACATCAATTTCTAATTTTCAATATTTCCAATTCAATTTACGAGATTTATTGATTTTTGAAAAAAGTATAATTATTTTGTTATGAGGAATGATTTAATGTTTAAAGTTATAGGTTTGGAAAATGAGAATATCTTTGTGTGATTAAATTTTCAATTTGAATTTGTGGTTGAGATGAAAAGATGAATATTTGTGAATTGATCAATATTTAAATAATGAGTCCCACAATATATGGAATTAGAAAAGGTGAAAACTAAAATTGAAAATGAGTAAAAAAACAAACATACAAGTTCGTTTGATTAAATTTTCAATTTGAATTTGTAGTTGAAATGAAAAGATAAATATATGAATGATTATGATGAATTAATAAATATTTGGGAAATTTACATTTTGATACCTACATTTTAGACACTTTTTTAAAAATGACCCATTTTATTACTATTAGCAAAATAGTACTCATTTAAAAAAAATGCAAATATGACCTCGATCGAATTTCTAGCCTAAAATATCTACGTGGCACGCCGGAATTCTTGCGTGACTTTTTTGCTCCAATATAAAATATTATATGGATATTCCATGTCAATTATGAACTAAAAATAAAATAAAATTGTTGGGTATGCCTCGTAGATATTTTAGACTGAAAATTTAATCGAGGTCATATTTGCAAATATTTTTAAAAAATGGGTACTGTTTTGCTAATAGTAATAAAGTGGGTCATTTTTTAAAAAGTATTTAAAATGTAGGTATAAAAGTGTAAATTTTCCTAAATATTTAAATAAATGATCCCACTGTAACAATATATATATATATATATATATATATATATATATATATATATATGGTTCACTAGGTTATATAGGATTAAAAATATGAAAATTAAAATTGAAAATGAGTAAAATAAACACGTTTTCGGTGTTTTTGAATAGTAAAAAGTCAGAAATTTCAAAATGAAATAAAAACAAACCCACCCTAAACTGTTTTTGTCAACATATATAGAAATGGCTAAACAATAATAGACATGTACATAGAGGGCACAAGAAAAGGAAGATCTATATCAAGACAACATGGGATAAAACGACATCAAATGTAAATTAACATGAGATTCGTCATCCAATCTATCAAAGCATCTCTTTTTGTAAGAACCTCAACCTGTCTGATATATTCTGTGTAGAATAATATACATATATGAACTCACAATACAGCTTTGAACCAACAATTTATGCAGCCTAGCTTCACATGGGGAACTACTTTCTACATCCTCACATTTACACTGCTCATGCATTATTTTCTTCGCGGCGAACGGCATCACATCACCTCTGCAAGTATTGCATATGTTATAAAAATAGAGAGTTATTTGAATATATTAGTCATTAACAAATAATGTGACAGACTCAGAGCAAAACTAAAGACCCCCCTAATTGTAAGTTGAGTTGAGCATGCAATGTGTTGCTTTCTGTTTTTACATTCTTATCTTCCCAATAACTGCATTATCTTCTTTCATGCATAGATTTTGAGGATTACTCTCATCATGTTATTTGGCTGTTCAAATGAAGTGTGAATATTTATGGTTAGAATTTGGAAGAGAAACGAACAGTCGAGGGATTACCTCAATTCATGCCTCACTTCAGTCAGGAAGTGTAATCAACCGTGTCTTAGAATCGTACACCATGTCCGTTGCACAACTGGGAATCATGTAATGATAGTTAGAATTATGAACCAAATGTCAGATACAAATGTGATGACAGTCATCAGGCACGTTGACTTACTTCGAACATTTTACTTGGTTTGTGATTCCCCCACTAGATATTGACAATATGGTACCAAAGAATGAAGTGTTTTCTGTGCCACAATTTGGACAGGGTCCCTGAAATGTTAAATGTATCGATTAACCTGAGAACTGCGATAAGGAGATTCAATTTAGATGGTGCGATTCAAGAATTCAGAAGAATCTTACCACCAAGATCAGAAAGTCTTTCACAATGAAGTTTGTAATTGTGAAAGACAAATATAGTATTAATGGCAGAGCGGCAAACCACGTGAAAAGGAAACTGAATGGCTCTGGAAGCTGCAAAGAAAATTTTTCGAGTTAGTGCAGATGATAAGAATTTTGCTTCGATTCCACTTCCCATTTCGGGAAGGTAAATCTAATTTAAACTGCAGATAGGTAAGATGGTGGTATTGGCCAATTACTATGCACTTCTAGTACTTTCCAGTGGTCTTTGCGAAATCTTACGATCAATGATAAGTGACATTGGTTGCAGATGAGATGGTTTGTTTCTAAAGTTTTACAATAATGTAAATATCAAAATCCCAGAAACTGACCTCCAAAAGATACGTGATCTCAAATCCAGTCAAATCATCAAGAAAGAAAAACCTGGAAAGAGAGGATAGAGTAAGATTTTGTTAAGCCGAGTATTTTATGCTCCCTTCTAAATGAAAATGTAAAAGCACGAATGCAAAGAGATACAAATGATAATGAAGATTTAGATTCAAATTAAATCAAATAATGTCTAAATACAACTCAAGCATAGATGTCAAATACAATGTCACTTACAATCCTAATGCAACAACTGCAGCCGGTACATTCAGAAGAAACATTTTGAGGTAGTCAACAGAAAGGTCACTGTAAACCTGCAGGTTCAAAATAAATGAGGAGCAGAAGGAAACTCGCATATGATAAATTAGTGAGAAGGTTGATACAAGGATGTCGTGTCACATTTTTAGCATAAAGATAAAACGGCCCACAATATCAAAGTTTTCATCATATCAATTTCACTGAAATACACAAAGAATAGTCTCCAGCAACCGAATGATACCATGTTACATGCAGTTGCTGCAATAATGTAAGAGAATGAGAATTCTTATAGTGAATCTTTATTTTTGTAGATGTACCAAATAGAATTACCAACTCACAGCTGCACACTTCTTTGACTGCACTTAATGCAGACATGTGACAAACATAGGAGAACTGAAATGATGGATATATTTTTCATTGTAGTCACTCATGTGAAACAACTTTATTAATGAAATTAGTTTTTTTTTTGTTTTTTTTTATTTGGTAAGTAACAGCCTGAAGCAGAACAAGAAGAGAACATGGCATTATCTCATTATGGAAGTACAAGATTCTAAATAGTTTTTCCTTTTCTTCCAAGTTGGACAGACTAATTGAGCCAAAGGAATAAAAGAAGGCATCGAGTCTTCAAATTGAATACGTGGATAAGAAAATTCGTCAGAATAAGCTTCTCTGAAACACCTTTCCTTTCTTTATCATATACAGAAGTTAAGAAAAAACACACATCCCCTGGATTAGAATACCCATTTTCTCGCTTTTCAAAACACGCTCATATTCCTTTTTGAACCAAGCAAAAACTAAGGCATGCAAGGCTCCTATTGTAAAATTTTATGTTTTTTAATTAACTAAGAGGAAACCTTATGTAAGAAAACCAATTAAAAATAATTCCATCATCATGAAAATATATAGTAATAAAAAAATGGTGAAAGATATCAGATGATTCCATGTTTCCTCTCAAGAATTTAAACTGTAAATTCATTCTATCTTTGGGCAAACCAAATGATAGGCCTCAAGGATAAAAGTCGAGCCCATTCTATGATTTAGTCATGCCCAAGATGAGGTTTAATGTAGGGAATAAACTGAAATTATGACTGTATCTTAGTTCGCCTGTGATGAAATAATGCATTTGGAGGCTGGGATAATCAGAATGGAGTGTCTGACTAACCTGAGTTTGTATTAATCAAATAACACTTACAATCTTGCTATAAGGATGCTGCTAGCACAACCCTGATAAATGTCAAGTTCCTAAAGCTTGCATTTTACATTATTGAGAAGAGTTCAAGAAATATAGATTGTGTAACATAAAGGCCTTAGTCCTCGAGCATATATGTAAGGAAGGAGGAAAGTAGCAAACCTTTTTACTACGTAGACTGCATCGAGGTCCCTCAACCACAATGTCACTTCCATCGATCTACAAGATACCAATGAAATCAATAAAAGGGAAGGAAGGGCGCATGAAAAACAACGCCAAGAATAAAGTAATAATGTCACATAAGGCATAAAGGCAATAACAAAGATGATAGAAAATAGTAAACATCTAATATAATAATGATAGACAACAGCATCAAAGAACAAGACTGACCACCAGACGATGACGACACACACATCCAGATACATTTCATATGAGTTAATTTAAAAGAACATTTTTACTAGAAAAGGAGCTTTGTTCTCCATGAAAATTTAACGAGACACTGTAGATAGTTGTAATTTATATATAACTTTTTCTACATTATTTCTTCTTTTCCCAGATTTTAGATACCTTAAGTTTTCGTTTCAGCTCATCAAACTCTTTATCCGACATAATTGGATTCCCAGATACATAAGCCATTGAAGCCTCCAGAAACCTCTGTTCATCGGCACCTGAATACCCAGGATGACAGAGTTAGACCAAACAGAAAATGTAGCACCAAAAATCTGAAGCCTTCCAAAACTAAGAAGATGTAACAAGGAACTATTATTACTTAGCATTACGACACTGCTTCCTTCCCACATGAGTTCTTCCTTGAGGTTATCAAATTCTTCGTTAGACATGATAGACTTTCCTTCATAGTAGAATGCCTGTGATTAAGTAACATAATGGAACATCAAATATGATACAAAATAAGGAAGTGCCAACTTTTGATCTAGGCTAGGAATGAAGAGAACACTTCATAATTGCTGGAAATAGGTGTCTATAGATAAAATGGGTAAAAATGGATACATAGGCCTATGATCTATAGAATAAGACAAAACCGACTAGCTACAAGAAAAAAGAGGACTGCGCATAATTACTTGAAGTGCTTGAAGAAACTCTTGCTCCATCTCACCGAGACTCTTTTTCTGTTTCTGATCTATGCTGCAATAGGGCAAGACATTGCCATCAACAACCTCATCTTCTTGGACCTGACCTGAAATACATATAATCTTCAACGTGAGCAGCAAGATATGACTTTAGCACTAACTTATTTTTCCTAATACTTCAATATAAACCAATCTGTAGTCAGGGCATTAAAACGGAGTCAATTATTCCGATTCATATCATGTTCACAACACCATCATTAGCTCTCCAAGGCAATACACACAGGTCTGGTTCATACAAAGTCTTCAAAGGCAAAGAATTCTTCTTCAAAACTACACCATCCATCTATCCAACAAAGCTTTGTTGCACCATTGGAGAATGAAATAGGTCCTATCTAGTCAAATTCAAGAATAAAGCTAACAAAGTTCCGATTTCACTCGATTACTTATGTGCACAGTGATCCTCACAATATTCTACTTTCATTATCTTGAATCCAAATCTAGAAATGATGACACTATCTTTTGTAGCCTGCAAAATTTACTCTTATCTTTCTTCCCTGTATGATTTCTTGCCAACACGCACCACAACACTAAAAGAAAAACAAAAAAAAACAAAAAAACTCATAAGACTTATGCTGGTAATTCTACTCTGATTAAGTTTCCAAATGGCTTAAAAGGGGAAGAAAGAAAATCCATCAATATTTGAATCTAAAATATCTACAGAAACAAGCGATCAGCCACCAATCCTATGAGATCATCATTAATTTCTGGGTGCCGAAACAAAACCTGGCTGATCACTGGTGGCCTTAGGAGAAATAACTAGCAGTCGGCGCCGGAAAGTCAATTTCTTGGCACCAAACTGAAGTGAGTGAACTCCGGGAGCAGAAGACGGCAGAGAAGAAGCAGAAATGAATGGTTTTCTGATTTGGGCATTGAAAAATCTGGGTTTTGAAAGGTTGAAACCAAGTCTTGACGCCATCTGGGGCGGCGGCGGCGGAGGGAGGAGAGTTGGAGGCGGGTTTGGGAAAATGGGTGCATTTGAAAGAAGTGGGAAATTAGTGGGGAGAGGAGATAGGAAGAAGATAAGGCGAGTGAGAATATGTGGCGGTGAGATTGGGAGAGTTCGTTCCTTTGTTTCGGTTGGGAAAGAAAATCCGTTGCTTTGGTTGTTTTCTTTCTTACAACTCTTGTGAATTTGCCTAAAAATCACATGCCGCCCTCGTGTGCTGACACGTGGCTACAATTCATTTTTCAAATAATTTATTAATAATTATAAATTATAATGAATTCTAATTAGATAGAATGTTCTTTAATTAACGAGTCACTTTTTGCCCACACAAGAAAAAATGAAAAAATAAAATAATTTTGAAATTATTTAAATACCCTTTAATAAAATTAAGTCTGAACGCATTTAAGGTGTTCGAATGTTGAAATTCGAACACAAGAAGGATGTTCGAACTTCAATTTTCAAACCATCTCTATATTTTTCTAAGTATGGGAGTCGTTCGAATTTATATTGTCCGAACATGTTTTTTTTGTTTTAAAGTTGTGTTCGAAAATCGAAGTTCGAACATAGTGAGGATGTTCGAACTTCAATTTTCGAACCAACTCCATATTTTTCAAAGCAAGTGTCGTTCGAATTAATATTCTCGAACAAATTGAATATGTTCGAAATTGTGTTTCCGAACATATTTTTTTACATTGAAAGACATTAATGTAAATGTGCGTGGTGCAAAGAGTAAAAATAGTAGTGCATGAAATAAGCGTGGTGCAAAGAGTAATTTTAGTGGTGCATTTAGAAACTCCCATATATAAAATCTATTTACCATACTAAAATTACTCGTGAAAAAAAAAATTAAGGTGTAATTGCAACGGAGTTTATCCATACCTCTGCAATTACAGGCTCTCATGTACATTCATACCTAACAGTATTGGTGTAATTCAGATTCGAGAACCCCGATCTCAATTTTACATCACTCCATCTCTAAACCATTCTAAATAAACTAGTTAATGTTTTTCTTTGGTCGAATTCAACATCTGCCCAATTTTTAATTAGAAGAAGCAAAAAAAAAAAAATTAAAAAATTGCATTTCCTGATTACTCTCAAAGGCAAACCAATGCTCAATTGGCAAATATAATTTAGGCTTGATTGACTCTATATTATACATTTAATTTACAACATAGGTTCCAAAGTAACAAATAGGGATCATAATTGTATCAAGTTTCAATTAACTCTTACTCACACATCACTTATTCTCATAACCATGATATATATCAATCAAGCTAGCTTGATAAACATGCGATTTCATAAACTAATCAAGCTCGAGCTCGAGCTCAGCTCGTAAAGGTTGATTGGAAAAGAAAGCTTCTATGTTGCCAAAGATGAGCTCCTCAAGGGCTCCCAATGAATCCGGAGTCAAAACAGCGTGATGCGGCGACAAGACCACGTTGTCCAACGCAAACAGCTCTTCGGGAACACGAGGCTCGTGCTCGAACACGTCCAAACCGGCACCACCGATCTCACCCCTCACCAAAAACTCGACCAATTCCCTCTCATCAACATGCGCCCCACGCCCGACGTTCACGACCACGCCCGTGTTTCCGAGCGCTGTCATAACCTCCTCGTTGATGAGATGGCGCGTGTCGTCTGTCAGCGCGCAGCAAACAATCAGTACATCGGTGTTGGAGGCGAGATCAACGACATTGGCGTAGTAGGTGTAGGGAACGTTAGGCTTCACCTTTGTAGAGTTGTAGGCGATGCTGCAGTTGAATGCCTCGAATCTCTTCGCCACCCTTGACCCGATGCTTCCGAGTCCCACTATCCCAACTCGTTTTCCACTCAACTGAAAATATATGTAACCAACATTTCCATTTTAAGAATGAGTGATGGTTAGTTGTTGGTGCAAGATTCTAAATAAATGATTCAAGAAACTGAAAATATTTCTACATTGTAACTTCCCAAAATATGGATGTGGTAATATTACACCACAAATTAATTTTCTATTTTGTTGATTAATTATAATTTTTTACTTAAAAAAATAGAACAAAAAATAAATAAATAAAAAGCAAAATGAGAACAAGTGTACAATGTCATCTTCTTCACCAACGAGATGTCCACGGGGTAAATTCTACCAATGCATCCCCTGCTTTTGCTGCTGCCAAGTGTCCATGGCCCACCATTTTTGGGCTATTTGCAGCCCTTATTTTTTTTGTCCAGAAACGAAAATTTCAGTCAAAAGTTTCGGTCGGCCGAAAAAATCTATCGTGACACTTTAATTAGCATATCGTAACACTTCAACTACTTATTATGACACTTAATTATCTATTATGACAGTCCGAAACTAAAATTATTTTATCAGCTGGCCGATAAAAATTGAAAATAGAAAAAATGGGCTGCAAATAGTAGAGGGGATGCATTCCACAACGAGCCAACCACACTTCCCCCACTAGGTGTAAGGCGACAACCGTGGAAGAAACTACCCCTCAACGATGAAATTCGGAAAAAAATTGTCCAACTCGGTTGGAAAACAAATTTTTTGAAAACAACCTATGCGTTTGAAAATATATTTTCGAACATGTTTTGTACATTCAAGAAATAATTTTCGAATCTATGTGACAGGATTCAACACTTCAAACAAATTTTTGAATTTTGAATCTTCATCTTTTCTACGGCGGAATGGGCTTAGGGTCTAATAGGATGTAAATGCTAATATGCTATTAGTTGCACATATTTTCTAGTTTATATCTATTTTGCTGATGTTCATTATCAGGTTGTGGACGATTATGAAAATTAAGAATTGTAAGTAATTTGTTACTTTATTTTGTAGTGTGAAAAGTAATTTTAAAATAATACATTTTTTTTTTATTTTGGTAATTGTTTGGATGGTCTAATTAATATAGTTGTACGATAACATAACTCCCTATCAAACAATTAATATTTCTAGCCATGTTATTGAGACCTATGATCTATGATGCGTGAATCATGTTGGCTAGAATATAATATAATAGTGTTACTTTTCATCAAAGTTGCGAATAATTTTTCAATCATGTTATTGTATCTATTGATGTTTGTTATGAAAGAAGTAATCAATTATTTAATGCAAAATTAATTTTTGATAGTAAATTTAAATGAAAAAAATTGGAAACAGACAGTAGGTAGTGGTACCTTTGAACCCAGACCATATTGTTTCTGAACGGGCCAAGACCCGGCCCGAACAAACCGATCCGCAGCAGACACCCGTCTCAGAACATCTATGGCGAGCCCGACGGCGTAATCCGCCACGTCGTCGGAGAATGAATCTCCGGCGGTGGTGACGCGGACGCCACGGCGGCGGCAGGCGGCGAGGTCAAAGTGGTTGAGGCCGGCGCTGGAGCCGACCACGCACTCGACCGCGGGGTAGCCGTCGAGGACGCCGGAGGTGACGGGTGTCGGCCCCACGCATAACATGAGGCGCGCGGCCTTCGAGAGCGCCGGGAATGACGGGTCGGGCGGGTCGCCGTGCGGGTCGAGGACGGTGTATTTGGCGCGGAGGAGAGGGAAAAATGAGAGCTTGAAATTCGGGAGGCGCTGGAGGATGAGCAGCGGCGGTGCTTCTTGATCGGCGGCGGCCGCCATTTCACTAAGGCTGTCGGATTAGCGCTGCGTTTTCGCCGGAAATTATTATAATTTATCAGACCTTATTTATGAATATGAGAGCTGGTGGAATATTGCGTGTCTTTTCCTTTTTTGGCGGTATAATATATCTTTAAATTTATTTTCATATTAATGGACCCACATTTGGGATGAAACTACCACCCCAACTTGGTCATTTGTGTAAAATTTTACATTTATTTTTTAATTAAATTTATTATTATCATGTGAATTAGTTTTATTAAGTAACACGTAATATACATATATATATATATAAGCAAGTCTCCTGCATATAAGATGTACATCAGACGGTCAACGCGTTGATCGGATCAATGCGTGTTGACCCGGTCAATGCTTTGACTAAAAAATCCGTCAAAATTAGTATCATTTAAAATACTGAAAAGTATCATTTCAAAGGCCCAAAAGTATCATTTGTATCAATAAAAAGTATTGGCCAGAAAAAAAAAATATTAAGATCAGTATCAATCTAAACACTAAAAAGTATCATTCAAAATTAAAAAAAGTATCAGTTGTATCCTTAAAAAGTATCACTCGTTTTCACGATTTTTTGATCAACGCTTTGACCGAATCAACACGTTGACCGTCTGATGTATATCTTATATACATGAGTTTTTGCATATGTGTGTGTGTGTGTGTGTGAAATATAACGAATCGAATTGCAATTTGGTATGATCACCAGACACATTTGAATACCGATTAGGAATTTAGGGTAGATAAAAGTTGAACCCGGAGAATAGAGAAATTCTATGCTACCCCGGACAATACCCAAAATATCATAATAGATGTTTTGTAATATCACAATAGACATACTGTGACATTTAAGATGGTACCCGAGGATAACATAGAATTAGCTCGGGGAAAGGTGCAGTGGGTTTTAAACTCAACACATCTCCTTTTTTTTAACGAATATGAGATGAGATTGGAGTTTGGTCTTCTATTCTTGGCTAATTGATGCATTTTGTCTTATTTCTTTTAGGGGATAGGTGATGAATTCATTTTATACAAGGTATTTACCGTTTGGGTGTTTTGAAGCTTATGATTTATCTTTTACTTTCCTCCTCTCATAATTGTAGTTCATTTTTTATTTTCACGCATATTAAAAAACCGTATTTAATATGTATTGGAATTACACAATTTACAATAATTATCATATATTCCCCTTATTTTCCACTTTATTATTGTCATTCACTAGTTTAACACCCACATGTTACGTGGCGGTATATAAGATGGTCTTATTTTTTAAGCAATATTGTTTAGTGTCTGAAATTTTATTTGATGAATTGTGGAATGATGATGTGTGAGCTATTTAAGCTTTTGAATTAAACTACATAAAAATAATATTTTATGTTTTACTTAAGTTAATATTTTAATCAATTGAAAAGTGCAATTTTTTTTTTAATTTTATGATTTAACATTTTTAAGCGGAAAATTTCTATTCGAAAAATTGTGCACTACTTTGTTTTTATATAGAATATGGATACTATATTAAATAGAGTAAGAAATAGGACTATAATTTTGGGTATCCCAAAAAAAAATAATGAACTACAATTATGGAACAGTGGGAGTAATATTCATAAGTATTCAGTGTTATTGTAATACTTACACAAGTAAAAGTATCGTTTTCTCACATAGACTGTATAATTATTTTGTGCAATCAACCGTAGACACTTTGTTTAATATCTAAACACTAACTTATTTGTGGAGTTTTCTTAATAATTTAGAATAAATAAAATAAACACATGCAAATAAATTAAAAACTTAATTAAGAATCAATTAAAAAAATCAGGGAACTTGATAATAATTAAAGGTAGATTCCAGGAAATGCTCATACTATTTCATTTATAATTATTCATTGATTTTGTAACCAATTTTAAATCATCAATGGTAGACAATTGATGCGATGCTTGCCGGAAATTGGGTGACGACCACGAATCTCTTCCCAGGAGTATTAGGTTATACGAAATGAATGGATAGAAATCCAAAACCCTAGCTTTACAACGACGTTGAAATCACAGATATTGATTTGCAACCCGCTGACAATTGAAAATATGAACTTGGATTATATGTGTGGATGCCACAAACGAGGATGTTCGGTCCGTTTGATAAGTCGGTTTGAATCTCACAGTGTTCATGTGAAATCCGGATAATTTCTCTAAAGAGAAAATAATATAAACTCACGTTTATTCTGAAAATAATGAATGATCATTTGTCTCAAAATAATGTCTACAATCCTTATATAGGTTGGACAAAAATAATAAAAAGCCCTATTAAAGTTCTAAACTAATTAGGAAACAAAAACAAGGCCAAAATCTGAAAATACATAAAAAAATCCAAAATACGAAAATTATCCACGACCTCATATGCGGACACTTCACCCGCGGCTCTACGTGGCGCTAACGTGGCTTAGGACCCTCGACCCTTGTGATACCCGCGACCGTGCTCCCGGGTTTTGTTCTGGCCCTCTCAGTCACGAGTGGGTAGAAACTCTTCCGTACTCAACATGCGATCCTTATCACTCGCAGAATTCATGCTGAAATCATCATCTTCCACTTGTGTTTGGATTCGGCTCCTTCAACTAGTCTCCTTGATGTTTCTCGATCTCATACCTCTTGGATAAGTCCATTGAGGACTTCCTTAAACTTTTTGGTCCTTGATGTAACACCCTAAATTTAATAATTTAAAATGCTACTTTTTCTTTATTATTTAAATGCGGAATAAAATAAAATCAACAAATTTTTTTTTTAATAACAAAATACAAATTAATAAAAATCTTAACTTGATGATTAAATCCCAAATTATATAATAAATAAATCCATAGAAAGATTCCTACTAACATCTAGCAATAATTAATTCAATCAAAGCGAACAACCGAAGGATTTCTATGTCTAGAAGTTTTAATTAAAGCAATAAAGTCTAATTATTAGTTTTTGATAAGTAAAAATATATAACCACGACCACCCCATTTCCTTCTCGCAGCTCCAAGCTCAATTACCTGAAAAATATTTCAAAAAAATGTGGGATGAGTACTTATAAATCGTACTCAGTGAGGGGATACACGGGATGTGATTTAAAATTATCATATTTTCTTTTCCTTGTCCATCCATAAATTAAATCGCAGAATAGTGGTATAACTCATCCATAATTCCACATCACGAAGGAAGAATTACAGATAATAGCATTCCACATCACTAAGGAGGAATTATTCCACATCACGAAGGAGGAATCTCAATCATATTATTCCACATCACACAGGAAGAACAATAGACTCATATATCGATTGTGCACATGACATATTTAATCACATATATAGTTATTCCACCACAATTCATGAACGACAAATTTATGTTGGACAATAAAATATTTCCCAACACATCCAAACATATCTTATAACTTTCAATAATAATCAATGATTCATCAATTTCAAACACAATTTCAAAGCATCAACTTTAAATAAATCTCTCAAACACAAGGATAAAGGCTCACATTAAAATACATTTACCCACTCAAAATATAACTTTAAATTGTTTACCCACTCACATACATAACTTTAAATAGGTTACCTACATAAATGCATACTTTAAATAGATTACCCACATACAATTTTAAAGTAGATATTTTACCCACCTCAACAAGTAGAGCTAGTAAAATAACCACAAAAATCACACGTTGTATGAGAATTCAAACTGCGCCGCACCTATTTAAGCATATACGAATAATTCTATTAACACCAAATTAAATAATCTAGCTAATTAATTCGGGAAAAAAGAACTAAGAGAGAGAGATTTTGTAACATTCTGCACTAGAAATAGTTACTAAATATTTTATCTAATTAATCCATATAAATCGGAATTAATTCTACAATTTTAGAACATAACAGATTTCTTAATCTCGGTTGGTGAGCTAGGAATCAAATGATGAATGATTTGTAAGTTTCCTAAGCCTTATTAATTAATTAATACAAAAAGGGATTGAGTATATATATATGGATATGTTGATATGTATTAAAGCTCAAATCCCAAAACAATTCTCCTTACTCTCTCTCACGTCTCTACACCTAACCAAGGGAAAAGAAACACAAGTAAAGTTCACTCTCTCTCTCTATTATGTGCACAACCACCAACAGAAAATAAATAAAACTGTATCTTCTCTCTTTCTTCTGTATAACAACCAAAACAAAAAAATTTAAAACTTCACTTCTCTCTCTCTTTCGTCTACAGCAAACCAGAGAAAGGGAAAAATCCAAGATCCCTAAATTTTTTCTCTAGATACAGGCCTCAAATTCCCTTATCTCCCCCAACTTCTCCGGCCACCTTTCGCCACTGCCGTTGTCCTTCGACCCCTACCCGCCTCAGAACTAATTACAGCAGAAGTATGCTCGAAGAAGTTAGGATCCTATTGCAGCCGACTCTTCTCTCCCGACACCGGCAACTACCACAACTCCTAATTCGACAACCCTCTTCGGCGGAAATGGAAGCTAGAGGTCGTTCCCACTTCAAGACTCGACTCTAGTCTACTCAACACTCTCTCTCCCTTCCAACGTCTATATAAAAGAAAAGTCTATCATATTTATTTATTTATTGTTGTAATACCTCTGTCTCTAGATCTTGAGTCCAGCATGTGAAGTTAAATTTTAGTTTAGAGATGCTTTGATGTTTTGGTAAAAATGAAATCGATAGAGCATGTTTATGGTGGAAATCTAGTGATTTTAAAACAGGAGTGGGTGATGCATGAGTCTCTGTAAAGATTTGTAAAAAAAATGGGTTGTCTAAGTTCTGCATTCTACACTTCAATAAAGTGAACAAAATAGGGCTACTATCTTTTATTATTGGGCAAATTTCATATTACTCCCTTGTGTTTTCGCGAAAAATCAAAAAACCCCATGTGTTAAAAAAATAGTCATAAAACCCCCTATGTTATGTATAATTCATCAATAAAACCCCCTTTTTGAAGAAAGTGTATTACATTTACTAAAAAGGAGTGTATGATTCTTATTTTTACAATTTTTGTTATAGATAAATATATTTTATATCATTTAAAAATTTTAGTATTTGGTTATACTACTAATATTTAGCTAATTACGTATTTTTTTTACATATAAATATATTTTATAGTATTTAAAAGTTATAGTATTTGGTCAAACTACTATTTTAATAAATTAATTATATTTAAAAAATAATACAAAAATTGTAAAAATAAGAATCATACACTCTTTTTTAGCAAATGTAATACACTTTCTTAAAAAAGGGCTTTTTTGATGAATTATACATAACAGAGGGGGTTTTGAGACTATTTTTTTAACACAGGGGATTTTTTGATTTTTCGCGAAAACACAGGGGAGTAATATGAAATTTGCCCTTTATTATTTCACTATGTTAGATTTGGATAGAAGAAGCTCAGATTATTGTCAATACGCTAAACATTAAGCAAAAATGAACTGCATACTATAAGGGAAAAGCTGGAAAATTTTACCAGATGTGTGCTTCGTGAAAACCTTGATCTTCTGGCTGCTATATTTTTTTTTTCCAAAAAAAATTGTTGTAAAGTGTAAATTATTTTGTTTCAGCGTATGACCATTTTGTCATTAGAATTTTTCATCATGAGATTTTAGGAAAACATTCTTACCTATCCATTCTAAAATTACCAAGATTCAAAATGAGATTTTTCCTAAATTTTAAAGTTGACCTCGCATGAATAACCAAAAATCATGCCCTTGATATACGATCTCCCCTTTTAATTATGTTGCAAGATGGATCTTTTATGAATTTGTATATGAAATAAAGACTAGGTTCTTACTAGTGAAATAAGGGAAAAAATAATTTCCTAAAGATTATCCGAGAGTATCTTTTTTTTATATATATATAACTAAACCCCACTAATACAAAACCCAAAGTCTATTAAGATACATAGAAAATTATTTTTTTACAACACTATTTGGCCCAACAAGGAATTTCAAACCTACATAAAAAAAATCCTAGGCCCAAATCTCCACTAAACAAAAATATCAACTAGAGCAATTTAAATTAATTTATTAATTAAAACTATTAAATAATAATAATAAATAAATAAAAACGGGATGTTACACTTGATCTAGTCACGGGACCCTCCGATATGTCCTCAATGCCGTTCGCATCATTCTCTTTCTCTTGAAAATGATTTGTTCTCAAATCCAGCTCGTCACTTACATCAAAAGGACTTAAATCAGCAACATTAAATGAAGAGCTAACATTATACTCACCTGAAAAGTTTAATTTGTAGGCATTGTCACTTATGCGCTCCAATACTTAAAATGGTTCATCTCCTTTAGGAAGCAACTTGGAATATCTTTGAGTCGGAAACCTCTCATTCCGCATATGCAGCCAAACCCATTCACTGGGTTCGAACACAATGTTCCGTCGCCTTTTGTTAGCTTTTCCGACATACTGCTCTATTCGTCTTTCTATGTTTGCTCTAGCATTCTCATGTATCTATTTCACAAAACCAACTCTCATTTTTCCCATCAAGGTTAGTATGTTCTTGAACAGGTAATGAGATCATATCCAATGAAGTCAAAGTATTAAAACCATATGCAATTTATAATGGAGAAAATTGAGATACAGAATGGATAGACCTATTGTATGCAAACTCAACATGTGGCAAACATTCTTCCCAAGTTTTGATGTTATTTTGAATTATAGCCCTCAACAGGGTGGACAAAGTCATATTCACTACTTTAGTTTGACTATCAGTTTGTAGGTGATAAGTAGTAGATATAGTAGTCTGGTACCTAATTTACACCACAATATTTTCCAGAAGTAGCTCAAAAACTTTGAATCTTTATCCGATACAATTGTCTTAGGCATACCATGTAAATGCACAATTTCCTTAAAGAACAAATCAGCTATATGAGATGCATCATTGGTTTTATGACATGGAATAAAATGTGCCATTTTAGAAAATCTGTCAACAACCCCAAATATTGAATCATGGCCACATTTACTCATAGACAGACCTAACACAAAATCCATAGATATGTCTATCCAATGAGATGTAGGAATAGGCAAAGGTGTATACAAACCATGTGGTTGGACTATAGATTTGGCTTGTCTACACTTAACACACTTAGCACAAATACGCTTCACGTCACGTTTCATATGAGGTCAAAAGAAATGTTAACTCAAAATAGTCAATGTCTTAGCCACCCCAAAATTTCCCATCAAGCCCCCACCATGAGACTCTAACAGTAATAACTCACGTTTGGAACAGTTAGACACACATAATTTGTTCTCCCTAAATAAGAATCCATCATACCTGTAAAAATTTCCATCCCTAGACTTTTCACATGCGAAATATACCTCTCCAAAATCCACATCATAAACATACATGTTGTTTATGCAATCAAACCCAAGTAGCTTAGCGTCTAAAGTTGAAAGCAATGCATACCTTCTCAATAGCACGTCAGCTACCACATTCTTCTTACCTTGGTTGTACTGGATAACGTATAAGAATGTCTCAATGAACTCCATCAAACAAGCATGCCTCTTGTTTAACTTATGTTGCCCCTTCAGGTGTTTCAACAACACTCATGATCGGTGTGGATCACAAATTCTTTGGACCATAAATAGTGTTGTCACGTTTGCAAGGCCCGAACTAGCGCGTACAATTCCTTGTTGTATGTCGGATAATTCACGGCGGCGCCTCTAAGCTTTTCACTGAAGTAGGCAATTGGTTGAACCTCTTGTGTCAACACTACAACAATTCCCACACCAAAACCATCACATTCTACCTCAAAAGTTGTAGAGAAATTAGGAAGAGATAGTACTGGTGGGTGTTTCAATTTTTTCTTGAGCGTTTGAAATGCCTTTTCTTGCTCCTCTCCCCAATGAAACTCCACATTCTTCTTGATTACTTCTGTCATAGGTTCTGCTATGCTACTGAAATGTGGTACAAACCTCCTATAGAAACTCGAAAGTCCATGGAAACTGCGAACCTCTCCAGCATTAGTAGGACTCGGCCATTCTTGAATAGCATGAACTTTCTCTTAGTCAACATGTACGCCTTCTGCATTGACAATAAAACAAAGAAATGCACCTTTTGCGTACAACCTTTTGCACATTCTCTATGCAAAAGGTGCATTTCTTTAAGTTAACATACAACTGTTATTTTCTTAAAGCCTCTAGCACATGTTTCAAATGTTCCACATGCTCTTCTTTATTCTTACTATAAACCAATATGTCATCAAAATATACCACAATAAATCTTCATATGAAAGCACATAAATCATAATTCATTAACCATATGAATGTACTATGAGCATTGGTTAACCTAAACGGCATTATTAATCATTCATATAAACCTAACTTAGTAATGAATGTCGTTTTCCACTCATCCCCTCTTTGATTCGAATTTGATGATACCCACTCCTTAAATCTATCTTAGAAAATATGCAGACACCATGCAATTTATCTAACATATTATCTAGACAGGGTATGAGGTATCAATATTTTACCGTAATGTTGTTGATGGCTCGATGGTCGACACACATCCGTAGGGATGCATCCTTCTTCGACACGAGTAGCACTGGATGAAGGGGTCTCATATGCCATCGTTAGGTTCCTCCGATTGAATGCTGCTATCCTTGCAAACCCTCTGTATGACTCTCTTCGTTGGGTCTTGGATAGTTATGGACTAAGAGTCGCTAACCGTATCGCTCTTAGCTTACACGGTAAGAAGGAATTGGGGGGGTATAAGGTGACCGTACCCGCTCCCTATAACCAAACGGTCATATCGAGGTACATGCGGTAATGTGCCCGGGATTGCATATACCAACCGAATCCAAATTCACGTTTAACTTGAGCATGTTTTAATATTTGATTCAAGTTCACACTTTAGTTTTGTGGGAAGAATTAGTTACAGTAATTCCCAAGTTCCAAAGAATATAATGAAAGATAGAAAAGTTAAACACTCCTCGTGGGATGATATCTGCCTCTAGGTGCTATACTAGCCGATGAGGGCATATTCTAGCATCTTCCGGACTTTGCCCACATGTGTAATTTTGCACACAAAACGACATCATGTCATTTATCCAGTATGCACCTTGGTAGTGGTTGTGCGTTACCCTCCACATAAAAAGAGTGTGTGTGTGAGAGAGAGAGAGAGAGAGAAAGAGAAAAAGCTTTTTTTTAATGTGCAATGACAAGTATTTATACCCCCTCATAAATAAACCCTAATAAGAAATAATTTTTGAATTAATTCATATCTTGATCAATTGGATTCCGATTTGAGTGAAACTAGTTCATATAAGCTTGTATCGATAAGTATTATCGTCTAATGTATTCATTCATCTAGTTCCAATAAGAAAGAAGTGGAAATAAATATATTTTTTTATGTGCTAAAAAAATATATTTCCCATATTTGAGCCTTTTATTAAAAATGTTGAACTTTTTAGTAATATGACCTTAGAAAAAAGGTTTGAGTTTCTATTTTGGGTTTGATCAAGATGTTACAAAACCTTTGCAGCTAGGGGTGTAAATAAGTTGAGCCGATCCTGAACATATGAATGTTCAAATTTGTTTGAAATGGTATCAAGTTTTAAAATTTATGTTTGAGTTTATTTGATTATCTATCGAGTCAAGCTCAAATCAACTTTAATCAGCCGGATATGAGTCGTGCTCGAGTGAGTAGTTTGATATTTTAACACATGTTTGCTCATTTTTTACTTATCGAGTTCGAGCTGATCTTTAAATTTTATCGAACACAAAATTATGTAAAAGTTTGTTTGATATGTTTATTGAAGAGAGCTCAAACGGACTTTTAACGAACGATCATGAGTCGAGTATCATGCTATTTTGTTTGATTTTCAACTCTCTCTGTAGCGGAGACCAACCCTTATTTTATGTGTGAAGACTAAAATCCTTCGTAATTATTATTTATGTTTTGGGTAAATTACACTTTAATATTTATATTTTGAGATCTTTTTAAAAAACAATTTACTTTTTCAAAATTAATAAAATAGTACTTACTTTTATTAAAATTTTATAAATCTAACACTGGATTAATTTCTCAGCCCAAAAATTCAATATAATTAATAATATTTTAATATTTCTATTTCTTTAACGTAAAAAAATCTCAGTAAAAAATCTCAGTATAATAAGTATATATATGTATAGTCCACTTATTTTAAACGTTTTGATTTCTGAGATCCACCAGAATTATTTTCCATCTAAAGAAAGAACAGACGCACCCATACAAATATATAACATTTAATCAAGCTATTTTTTAATTATTTATTTGTATTTAAAAAAATATATAATTTAAACCTAAAATGTGTAAAATGGTTTAGTTTTGTAACCCAAAACCCTACTTCTCTCTCTCTGTCGCCCTCTTCAACCTCCCGCCTGTAACCAGAAGCCCTACTTCTCTCTCTCTCTCTCTCTCGCCGCCCTTCCAGTCGCTGTCGGAACGTTAACATGGTGAAGAAGAGCAAAAGTAAGTAAAAAGATTCATCTTTGCGCTACGAATAATCAATTGACACCTGCCTTTTGATCATATTTGATTAATTGATTGAATGGATTAACATTTGTGTGTTTGGGAATTAATTCGGCTCACAGAGAGCAAGAGCAAGAGGGTGCCACTGAGGAAGAAATACAAGATTATACGGAAGGTGAAGGAGCACCAGAAGAAGAAAGCGAAAGAGGCCAAGAAATTGGGGTTCGACAAAAAGCCTAAAATTGAAAAGGATCCCGGCATCCCCAACGACTGGCCCTTCAAGGAGCAGGAGCTCAAGGCGCTCGAGGCCCGCCGCCAACGTGCGATTCAGGAGCTCGAGGATAAGAAAGCCGCCCGAAAGGAGAGGGTATTCATATTCATCTTCATTCTACTCCTTTTTTTTGGTTCAATTCAGCTGCTGTTTACAACTTTTTATGTTGTTTAGTCCAGCTATATGTATATAGGTTTACCTCATTGTTTAGGCTCACGTTTGCTCGTATGCGTGCTATCTTAACTTTCATGTTGTTTGATTTCCTTGTATCTGTGATTAGGCTCAGAAGAGAAAATTAGGGCTTTTGGACGATGACGAAAGTAAAGGAGATGGAGAGGAGGGGATGACTGAGAATCCCACCAGCGTCACTAGGAAAGTCGGTATGTGGAGGACTTTTTTGGTTTGTGGTGTGTGTGTGTGTGTGTTTTAATTCTTGTACTTGTGTTCTTTATGTTAGGTTTATAGACATTCTGTTTTCTTGAACTATGTTGCAGATAATTCAGACAAGGCTTTTTACAAGGAGTTAGTGAAAGTCATTGAGGCTTCTGATGTCATATTGGAGGTTCTTGATGCTCGTGATCCCCTTGGTACTCGCTGTGTTGACATGGAAAAGATGGTGACGAGTTCAGGGCCTGATAAGCGTCTTGTTCTCCTCCTCAATAAAATAGGTGTGCTTTCTTTTGTGAGTTTTGTTGGTAGCTAGAAGACAATCCTTTTCTTGTGGCAGCAGTAAGTTGTCAGATTGTATTGATTTTTGTATTGTGAACTTTTTTTAATTGAATTGTACCAACTGCTGTCAATTCTGAACCTTTTCAATTGATTCTTTGGATTGTGTTTAGATTGGGCTTTGAAGATATTTTTTAAACTATGATTGGGTTCTTATTAGTGGGAGTTTGTAGAAACTGTGTTGAATATGAAACCTTAATAACTGTGCTTATATAAATTGCAGATCTTGTCCCTCGTGAGGCCGTGGAGAAGTGGCTCAAGTATCTTAGGGAGGAATTACCTGCTGTTGCCTTTAAATGCAGCACCCAAGAACAGAAATCAAATCTTGGGTGGAAATCAGCTCCAAAGGCTGGTAAGTCTGGAAAGGCGAACAATCTTCTGCAAACTAGTGACTGTCTTGGAGCTGAGACTCTTATAAAATTGCTGAAAAACTACTCAAGAAGTTATGAGGTATAGTTCAAAATTTTAATCATAATCTGGAATTGTTAGTTATGTGATTAGCTTCCCATTTTCATGCTGGATCACACATGTTTTAACCTGTTTTGGCTGAGTGCATGCAATGGTTGACCGCTTTCTTTATTATTAAATGTCTGGATGCAGATCAAGAAATCTATTACGGTGGGGATTATAGGCCTCCCTAATGTTGGTAAAAGTAGTATAATTAATAGCTTGAAAAGATCTCATGTTGTCAATGTTGGAGCAACTCCGGGGTTGACAAGATCTATGCAAGAGGTTCATCTGGATAAAAATGTTAGATTATTGGATTGCCCGGGTGTTGTGATGCTTAAATCTGCAGCAAATGATGCTTCAATCGCACTTCGAAATTGCAAAAGAATTGAAAAATTGGATGATCCAATTGGTCCTGGTAGGTCCACTTTGCTCTCTGGTATAGCGACATGCCGACATATTTCCTGCTGTATGAGATGGCTGGTTGGTTAAAATTCAGCTGTTTTTTTAATCGTGCAGTTATGGAAATCCTCAAGCTTTGTCCAGATAGAGTATTGGTAACACTTTACAAGGTCCCAGCTTTTGATTCTGTTGATGACTTCCTTCAGAAGGTTGCTACAGTCAGGGGAAAGCTAAAAAAGGGTGGTGTTGTAGACGTTGATGCTACAGCAAGGATCATTTTGCACGACTGGAATGAAGGTACACATCTTCCTCATAGGCTCATACCACTTAAATGAAATGATCATTTGATGACTTGTATTTCCTAGACTGCATGTTCAGAGAAAGATATTAAGTTAAGCAATGGGAGGGGCTTGTTTGTGAAGAAACTTTAAAATCCACTGCAGGCTTTGTCTGTTGGTTCTTCTTTGATAGGCTTAAAAATAAATAGAGAGCTTAAAACACTAAAGTGGATATGTGGAAGAAAAGGAAGAAATGCTAAA
This sequence comes from Perilla frutescens, assembly GCA_026008535.1. Classification (NCBI taxonomy): domain Eukaryota; kingdom Viridiplantae; phylum Streptophyta; class Magnoliopsida; order Lamiales; family Lamiaceae; genus Perilla; species Perilla frutescens. The sequence goes on from BRKX01000001.1 coordinate 5,092,037, forward strand.
TGGGGTTTTGGACCTGGTTTTCTCACCTCTAGTTCATGAGAATTCCAATTTTCAGGAGAAAATAAATGGGAGAATAGACATGACAAAAACTGGAAAAAACATGATAGATTGCCATTATGAACATATTGTATCAACTTATCATCAAATTGAAAGAGGCTTCTTCTTTCTTCAAATCCACCTATGCTACAGTAGTTTATTTAGATGGGAAATTGTTTTCTTTTTGGTTAAGAATGTTGTACATTTTATAAATAATTTCAGTTTAGTAAAAAAATAGATTAAAGTTTTTGAGCCAATACAAGTAAAAAAAAGTTGGGAACTATGTTGTGTGTGTCAATATTTTTTAAACAACATTTAAGATTTTTTTTATGATCAAACATATCATTCATATTCACATTACTATGCCAATTCAAATGGATGATTATTCATTTTTTATGTGATGATTTATTTAAAATTAAAGAAAGAAAATTTTCATCTATGGAAACACTTGAATTAGCCTATAATTTAAGCTGAGCTAACTTTGTTTTCCTTACCACTGCAGGTAAAATCCCGTATTATACCATGCCTCCCAAGAGGAATGCAGAGGAGCCTTCCGAGGCAATAATTGTCACTGAACTTGGGAAGGAGTTTAACGTGGATGAAGTTTATGGTGGTGAATCGTCATTTATAGGCAGTTTGAAATCCATGAATGATTTCAATCCTGTTGAAGTTCCTTCAAACTGTCCTTTGAATTTTGATATGATGATGGTTGAGGTTGGTTTTCTCTCTTATGTTTATTTAATACGATTAAGTCATCATCGTGTCTACCTGTGCTCATAGCTCATCATGATGTCAGTTTGTCTAATTAACAAGAAAGTGTGTGTGTGGTAGTATTGTGCTCAACTTAAGATTAAAGTGGATTCATCGTGAATGCTCTTGTTCATGTTCATCTATTAGTGAATTTTCATTTCCACGATTACTCTAGATTGACCAAAATCGATGATATGCAGGATAAAGAGCCACTGCAAGCAGCACCTCAAGAGAATAGTGATGATCAGCCGATGGAATCTGGGGGAGAAGAAGACGAAAAGACAACGGTGAAGGAGAAATCTGCTACTGGTAGACAAAATGAAAAGCTGTATGCTGAGGAAGGCATGCTAAATACCAAGTTGAGAAAAGCAGATAAGAAAAGGCGGAAAAAGGTTAACCAGTCGTCTACAATGGAACATGATGGGGATGATGATTACAACTTCAAGGTCGACTACGTGAAGGGCTCTGCCATGGAAACCGGAGATGAAGAGGTCGTTGCAGATGAAACTGGAGATGAAGAGGTCGTTGCAGATGAAACGAATAAAAACAGATTTGAGCTGCCTTCTGGTGCTGAGATGGGCAACGAGTAAGTTTGAATGAGTTTTTGCTAAAACTCTTGAGAATTTTTGGTATGTGAAGATATTCTACACATGGAGAAATTACATCTCTCCTTTTTTGCTGCTGCTCTGCTCTTGAAGCTTATGATTTCATATATTGTACGGACGACTAAAATTCAATATTTAATATCATTTTTTTTGGCATCGATTATTGTTCCTATTATTGGTATGATATAAAATCGAGAATTCAACTTTATTTGTTTGATTAATTAAATTTTATTATATTTATAATTGATTATTATGATTTTAATTATATAGCCAACTATTAAATCTTATTGAAATATTTAATAAATTAATTAATGCTAGTTTATATTCTCTCTAAGGATTTCTTTTTAAAATAATATTTTTCCTATCAAAATTAAAAAATAAAATAAAAGAAACTACTGACATCAATTTATTATTGTTATAGGAAATGAAACAAATTTATTACAATCGGTCTCCTCAACTATTCAAAATATGTCAAATGCACATATTTCATTTAACACCGCTAATTTTTACCTTAAATTCTTCGATCTAATTATGATTGATTTGGACTATGATACCGTATAATGTGGTATATGGTTAGAAAAGCCATCGTCATGGTCTTTCTAATTGTACTCTTAATTTGTCAATCAAGTGTCAAACTATAGAATAATTACATGAAGAAATATCAATTACAAGAGTTTGTACTACAAATTAGATTTTAAATCCCGATACCGATTCAATGTTTGATACTGGTTTTGAAATTAAAAGAGGCAGAAGTTTGAAATTTCATAGTGCGGGCTATTTGATCGTGTGTTCATTTTGTCTGATTAACGTTCATAAGTGATAAAATTGAGCTTGATACATTTTAATTAGTAAAAAAAACTAACAATATTAACATCAAGTGCCAGTTTGTTCCTTTTGCAATAGTTTAGAGGATTGATTGTATTTTTTAAATAGTTTAAGTGTGCATTTGAGCTAAAAGAATAGTTCGTATATCTAGATGAGATTGAACATATAGTTCCCCTTTTTTTTACCCTTATTTTTATTATGAATATATTAATTAATTTGAAGTAGATAAATTCAAATGGTGCATTTTTTTTAACTGTTGCAATTTTAGTATTAATGATTGTTTTTTTGGTACTACTTAAAAGTTAAAACTCACTTACCTAGAAGAATATGAACTTAGCCAGATGTCAATATCTAATCATCCCATCATGATGATTGTATAATTATTTATTCAACAATTATAGCATATCTATACAAATAAATAAAAATAAAAAATAATAATAGCAGGTTACTCCTTTTCATTTATAAATAAATATATATTTGAGTTAGGAAGTTTTTATTTGCACAACTAAAATTACTCTTTGCACCACAAAAGAAAAAAAATAAAAAATAAAATAATTTTGAAGTTACTTAAATATCCTTTACTTAAAAAGAAAAAAATCAAGTGTGGTCCGAAAATTAAATTTCGAACTCACCATATTTGTTCGAATTTTCATTTTCGAATATGCATGATTTTTAAAATAAGTCTCGTTCGCAAATGAATTTTTGAACGGACTCTATGAATTTCTTTTAAGTACCGTTCGAACAAGCGACTTCGAACATACTCATCATGTTCGAACACAAAACTTTGAACATATTCAGAAAGTTCGAACAGACGACTTCGAATGGAACGCGAATTTATTTATTTGTTTATTAGTAAGGATTTTTAAATAAATTTATAACTAATAAAAAAAATGAAAAATAATTTATGATGCAAGGAGTAAAAATGGTTGTGCAAATAGAAACTTCGTCTGAGTTATTCTCTGTCTCATATTTAATAAGAAAAGAGAAAAAAAATTGAAAATATAAAAAGAAAAAGAAAAAAAGGACTTATGCTGTTATGCATAATGAATTTCTTGGGTAAAAGAAATTAGGGCAGAGATCTTATCAGAACTTTATTTTTCACTCGCTACATTCGCTCGTCTCTCTCTCTCCTCTCTCCTCTCTCTCTCTCTCTCTCTCTCTCTCTCTCTCTCTCTCACACACACACACACACACACACACACACACCAAATCCCCCTCCATTCCCTCTCATTCCAAGGTACGTTGCTACTTTGTTCTCCTTAATTCTCTTACCTTTTTTGCCTATTTTCAAAATTGTTTGCGCTCTCACTCCTCCATATAAAATGTTCAAGTTTAAATTTTGATTGAACTCCAATAATGAAAAACTTTCTGTTTTTTGTTTGCGTGCTTGCCAACTGCTCTTCATTTATTTGATTTCCTTCTATGAGCATTTTTCGTTTTTCCGGTGGCTGTGTCGGGTATCACCTGTTATCTCAGTCTTATACTGGTTTTTCCGATGGCATTTGGTTGATGTGTGAATGTTAGTGCAAAAGGGGAAGTGGTTGTGTTTGAACTCTTCAATGAGATATCAAGTCGAGGGTTTGAAAAAGTTTACGTTTAGGCTCGGTTTCACTAATCGGACGGTTAATTTGTGCTTTTTTTGACATGGTATATTTGCAGAGAACAGCCCTCTTATTCTTATATGTTATAAGAACAAATAGAAAAGTAATTTTGGTGACGATACAGAGAGATGAGGTGACGTTGGTTATTTTCCTGAATGGGAAAAGGTCAGGAAGAATGCATGAAGTACATTTAGTTTTGAGGTCTTATAGTGAAGGCGAAAAATTTGTGTCCTACACACAGAAAGAAGATAGTAGAGGGAGCTCAAACAAGAAAATTATGTTTTAGACAAAGGGAGTTGTGAAAAATGCAGCAATGATGTTATGTCGAAAGGCAATGCGATGGGTTTAGAGGAATAAGGCATAGGTTTAGATTATAAGATATCATTTATCTGGATTATTAAAATTACCAGAGAGAACAAAGTAAAGTTATATTGGTGTGAATGTTGTGTTCTATGTGTTTGGATTCTGATTAGGTTTTGCTTGCAGTCTTCAAAGTAAAAAAGCTTGTGGATTTACATCCATAAATTGGATTGGCATTCTTAGTTCTACAATCCTATTAGTTGAATAATGTGGAATTGTGTGGAAATTAATGCCACACACACACACACAGAGGATAAGCAGAGGTTCAGAGCTGAACCTTTTCTTGTTTGAGATAAATTATTAGGAGAAAAATAGAAAATAGATTCAATTAGGGGGATGATTTGATGAACATTGGCTAATTAGGGACACCGGAGACGTGTGATCTGAGTATGTAGTTTTTTTGGTTAAAGCTATAGCACTAGAGATGATAATTATGGATGAAATAATTATATATATGCTTAAACCTTTATTTGCTATGATTTTCAATGTCTTTTTGCTGTTACATTATATACTTATCCTTTAATTATGAGATCTTTAGTCTTTCTCTTGAGTTGTCAGAACATTTAATGAGCCATTTATCTGGGAGTGTTGGAGTTATAACTTATAACTCTTAAAAGTTATATTTATGTGTAAGGAAACATGTGTATTTCTAAAGCCAGTTTTCACTTTTGCTGGTTTTTCATTATGGATGACCAAAATCATCATTGTTTATGTCATAGTAAATCTGGAATCATATATGTTCTAACACTCTACAAATTTTTTCTTGAATGGAGAAAAAGTAAAAGGATACTGATGCTTTCTGAATGTGTAATCTGGTTGTATCCATGTCCAACCTTATTTCTCTATCTGAGTTTGATGGATTACTACAGACAACATTAGTACTGAGATATTCAAATTCTTTTAGCTAAAATATGGTGCTAATGTGCTATGTCTTAATTAACTTTCTTAGCTTCTTATAGCTCTTGCACTTGGTTTACAGAAGTTTCAATGAGTCTGACTGGGTCTTTGAATCTCAGACTCAAATTACAATGTTCATGTTTTATATATATATATATATATATATATATATATATTTGAAGAGAATACAATGCTCATGTTAAGATGATGCATTCTTGTGTTTTTCTGTTGAAACCTGCTCCTGGTATTTTCTAGTATGATTAAGCTACCTACTTAGTTCCTTGGTACTGGAAATCTGCATTAGAACTTAGAAGTCATTATTAAAGCATGTACCAATATGTTTAACTTATGTTATTTCTTTATTTTCATTTTCAGTCATTTGTGTGAGTTTGTTTCATGCGAGAGTTTTGTAAATATTCATATGGTTTTCCTTCGTTTTGCTTCTGTAGAGTAAGTGAGATATCAAGGCATGCCGTCGGAAACTGTGAAAGAACATGTACCTGGTGTAATCGATTTGTTAGTCACAGAATCCAAAAAAGACATGAGGAACTTGCATGATGCAGGTATTGTTTCTCTCTGTTCGTCAACTTTTGCTCTCAATTACTGCATTTGTAGATGATGGAACTCGACTTGAAATTTGAACTGTGTAATTCTGATATTGGGATTAATTAGAAGTGAAAATTCATTGTTAGCATTGGGATTTTTTTTTCCTTTGTATGATTGATGCTTTTCCTGTTCAAAGTCATCATCTATCTAGTTTAAGAATTTGCAGTAGTTTAGGTTTGGGCCATGAATGCAGGCTTCCAAAATAAAGGAAGCAAGCTGATGCTAATTGTAGTCCACTAGTCCCTTATTTTATTCAATGTAGAATCCTTTATAAGAAATAGTATCAAATTGCTTTGGCATATGCTATTATGCCATCATGAGAGAGACTAACATCTAGCCGTTTAAATGAAATATAGAAGTTTAGGCATTGAAAAGGAAAGGAACAAATGAATGTTTTGTCATTTATTTTCATTAGCAAAGTAGGAGGTTTGTTGAGCTTAGATTTTTAAGTTTGATGAATGAATAACTACCTGGTTATGGCTGCTGAAACACTAATTTAGTCTGTCAAATGTATATTAGCTCTGGTCTGGGATTTTGATGAGTTGTCTTTCATTTGAAATTAGTGCCAACAGTCAGGGCCCTGTATTTTGCATGATCTGTAAAATACATCTATATGGTTTTATGTTCTGTAGAGATCATTTAAAATTCAGTGTAAATATTCGTGTTTGATGGCATTGCCATTGACTATTGAATGCACACACAAGTTGTAGGCAATGTAATTGACTAATGTTGAACTGAAGGATATCTATTTGAAAAGTTCTTGGTGTTAGTCTTTCTTTTATGCTTAGAATGAGCGACCCTGATATCTAGCCTATATGACCTCGCTGCTTCTTTGCTGCTGGTCTCCATTGTTGAGCTGCTGCATGACAAGCAGTTTGTTGTGGCTTTGTAATTGAGCTCTCAATTTTCTTGAATGATTGATCTCATATTTTTTCTCTCAGTAGCAAACAACACTTTCCACTTTAATGCACGGTATTAAGAATTATAGACTATTAAGTTGTTTCTTAGTTCTTTTGCTTCCAAATGTGGGGCTCTGCATATAATGCATGAGTGCATTACAAAATTGAATTTAACTTTCAGTAGTTTATAAATTGAATGCAACAATGATTATTTGCTGTCCTTTTGTTTTTCCCCTTTATTTAGTGGGGAACTGGACCTAGTGCCTGATTAAAGATGTCTGAAGTAATGACATGAAAATATCTTAATATGGTGGTGATGGTACATGGTTTTTCTTGTGGTTAACGTGCTTATGTTAGTCTTTATCATAATCCACGAGTTACTAGATGCCTTTCTAAATGAAATATCCCGAATTATTTTGTAGTGAGTCCACGAGGCAGGTCAAATGAGGAAACATGCTACTCAGCAGCCGAGGAGCAATTGCATTCTTGTGATCGGGTGGGAACATCAAGTGAAATGAAGAAGGATAAATTGAATAATACAAGATATTTTGTTATCAAGAGCCTGAATCATCAAAATATTCAAATGTCAATAAAGAAGGGAATTTGGGCCACTCAAGTAATGAATGAGCCCATTCTTGAAGAAGCCTTTCAAGTAACATTTCTTTGTTTTTTTTGTTCATGTAATATGATTCTTAGTAACTTTCTTTGATGTTTATGTATAATAGACAGGCATGAGTTTAGATGACTATTCTCTCTAGAGTGCTAGAGTGATTTCCACCTAAAAAATAGGAAGACAGTATCATACAAATAATATGATTTAAGTGATTATGCAGAATTCTGGCAAGGTAATTCTTATATTTAGTGTCAACATGAGTGGGTTCTTCCAAGGATATGCTCAAATGATGTCTTCCGTTGGTTGGAGAAGGGATAACATTTGGAGTCAAGGAGGTGGGAAAAATAATCCTTGGGGCCGCAGTTTTAAAGTAAAATGGCTGCGCTTACATGATTTGCCATTTCAGAAGACACTCCATCTGAAAAATCCCTGGAATGAGTTCAAACCTGTCAAAATTAGCAGAGACTGTCAGGTATCTTGTCTGCGCTTTTTAAGAGCCTTCTGATGTATGGTTATACTACATGAAGGTATGATCGGGTATTTATTTGTCAGGAGTTGCCTGGGGATATAGGTGCAGCTCTTTGTGAGCTTCTTGATGAGGGTAATGATATGAATACTAACTTGTTTAGGTATATTTTACATCCAATTATTAATCTATTAAGCTCTACAATATTTTTTTTTTGTTTCTCTCGTCTGTTTCTCTTTTGGCATTTTTATAATTTAAATTTATCTAATGAAGGGATGAGATATCTGGGGATGGGTTTTCTGCAAGAGGGCCTTACATAGAGCCATTCCATTCAGTACAAGATGAGGATTTTAACGTGCCTCCAATGCATATGTCTCCTCTACTTTATTCATCCTTGCTTTATCACCATCAAGCTGAAGCAAGTAGATTTCAGTTGCCTTACCAGAGAGCTGATGTAATACTGAATAATATCTCAAATGGTCCTGAGTCATCGAAAGTAAAACAGTCAAGACATAGTGAAATAAATGAAAGCTCAGCTAATAAGATCAATAGTAGTTCCACAATTGATAGTTGGGGTGTGTCAGCAGATGGTAGCACCCTCATTGGCAATTTCACTGAAGATGATATACTGGAAATGGTAAGGATTGTTTCTTCATATGTTGCATTACCGAATTACCAATTCGTGTATTGGGTACTTAGTGTAGTCCTCCTTCCTATGGTGGAGTAAGTGATCACAGAATAGGGGCTGCAATAAAACTTCTTAATTGTTTGTTCATTCTCTTCTTAATTCTGCAATGTTCATTTCTTTTTGTAGACATATGAAGAATACCTGGAAGCTCATACTCAAGCCAGCAGAAGATTACACCTGACTGTTAGTATATTTGATACTTATTGTTGATAATTTCATGTGAATTGTTTGGGTTATGTGTGTGACATAAAACATGGGCCCTGGTACCTACATTACAGGTTCATTTTTTTTATTTTTGGTAACCATGAATTTTCTTTTCCAGGAAAATAAAATACATTTTTCTCTAGCTCTCAGTGGCATTCAAGAATAGTATATAGGAATCTATTTTTAGAGATAGGAATGTCTTAGAATTCATCTTCTTTATTGTTCAAATACTTCTCGGGAATTTACATGTCTGTAATTATCTTGTTGTTTATCCACTAGCCAAATAAGCCAAGTACAGTCACATGTAGAACTAAAGGTCGGGAGCTGCACTGTGGGGTATTCCTCACTGAGCCTAATGTTTTGTAATTTAGCTTATGCAAGTACTGATTATTGAAACTATTCTCCCTTGCTTGTAAAGGTCTATTCTTTAGCTGAAGTCAAGCGAAGACTTGATTTAGATTTGGAAGTTCTTGAGAACTGTATCTTGCAGGAGAATATATTTTTTTGAGTGCAGAATTCCTGAGGATCTAGACAAACAAATAAATCATTTAGGACAGAGTTCTCTTGTAGAATGCAGTAGTTGACCTTTAACTATCAGTATGCTTTTGCCCATTTTCTCAAATAGTACTGATGCATTTTCGGCCAGAATTAGAAACAGACTTGTTGGCCAGTCAGTTATTTGAAACTGTTCCAGTTTGATGGATGCCACTTTAGGAAACATTAAGAATCTAGCAATAGCCAATTCTTCAAGGCACACAGTGATTTAGGTTAAAAATGGCATTAATATTATTATGATGGATCTTTAAATGTCAGATATTTGTTCCCCAATGCCATTGCTGCATTCTACTGCTTACTGTAGGAGACAGGTTGGATATGAGAGGCTAAATGATATTGATGCTTATTTGACAGGCTGCTGGACGATCCACGAGCTGGCCGAAGTCATCATCTAGTAAAGAACGTTCTGATGATTCGTAAGTAAATTCATATTCAAATTTCCATGCAAAAATTATTGTAAGCATGAGGTTTGAACTTGAGTATTTATAAAACAGGCAATCGGCCAGCAGCTCAAAGAAAAGGACTTATCACCAATCATCACTTGAGTAAGTGCTTCAAGGCTTCAATTCCTTTGTTAAACAAGTAGTACTGCAAATGAGCTGCCGTCGTTTCATCTTTCCGCGAAGCGGGTCTTGCTTTGAACATCATGTTCGATAATTGTTACGCTTTTGAGTCCCGGGACTTGAATTGATGCATACATTCTTGTTGTATTCTTAGTACTGCTCCGTGAATGATCCTCATTATGAACCTGTATATAAGAACTTGCATTGTTTTTTTTTTTTTTGTCTGCGTTAACTGGTTTATTCTCGTTGCTAAAACGATCCACTTTTGTATGTATATATAAAACTGTTATCTACTGATTGCTTACTCATATTATTTCAATGTTATTTGGTTCAGTCATCTGCAATATGGTGATTGGTGAATGCATCACTCTTCAAACGAGGCAAATATTGTCCAGTTATGTTTGAGCGTATTTATTGCATTTGGTGGGTGTTTGGTTGACATATTGAATTTTCAAATATCTTATGATATAGCTTGGTTTGTGCTTATAGTCTATTTTATAATGGGTTTGGATTTAGGAATTTATGTTTCCTGTAAACCATGTCCATGATGACTTGTTTAGTTTATAACCTAAATCAGTTGATTTCAAATCCTTAGTCATCCCAGGCTCCCAGTCATTTCAAATTCATCCCAACAACCCCAATTTTGAGGTCTGACTCTCTCTCTCTCTCTCTCTCTCTCTCTCTCTCTCTCTCACACACACACACACACACACTATTTTCCCTTGGTCTGACCTCTATTTTTGTTTTCATATTTATAATATACTGTAATTGGAGAAGGATAGATCCAAAATAAAAATTTAAAATTAAATTAAATCATAATAAATTAGAATAAAAAAAATTGAATTTTTTTTTTAATTTTTTTTTTGGCATATAGTAAATGGCACAGATGATATGAAATTGAGTTTTCCTATTGCGCCTCACCTTTTATTTATTATTGCTGTGACAAGTCAGAACCCTATCTTTGATTGCTGATTCGAAGCAGTTTAGATTGCAAAATAGGACAAATAATTTTAATATTAAAATGTAAAACAATTATAGTTGGGTGACAGAGCAATATGCCGATTTCAAAATTTCTCTGTTTGATTGCTAGTATAAACATGGTTATGGACATGCACAACCACCTTAAATCTATTTTATGTATCGTTTTTTTTTTCTCCCGTCACTTGTATTTTTAATTTACTCAAAAAAATGTCATTACATACTGTGTCTATTCCGTTTCCTTTTAATATTTGAAATGGACAGCACAATTGTAATGGTTAGGCTAGTCCTCTATCTAATTTTTCTATTAACTAAACATCCAAAAATTCGTCAAAGCAGAGGAAGCATAATACAATTTAGGCAGCAAATTACGAATAATTTAATCTCATTGTGTTCAATTTTATTTGGATTTAATCGTAGTTGCCTGAACACCATATTCTTTCTTTATTTCGTTCTGGACATTTAGATCATCCATGAACGTTCAAATCAAGCCGTCCGACTTTGTCGAAAACTAGTAATTAAAAAAAGCAAATAATCACTTCAAAAGGACAGATTTACAAAAACTTAGGCCTGGAAATATAAAAATGTAGACACAATAGAAGAAATAATATCTAAATTATAACGTGGCAATCAGACAAATATATACAAGATGGGCAGGTCTTCTGGGCACTAGGTGCACATCAGACGGTCAATGCGTTGACTAAAAAATCCGTCAAAATCAATATCGACCATAACATTATAAAGTATTGGTCAAAAGTCCAAAAATATCATATGTATCTTTAAAAAGTATCGGTCATAGGAAAAAAAAGTCAAAATCAGTATCGACTGTAACACTAAAAAGTATCACTCGAAATTAAAAAAAGTATCACCTGTATCTCTTAAGGGCTCGTTTGCTAGACAGTATGATATAAAGTTGAATATGTTTGACATGGGATGTGTTATACCGTATAAAATATCAATATCATGTCTGTTTTGGTGTATTAAAATATATGTATTAATAATATATAGATTGCTTAGATGTATTAGATTCTATATAAAATTTCAATTCCCAAAATATCCTTTAATTAGTTACCATACATTGTGTAAATATTCTATAATAAGATTTTTAATTAATATCTGCAAGGTTATTTTAGTCTGTAATTTCTAATAATTATGTATGGTATTATATCCCACCTGCAGGGTGTGATATGTTATACCATATAAATGGTTTATACATGCCGAACCCTTACATAATCATGAGCTTTACTATTGCTAGCAAATATGATATTAGGGTGTTATAGGTATCTATTATAACTAGGGATGTTAATTTAGCCCGAAACCGATGGGCCGGTCCGAAAAAACCGAAAAAAAAGGTGGGTTAGGGCCACGAATTTCTGGCCCGAAATTTTTTTTAACCGATTCGGCCCGAAATCGAAACGAGTTGACCCGATTGACATCCCTACCTATATTTCTTTAGACTAACTAGTTATTATAATTTATCATGTTTTAATTTATAATATTATAATATTATTATTGCTTTTAATAAATGGTAAATATTTTGAAGATGGAATCAAACATGAAGTTGAAAGGGCTTCAAATATTGTTAAAGTAGAAGAAGATTGTACTTCAAATTAGATGGAAGATTAAGCTATAAATAGATTTGTGGTGTAGTTTAAAATGATTATTTTTGGAAGAACAAATTATGATTGAACATTATTGTCATTTTCATGTCATTTATTTTTGTTTTCTTTCATTTGATACAGTTTGATCTTAATTAAATTTTGTATTTGTCATGTTCTTTTCATTTTATCTTATTTTTCACGTAATAATTTATTTCAAGAATAAGAGATAATGATTATTTAGGAGAATTATCAAGTTATAATTTATACACGTGGAAAAAAAATCATAAACATGTTGGCCTGATGGGCTAGTCCGAAAATCGAAGGGTTAGGGTTAGGGCCGAAGATTTTGAGCCCGAAAAAAATTTTAACCGAATAGGCCCGAACCGAATAGGACCGAAACCGAAACGGATTAGCCCGAAACCGAACGGGTTAGCCCGATTGACATCCCTAATTACAACCTTATACAACCCAGCAAATAAGCCTTAAAAGTACCATCTGTTTTGATGGTTTTTTTGGTCAACACGGGTTGACTCGATTAACGCGTTGACCGTCTGATACATAGTGCACATGATAATTTACGATGCAAGATAGATCCCATGAATTTATATGTTAGTGTTTCATGGAATCGCTAATAGATTTATTAATTTTTCTTCCATTTTCCCCCTCAAATATCATTTTATTATGATTTAATTTGATTTTTCAATTATTAATTAGAATTCATTTCACCAATTAATTAGTGCTCATAGTTAATTTTTAGTTAATGATTACTTATTAGTGTTGATTATTTCATAATAAAAATTTAATTTTTTCTTAATTTGAAGTTTTTGGTGATAAATGTTGAATATGGTGGATTATGTTATAATTAGTTTTTTTATAGGTTATATTATATTTAATACCTAATATTTACAACTTATAACAATAATACCACAACCTACATATTTAATAGCAAGTTTACCCCAATATTTCATTTTTGTATGAAAACTGATTCATCAAATCGAAAAAAACATGCGGACAAGAAAAAAATATTTCAAATAAGACAAGACGATGCAGGTCCCGAAAATTCAACAAAATTCGTTTGCAAAACCTCCCCATGAATACCGAAAGTCTCACAATTTTTACAAGAGGAACACTTCTGTGCACCATGTACATATATGCCTATTCCAGATGGCACGTGGGGGTCACAAGCCTGTCTTTTTATTTTTTATTTCCCGGCAAATTCTTCCTTTTTTTTCTGATTTTTTCTTTTATATTTTCCCCAAAAAATGTACATCCCTTAGATGAAAATTGGTTATCTTAAATTCTTTTATTCGACAACTTGCATAGTGCACTCGTCCGATACTAACGCGTGAGTTTGTGCACTCCGTTCGGTAATTAAATTTATTGAAATAAATATATATCATAAAATGGAATTATTGAATCCTAAAATTAAATTGAATTAATTTAATTTTTTTGATCGGTCGACTCGCGCAATGCACTCTCGTCCGATGCTAACGTGTGAGCTCGTATTCTGCAGTCGACAATAATTTTTTTTAAATTAAATATAACCCTAATTTAAATTAATAAACCCACATTGATTCGGGTCAAAGCGGATTGACCCGTAACCCATCCGCCTGAAATAACATTATATACAACTAGTTTTGGAAATTTTTTGCCTTTTTACAAAACAACCATAATTTCAAAGAAGCTTTTTATTTTATTATATTTTATTTTTCATATGGTTGAATTGTTAAAAAACTGAAATATTGGGGTAAAATTGCTACTAAATATAGATTGGACTATTATTATTATAAATTACAAACTTTAGGTATTAAGTATAATTTATATTTCCTATAATAATTATTATAAAAATAATAAATTTTATATTCAAACACATAGGTCATCCCTTAGACCTGTCCATGCTTATTCCAAATCCTTATTTATTCTGCTATAAATACTTGCATGTTAATTCAGGTTCTCATAATTAAGATCATCAAAACAGTAACATGGCAGCTTGCATAATATTAATCTTCTCCTTCCTAACTTTCTCTTCTTCCATGGCTGCAATTTCAACAACCTCGGATCTAACCATCCCAGAAACCTACATTGTACATGTAAATCTCCCTGCAGATGCTCAAATCTCATCACATTCATCAGACATAACAAACTGGTACCTCACTTTCCTCCCTAAACCCACTGCCGATTCGTCGCGTATAATCCACTCCTACCGCAACGTTGCGACTGGATTTTCAGCCCGATTAACTCCATCGGAAGTGATGGAGATGGAGAAGAAGGAAGGATTCATCTCTGCAAAACCTCAGCACAGTTACACACTGCACACAACCCATTCTCCCAACTTCATGGGCCTGCACTACAACTTCGGAGCTTGGCCGGCGTCAAACTACGGCAAGGGTATCATCATCGGAGTCATAGACACCGGCATAACTCCCGGTCACCCGTCTTTCCGCGATGACGGTATCCTCCCTCCACCCGCCAAGTGGAGGGGGAAATGCGACCTCAGCGGCGGCGCAACCTGCAACAACAAGCTCATCGGCGCAAGGAATTTTGTGACCGGTATACATACACCTATCGATCAAGAAGGGCATGGAACTCTCACTTCCAGCACAGCTGCCGGAAACTTCGTTTCCGGCGCCAATGTGTTAGGCAATGCCGATGGCATTGCAGCTGGAATAGCCCCTCTCGCTCATTTGGCGGTCTACAAAGCTTGCTCCGATGATGTCTGCGGTGAGAGCGACATACTGGCGGCGATGGATGCGGCGGTGGACGACGGCGTGGATGTGATCTCCGCTTCTCTGGGTAGAGGCCCGAGTAAATTCTCCGACGACGGTGTTGCTATCGCTGCATTCGCTGCGATCCAGAAGGGGATTTTTGTCAGCTGCTCCGCCGATAACGGCGGGCCGAACAGCTCGACGCTCGCCAACGAGTTCCCGTGGGCTCTAACTGTTGGCGCTAGCACCATTGATAGAAGCATCAAAGCTGTAGCTTATTTAGGAAATGGTGAAAAATTTGATGGTCAATCTCTCTTCCAACCTAAATATTTCAAGTCTGATTTCATCACCATAGTTGATGCTTCAGCAAATGGCAATCAAACAGCAGCCCACTGTGAGCGTGGATCGTTAGACAACATCGATATAAAGGGAAAATTGGTCTTATGCGAGATGGGAGGAAGCCTTTCCTCCATTGCCAAAGGCCAGGTGGTGAAGGACGGCGGCGGCGCCGCCATGATCGTGGCCAGCGACGAGGCATTCCGCTACACCGTTGTAGCCAGCGCACACGTGCTTCCAGCAACGCACGTGAGCTATGCTGCCGGGAAGATGATCCGAGACTACATAAAATCAACTCCGACTACACCAACTGCAACCATTGTATTCAAAGGTACAAAATTTGGAACAAAAACTGCTCCAATGGTAGCATCATTCTCCTCCAGAGGCCCCAGTTCGTCGAGTCCGGGCATCTTGAAGCCCGACATCATCGGCCCCGGCGTCAGCATCGTTGCTGCGTCGTACAAACCCTTGAACAACGACACAAACACAAACACTGCAAATTTCAGCATGGTTTCCGGCACCTCAATCTCGTGCCCTCACCTAAGCGGCGTCGCCGCCTTGATCAAGAGCATGCACCCAGATTGGTCCCCAGCTGCGATCAAGTCCGCTATCATGACTTCCGCCGCCCAAACCAACCTCCACGGCAGCCTCATCGACGACGAGAGGCTCCTCCCCGCCGACGTATTCGCTGTGGGTGCAGGCCACGTCAGGCCGGTCAAGGCGATCGATCCAGGCCTAGTGTACGACATCACTCCTGAAGATTACATCGCGTATTTGTGTGGATTAGGCTACACGGAGAAGGAGATCGCGGTGATCACAAGGAAAGCAGTCAGTTGCAGAGGGATCGGCATACCTGAAGCGCAGCTCAACTACCCCTCTTTCGCGGTGCATTTGGGAAGGAATGGTTCGGCCGTTTATTCGAGGACAGTGACGAATGTGGGAGCTGCAAACTCGACTTATTGTCTGAAAATGGAAAGAGTTCCCGGCGTTGATATCGTTGTTAAGCCTCCGGTGCTTCGATTCACTCAAGTGAATCAGAAAAGGACATACAGAGTTTTGTTTAGCAGATTATCATCAGCCTCAGCCGCATCTGTTGATCGGAGTAGTTATGTGCAAGGATCCATTGCATGGGTTTCTCCTAGGCATGTTGTTCGAAGTCCGGTATCTGTTAAACTTTTATGATGAGTAGATGGAATTAAGTAAGATTTGTATGATTTTGTACCTGTCTTAAAGTTAACAAGAAATGGTGAAGTTTTTTTAGGGGATGTTTAATTTGGTTCCATTTCTAACTTCAATTAATTTTTAGTTTTTACTTAAACTTGAAAAAAAACTAAATCTTCTTTTAAGGCACTGCCCCTAATCACATAATTGGTCTCCTATTGATGCTCATTATAGTTTTATGGATTTATTGAATTCTCAAAATATATATCAACAATCATATCCACATATATTTCCATATGTTAGACCAAATTGAGCAACATTGTAAAGTTGTGTCTCACATAGAGCCTGATAATGTTGAGGATGATGATGATACTATTGTAGTTAAAGATGATAATGTTGTGGTTAATGATGATAATGTTAATAAGGATGGTGGTTTAGGAACCGATTGAGGGTATTGATAAAGATAATGTTAATGAGGATTTTGGAGCTGAATGCATGGGGTATTAGTGATGAAGCATTTATTGATGATATATGATAGGGAAGAAGTTCATGTTAATGATGACACTGATGATGTTGACGTTTGTTGTGCAAGGCTCCATAGATTCATACCACTAGTTGGCACATCATGTGAAATATAATGATATAGTAGGGGTCGCAGGAAGCGACTGATTCTACTTTTAGCTCTTCACGTTAAAATATTTTGGTGAATTTAGGATGCTTCTAACTTTAAAACCTCCTAAATTTCACTACACACATAGATACAGATAGATCACTTTTAGAAAATAATTTGCATAACTTAAATGGTGAAAACTTGTCCACTGAGTGCATTAGTACTCAACCCAAATATTTCAAACATTTTCAGGCCAGTGAGCTGGCGCGTGGACGTGATAATGCTGAGAGATGTGCTTTTGTTATTTACCTATTTTTCCGTTGTCTTTTTTTTTTTTGTTAATGTTCTATTAGGAATTAAGCTTCCGCACTTATGATACTTTATTAAACGCTATTCTGTTGGGAATTAAGCTTAAATGTTATTCTATTAGGAATTAAGCTTCCTCACTTATAATACACTTTTGTTAAACGTTAAAAACTCTGTTCTTGGTATTATGGACAAGTATATGTATTATAAAGCATGTTTGGTTGTTCTGAATCTTTTGTTGATGTTTCATTAATCGGGTTACCCCCTTTCTTTCCTGTTCTTAATTCCAACCCTCGTGGCGTCTATTTCCACGGTCTTTCCAACCCCCGTGGTGCCCATTTCCACGGTTACCCCCTTTCTTTCCAGTTCTTAATTCCAACCTCCGTGACGTCCATTTCTAGGGCTGAGCAAAATCGAACTGGAACTGAAAAACCGATCCGAATCATCAGTTTCGGTTCGATTCAGTTCGATCAATTAAGAGTTCAGTTCAATTTCAGTTTGGATGGGAAGAACCAAACCTTACTTCGGTTCGGTTTCGATTTGGGCTTCAAAATAGCCGATCAAAACCGAACCGACCGATCCTAATATGAATTAATAAAAAAATATTACACCCCTAATTAAATATTAACACATTACATTACGACAGAGGGATGGCTTAGCAGATCAAAACCATTTTAAAATAAAAATCCCCAAATCACAAATTTCGTTGTCTCTTGTGGTGGTTATAGAAGATGTGACATCGTGTGCAACTGTTGTGGTGTGAAGGAAGAGTGTAAATGTTGATTGTCTATCTTGAAGACGACTACCTAACTTGAGAGATTATCACTGAGTGAAGTGAGAGCTTGAAGGCTACGTCATTTTTGAACCAGATATCGTGAACACTGAAATCAACATCTTCTATATTTCCTTGATCAACTAAGATCATATCTATATATACGTTGTGTTTGTAGGAAGTAGATTTCTCGAGTGTTGTAAGATCTGAATAGTATTGTGTGACCCGATCTAAAAAATTATCACGAGTGACTAATAGGCTTGAAGATTGAGTCTAGTGTCTAGTAAAATTCGTCAACACTCACATCAACTTCTTCTCTATTCTTCTCTAGGATGCATATTAGATTTAGCGTTGTGAGTTCTTCGAGTGGATACTGTTTAGCTACCTAAGAATTAGGTAGTGATTGTTTATAGAAATTATTCAAGAGAGTGAACCTAGAAAAAATAATTTGTTGTTTTCATAGAGATTATTGAAGTGAGCGAACCCAGATTAATTTATTTGGATTTTTTGTATGTTATAGTTGTCTTAGATTAATAGTTATAGATTTTTATAAAGTGAGTTAGAGGGGGTGAATCGAGATGACACTCTATGTAAAATTTTTCACTTTGATTTAGTGAAATTTTACCATGAGAAAATCACATACCGTAAGATGTGTGATTTAAAATTATCTTTCGTGAAAATTGCTTTTTATTTCCGCTGCGTGGTAAAGACATATTGGTAACACTAACTTCAACATTAACTCTATTATTTGCATGTTGGTATATTTCACAAGTTGTTTCGTGTTTGTAATTTAAAATTATTTTCATGCAAATTGTTCTTTAAATTTTCAATGCATGTTATTGGTATAGTGGTAACGATGACTGCAATTTTAATTCTATTTTGCACGTGTTTTCTGGTTTTCACAGTAATTAAGGCAACAGATTAACATATAGGTTTTGCTAGACCAACAAAATTCAACTCACTACATTTAAAAAAAAAATCAGTAATCTTTTTTCTTTATTGAGTAAAAATTCAATGCATGTGTTTTATAAATAAGGGACTCACAACAATTTGATTCGTTTTAATTGCTTGACTCTCAATCCAAGTTCCTCTCTCTCTCTCTCATTTGCATGTGTTTTCTGATTTTAACAGTATCTGAGACAACAAATTCTAACATATAACTTTTGTTGGACCAACAAAATTCAAGTCACTGCATTTTAATATGATTCAGTTATTTTTTTTCTTTATTGAGCAATAAATTCAATGCATATGTTTTCTTAAGTTATAAATAATGAATTCACAACAATTTGAACCATTTTAATTGCTTGATTCTCAATCCAAGTTCATCTCTCTCTCATTAACTCTAATTTGCATGATTTTTTTCCATGGTGTTTGAGACAACAAATTCCAACCTGTAACTTTTGCTGGACCAACAAAATTCAACTGTAATACCCCAAAAATTTTATTATCTAAATTTAGTTAGGAATATATATATATATATATATATGTCTGATAGTTAGAATAAGTATAATATCCAATCTTCTTGGTATTAAAAAAATATAAATAGCATATGCTAACCATAAGGATAATCTAGAGAAGAAAACAGACCCTTCTAGGTCACATTTTTAGGTGATGTGTGTCCATTGAGTGTGTTAGAATTACCCTTAGAATATTTCCGTATTTAATTTTGAACCCTAGATATGCACCTAATTTGATTAATTAAAATTTATTTACTAAGTATAATAGACTATTGTGGCAAATACATATGTAAAATATTCTTGTATGTTACTCAAAACCCTAAATGTGTATGTATTGTGATTAACCAAAATTTATTTATTTGAAAGCAACTATATTTAATTAGTGTGAGATAAATATGTACACATGCAATTAAATAATATTTATCTATGTGTTAGAGCAAAAAAAAAAAAACGTAATATAATATATATATATAGTATATTTAAAGATGTGGTATACATTTTTCTCTAGGATTAGGTGCAAAATTTTAAAGAAATATTAGGTTATTGTATATTTTATTATGCAATCTCAATACATGGTCAATTGTCCTTGTGGAATCGTATTGTGCTAAATATTATTATATTAATATTTTGGTTGATATATGTATTATTGTATCAAAATTTATAATTGTGAGATACGTGTCATTAAGATAAAAAAATAGCTAGGGTATGTGTCCTCAATATATACATTTCCAAGAGTGACTCTTACTTATCAAAAGTTTAAATACTTAGTAAATATAACTATAGTGCGTAAAATCCAAATTTCATTAAATCATATTCTCTCATATTATGCTTAGGGGAAAAAGAAGTTCTGTTTAGAAAATAGACTTTGGTAAGGTAAATTCATTTTCGTTCTTCAGTTAGTTTAATTCAAAATCTTGGAGTTC
Source organism: Perilla frutescens (assembly GCA_026008535.1). Classification (NCBI taxonomy): domain Eukaryota; kingdom Viridiplantae; phylum Streptophyta; class Magnoliopsida; order Lamiales; family Lamiaceae; genus Perilla; species Perilla frutescens. Next base: position 5,112,554 of record BRKX01000001.1, read on the forward strand.
GATTCCTATTTAGTATTTAAAATGTAATGTAATTCTAAAACAAAAAAAACTCATATATATATATATATATCACTTATCTCAATTAATTAGACACCGCTAATTTGAATTAACTAAAGAACAAGGTCGAAGCTTGAGATTAGTTAATAATTCGTGATTTTCATGTATTCTAAATAATTACACCGGAATTAAAGGAATAAAAAAAAGATTTATTTGCTTAATTTTATTTCGGGTGCAATTTTTACATATAATTATGGTGATAGTTGGTCTAAGGAAAAATAGTAGAGTGAGCAAATAGATATTAAAAGAAAGATTAGGGCTTGAGCTTTGATAGGAATTCTTTAGTTGAACTAAGCCAATATTGGTTGTTGTAGGGTTAGAAGAGATAGCAGAATCCGAGCAAAACCAATCAGGAATTTGAGAGTTTATCTTCTATCCAGGTGGGCTATTATATTTTTGCAAATTGTATCTTTCGAGCTATTAAGCTCTGCTCTGTTAAAATTGCATATGTGACTATCTGTGTTAAATATTTACATGCTACTGTATGTTGTCGGAGTCTCATATACCAGCGTTGTGTCAATGTGAGTAGCTACAGTATGTATGCTTTATTTGTCCTGCCCTACTCCTTGTCGGTGAGACAAAAATGAAACACTTATGGGTTATACTCATTGGGTATACTTGGCCATACTCAACTTTACGCGTGGTGATGTAGTACGGGTTGCGGGCAGTGACTGGTTACCCTCTTAAGCGCTTCACGATAAAATGTTTTGGTGAACTTAGGTTGCTTAAAATTTTAAAACCTCCTAAGCTTCACTACCTGCATGAACACAGATAGATTACTTTAATAAAATGATTTGCATAACTCGAATTGTAAAAACTTGCCCACTGAGTGCACTAGTACTCAGCCCAAATATTTTCAAATATTTTTCAGGTCAGTAGGCTGGCGCGTGGAGGTGACGATGCTGAGAGATGGGCTTTTGTTATTTATATATTTTCCCATTGTCTCTTTTTGTTAAATATTATGTTGATAATGAAGTCTCCGCGCTTGTAATATCCTTTTGTTAAATACTAAGAGCTCTGATCTTGGTGTTGTGAATAAGTATATATTATTATACAGCATGTTTGATTATTCTGAGTCTTCTGTTGAGATTTTGTTAATCAGGTTACCCCCTTTCTTTCCCGCTTCTTAATTCCAACCCCCGTAGCGTCCATTTCCACGGTCTTTCGGGACCGGGGCGCTACATCAACTCACTACATTAATTTTATTAAGATTAAGTTATTATCTTTTCTCTTTATTGAGCGATAAATTAACTCTCTCTCTCTCTCTCATGTACATATTCTCCTTAATGATCATAACATATTCTCCCTCTGTTTCTATATATATATAAAGGTCATTTTGGATGAATATATACAAATTAATAAATTAATTAAATTATCTAATACGCTTTTGTGTGAATACATTAAATGAGTTAATTAATATAGATGCTTGAATGCATTAAATGAGGATAAATATGTGAAAATGTAATTTTTTTGTCTTGAATTTATAGAATGTCACTTTTTTTTAAACAAAATTAAAATGGTAGACTGACATTTATTTAAAAATGGAAGAAGTACTATATTTTTTTGAACTCATCACCCCCATGTTAACAACATATATAGATGAAATGCTCTATTTTAAAGAGTAGTAACTGTTTTAAATTTATCAGCAAAATAGTATATTTCTACTCATTTAAACAAAATAGAATATTGTCTTAATGATATCATAAATGATCATAAATAATGTCAAGCTTTAGTGTCATACTTAACATAAATCGACCGTGGTATAATTATTAGAGTTTGAACTTGACTCGACTCAATCAACTAATTTCTTATTAAAATTTTAAAATAATTAATTCTTGATTCCATTAAAAGAATCTAAAAATAACCTTACAATTACTCGATAAATACTATCTCGACAATTACTCAACTCTACTAATTTAGTAATTTTAAGATTTTAACTCGAACTCAATTTGTGAATTATGGTGTGTTTGGTGGGGGTTTGCTTAGAAATTGAGAAAATGATTCCTTGAAAAAAAAGAAATTGAGAAATGGCGTGGGGCCAAGTGGGAAGAGTGATGAGTGAATGTGGAGTGTTTGTCTCCATCCAAACACATCTTCTTTAACTTAATCATTTGTGTTTGTAAACTCCAAGACAACAACAATTGACATGTTTATATATATATATATATATATATATATATATATATATATATATAAATGAATCTTTGTCTTTTCGTCTTATGACATTTGTATCCCTCTCGACTCGATAGATTATTGGATTATTGCTGATAATTTTTCTTGTTAATTATTGGAATCAAACCTCAAATTGCTTTGGCTAGATCGGTTTGCTAATTCTATATATTAAGAATTCAACTAGGGGTGATGTCTCTTTGGCAAATCGAGGATAACTAATTTCATCATGTAATGCAAGTAAATCTTGATTGTTTATTTATACGTATTTGATCAAGCCATGCAGATGCAGATTGAGTTTGAGATGACAAAAGATATGCAAAATGATCACCATCATCAAATTGTGGAAAGGGATTGGCAAAGGCCTCTCGAGGGCTTTTGGAAGGTGAATGTCGATGCATCACTACAGTTGGTGTGGGAATCATCATGAGAGATTCAGGTCGGAGGTCGATCGTTACAAGATGCACGAGGATGCTGAATCGGGTGGCATTGGCATGTCAAGCAGGACTTGTTTTGGCAAGGGAGTGGGGTGGCCGAAAGATCATTTTGGAAACAGATTGTTAGAAGGTTTATCAGAACCTTTGCTCAGAGAGAGAGGATTTCTCTTATCAGACTGTTGTCTGTCAGTCTATTCGGAGAGAGACGGATCAATTGGAACAAGTGATTTTTAGTTGGACTTGTCGTACGGTCAACGGGGTAGCCCATTCTCTCGCTAAGTTAGCTTCTAGTAATTCTGCTTTTTTTTTGTTATACCGGTCCTATACCGGAGTGTGTGCAGTCGGGCGTTGATCTAATGGAACGTTGTTTGCTCTAAGTTGAATTCCAATTGTTTTTTTCTAAAAAAAATAAAAAAAAAATAGAACGAGGAATAATAATAATAATAATAATAATAATAATAATAATAATAATAATTGCTAAATTAATTCTAACACATTTCAAAATCTTATCACAAGATAGTTAAAAATTCAACACTTCTCAAAATCTCATCACGAGACAATGAGACATGTATACATCACGTTCGAATATGAACTTTGATTGTGTACATAATCAAATTTCAATGTGTTATTTCTTTTGGGCTATAACATATTAAAATAATACTTATTTTAGTGGGTGCTTACCTATGAAATATTCCATCATTTTTAGATTATTTGTACAATCCTCGCAACAACTAAAACTATTGTTATCCATTTGTCAAAAAAAAAAAAAAATACTATTGTTATCCAAATAATATGTGTTATGTATATATGTGGCGAATTTCAATTAAATATGTTAGAAAACAAGGAGTACAAAACGGAAAATAAGAATACAATATATTACCTTGATTTGACTAGTTGAATTATATCAAAGATAAATATATAGAAAATTAAAATAAGCGTTAATTGTTAAATAAATCACCACGTTTACACCCTTTTATAAATTAGACACCACGTTTAAATCTAGTCAATTATAACACCACACTCTAATTTATGTGGGATTAAACATCCCTAATTTTTTCGGCGACTTAAGTATGACGTATTTGGTCTAAAAATCACGTTGGTAGTCACGTCAAAACACACGTGTAACAAATGACGCCTTTTTTGTTACTTTTTCTTCTTTTTTTTTTTTGTTGAAAAAATCATTTTTTATATAATTATTTATTTCTAAAATATAAAATATATTGAGAAAACTAACAAAACTGATGTCGTTCGTTACACGTGTGTGTTGATGTGGCTACCAACGTGGTTTTTAGACCAAATACGTCATACTTAACTTGGCGGAAAAATTGGGAATGTTTAATCCCACACAAATTAAAACGTGATGTTGTAATTGACTAAGTTTAAACGTGGTGTCTAATTTGCAAAAGGGGTACACTTGTGTTAGACCATCTAACGGGTCTCTTACGTTAGACGGATCTCCACTCGACCCGAATCAAATGAATTTTGGGGCGGGCTTTAGGCGGGTTTAAATTTTATTTGACCCGTTTACGTTAGACGATCTCATACAAATTTTTATCTTTACAAAAGAGTGGAAACCTAATAATTTATTTGGCAATTAACTCTTAAAATAACAATTGACCTAATATTTTGTTATATAGAAAGAAAATCAATGATCATAGAATTTACTATTTGTATAGGAAATTTCATGGTATTTATCCATATATGGAATGCTTTTGATTTTAATTTCTCAATAGTGACAAATCAAAACCCTCCAATCAATCCCAGTCATCAATAGACAATCGCCAAATGGCCCAAATAAATCCCAAAAATGGGGGCACGTGAGTCAATCCATAATTATCCGAGGGCATTTTCGTCTTTTCAGTCCACTGACTCTCCACCGGCTTAGTTTTAATCGGTCTGAGACTACGAAGAACAAGATGACAACCAAAACGACAGCGCATTTCTCTCTCTAACTCAACCCATTCTGTTATAAGCAACTGGGGAGAGAGAGAGAGAGAGAGAGAGAGAGAGAGAGAGAGAGAGAGAGAGAGAGAGATTGGTTGCAGTTGAAAATGAGCGAGGAGAGAATCCATGGTGGTTGCGTTGCGGTTCCTAGTTTCACGCATTCATCGTCTTTCTCTAAGTACACTCATTCTCACTCTTCGATTTCAGGTATTCAATATTTATTAAATTATCTTATTTCTGTATATTTGTTGTTTACTAGTTAATTTTCGGTTTGTTGTATTTTATTTACGTGTTGTTATTGATTTCATTTGCTGTGAACTGCGGCCTTTTATCTGACTTTGCTACTTTTTATTTATTTATTTATTTATAATAGTTTGCAATCTAATGTTTTGCTATTTTTCGGCTAAAATGCACACCACAAAATGTGGATTAACTAATGTGATTCGTGGTTGAATAAAATCTGCATATTATTGAATTATCCTGTAATGTGATCATCATCTCACGACTGAACATTAAAGCTCACCATCATTCGTAAACGATAATCGACTTTGATGCAAATTTTGGTCGTAGCAAAAGTTCTGGTCGCAAAATGTTGCTTTTTGTGTAGTTCAGGTTGCAAATTGTAACAAATGAAAATAAATGGGTATGAAAATTAAAAAATGCTTCTTTTTTATACTGTATTTTAATTTTTAGGGTGTACATTCAGAACTCTGTTTGGACTTGCAAAATGAAGTTTGGCTATAATATTCTAAACTTTTTTACCTCTTTCTTTAACAAGAAGTCATATGTGTTAGTTGAAGCTGTGTGTGTCGATGCTGCACCTGTGTATCAGAAATCAGATTTTACCAGCACACTTATGATTTTCAACTGGCTAATTTATTATCATTATGAAACCATCACATAGCTATTTAATTACCAAAGTATGAAACATGTGAGCATTTGTTGGATCCTTGATTGACGATGGAAGTCTATTGCCTCGGCTGCAGATCATGCAACTTGTGGTACACCAGTGTGGAGGGGAAAAAGTATCACTTGTGTTTGCTTTAAGCGAAAGGGAAGCCACACACGGATTTGCATAAATTTGACACCTTCACAGGCAAGGCCATTACTGTAACTCTTTTAGCTGTTGTGATCATAATTGCTGTAGTTCTAGTAAATCCAATAGATTTGCAAAAGGGAAACTTGGTATTTTATATCCCAGCCAAAGATTAGGCCAATTCAATCCTCCCTAAAGCAATCATTGGTGCTTCATTTTCCCAACTGTTTTGGCCAAATGTGGCAACGGACTCTTAAGAGTGAATTGTGACATGTTGAAGTAATTCTCAAACCTTGAATTCTTATTCTGTGGGTGTGCACAGCCTTCCCCACTGCCACACGTGTCTATAAATTTTTTGCTCAAACTATGACCATACAATGCTGAAAGTTTGAATTAAAATCATGAAGTTACTAATAGTTTGTATGTAATTTTCTTACACCTGCTTCATTTTTTTTTGTATTCATGTCACTATATTTGTTCCTTGCCTTGAAATGGACAGGAAGAGAGGCTAAAAAGGTTGAGACACCGAACTAAAGTTCAGTTTGATGCTTCCAGATTAGAACATCAGGTGTGAGAGCATTCTGAGAAGTGCCTACTTCTCATAAAACATTCCTTCTACTGGTGCTCGTCACATTTGTAACTGGATTGAAACTGAAGCTGCAGGAAAAAACAAAAAACCGATGTTTGTTTTCTTGTTATTTTGAAAACTTGCTTATTCTAGGAAGCTTTGGTAATATTTTGCACTCGAATGTTAGGAAGCTTTGAGGGCGTTGTGGTCTGCTACATACCCTGGCGAGGAGTTACAAAGTTTGATATCTGATCAGTGGAAAGAAATGGGATGGCAGGGAAAGGATCCATCTACAGATTTCAGGTATGCATTTCTTCTTAATGGACTGTTATACCTTCTCATATTCTCTTTTTTCGTCTTTCAGTTTGATTTTTCTTTTTTTAATAAGCAGAGGAGCAGGTTTCATTTCATTGGAGAACTTACTATTTTTCGCCAAGACATTTTCGGTAAAATCCTATTCTTTTTTAGAACTGTTCCTGTCTGCATCATGTGTTCTTAGAAAACCCTTCATCCCTTACAAATCCTTTAATCCTCTTCAATGGTTGAGGCATAGATACTCAAAATTAGCTTCAATATATTAACTGATAGTTGTATAGAGATACCTTCTAGCTCTCTCTAGTTTCTAACTTCCTTTTTACGTTTCAGATTTCTTTTCAGAGTCTATTGAGGAAGCAAACGGGCAAACGGGCTATTTGGGAATATCCCTTTGCTGTAGCCGGTGTAAACATTACATTTATGATCTTGCAAATGCTTAATCTAGATGCTAGTAAGTTGAATTATGTGTTAAATTTTGGTTATTCATGTTTACTTTCAAAACGAGTTTTCAGGCAAATGGCCACTCTCTAGGCTACTGGCTAATGTGTGAGCTCATCTATATGCAGCAAAACCGCGGACCTTTATCAGAGGCGTTTTTCTTCAAATGTTGTCGGGTGAGGCAATCACTTTTAGTAACCTTGTTCTTGAATTTTATTTATTTATTTATTTATTTTTTTGAGAAAAGAAAGAATTTGATTAAGAAAATTCTACTCTATATTGTAGAGGAATACCTTTAATCTTTGCTATTCTAAGATGTTAACTATTCTTATTTTGATCCTACATTCAGTTTTTTCTTTGTCTAAGATACATCTGTTAAAAAGTGCGTGTGAGGCTTATGTGTGATTGACTGGTTCATGCTGCTTCGTTGATGGACTCGACTAACAACTTGGGATTTATTTTGGCACATGAAGCCATTTCAACTTCATGCATTCTATTCAATATCAACTCAAAGTGAAGTTTGATGTTCTTGCAGAGAATGAATGGGCGTTCGACCTTCTATACTGCGTAGCTTTCATGATCATGGACAAACTATGGCTCGACAAACATGCAACATACATGGAATTCAATGTAAGCAAACCTTATTCACCTCATTACCATCTTATTCTTACAACAGTAACGTTGATAATCACTGAAACATCATGCTATGCTTATTATTAACTTCTCCAATAAAAAACATCCCTCAACAGGACATTCTAAGACTAACGCGGTCTCAGCTGGAGAAGGAGTTTCTAATGGACGATGTGTTGCTGATCGAGGACATGCCCTCGTACAATCTCTTGCGTTGATCACACCCCTAACCTTTAACATCGATCACACGCGCCAGAAGAAGCCTGACTTCTTGATGTAGTTATAGTAGGTTTTTTTCATCAGAAATGCAGAATCGATCATCGACATGGTTTCTTATTCACATCGAAACTAATTAAGATATATCAGAGGTATATGTTCGATGCTGAAGGGCATCTGCGAGTTCATTAACCAATGCCCCCTTTCTGTCTATAGAAAAGGTTTGAATTTTGAAACTGAAATTGAATTTTTGAAGTTGAATCCAACATTCCTAGTGATCTTGATTGTGGATAGTGGAATTTCGCTCAGCTATTTAGTTTTTTTTTTAGTCAATTGATCTCTCAATTTGTGTAGAATTTTATAGAATGCGCAGCTTCTCATACTCGATCATCTTATTGTATTTTTTTAGAATGAGAAGATGATATTGCTAATTTAAATTTGTTGATATGATGGCTTAAATTGTTTTCATAGATGGTGAACGATGTGTTTGAGTTGATTGATTGAGATTCTATAATAAATTATTAATATTTCATGTGAATTGTAACTTTATGATTAAAAATTTAAAAGAATACCTAAATTGTCATCAAGAATAATGTAGTCAAAATTTGTCAAATTGAGAGTAGTTAAGTTGCGTTAACTTTATAATGGGAGAGTAGTATGGATTATAACAAGCTCATTGACAATGGATGATAAAATTATTTATCAAACTCTATCAATTTCAAGTCCTAATCACTCATACCAAACTTGCGTGAATTAAATTTTAAACTCCAAGTGATCAAATGTTAAATCTAGAATAATTAGGGGAGCCAAGTTTAATCTAGAGTATGTTGGCTAAATAAGTTTTGATGTGTCCACAATTAAATTTATATTTTTAATAATGATTATTATAAAAATAAAAATTAATTATAAAGTAATGGATAATATTTAACATTTATCAATAAAAAAATTCAAATAAAAAACCTAATTATGAAATAATAAAAAAATGTTGGTCCCAGAAGTGCTAAATAAATGATTAGAGGGGGTCAATAATTAGAGTTGTAAATGAACCAAATGGTTCGTGAGCTGCTCATGTATCAACTCGAAAAAAGCTCGATCGAATCTCGATTATTTAGTAAATGAATCGAACTCGAACTTTTTTCGAACTTGACTAAATAAACGAGTCGAACTCGAACTTGAAGGTATTCAGCTCTCAAAGTTCGCGAATAGTTTGAATTCAAAGATAAACGAGCCCGTTCGCGAACTCGCTCACGAATCTGTTCGCGAACTTATAATTGAACCTCTAATCGAGTTTATGTTAAAAAAGCTAAAAAAATTAATTTTTTGTTGGCATCAAGGATGAAACATTGGTAAAAAAAAATATATTTAATAACTCTCCTAACCACTAACCACTGACCACTAGATTAGATCACAATTTTATTAATATTAAATTCATTTATTATTTTATAATCTTGATGAATATACACACGCACATGCGCGCACACACACATATATATTCCCAACAAAAAAAATTATATAAACAAAACATGATATACATATATACCTAAAAAATAACTAAATAGTTGATAAAAAAAAATATATTATGTAACTATGATATAGTTGGTAACGAAGGAAAATTAAACAACACCAATATTAAGCAATGAATTGTGTTTAATATATAACTTTATTAGCTCATTTAATATGTTTACTGTTTATTAGTTATTAGTCATGATTCATGAAGTAAATTTATTCGGCCAAGAATAATGATCTATATGAACTTTACATAAGTTTAAGATTATCATAAAAAAATTAAATTATATTTATCAGGATGGAGTTAGACTTATGATTATAGAATAAATGTAAATAGAATTCTCAATAAAAATGAATATAATAAAAATTATTCTTCAAAACTTTAATATATATGTACCAAAATTTGAATATCGAAGTTTAAAATACAATTTACTAATGTTTTTATTATTATTATTATCTTAAATTTGAGTATACATTCAACATAGGTTATTCCACTTCTAGTGTAAGTTCAACATATTTTGTGGTTTTCTTTGGAGAGAGGAAGAGAGAGTTACTTAAGAAAAATAAAAAAATGTAGAATTTACAATTAACTCTTTGATATATGTTTCAATATTCATATGTCTCCTCAAAATACATTAGCGTCAGTTCAAGAATCAACGATCTTTTTATATAACTATTTTTGTGTAACAAACTATATCGAGTTTTTATCGAACTATTTGTCGAGCTTTTATCGAATTTATTATCAAACTTTAATCGAACCCTTTATCAAGTCGATCTAGAGCCGAGATTGAATCGAATTCGGCCATAGTTTTTTTTATTCGTATTGAACTCGAACATGAAACCAAAGCTCGAGTCGAACTCAAACTCGATCTCAATATGAATAAACGAACTCGAATTAGAACTTGAAGATATTCGACTCGATTTGATTTATTTACTGCGCTATCAATAATCACGGTAAAATCACTTAAACGAGTTATCAAAATTTTGCACAAATGGAAAAACACTTTGTCAATTGAAGATAACAACTTAAGTTGATTTTTCCTCATACTATATTTCAGCTTAATATAGCTCTATGATTAGGTTTCGAGCCGACCAACTCTTATTAAAAAAATGTAGTCGATCGGTTATCACGTTTGGCTCGAATTTTTGACCGAACCGACAATATGCTCATCCTATATCTGTATGGAAATTTATATGACGCGTGCATATAAAACATGTCTCTCTAACATAAAATAATAAATGGACAGTGCTAAATGATATAAATTGTGTCGGAACAAATGTAGAATTTAATAAAATTTCAATGTAAAATGACATTATTACCTTTGATATAATTTTGATTATAATTTATTTCTCATTTTCTACACAGTTTCCCAATATTAATTTGAATGCATGAATGATCAATAATGCATGAGATCCATCCCACATTTTCTACACCAATTACAAAGTACAATGAATTTGTCTTAAGAAAAATAAAAGCAGAAATTAAACCACTCAAATTAATATTTGTATTTGAACATGAATATGATATTTATATAGTATATTTTGGTTTAAAAAATGTATAATGAATGCAATTTATATAGTATATTTTGATTTAAAAAAGAAGCCATCAATGATTTTTATCTAGCCATGAGGAATACAAGTCAATTTAGTGAGTTTATTGCATTTAGTATTGCAACTTAAGTTACAAGTTAAGCACTAATGAAGAGACGTGAGAGAAGAGGAGAGTTGTTAACAAGGGAAGTCAATATTTTTGGAGCTGACGAGCCACGACGACTTTTACTGGATGGGCCTTCATTGTCTAACTTGTACGAGCTATATCTTGAAGTGGTTTAAAAGATAAATGAAGAAGAAGCTAAAAATATTCCGGTGATTGATATTACTGACACCACCGACGATTCTATTTCTAATATATATAAGTGTCATATAGCAATTATGTTATTGTTTTTGCCTAATGAAAATGCCAATGAAAAATTTGGCTTAAACATGTAGACGTGCTATGAATGAATTATATATTACTAAATATATAATCTTTTCTCATATGTTATCTTCGTTTAATTTTCACATAATGTGCAATCAATAGTTTTTTAATCACATAATCATAAATTGAGTAAATATTTGACTAATGAAGAATTGAAGTTCAAAATTTAATTATCTTCTATGAACGTTTGTTTATATATAATAAAATTGAACTCACTGTCATATTATGAATTGAATAAAACTCATAAAGTTAATTATCTTATAAGACACATTTATTTATTAATCAAATAATCATAATTAAGTTGGACTAATAAGTGATTAACTAAAAAGTTGAAGAGTATAATTATTAAATGGTGGGAGAGAGATATCAACATAAATTAATGGAAAGAGATGAATTTAAAATTTTGAATTCTTTTAAAATAAATAATCTAATAAGAATAATTTAGTCAATTAACATAATTATTTACAATTTGTGCCAAATAAAATTATCCATAATAAATTTTAAATAATAACCCACTTATTTTATGCATGAAAGGAACAGAAAAAACCACTATGTGCACACACGAATTTCCTTATTTTTTTTTTCATGTCTAGAATAACCCGCATTCACTGTTATGACTTATGATACACATTGAGTAAATCCCGCTCTCGTGTAATACCTTGCAAATGCAAACGGATTTCCTTATTGCTGAGTGATGCAATTGTATTAAAGTTCGAGAAAGTTCCAAGCAAAAGCAAGAAGAGAAAGGAACGCGATACTTCCCAAACAATGTAGTTAAAATAAGAATAATTATTAACTAGCCCCACACCTTACGCCACGTGCCTCCATCTCCTCCATTCATCCACCGCTCAAATTCTCGAAACTACCCTAACCGCCCTCCTATATTTCTCTCTCCTCCTTAAACCCGCTTTCACTCCTACTAGATTCTAATTTCTAAATTATTCTGCACTAATCTATCAATTTCTTCACCAAGACTACCTGCGTTCGATTAAAATGGCTTCGTCCGAGGTAATTGGAGTTGATCTAGATTCGGTTTCTGTTTTGGATTTCCATTTGTTCGTATATTTGATTTGGGCTAATTTTTGGAATTAGGTTGAGGTGGAGAGGTGTGATCTCCAGCTGAAGCGGCTGGGATTCGTGAGGGTTCTTGCGATCAACGCCGCCGTTGTGGTTTCGAATCTCTACGACTACGCCAAACAGAATTCCGGCTCCCTCAAATCCACCGTTTGCAAGGTCGAAAACGCCGTTACCGCTGTTGTTGGCCCCGTTTACGAGAGGTTCAAAGGCTTTCCTGTTGATCTCCTCCTTTTTCTCGACAAAAAGGTGATCTTTTGGTGTTTGGGTTTTAGTTTTTTTTTTAATATATATAAAGTCTTTGTCTGAAAGTTGAGATTTTACTGTGATTACACTTTTCGTGGTGATTTAACTGTTTTTTTTAATGGGGTTTTTGAATTTAGGATCCGTTTTATTACTTGTCGTAGTTGAAAATTTTTCCTGCCGACAGCTGAAATAATGTAATCTAGTGTTGAATTCGTTCCACTAGGAGGTCTGCATTTGGTGAAAGATCTATGTTGTTCATAACTAATTCTAGTATGAGAGAGAGAGGGATGTTCTGTTGTGAAGATTTGATCTCACTCAAATCTTTTGCAATATTGTTATTTGATTTAGTACATGTTTCTTAATAGTTAATACTAATTGAGTGTGTTTGTGTATGGTTTGTTTGCTAAAGTTTGCTCCACACAATTTATGTCGTCTAATTTGAATACATTTTGACAATGTAGGTGGATGAAGCAATCTACAAATTTGATGAATGTGCTCCACCTGCTGCCAAGAGTGCGGTGTTGAAGGCTCAGTTGATAGCCAAGAAAGCATCGCAAGTAGTGCAAGAATTGGTCGAGGAAGCCAAGGTAGACGGGCCACTTGCAGCCGTGGCCCATGCCGGTAGAATCTCCAAACACGTTGCAGTGAGCGGGGTGGCTGTGGCGTGGTACAAATCCAACGAGTACCCTGCCCTGCACGGGGTGCTGGAGATAGCTGTTCCGACAGCTACACATTGGTCGGAGAAGTACAACTGCGTGGTTAAAAAATTGGCCTCGAAGGGGTACAGTGTCTTTAGCTACGTTCCGTTAGTACCTGTGGAAGAAATGGAGAAGGCGTATAAGCAGGTGGAGGCCGCGGCTGATAAGAAGACGGAGGCGAACAGCTTGAGCGAGAGTGATTCGGACAAGGAATAGGTATGTGTGTGGTCTGTGTTTGTATTGTTTTAGTATTGATATGTCTGCTAGGAGAGTATGAAGGTGTGTGTCGTGGTGAGTGTGCCTGTAAATAATTTCTGGATACACAAACCTTATTTGATTGTGTACCTATTTGAATGTGTAAACGCCTCAGTTTAAAGATGTGTAAACACTAGTTTTTTTTGGCCAAAATTGGTCCTTGTTTAATAGGGCTCATTTGGTTGCACTTTTATAGTTAGGGATGTCAATTCAGTTTGGTTTCCGATAGGAATGTACTCCAAATTGGCTTAAAACGAACAATTCATTAGTTTAGATATGGCTAGTTCGAAAATAAATGGAGAGTTATCAATTTAGGATCTGAAAGATGGGTAATCTATTGATTCAGGATCCGACATATGAAAATTCTCAATACAGGACTCAAAAAATGAAAATTCTCAATCCAGAACTTCAAAAATCACGAATTTTGTTTTTTTTTTAAATTTTTTTAATTAATCTTATATTAATTTTCAATGAAAATTCCTTCCTTAATTATCTATTAAATCTAATAAATAAATTTTTAAAATTAATTAAAAAATAAAAAGAAATCAAAATTCAAGATTTTTGAGGTGCTAAATTGATAATTTTCATCTTTCGGATCCTAAATGGAGAGTTTTCATCTTTTAAGTCTTGAATTGATAGATTATCCAAATTTATAAATTTGTCTTTCATTTTTTCGCCAATTTTAATTTATTATATTTTAGTTTAATTTTATAATTGTTTTTAGGCTTCACCCCATCTAATTAGGGTTTATAATTATTTTTTAATATTTAATTTTCAAAGAAATGATTATTATGGTTGATTATTTTATAAGTATGATTTATAATTTTTTAAATTTCAATCTTTTGTTGATAATTATGACTAGATTGATTATGTTATATATAATTTTTGTTTTTATAATACTTATTATTAAACTTATAATTTTGATCGTGGAATGTGGGTTGAAACACCAAATTTGAAATAGAGGATCTCGTCACTTTATTAAAGTGTGAACCTGCCATATATATTATATACACGTAAAATAGACATTAAGCAAAAAACAGTATTTGTCATTTGTCTAGAACTTCACATAACCAAAAAATTAAAATGATCACTCTAAACCCACAAAACCTTCAATAGTGTACATGCTTCCAATTCATTCAGTACATCCAACAATGTCTTCCTCTTCATATAGCTCAGATGATGATCATCATTTTTGCTGGACTTCCCTCTTAAACTTTGAAAAACCAGATGGGTTGCTATAAAATCTTGTACAAGATAGAAAAATATTGTTTCTTGAGGTTCAATAATTGCAGCATTATAGCTCTCTGAACAACATTTTGGCAATGTTGTTTTCCCACAAAATAATCGACCAAACCTTGATTTCTGGAACCCAAACAAATTATCACGTAATAAAAAACTTGAAATGAATATCCAGAAAAATAAGCGCTTAATTTTCCAATGACATCAACAAGCATATATGGTGTATTTTTCTTAGCTAAAAAAAGCTTTCCAGTGAACAAATCAAAGTGCAACTCTTCGTTGTCTTGATATTGTGAAGAGTAGATGCAAGAATTTGAAATGGAAACAAAGTGCAGCAGAAGTTGTAGCCAACTGCTTCAACTTTAGTCACTGTAATTTATTACAACAGTCGAAATGGAAAAAATATTTTCAAGTCTAACAGCACTGCCTGTGAATACACTGAATACCAAATACAATGTGAGCAAGCATTGCCTTCAAGGATCATTCCAACTACATAACCAAATGCTCTCCATGTCCCTGCATGACCAAAAAAACGACGGGAATCATACATCATGCTTATGTGATCCTCCTACATGGCTACAATTTCAATACTCCAGGGTTCTTCACTATGTTCAGCCAGACATACTTTAGTTTGGTCATTCAGGAAATATTGCTTAAACAATGCTGCACTCATAACAAGTCCTCTGAAATGGCGAGCTGGAAAACCAAACTCTAGAGCGGACGAATTAGGGCAGTGGTGAGGAGAGGAGAGCGACTTATACTTAGAGCTTCGGTGCTAGTTGTGGAAATAACATAGTTGCATACAGTGGTGATTAAGGTGGCAATGGATATCTCAGGCATTCATCGTCTCCTAACTCTGAAGTAAATGCATACAAGGGAGAAGATTTTGTATATAATACAACATATTTCTAATAACACAATCTGAAACTAGTCATTCTAGTAGGTCATTAAACACCGACTAAAAAGTGTTGGTCCACGATCAATTTTTTTACAAATAATCCTTTTGAGCACAGACTCAATTGCGCACAACACCCCACACACATTTTGATTGTTCATCACAAACGATAGAAACCAAGTTGTAGCCTGTTTGAGCAAATATCTATTTACATAGCTCAAGGGAACTTATCTCATAGACTACACACCCCACGACCATTTTACTCCTAAAGAGACACCAAGTAGTAGCCTGATACCTGTTTACATAGCTAAAGGGAACTCATCTCATAGACTACATACACACTACGACCATTTTACTCCTAAAGAGACACCAAATATGAAGCATATGAATACACACACGATGTATGCAACAAGTAATCGCACTAGCATTAGAGGAATGGTGGAAAATGTTAGGAGCTAACCAATTATTTGGTGGACAAACGAGAGTAGTCCTCAATGAGGTCGTCGTATGGGTCACGACGCCCTGGGACTTGGCTAATCTGTTCATCCCAGAAAATCTGAGCATTGTGGCGCTCAAATGTCCAGAAGCCATAGGGGCGGAGGGGCAAGCGATGCATCTCGATAGTCTTCTTGCACTGCTCCTTCCGCTCGTACAATCTCTCCCTGAATTTCTTGTCTCTTTCGTTTGGATCCTCCATCAATCGCAATATCAAATTCTCAGCAAACTCCATTATGAACCCCATCTGCAAACATCACAAACAAAGGGGGGAAAATAGGCACAATTTGTCACATTTCTGCAGATTTTCAACGCGATGGCAAAGCTATTTCTTTTGCAGAGGAAGAGCAAAATCTTCATTCATCAATACCAATTAACATCAATGTGAAATCAACATTATGAAAAATTAGGAAAAAATTAGAACTTCACACAAAACTAAACATATTATGAAATCCTTGATCCAAAATCGAATACCGAAGTCTGAAATGCTTTAATCGCAAATTTTCATGTATGATTCTGAGTAAAATTCTGAAATTAAAAACGAGCTCAATCACAATACAAACCCTAGATTCTGAAATGAATTCTACAAAAATTTCAGCACTTGACTAAAGCAGTTTTCAGTAAATCCTAATGCATCCTAAACCCCGTAAAAACCAAAGCATAGCAATAAATTTCCACCAAATCACATAAATTTTCTTAAAAACGTATCAGGCATCTTAAATCATGTTAAAATCGAAGCACAATACATATATATATTTTTTATTTTATCTACCAAATTCCAGCAATTTAAAGGCAAATTATAACTCACGCACACACACAGCACATTATCATGCTTCAGAAAATATCAATTTCCACAGAATCAACTCGATTTTGCCGGTGTAATTTCGACACTCCAATTCCATAAAGCTCGTGTTGATCGCGTTCAAAACAATTTCGAATTCACCAATCCAAATCCTCAAAAATCACCAAACCACCAGGAATAAGAAATTGATGAATCCAACGCCAGATGTTTCAAAAAATACAGTCACTCCACGATTCATCAGACACAGAGAAAACCTAGAATTTCATCTCCAGCAGAATAAGAGACAGAAGATCTAAAGCAGTTTAAACATAGCGATATAACAGCTCAACCAAAACTCTAAAACACAGTGTGTGTGTGTGTTCTCACCGGAGAAATGACGACTGTCAGAGTGCAGAGACGATTTTGACCGAAGAGAGGAGGCAGCTGCAGTTATATACATATGGTCGAAGGTTTCCTGACCGTTAGATTGATGGAGAGTTGCAGAATCAGGGAGGCATGATGACCGTTTGATCATGTATATTGGGCTGGGCCTTCAATCTGATATGGGCTTTGTATTTTAACCATATGCAATTTGCTAAGCCCAGATTTGTAGATGAGATTCATGAGATTTACGGCAAATTTCATATTACTCCCTGGCCCGTTTGGTTTGCACGAAATCTGACTTGAGAAAGTAATCTGATTTCTATTTTAACATTACTGTGTTTGGTTCATTTTTTATGTAATATGGAAATTAATCATATTCCTCAAAACAAGAAAAATTGTGCAACTTTCCTGGATTCTGAATACCTATTCCAAGTAGATATTCTTTTTCTTTATTTTTGGGAATCTGGTATTAAATGATTTAATTGTTCGAGTTCTTCATTTATTATTATTTAATTTTTTATAAATTATTATTATGTTTGGATTCATATTTTTTAACTAAAAAAAATTAAAAAAAGAATTTTTTAAATTGAAAAAATAAGATTTATTGTTATCTTTTTTTATTATTAATACTAAGTTTAGATTAAAAAATTTCAATAAAAAAAAATGAGCAAAATAAATAAAATAGAAAAAATAGAAAATTTTATAAAAAAAAAAAGAAATTAAAAAATGTGATACTTTTTTATTGAAGAAATTACGACCAAAATTCAACTATTTTATCAATCACTTTTTTGGCATTTTTATCAAAATTCCAATAATATGATTTTTGAGACAACGTTGCGGACTAAACGACGATCATACCATTGTCAATATATATAATTTTGACTTCCAACTCAATAAAAAAAATATCTAGATAGATAATTTTGATTTTCAAATTCAATAAAAAATATTTGGATCACCAACACAATATTTACTTTAATTGATTATTTTTTAGTCATATCATTTTATTTAAATATCTATAGTACTAATGCAAATTGAAGAATTACACATTATATGGTTCGTAATTTAAAATTATAAATATTGGTAGTACTAATGCAAATTGAAGAATTACACATTATCATATATATTTTAAATATTTAATTATCTACTATTGTTTAATAAAAAGAGAATCATTGTAATTTTCTTATTATGTTCCAAACACAGAATAAAGATTCTGTTGGTAATTATTTTCCTCAGAATCACATTCCCAGTAATCATATTCCCAAAAAACTTTACTTTCCTACCAACCAAACGAGCTCAGGCTGTGTTTTCCCGAAAAATAAAAAAAATTCCCGTGTTAAAAAAATAGTCTAACCCCCCTCTTATGTATAATTCATAAAAAAAACCTCCTTTTTGAGAAAGTGAATTACATTTGCTAAAAAAGAGTATATGATTCTTATTTTTTTTATTATTTAAGGTCAATATTCATCCTAACCAATCAAGGGTTTACAATTATGTT
The DNA here is from genome assembly GCA_026008535.1 of Perilla frutescens. Taxonomy (NCBI): domain Eukaryota; kingdom Viridiplantae; phylum Streptophyta; class Magnoliopsida; order Lamiales; family Lamiaceae; genus Perilla; species Perilla frutescens. The sequence goes on from BRKX01000001.1 coordinate 5,131,410, forward strand.
TTATTATTTATTTTTTTAAATAACCAATTAATTAACCATTAAAATCTGAAATTAAAGAAAAAACCTAAAAATTAATTGTCCCATTTCATCTGCAGGATAGGGTATAGTCGGATGAAATCCTCTGCAACAGTCTGTGCAACACTTGGTGCTACACAATTAGATTTATTAATTTTTATTAAATTTTTTAATTCAATTTCAATTTATTATGTTTTATTTTAATTTTACACATATTATTTAGGGTTCATCCCAGCCAATTAGGGTATATAATTATTTTTTTATGAAATAATCAATTATAAATTAGAAAATAAAATTTATTATAGAAAAAATAATTATATACCCTAATTGGATAGGATGAACACTAAATAATGTGTTGCACCAAGTGTTGCAGAGGATTTCATCCGGGGGATAGTAGAATTCCACGACGTACGGAGCGTTCCACGTCATTCAATCATCGCAGTCTACCCGCAATAGGGCTCCTAACAGAGTGCTTGGAAGAATCCCATTTCAAGTAACCTTGAACGAACCCAACTGCGGTCGTGTTGAGCCGGCCAAACGTCACTTTGTATTGCAGCTTCTGCTTAACCTCAGAGAAATCGAGCTTTGCCGGCTCAACACGAGCATCAATCCCAGACGGAGGCACGATCTCCACCACGTAAGACGAGTTAGGCTCGCCAACATTCGTTACAGTCCTCGTGTATGTCTGAGAAGCCGGAGATTCAACACTAAAAGTGATGGAAAATGAAGGGTAGTTGAGCTGGGCTTCTGGTATACTCGATTCTTCTGTGCAGTTCACTCTTCGTTGCAGAATCGAACCAACTTGCCGGTTCGTGTAGTTCAAACCACATAGATAAGGAATGTAGTCTTCGGGCTGGATGTCGTAAATAAGCCCGGGATCGTTTGCTCTCGACGGGTTAACATGGCCCGACCCAGTGGCTAATACGTCGGCCGGGACGAACCTTTCGTCCTCGATCGGGTTCTTGGCGAGGTTCACAACATCAGCAGTAGTCATGATCGCCGATTTGATGGCCGCCGGAGACCAATCGGGATGCGCGCTTTTAATCAACGCCGCCACGCCGCTGAGGTGCGGGCACGACATTGAGGTACCGGAAATCATGTTGAACGTCGATTTCGTGTTCCTGTTCGTGTTGTTCTCCACTGAAACTGGCCACGCTGCAAGAATGTTAACTCCGGGGCCTAAAATGTCGGGTTTTAGGATGCCGGGGCTCGCCCAGTTCGGGCCTCTGGAGGAAAACGCAGCAACAACGGGTGCACGATCGTCGCCGATGATAGTTCCTTTGAAAACGATCGTGGCCGTCGGTGTTGATGTTGAGTTGATGTAAGTCTTGATCTTCAATCCATCTGCGTAGCTCACGTGCGCAGCTGGAAGCACGTGGGCTTCCGCTAGTGTGAGGTTGCCGTACGAGGCGGGGTTCACCACAATCATGGCGGCGCCACCGCCTTTCTTGACTGCTTTCCCTTTCGCAACTCTGGTTATAGATCCTCCTAGCTCGCAGACTACGACCTTCCCTCGTATGTCGGTTCCGTTCAACGATCTTTCGTTGCAGAATCGAATCTGAGAGTCGCTAGTGTTCAGCATGCCTGCATACACCAGTGGGAGGAGCGTCGCTGGAAAATTTCCCGGCTGGAAAGCCGACTCTCCGTCGAATGTTTCGTTGTTTCCTAACAGAGCAGTAGCTCTTATTTTTCTGTCGAGAGTGGAAGCACCAACTGTGAGAATCCATGGAGCTTCATTTGATAGAGAGAAGTTGAAAGGGCCGCCATTTCCGGCCGAGCAGCTCACTAAAATACCCTTTTCCATGGCGCTGAAGGCTCCAAGAGAAATACTGTCATCGTAGAAATCAAATGAAATTCCACCGAGGGAAAGGGAGAGTATATCAACACCATCATCAAGAGCAGCATCCATGGCAGCAATTATGTCACTCTCTAAACAGAAAATTAATCCACACACTTTGTAAATAGCCAGGTGGGCTAGTGGTGCAATCCAAACACGTTGGCGCCACGGACGAAGGCTCCGGCAGCCGTGCTCGCGGTGTGCGTGCCGTGGCCATCATCATCTAAGGGGGTGTCATTAGAAGAAGAAGAGAATGTTCTAGCTCCGATGATCTTGTTGTTGCAAACTGTGTTATTGAACTCGCACTTCCCCTTCCATTTAGCAGGCGGAGGAGGCATTCCTTCGTCGCTAAATGAAGGGTGGCTGGGATGAACACCGGAGTCTCCGATGATCACACCTTTGCCATAATTGGAGCCTTGCCAGAATCCGATGTTCTGGTTTAGCCCCAAGAAATTAGGGGAATGAGTTGTGTGGAGGGATAGTTTTCTCTGTGGCCTGGCCGATATGAAGCCGGCCTTCGTTTCCATGGCTTTCGCTTCATCTGCGGATAATCTGGCAGCGAAGCCTCTGAACACATTGCGATATGAGTAAACTATTCGCCCTCCTCGATTATTTGTGTCGGTTGTTGTTGTTGTTGTTGTTGGCAAGAATGTTGTGTACCAACTGTCCAGATCTTCTGTTCTGCTGAAAAGTCCGGTGGCTCCGTCAACACGTACAATGTACATATCTAGAGTACTTTCATTAGGTGTAGTATCTGCAAACGTTCGTGTCAGATGGGAATTGAGTATGAAAATGATCATGAGGGTAGTCATGAAGGGTATGTACCCCATGTTTAGTGAACAACACTTTCAAAATATATGTGTGCTCAATAACTGCAAATTATGTGTTATTTGATGTTTGTGATCTTGATTTTGTAATAAAATGTGTGTGTATATATATATAGTCGCCTCTCTCCTTTATTTTTTAATCGTTAGCAACTTGGTCGGTAACGTAATTGATGAATCATTCTTTTTCTTGAACAACTTGGTGACCTATTGAGCTTATAATTTGGTCACAAATTAAACTTATATATATTGTTAATAGAAAAAGACAAGAATTTGTAGAGTGGGTAATGGCGTAAATTAAAGAAATCTCTCTGACTATTTGATGCTAGGAAGACATCTGGAATAGTTTTATTTAATTTGTAGTTTAAAAGGTAAATGATTCTATAATCATAGCAGATCATCTGTTGCATATTTGGTATTGTATAATAAGTTTTTTTTTGTTTTTTTATTATACCCTAATTGGGGATGAATAAACCCTAAATATAAAATTTAAACTAAAATAAATCATAATAAATTAAAAAATAAAAAAAATTATTATTTTTGAAAAAATATTAATGAAGAGTTGCAACTGGAATGCAACAAGATTTGTAACGAAAGTTTCAAATCTCATTTCTTCTATAATAGGAACGAAAGTTTCAAAGAAAATGGATCGATTTTCCTATATTTATAAGGCGACTTGTGAGGAATTTGTCAATGACATGCATTATATCTGATTATTCAAGACTATTAATTATAAACGTACGAGTTCCAATCCTATTTTTTTTTTTGAACATTTTCTAATTCTGTTGATATGTATGCTTGAACACGCGAAAAAAGTAAACGATTGACATTATCAGCTCCTATAGCAATAAATGATGTATATATATGGCTCTTACTGAATGTCGACTTCCAATTATTTATAATAAAACAATATTGCCTTTTGAATTCGTGTGACATCTGTCATGAATTGGTTATATAAAATACTGAGATATGAAAGAGAATTCGCGAACTACAATGAAAATCATCACTAATTCAATTATAAATTGTAACATTTTCAATTTTTCACATTAATTATAAAATTCTATAACATGACCAAAATAATTTTTGAAGGACGACGTACTTAGGCATGAATTTATTTTCAGTTGAATTTTGTTTTAATTTCATATACATTTTATATAGCTAGCGGCATTAATGTACTGACAAGGACTATGGCGGTGCAGTTGACCTTATCATTATGAAACTCTTAAGCAAAGTATTTCCACATATTAAGAATGTGTGTCGTTTGACTTTGTAAGATTTTAGATAAGGCATGGAACATATTGCTACTTACATAATTTTAGGGTTTATTTATTTTAGAAGGTATAAGTCAATCAAGAAAGCTCATTGTTGCTATTAAATTAGGGTTGGGTGCTAAAAAACACTATATGTTTGTGTTAGAATTTGTTACCTTAAATACTGTGAAAAATAGAAAACACGTGTAAAGTTATATACAATGTTGTGGTCAGTGTTACTCACTTTACCGACAACATTGTTATGAGAATTTATATATAGAACATTTTGCACATAAATAACTTTAAAACACAAGCATAAAACAACTTGTGAAAAATATCAACGTGCAGATAACAGAGTTGATGTTGAAGCTAGTGTAACCACTATGCCTTCAACACGCAGCGAAAATTTAAAGCAACTTGCACGAAAGATAGTTTTAAATCACACACCTTCGGTATGTGATTGTCTCAGTGCGAAATTCACTAACATAAGTGAAACACAAAAACAATACAAGTGTTGTCTCGGTTCACTCCCTTGACTACATTGCGTACAACATACAAGAGATATATCCTAGCTCCACTCACTCGAATAATCTCTCGAACAAATACTATCTAAACATATAGATAGAAACAACACGTCGATCTAAATCCTAAGACTCTCATATTTGACTATATATCTAACCTACACATACAACTGAAACTAAACTTCAGTTGATTGGGATGCTAGGCAGATGTCGGGGAGGATGTCTTGGATCTTCAAGACGACACTAGATGCAATTTTCAGAACTTCTCACAAACCACAGTGATAACTTGCTTGCACAAATGATTTCAAGGTCTAAGGAGACCTTAAATACTTCATATATCTCGCCTTAGCAGTTGCTCCACGATCACAAGAGGCGTGGCCTTGAATCAACCGCATTGCACTTCCCATTGCTGTAGTGGACTTGAGATAACCGTCTTCTGCATTGCGATTCACACGCTCTTCAACATCGTGTAATGGTGGTAGTTACTCCAGTAACCCACATTCACCTGCAACGGTTAGTGTTCAAGAAGGAGTGAGAACATCACGTCCCCTATAAATTTGGAACAAACTTTGACTAGTTCAAAGTCATATAAAATCCACAATTTAAATTTGATTTAATTCACCAATAAATTCCTAAATATGTGAAAATAAAATGTAACAAAAATCACAAAATAATCAGATTAATTTAAAATAAATTAATCCTAAAAACTATGAAATCATAAGATTAAACTTTAGATCCACCGATTGATGTTAAAGTCAATGTTAAGTGCAACACTCACTGTAACATGTCTCCACATCATGGAATTCGCTTACTACTACTCTTATAACTGCCCACTAAGTCTTAAACTTGCAGACTCACGTTAGAACACAAAGATAGTGGAGAAATGTTCCTTAAAATTAGGAACTGTTTTGACAAAGTCAAAATCCTAAAAGTTTGAAGCTTATCTCTTTATCCCTTTAGATTAAATCAACTAAAAACATGAGAATAATAAAGAGATAAGTTAATCCAAAAATCTAGGAAATTAAAAGATTATGAGAACTGGAATAGACTGATGTTATAGAAAGACGGAACAACATTAGATGCAACATTAATTTCGAAGTCACATATTTTGCAACTGTAACCAGCTAACCACTTTCACACGATCTGATGAGACCGAGATGAGCACTGAGGAACTAAACCCGGAGTTGCAGCTGAGAGGTCCAGTGACGCGCTTACGTGCCAAGAAACTGCAAGGATATCTACAGTGCTATGTTGGAAAGAAGCTAGACGATGATGGAGCCGGTTCCTAACAGTACAAGTTGGTGACTGTATTGAGCATCGAAGAGTGAAGAAGTTGCGGCCATGTTCAAATTTATTTATTTGTTTTAGTTTGGTCGTGTAGCTTTTATTATTTGTTAAGTTGTTTTATTTAATTAGATCCAGTATTTTTAATTTAATTAGAAGCCCAAATTATTGTTAGGAGAATTGAGCCTTTAATTTTATTTATTTTATTTCCAGTACAATTCGAAATTATCAAGCCCATTACTTGATAATTTCGCCCTCTTTAGATTATTATTTAGGGATTTTTCAACGCTGTATTTTCTCATACTTGATTGAATGAAAAAAGCTTTACGCTATTCTCTTGTCTCATACAAACAAATCGGTCCTTCGGTAGAGTTTGAAGTTGGCACCTCCAAGCTTGAAATCATTTGATTCGTTCGTGCATCCAGTAGTGTACGAGTTAATTGACCCACGAAGATTACTCTACAGGCGCGTTTTGGATTCTCATTGATTCGGGGTTTATTTCGGGTGAGATTCACCTCTATCTTTCATTTTCCATCACTTTCGATCCATTCACCACATCCACAGCCTTCATCCATGTCCCATATCATCCCTAACATCATCACCATCGTCCGCATAACTGCTATAGTCCTAAAATTACCTAGAACAACCGATCTTATACCCTAAGCCCTAATTTAGCACCGAAAATCACCACCGGGCCAAATCACAAAATACTCATGCATTTTTGCTGAATTTTGGATATGTTTTTCATGACCTCAGATTGTACCTTGTGCTAAAATTTGAGCTTAATCAGAGTTGATTTGTCTAGGTTCATGTTCGAGTCTTTCTAGGTTAAAATCTCTAGTTTTGGGTTTGTTTGATTAATTCGATTTATTTGTTTATTTAGGTCAGATTGTTTAGCATATTATTCCTTTAATTTCAGTTGGTATTTTGGATTGAATCAATCATATAGTTGTCATGTGTTCTTTCCTTAGCTTCCGCATATTGATTGGCCGCATCACGATTTGTAAAATTAAGGAAACCGCAACAACCTTCCCACGTTCAGTATTTGCAAGATAGTTGGACAAAGTGGAGAAGGGAAAATAGTGGTTCCTTAAAAGTAGGAACTAACTTTAACCATTTCAAAGTTAAGTTTATCCGGCCACTATCTTAACCACCTATATCCACTAATATAAATTCAAATTTCATGGATATATTTAATCAAGATAGACAAATTAATCAGATTAATTCAAAGAGAATTAATACTAAAAACTAGGAAAGGATAATGTTAGCTTTGAGAGAGTTGTACTCGATGTCACGAGAATGACGGAACACATCAGATACAACATTGACTTCGATGTTATCAGACGAAGTGATAACATCATCTGGAACACATCATTCTCAATAGTTTAAAATATTTTCTGGGACTCAATCCCACCATTTTCTAGAGACATTCCCGAAAAATCGATTCGACTTAGTTGGAAATATATATATATATATATATATATTTGTTACGCTAACAGAAACACACATGATAAAGGAAAAATTACAATAATTTTTCACAAACTAACCTAATTAAATCATTTTCTCGAATTATAAAAATCCGGACAACACTTCGTTTAGAATATTAATAAATTCCACGCTTATAGGCGGTTATCATTCAACAACCAATCACACAAGATAAAACTTTTCAATCAACCTATCATTTTAAAATCACACTTTTCGAACAACCAATTAAAATATGTTTGACCTTGACTAATCAAAAATCCATTATTCAACATTCAAAATATGCCAGCAAGGCCACGACGATCGCACGCGTCTATAATATATTTAAAAAATCCATAAACATACAGCGGAAGCATAAATAATCATATTTGTTGACCACAACTAAACATGCAAAGTCAATATTTCAGAAACTAAAATATGGCCAACCACATAAGATGTCCCCATTAGGTCACATCCGCCACCTGCCGTCATCAATTACTTAAAAATATTTTTAAATAATGGGTTGAGTTCCAGAAAATACTATGTAGGAATACTCATTTATTCGTCCAATAATTTGCAATAATAATGTTCATAAATTAATATTTGACATTTCATAATGCATACGCTCTATATACATAGTGGAGACCGACTCTAATGTGAGCACACATCTTATCATATTCGTATGTAAACATGTTCATAAGTAATTATACCGAAGTGCCCTATTAGGAATCCTCATATGAGTTGTATTAAATCCACATTGAGCAACATAAATATAAATCATTTTTCATAAATGGACGAAACTTTAAATATATTTTCAAAAGAGTTTTGGTAAATAAACCCACCTTATTGCTAAATTAGCTGAAGCTTTATTCACGATTTCACGTCCTAAACCAACTGTCGGATTATGACTTTATGCTTAAATATAAGTATAAACTTAATCATTTGTTGCTCGTCCTAATCGTATTTTAAGTTAGGACCTAAACATAAGAACTAATAACATAATAATGTTCTAAACATACACTATAATGTAAATTAAGGATTTAGGGAATGAGTCCCTAAAATAAGAGCGTAACCTGACGTCGTTTAAAGGTCGAACGGGTGATCCTAGCTTAAAAATATAGCGGAGTCCTCAATCGTACAAATAAATATCTTAAATACATAAAAAAATATTATCATACTTAATATATGATTTAAAAAAATCGTATAATAAAATGAAAAATTGATTTATTATATCATACACTTAATTTTCGAACTTAATTTCAATTAAGCAAAATAACAAAATAAAAATAAGATAAAATGATAAATAATTTTGTAGCCAAGAGAGATTGAGCACATAACCAATAACACAAAATAAATCAATAAGAGCATAGCCACTAAGATTTATACAATATTAATTAAACTATTTTAATTAAATAAATTCATAAATGCTTGAGTAAAAAGAGAATTATAAAATGCATCGTAGCTTGAACCTTAGACATCTAACATAAAATCTGAACTCTCACCATTAGACTAAACAACATTTTTGAAAATTGTTTAGTAGTTTTAATTAAATAAAGCTCATAATTATCTTGGAATAAAAATAAATAAAATGAATTCCAAAGGTTTTGAACCTTACCTATCATAATAAAATTATACCAGATATTTATTTAAATATAGTACAAAATCGTATTGGAGTAAAATGCATAAATAAAATACTGCAGAATCGTATTGAAATAAAATGCATAAATAAATAAAATAGTGCATAATCGTATTGAAATAAAATGTTCAAAAAAGATTTTGAACCTTTGACCTTTAATCAATAAATCTTAACACTAACCATTACACCACATAACATTTTCAAAATTAACAATTTGAATTTAATTAAATAAAGTCATAAATTGTATCTTAGACCTCATAACATAAAAAATAAGAATTTATCCATTTAGGTTATAATTGAACTTTGAAATATATCCCAAGATTTATAATTAGTACGTGTCAAAAACATATGCCTCAAATAAAAATAAATGATTACTGACAAATATTGATCCATAGACCTTATAATTTAATTGTAGATATTTATTCCTTAGAGTAAGATCAATTTTTAACAAATATTTCCAAACTTTTTAATTATATTATCTATATTATAAATAGCATAAAATATAAAAAAAAAATGAAAAGAAAATAGAAAGTTGAAACTCTCTCTCTCTCTCTCTCTCACACACATACCCAACACATGCACACACATCCACACCCACTACACACACTATTCATGCACACAAACATCTATACATTTATTAAAATAAAATCATGTGATAGACAACAATTCTGATATAAACAGTTATCTATCACACGATTTAACATTTATATGTTAGACAACACTTTGTATGTAATAGACAATGGTTTAAGTTAATAGACAACAATTATTAATTAATAGACAACAGTAATGACATTTATTGTTGTAAATTTTCTTCTCTTTTTTTTTGCATTTTTCATGACGATTTAGATTATAATCGTTGTATTTTTACAAATTTTTGCAATCTTATTTATTATTATTTTACTTGAAAATTTAAGATTTACAATATGTTTTATTTTATTTTTTTATGCGTAGGTGGATGATTTGTACAATAACTCTACATTTGTAGCCTAAAAAAATAATTTCATTTGTGTTGCAATAATAATAATAATAATAATTTGCAATAATTTATCATTTTTCTATTTCAATTTCATCATTTAAAATAATTAAATAGTTATAATTTTTATACATGTCATATATTCAAAGAAATCAAATGTTTCTTTAATCGTGGACAATTATACGTTGCTTTTTATAAAATTGTGTCATTTGAAATATTTCAATTTGTTCTTTCTAATATGAATATTCATTTAGTTCCGAAAATTTAATTTTCTTTTTGTTTTTCGTAACTACATAAAATTGATATTCTTATCTACATAAATTGCAAAAAGTCTCTATTAATTTTCGTAACATTTCCATCAACATTATCAACAAAAATTCATAGTTTTTCATCTCTTCTTTCACCGATTCCACTTTTTTTTTCTGCCTGATACTTTTTAAGGATATATATAAAACTTTTGTGCTTTTAAGTGATACTTTTCTATATTACAACTTCAACTGATTTTAATGTTGACCGATCAATGCGCATTTTTCGGTGTTGTCCGATCAACACGTGTATACAAGTCCAGCTCTAACCCAAATTAATGAAGCACTCGAAAAATTGAAAAAAAAGTGAAATAATAAAGATTTTGTATAATGCGTGAACAATTAGTACATCGATTACAACTTTTAAAGAATGCTGAGAATTTATTCCGGCGACTCTAAACCATGATTATAACGGCAATAGGACTCCTAACAGAGTGCCTGCGTGAATTCCACTTCAAGAAACCTTGAACAATACTGTTGTTGTTCGCCTTCGCCGGCCAGCTAAACGTCACCTTATAATGCAGTTTCTGGTAAACTTCTGAGAACTCGAGCTTCGCCGGCTCAACAACGACATGAATGCCGGGAGGCGGGACAATCTCAACAACGTACGACGATCTGGGCTCCCCAACATTCGTCACTGTCCTCGAATACGTCTGAGAAGTTGCCTGCAACGGATCGACCATGAGAGAGAAAGAAGGGTAGTTGAGTTGGGCTTCCGGTATGCTTGATCCGGCCGAGCAATTCACCTTGTATTGCACAATCATGCCGACTTGTCGGCTCGTGTAGTTCAAACCACATAGATATGGAATGTAGTCTTCCGGTTTAATGTCGTAGACGAGCCCTGGATCATTAGCCCTCGACGGGTTCACATGGCCTGAGCCGGTGGCGAAGATGTCGGCGGGGTGAAACGCCTCGTCCAGGATCGGACGGCGGCGGCGGTTCACCACGTCAGCGGTGGTCAGGATCGCAGATTTGATGGCCGCAGGGGACCAATCAGGGTGCGCGCTCCTCAGCAACGCCGCGACGCCGGTGAGGTGCGGGCACGACATTGAGGTACCGGAAATTATGTTGAATGTGGATTTTGTTGTGTTTGTTTGGTTTGCAATTGAAAATGGCCACGCCGCAAGAATGCTAACTCCCGGGCCTAATATGTCGGGCTTCAGAATTCCCGGGCTCACTCTACTAGGCCCCCTCGAGGAAAACGCGGCGACGACCGGTGCAACCTCCTCGCCGATGATGGTTCCTTTGAACAGAATCGTGGCCGTGGGTGTGGACGTTGAACTGACATAAGCTGCTATCTTCAATCCGGCGGCGTAACTGACTTGTGTTGCCGGAACGGCGTCGAGCTCCGGAGACGTCATGTTTGCAAATTCCGGCAGATTAACCAGAATCATCCCTGCACCACCGGCTTTCTTCACTGCTTCTCCTTGCTTAAGTCTTTCATATATGCGATCCATTTCACACACCACAATCTTTCCCCGAACATCGGTTTTCTCCAATGATTCCGGTGTACAATAAGGAAGGCCGAAGTCACTACTGTTGAGAAGCTTAGGGTAAACTAGTGGCAGCATCTTTGTAGGGAAATTCCGAGGCTGAAACGCAGATTGGCCGTTGATTGTCTGGTTGTTTCCGAGCACGGCCGTCGCCGTGATACTTCTGTCGATGGAGCTGCCACCGACGGTGAGGATCCAAGGGGCGGTGTTTGATAACGTGGCAAGAGATGGGCCGTCGTTCCCGGCGGAGCAGCTGACGAGAATCCCCTTCTGCATTGCACTGAATGCGCCGAGTGCGATGTTATCTGTGTAGAAATTGGGAGGAAATCCTCCTAGAGAGATGGAAAGTATGTCTACTCCGTCATCAACGGCGGCGTCCATTCCGGCAAGAATTTGGCTTTCGTAACAGGTCATCGAGCACACTTTATACATAGCTAGATGAGCAAGAGGCGCAATGCCGGCGGCCGTGCCGTTGGCACTGCCAAAGAAATGTGCGCCTTTCACGAAGCTTCCGGCGGCAGTGCTCGCAGTGTGAGTGCCATGGCCGATGTTGTCGACCGGGCTTTCACCGACGACTCTCCAGAAGTACCTTGCACCGATGATTTTGTTGTTGCAACTAGTGCTGTCATTGAATTCACACTTCCCTCTCCATTTAGCAGGCGGAGGGGGCATCCCTTGGTCAACAAACGAAGGGTGATTTGGAGAGATACCAGTGTCAAGAAGTCCGATTATGACACCTTTACCGTAGTTGGAGCCTCTCCAGAGCCCCTTGTTCTGGTTTAGCCCTAAGAAGTTCGGGGAATGAGTCGTGTGCAAGGACAGCTTCGTCTCGGGTTTTGCTGAGATGAAGCCGTCCTTGCATTCCATGGCTCTCACCTCTTGTGGTGAGAGCCTAGCGGCGAAGCCTTTGAACACTGACTTATAGGAGTAAACAATTTTCTCTCCCTCAGCCGTTGATTTTGTGATCGTAGGCAAAAATGACCGGTACCAGCTCTCTAGATCGTCGGATTGAGACGATGATCGTGTGCCCGGGGCCTCGACATGGACTATATAAGTTTCTATGTCGCTTGCTTCATTTGCATACATTGGAGCTGGATGCAAATTTAGAATAAAAATGAAGATGGTTATTGATTTGAAGCTCATGATCTTAATCTTGTTTTGTGTCTGGAGAAGGTAGAGGATTTCGAGAATTAATTGGTGTTTGTTTTGGTTTTATATATGCACTTCTTATATATCATGTTGTTACAACTTGGGTCATGACTAGTTAATTAATTATTTATGATCACCAAATGCCTGTAATAAATAATTATATATATAGTGTTTATTAGTTTGTGAACTTGTCGATTTCGGATGTAATCTTCTATTGTATTACGTTATTTTTTTTAATGTCGAGGGTAACTTGCAGCTGTTATCGAGATTCGCACTGGGTAAATCACGTCCCTATTTAATGTAATAGTCCATCTGTCATGTTTTGTACAAGATCATACAAGAACTTCTATCTCTTCTGTCATCAAATTTATGATCGCTTGTTAATTTGAGTGGTTGTTGCAGTTTGCAAATTCATGCTTTTAGCATTGGCCTCGATGCTTGGAATGCAGATTAATTAGCTAAAGGAAAGAATTGTTTTTGGTTGTAGCTTTTCATGTAAAAACTGCTCTGCTTCTATGATTTTTGTGTACGGCAAGGCTTCTTTCTATCTCGGATGAAATCCTCTGCAATACTGGTGCTACACAATTATATTTATTAATTTTTATTTAATTTTAATTTATTATGCTTTATTTTAATTTTACACTTATTATTTAGGGTTCATCCTACACAATTACGGTATATAATTAATTTTTCAATAATAAATTTTATTTTATAATTAATAATTGATTATTTTATAAAAAAATAATTATATACCCTAATTGGGTAGGATGAACCCTAAATAATATGTGTAAAATTAAAATAAAGCATAAAAAATTAAAATTGAATTAAAAAATTGAAGAAAAACTAATAAATCTAAATGTATAGCACCAAGTGTTGCAGATGATTTCATATGTTTCTATATATGGTCATAATCAGACATGCATGCATGCATATCATGCATTTGATTTTGTTCATTTCAAAATTTTCACTACGCCTTTCATTTATTTATTTCATGTGATCGTCATATATATTGGACAATATCTATATATTTTTGATATTGTGACTTGTGTCTTGCAAGTTTAAGACCCAAGGGTAGTGAGTGAAAATTAAATAAAGAAAATTCGATTAAATTAAACATGAGCGTTTGGGACATGTCTAAAAATTAAAATAAATAATTGAATGAGTTTTCGTATCAGATGGTGTTTTGAATCACATTTATCTTTTAGAACTTGATGTTTGTATTAAAATGTATAACGAAAACACAAACCAGATAAAAGAGACAATAATTATGTGTGTGGACATAATCAGTGGCGGATCTAGGGGGGGCTGGGGTAGGCCAAGGCCCCCCAACAATTTTTTTTTATATGGTGAATACTGATAGCCGGCGACCGGCCTCCCCAAGATGCAGAAGATGAACTGGTTTGGTTTGGTGTCCAGGTGAAGAAGACGAAGCTAGGAAGATTTAAGAGAGAGAAATTGGGATAGGTGAAAAAGTAGGCCCACATAATTAATGTAATTTTTTATTCTTTATTGATTATTTTAAATAAGAAATATGTATGTTAAAATAGAAAATTAAGAGAATAAAAAGTAGTCCTCAACAAAAATAGGCCCATTGGCCCACTCTTCCCAAATATAATATCTATTTTTTTATTTATTTTTATCTCCCCTCATTCTTTAGAGTCAAAATAATTTTGCATTATAATCGTGTTGATATTTTTTATTAGGTATTGTTTCTAGATATCTTATTTTATTTTAATAGTTGGAAATGTATTTTTTTATTAATTGTATTATTATTGCAATGTGCCAATGTAAGGTTGTTGACTTAATCATCTAAGAGATCAATGCTCATTTTTCAGAAGGTAGCATTGAATTACTTTGTTGCATAACATGCCTTGATCCGAGAGATTCCTCTTCGCAATTCGATATTGATCAACTCATGCGTCTTACACATTTTTATCATGAAGATTTCTCAATGGTTGATTGTTTATGTCTTCCGCAACAACTTAGTAATTCATTATTAATGTGAAACATGATGGATACACGTAGATTTCAGTTGCCACCACTTGCTCAACCGAGAACTACAACATTTCCAAATATCAACTTTTAGATAATTTTTAATGTACTAACTATTTGTATATTTCATCTCTTTTAAATAGCTTGTTTTTATTCCATTAAGTATTGTTAAATATATTTTTTGACTGTGGTTTTTTTTTACGGACAATAAGTGAGGCCCCCCCAACCATTTTTTTCTGGATCCGTCACTGGACATAATTATAGTCGCATATTGATACGATTATTAAGAACATGTTGCATATAATTAATTTAGAGCCAACATTTTTTTGGTCCACCTTAATTTTTAAAAAACTTATTTTAGCCACTAATTTTTCAAACTATTTATTTTAGCCAATTTAGACCAAAATACCCCCATTATAAAATGAAAATTGAAAAAAAAAACAAAAATTAGAAAAAAATAATAATCAACGTATGCTTTCTCATCTTCTTGTCCATGGCGATGTTCTTCAAATCTGGGGAGCGGAAGAGATGACGAGAGAGGAGAGAGTGAGAAATAATATTGTTTTATTTTACAATTTTTTAGATAACTTATTTAAAATAAGGGTATTATAATAAATATGGATAAAATAAATATATTTAAAAATTAGTACTTAAAAAAAGATTTTTAAAATTTTAGCTAGCTAATTTACCACATTGACTCATTAATTTATGCAAAATCCAGACACATATAAGTGGGAAATCAACTTCCAATAGTAGTTGACTTCGTTTTACATCAACTTTAGCTCTAATTTACAGCAGAACCCGCATTTCATCGCCAACGATTTACTCTAAATTCTGCACTAAATTTAAATGAATATTCCATATTATATTCATTTTAATTTACGTGTTTATTCGATCTCAATTTTACAATTTGTATTTAATCTCCTAGAATTCTTTAATAATTGGAAATTTTAACATATTTTCCTTTTGTTTTACTTTTAGGGTTAATTTTTAATTTCTGAGATTTATTTTCATTTTTTTTATATTTAATAGTGTTGGGTTTATTGTCTAATTTGTTGCTATTTTTTTTTTCAAAGTTTTTTTCAATTGAATATACTTTTTCTGAATGAAAGAATTGAATATTTTTTTCTTTAACACCAGAGTTCACAAAACCCAAATTGCTAACAAGATGAAATAATAAAGTAAAATAAAATACAGATATTCTATAATGGTGAATTGAACAATCAGCAGATCAAATACAAATTTAAACAAATTCATGAACACTAATCCAGCTTCTGATAAACATATTCTCGATCAAAATTCTTTCTCAGTCAGTATAACAGCAATAGGACTCCTAACAGAGTGCTTGGATGAATTCCACTTCAAGAAACCTTGAACCACACTGCTGTTGGAAGCCTTCGCCGGCCGGGTAAACGTCACGTTATATTGCAGTTTCTGGTGAACATTTGAGAACTCGAGCTTACCCGGCCTAACAACCACATGAAAGCCGGGAGGTGGCACAATCTCAACAACGTACGACGATTTGGGCTCCCCAACATTCGTCACTGTTCTCGAATACGTATGAGAACTTGGCCGGAGCGGGTTGATCATGAGAGAGAAAGAAGGGTAGTTGAGTTGGGCTTCCGGTATGCTTGTTTCGGCCGAGCAATTCACCTTGTGTTGCACGATCAATCCGACTTCTTGGTTCGTGTAGTTCAAACCACAGAGATAAGGAACGTAGTCTTCTGGTTTGATGTCGTAGACAAGCCCGGGATCATCGGCCCTCGACGGGTTCACATGGCCTGCGCCGGTGGCGTAGATCTCGGCGGGGTTAAACGCCTCGTCCGTGATCGGACGGCGGCCGCGGTTCACCACGTCAGCGGTGGTCAGCATCGCAGATTTGATGACCGCCGGGGACCAATCAGGGTGTTTGCTTCTGAGCAGCGCCGCCACGCCGCTGAGGTGCGGGCACGACATTGAGGTGCCGGAAACAATCTTGAATGTGGATTTTGTGTTTGTTTTGTTTTCAACTGAGAATGGCCACGCTGCAAGAATGTTAACTCCGGGCCCTAAGATGTCGGGCTTCAGAATGCCCGGGGTGACCTCGCTGGGCCCCCTTGAGGAAAACGCGGCGATGGCCGGTGCATGGCCGTCGCCGATGACGGTTCCTTTGAACAGAATCTTGGCCATGGGTGTGGATGTGGAGTTTGAGTTGAGATAATAATCTCTTATCTTCAACCCAGCGTCGAAACTGACATGTGTTGCCGGAAGGGAATCGGCTTCTGGGAAAGTCATATATGCATACTGCGGTAGATTCGGCAGAATCATTCCGGCACCACCGGCTTCCTTCACCGCCGCGCCTTGATCGGCTCTTAACACTGCACCCATTTGACACACCGCTATCTTTCCTCGGATGTCGGCTTTCTCCAAGGTGTCTGATGTACAAGGAAGGCCGAACTCACTAGGGTAAACCAGTGGAACCATCTTTGTAGGGAAATTCCGAGGCTGAAACAAAGATTGGCCGTCGAATGTCTGGTTGTTTCCGAGCACCGCCGTCGCCGTGATACTTCTGTCGATGGTGCTAGCGCCGACGGTGAGGATCCAAGGGGCTGTGTTTGATAAGGAGACACGAAATGGGCCGCCGTTACCAGCTGAGCAGCTGACGAAAATCCCCTTCTGCATTGCACTGAACGCGCCGACGGCGATGTTATCGGCGTAGAAATGGTCAGGAAATCCTCCCAGAGAGAGGGAAAGTATGTCTACTCCATCATCAATGGCGGCGTCCATTGCAGCAAGAATCTGGCTTTCATCATAGCTCGGCGAGCAGACTCTATACATAGCTATATGAGCAAGAGGCGCCATGCCGGAAGCTGTGCCCTTGGCACTGCCGAAGAAATTCGCACCCTTCACGAAGTTTCCGGCAGCCGTGCTCGAGGTGTGAGTGCCATGGCCGCTGCTGTCGATTGGGGTTTCACCGTCGACTTTCCCGAAGTACCTTGCACTGATGATTTTATTGTTGCAACTAGTACTAACATTGAATTCACACCTCCCTTTCCATTTAGCAGGCGGAGGGGGCATCCCTCCGTCGCTAAAGGAAGGGTGATTCGGGGAAATACCCGTGTCTAGAAGTCCGATTATCACACCTTTACCATAGTTAGAGTTTTTCCAGAATCCCTTGTTCTGGTTTAGGCCTAAGAAGTTAGGGGAATGAGTGGTGTGCAAGGACAGCTTGGTCTCGGGTTTTGCCGAGATGAAGCCATCCTTGCTTTCCATAGCTCTCACCTCTTGAGGTGAGAGCCTCGCGGCGAAGCCTTTGAACACTGAATTATAGGAGTAAACAATGCGGTCTCCCACCGCAGTTGATGTTGTCGTCGTTGGCAAGAACGAGCGGTACCAGGTCTCTAGACCGTCGGATTCAGACGACGAAAGTTCGTCGTCTGGGGCATCGACATGGACTATATAAGTTTCTAAGTCGGTTGTATCATTTGCATAGAGTGGAGATGGATGCAAATTTAGAATGAAAATGAGGATGATTATTGAGTTGAAGCTCAATTTCATCTTCTGCAGAAGTTAGAGAGTTTGGGGTGTTAGTTTTGGTTTTGTGCGCGGCTTATATAGGTATCTTTTATATGTAAACTCTATATAAAAATAACTTCCTTATAGTAATATTTTTTTGTAGTTTCAACAATATTACTGTATAGATTTTTCTCTAGTCCCAATGATATTACTGCAATTACTGTATTTCAAAATTCGGGAAGAGAATAATATATATGCTATTATTTATATATGCATACAATAATCCATTTGTCATGCATGCTTTGAGTCCAAGGAATTTCTATTTATTTTTTCTTTCTTCTATCAAAAATTATTTATAGCTGCAAAAAGGCTTTAGGGTTGGATTGGATGCTTGGTGTGTGCACTTTGCAGATTAATTAGCTAAACGAAAGAATTGTTTTTGGTCAAACTTTTCATGTAAATTGCTGCACTTCTGTGATTCTTTTAATTTGGTGATATCGAAATTTTGTTCCAAATTCGATCTATCGTGTTTTTAAATGGCACGAAATTTATTGTATGTTTAAAAATAGGGGAAATTTCATATTACCTGTGTTTTTCCGAAAAATAAAAAAATTCATTGTATTAATTAAATAGTCTAAAAACCTCTTTGTTATGTATTGTTCATCAAAAAAGCCCCTTTTCGAGAGAGTGAATTACATTTACTAAAAAAGAGTGTATGATTCTTATTTTTACAATTTTTGTTATAGATAAATATATTTTATATTATTAAATTTTTTTAGTATTTGGTTATACTACTACTTTTTAGCTATTTTGATAATTTCATATGTTACGTATTTTTTTACATTTAAATATATTTTATATTATTTAAAAATTATACTATTTAGTCAAATTACTATTTTAAAAAATTAATTAAATTTAAAAAATAATAAAAAAATTGTAAAAATAAGAATCATATACTCTTTTTGGCAAATGTAATTCACTTTCTCAAAAAAGGGGCTTTTTTGATGAATTATATATAACAGAGGGGGTTTTAAGACTATTTTTTTAACGCAGAGGATTTTTTGATTTTTTGGGAAAACACTGGAGAGTAATATGAAATTTGCCCTTAAAAATATGCACAACTTCTTTTTAATTTTTTTTCCCAAAATATCCTTTTTTCAAACAAAATTTTCCTTTTATAAATTTTTAATTTTTTGCAAATTAAATATCCTCATTTTCAAAGAAAAATGAAATTAATGTCAAAGACTAAGTATAAAGTTATCTTGGTCCCAAATTTGGAAAGGAGAAGTTCTGCATACATTTTAAAACACTTAACGATACGATGGAGTTTGGTGCCATTTAAAAACACACAAGTGATCGATTTTGTGCAAGATTTAAAAAAACTAGGGGCTCGACGCATTTTATCATATGTACATGAAATTACTTCTTTTTAGGCATGCGTGCGACTTGAAATTTTCTGTTACACTTTTCGTGTTACATTCCGTGTTACATTTTCAAATTACGAGTTTTTTATACTTTTTTTCTTCAAATTTATTTTTATGTGATTTAGTTTAATTTTATGATTATTTTTAGGGTGCACCCCACCTAATTAGGGTTTATAATTATTTTTTAATATTCAATTTTCAATTAATAATTCATTATTATGGTTGATTTTTTCAAAATTACATTTTTAATCTTTTTAATTTATTTTTTTTGTTGATAAATGTTGACTATGATTATTTATGTTGTAATTAATTTTTATTTTATAATAAATATTATTAAAATCACAAATTTAATAATGAAACACGAAGTGAATCACAAAATAGTGTAACAGGAAATTTCAACCCCGTGCGTGCATGGATATGATGCATTTGAGTTTGCAGTTTTTGGCTATGTTGTCCTTACGAAACTCAAACGTCTCAATTTTCCTTTTAAAAAACCACAAAATTAAATGCAACGATTTAGGATTCCAGTCATGCAATTTTGCTGCATTCTGTTTTGAATTTTGTTACATAATGCAAGTTCTCGTTCTATTTGAAATGCTTTTGCGTATGGTATCTATTTTCTGTGATTAAATTTAAGCACTTGAGATTTTCTATTACACTATTTGTGTTACATTTTTAAATTATATGTTCTTTTTATATATTCTTTTCTTCAATTATATTTTTTTGTGATATAGTTTAATTTTAAGATTTTTTTAGGGTTCACTCCACCTAGTTAGGGTTTATATTTATTTTTTTAGTATTTAATTTTTAATTTTTAATTAATTATTATGGTTGATTAATTCAAAATTAAATTTTATAACTTTTTAAATTCATTTTTTGTTGATAAATATTGGCCATGATTATTTATGTTAGAATTTATTTTTATTTTATAATAAATATTATTAAAATTATAAATTTTATAGTGAAACATGAAATGAAACACATAGAAGTGTAACAGAAAATTTAAACTGTGTTTTTTTCTTTTTCTTTTTGTCTACTTCCTATAGATTACGTCCGGGATCCCTTAGATAAAAAACTGGTGATATATAATACACATGTACATTATAATACTAACATGAAGAAATGGAAAAATCTTATCTCATCTCGTAATTAGTTTGGATACAAATGACTCATTTAAAATTTTAAATTACCAAAACCCAAAATACACTATTAATTATCCACCGAATATTTATTTCTTTTTTTAAAAGAAAACATATATTAAAGAATACAATTAGACCATTGTTGCAAAATTGCATCCATTTATATGCAGGAATGAAATTACAATTCTTACTTCCATTCCTATTCTCATGATCGACACAATTTTACGGGTAAGTTCTAAGGTGGAAGGGATGCATTCCCTCTATTAGTTCTAACCAAAATTTTCTATTTTCAATCTCTATCGGCGGACCGCTAAAATAATTTTAATTTCAGATTATCACAATATGTACTTAAGTGTCACAATAGGTAATCGAAGTGTCACGATATATTAGTTGAGGTTGTTAACCCGTTGTCTAAACATGATGAATTGGATATAATAATTGCTTAAGGTGAGAATGCAGATTTGAGGAAGCCGAAATTGTATTGTATTGATGTGTATTGTGTGTTTCAAGTAGATTACAAAGAGAGGTAAATAAAGAGATCTAAAAACATTATTTATGGAAAACTATTCTAAACTAGGATCTAATCTTGACTGATTTGATTGTGCAGGATTCTTGGAGAGCTATTTTGGGTTGTAAATTTCCTATCTTTGGTCTTGGATTGCCAACACTCCCCCTCAAGTTGAGTAGTAGGATCTCTAATACTCAACTTGTCAAAAACCTTCGAAAAACTCCTTAAATTCACGGCTTTGGTAAGGATATCCGCCAGCTGGTCCTCTGATCGGATAAATGGTAACTCAATAATCCTGGCTTCTAATTTCTCCTTGATGAAGTGTCTGTCTACTTCAACGTGCTTAGTTCGATCATGTTGGACTGAGTTTTCAGAGATACTAATGGCTCCTTTATAGTCACAAAATAATTGAGATGGTTGGTCTGGGGTAAAGCCGATCTCTACTAACAACTTCTGTAGCCACAAGATTTCTGTCAACCCACTTCTCACTCCTCTAAATTCAGCTTCAGCACTGGATAGGGCCACCACTTTCTGCTTCTTGCTTCTCCAAGTAACCAAATTTTCTCCAACAAAGGTAAAATACCCCGCAGTCGATCTTCTGTCAATAGGATTTCCTGCCCAATCAGCATCCGCGTAACCATATATCTTTGTGTGCCCGTGTTTTCCAAAAAGTAATCCATACCCATAAGTTCCTTTGAGATATCGCACGATTCTCATTGCTGCCTCCATGTGATCAACCTGGGGTTTATGCATAAACTGACTTACTACTCCCACTGCATATGCTATATCAGGTCTGGTGTGAGAGAGATAGATAAGTTTCCCTACCAGCCGTTGATATTGTTCTCTATCTGTCAACTTTGCACCTTCGACAATCTGTAGTTTGTGATTAACAGCAATAAGAGTATCAACAGGTTTTCAATCTAGCATTCCTATTTCCGTGAGAAGGTCCAGAGTATACTTCTGTTGTCGTATGAAGATCCCTTTGGCAGATCTAAGGACTTCAATCCCTAGGAAATATTTGAGAGCTCCTAGATCCTTTATCTCAAACTCCAAAAATAGGTTTTTTTTCAGCTTCTTGATTTCTTCTATATCGCTACCTGTGATGATCATGTCATCCACATAAACGATCAAATAGGTGACAAGAGCTCCTCTTTTCTTTAAGAACAATGTATGATCTGAATTACTTTGTCGAAAACCATAGATTTTCATAGCACAAGTAAATCTCCCAAACCAAGCCCTGGGTGACTGTTTGAGTCCATAGAGTGTCTTCTTCAAACGGCAAACTTCTACTTTTCCAAACTGAGATTTGAAACCAGGTGGAGCTTCCATATATACTTCCTTAGTCAACTCTCCATGTAAGAAGGCATTGGTGACGTCAAACTGGTGAAGATCCCAATTGTTGTTAGCTGCTAGTGAGAGCAAAACTCTGACGGTATTCATATTGGCTACTAGAGAGAAAGTCTCATCATAGTCAACTCCATAGGTTTGAGTGTACCCTTTTGCAACTAACCGAGCCTTGTACCTCTCAACTGATCTATCAGGTTTTCATTTGATTGTGAAGACCCATCGACAGCCAATTGATTTTTTTTCTTGTGGTAGTTCACATGTTACCCATATGTTGTTCCGGACAAGTGCATCCCTCTCTTTTGTCATTGCTTCTGTCCACTGTTTTGACTGAAAAGCCTCTTTAGCAGTTTTAGTAAGATTCTCCTCTTTATACAATGTCGTCTGAAAGCGCTGCTAACTGTGTGAGATTTCTTTAAGTGTTGTTCCTAACTGGGTATCTAGATTTCCTGGAGGTCTGTTCCGGAGAAAACCTTTTTGGAGGAACTCCTCTATTGCTCCTAGGGGGCAATACATATCTCCTGGGATCCTGTATCTGAGTATCTGAAATCTCATGGTCAGTAGTATCAGAGTCAACTGCACCAGTATCATCAGTAGTATCAGAAGTATCATTGTGTTCAGCGGAAGAGGAATCAAAAGAATCACTAGGGGATCAACACTTTGATCAGGAGGAGAAGTGGGATTGGAATCTCTTACCTCCTCAGATATCGGATGGTGGAAATCATTGTCCGGAGCAGTGGGGCTGGTGAACTGTAATGACGTCTCAGATATCATCTCAGTGGCATGGTTAACTGTCTCTGTTGGAACTTCCTCCACATAGCTGTTTGGATTCAGCAGCCAGCTCAGCGGGTCAACTCTAGGATTCTCTCCCTGACTGCTAAGGTGGTGGTGGTGATAGAAGAACTCAGTTTCAAGGAAGTCGCAGTTCATGGTAGTGAACAAGCGATGGGATTTGGGGTCATAACAGTGATAGCCCTTCTGGTGAACGCCATATCCAACAAACACACATTTAACATCACACGGATCAAGTTTGGTGCGAGTGTGTTTGGGGAGATGAACGAACACAGAACAACCAAAGATACGAGGTTTAAGTGTAAGGGGATCAGGAATTTGAGTGAGCTTGGACAGGTATTAGACAGGGGTTTGAAGATCAAGACTTTTAGTAGGTAACCGGTTTAGGAGGTAGATAGCTGTGGCAACGGCTTCAGGCCAGAAAGGTGAGGGCACACAAGAGTCAATAAGTAACGCTCGGGTGACCTCGAGAACAATTTTATCTTTCCGTTCAGCTACCCCATTTTGTTCAGGTGTGTAAGGACATGTTGTTTGGTGGATCAATCCGTTAACGTGGAAGAATTTGGTCATAGAGGAATTCACAAATTCTCCCCCGTTATCGGAGCGAAGAGTTTGAATTTTGGTGTGAAACTGGTTTTGAATCATAGTGTAGAAATGAGAAAATTTGGTAAAAACTTCAGATTTATTAGGTAAAAAATAAACCCAGGTCATACGTATGTGATCATCTATAAAAAGTAAAAAATACGTGAATCCTTGACCACCGACAATAGGTGCAGGACTCCAAACATCAGAGTGGATAAGAGAAAACATAGACGACACACGAGTATGACTAGGTTTAAAGGTCTGTCTATGGCTTTTAGCCAAAACACAAGTTTCACAATACAATTGAGAATTGGAAAATAACTTAGGAAAAAGAATTTTAAGATAACCCGCAGACGGATGTCCAAGCCGACGGTGCCAAAGCCAAGCAGCTTGTGAGGGAATCCCGGTAGACAGCATCACCGTGCCTTTTTGAGAAATTTCATCCATGTAGTACAGTCCCCAGCGCTTAGTGCCACGCCCAATAATCTCCCCCGTTCGAATATCTTGTAATAGACAAAAAGACGGATGCATCAATATAGTGCAATTTAATTCCTTGGTAATATGGCTAATGGAGAGCAATTTGTGAGATAATGCCGGAACATATGGACAATTTGAGATTTTCAGAGTTGGAGAAATTTCTATGGTTCCGGTACCAGTGACTGGAGTGAGTTCCCCACTAGCTGTTTGGACACAGGTTTTACGAGGTGATGAGGAATTACAAAAAACAGAAGCATCAAAGGTCATTGTATCAGTGGCACCGCAATCAAAAATCCAGGCAGTATTTTTAGATTGACCGGGACATTGATTTTTAACAACTTGAGCAAGAGCTAAGGAATCATGTATGTCTAAATGATGAATTGGGCCATTAATTAATTCATGCGGAACTGGGCGAGATTTATTTGAATTGAATGGGCCGCCTATTTGAGAATTAAAGAGATAAGGGCTACTCGGGTCGGATAGGGAAATATCCGACCCGTTACCTTCATAAGTCATATAGATCGGGCCTTCTTCTTCCTTGTTGCTCTCTTCTGAAACCCTAGCCACCGTCCCAAACCCCTCCAATCTGCTATTTTCACCGCCTTTCCCATCAACGCCACGCCTGGTGCCGACGACCTCTGTGTTGCCCGCCGCCACGGCCGCTTTTCCCATATTGTCTTTGGGGGGCTTGTGATTGTCCTCCCACCATTTCGGGTACCCTACCAGCCAGAGACACGTCTCGTTTATGTGTTTGCTCATACCACAATGGGAACACTTCAGTTTTGTTTTATCCATCTTCTCTCGGGAGGACGCGCCGTCTCCACCGCCGTGTTTGAGGGTTGGGCCGGACCGGTTGGATGGTGGCTGATTCCCCTTTGCTGTGAGGCCGAGAGCTTCACTCTCAAGCCCGATCCCAATTTCATTATCAACTCCTCCCTCTGTCTCTGATCCCCAAATGCCGCGTCTGGCCGCTCTTCTTCGAAGATGTGCATACGCTGCTTCAACGCTCGGAAGAGGGTCCAATTTCAGGATATCCCTCCGTTCGGGTTCATACATTTCACTAACTCCGGTGAGGAGCTGAAATAGCCGCGTCTCCGACTGTATTTTACGGTAAGTGTTCACATCCTTTTCACAATCCATAGGGTTTGGATGATGCTCATCTATTTCTGCCCAAATTCGTTGAAGTGTGCTGTAAAAATGCTCGATGGTTCTATGTCCCTGCTTCAGGCTGTTGGCTTGAACAGTAAGTTCAAATATCTGTGCTGAATCCCGTTTGATGTTGTAGGTTGTAGCAAGTCCCTTCCACAAACTTTCTGCTGTTTTGTATTGCACATAATTGCTTGCCAGTGTCGGTTCCATATTTTGAACGATCCATGATATAAATGTGAAATCATTTTGATACCACTTTGTGTATGTGGGATCGGTTTGGCTGGGAGGAGGAGGGTGGCCGATGATGTGATTGAGGCATCCTCTTCCTCCAATTGCAAGATGCATCATTCTGGACTACAGTGAATAATTGAATTCATTAAGTTTGATACTCACTGTCACTGTTTGATTCTGACTGTGTTCGGAGGTTTGATTGTTGTTGGTTATTGGTTGGCTCATTTGTCGGAGTAGTGTAGCCAGTTGGTGTGCCAGAGCCTCGGCCCCTGGATGAGGCTGCTGTGTATTCTCTGGGCTGCCATTCCCTTCGTCAGCCATGGTTGGTATTGGATTGGGTAAATGATGAAGCGGAACAGCAATCCGAGAGGATCTCACTGCTCTGATACCATGTTAACCCGTTGTCTAAACATGATAAATTGGATATAATAATTGCTTAAGGTGAGAATGTAGATTTGAGGAAGCCAAAATTGTATTGTATTGCTGTGTATTGTGTGTTTCAAGAAGATTACAAAGAGAGGTAAATAAAGAGATCTAAAAACATTATTTATGGAAAACTATTCTAAACTAGGATCTAATCTTGACTGATTTGATTGTGTAGGATTCTTGGAGAACTATTTTGGGTTGTAAATTTCCTATCTTTGGTCGTGGATTGCCAATAGAGGTATCACGATAGGTTTTTTCGGTCGGTCGAAACTTTCGTATTTGGAACAAAAAAGAGCTACAAAAAACTTAAAAATGGTGGGCCCAGGACATGTATCACCAGCAGTAGGAGGGGATGCACTACCTTAGAATTTACCCAATTTTGCGAGTGAGAATCATCATTCTGATGGTAATCTGTATTCCTCAAAGATGGGAATAGTCATTCATTTTGTCTCCATGTTGTGTGCATACGTGTACTGAATGTGATAATAGAGAAAATTTCACTTTTGATCCCATAGAACACGATACTCTCCCCTTTTGGTCCCATCAATGTCGATTTTGGTCCCAAAAACTTCGAACTATCAGTTTTTCCCACTCCGTTACGTCTTTTGTCAAATTTGATGTCAATTTTGGTCCCATTTTACTATCAATTTTTGTCCCAAATGAAAATTTTTGAAAATATCTTCATAATAGAGTAGCATAAGTGCGGAAGATTAATTCCCAATAGAATATTAACAAAAAGAGATAATGAAAAATAGGTAAATATCAAAAGCCCATCTCTCAGCATCATCACATCCACGCGCCAGCCTACTGATTTGAAAAATGTTTGGAAAGTTTTGGGCTAAGTACTTATGCACTCAGTGGGCAAGTTTTCATAATTTAAGTTATGCAAATCATTTTCTAAAAGTGATCTATCTGTATCCATCCAAGTAGTAAAGCTTAGGAGGTTTTAAAGTTGAAAGCAACCTAAGTTCACTAAAACATTTTATCATAAAGCGCTTAAGAGTATAACTAGTCAATGCCCGCAATCCCTCTACATCACCAACGCGTGAAATTATGAGTATAATCAATGAGTGTTTCATTTTAGTCTTTCGACAAGGAATAGGGCATGACGAATAATGCATGCAATACTGTAACTACTCATATTGACACATCGCTGATTTATGAGACTCCGACAATATACAGTAGCACGTAAATATTTAACACAGAAAGTCACATATGCAATTTTAACAAAGCAGACCTTAGTAACTCAAAAGATACAATTTGCAAAGATAGTATAGCCTACCTTGATAGCTATTAAAGATGAAGCTTTAGCGATTCTTCTAGAAGTCTCCTAAGTCCGATATTCCGGGTTTTGTCCTACACATAAGGACTAAGACTTAGAAGCGTATCAAGTCCAATACTAAATCATGAGCTAACTAATTAAAATTCCAAGGTACAAGGTTTTATGCCCATGGAATTAGTTGATGAATTTGATGATATGGGAATCATAGAATAATTTGAAGTTCTAGTGTAATTACATAATAAAATTTTAAATTTTAAAATACAAAAAGAAAAGAATAATGTAAAGAGGATTAGAGATGTAAAATATAAATAAAGTTAAGGAGATTTGAACCCTTAACCTCTAGTGAGTTAAAACAAGCCTTAACCACTAGGCTAGAGACTAATTTAAAAAACAATGCAAATTAATTATTAATTAAGACAGATTATTTAAAGTATATGTTAACCACTAGGCTAAACACCACTTTTGAAAATAATTCAGTTTTAATATTAATTAAACTAAATTGCATAATATTTGAAATCAATAGAGAAGAAGAGAAATTAAAATAAAAGGACGAACTAACACATACACACGCACACACCCACTTCTCAAATTAAAGACAACTCAATTCTCTCTCCTAACCTCAATTCTTCTTCATTGTACACACATGCGCATTTATTTCAAAATATTTTAATTCAAACAAAAGAAAGAGAATTATATTCCTTTTTATGCTTTTGGAGACAACACACTTTTTTTTAAAATCACACTATCTTTCCTCACCCTCAATCAACACAGGTATGTACAGTGACTGCACACACACTTCTTAATTTCAAAACAATGATAGTCTCTCTCTTTCTACTGCACTCCATTAAAATAACCAAAAATCCTCATTTGTCTTTTCTCAATCCAAAAACCTTATGCAAATTCAAACCTAATTAAATAAACATTAATATAAAGTCAACCATTTTTCTCTCCCTCTCTCTTGGAATCCATTTGCACAATTTAAAGCATACTTCTTTCTCTCTTTCCAAGCCATCTTCACGCGCACACACAAGCTCAAAAATAAAACAATACTTTCTCTCTCTATCGTAAATATGTATTTTTATAATCAAGTTAAGTAAAATCAAACTCCTTCTCTCTACTCCCTCTCGAAACCGCAGGAACACAACACACACAAATTCTATTTTTTTTCTTCCCACTATTTGAAAACAAAATTCCATATTCTTCTCTCTTCTTGCCAAACGTCGGTCTCTCTATTACACACACATTCACGAGTCATCTTCAAAAAAATTTACCATTTTACTTTATACTAGGGTTGTAAACGAATCAAATCGGATCAAATATCTATGTATTCGATTCGATTTGTTGCATATTCGATTCGGTATTCGATTCGACTTCGAATATTTTTTTTGATTCGTATTCGATTCGATAAGATATTCGCAAATATTAGATTCGATTCGAATATTCGATTCAATTTTTAGATATTAGGTATTGGGATTATTTTTGTTTAATTTTGTTTCTTAATTTAGTCTATATATATATATATATATATATATATATTGTATTAAGGTCATCTCATTTGCCGGCCCATTGAATTATTAGATATTTATATATATATATATATATATAAACATAAATCGAATCGAATATTTTCGAATATCGAATCGAATATCATGATTTTGAGTTTGAATTTGATAACTAATCGAATCGGAAAAAGTATTTGTATTTGTATTCGAATCACAAATTTTCGAATTCGAATATCAAAAAATCGAATCGAATATCGAACCGAACCAAAATTATTTGATTTGTTTACAACCCTACTTTATACATGCAACATTGAGCTAACTTATTTTTGGAGAAACACAACAATATTTCCACGAAAAATGAAAATAAAACAACAATAAAAGATTTGGGAAAAATTCCAAATAATATTTTTTCTTGAGATCAAACTTGAAATTAAACCTTCAATACTTCAATAATCACGAAAATAAATATGAGCAAGAGATACAAAAGTAAGAGATGAAGAAGATGATCACAAATTCCCACTGATATCCTCACCGATTAACCGAGTGCAAGAGAAGACGTAAAAGAAAAGTAAAGAGAAGTAGGTTGTGTTTTGCCGTGGCCGAAAATAATTGTTGGGAGAGATATATGAATAATAATGTTCGAATAGTCCAGGTGATGACAAGTGTTACCTTGTGTGTCTTGTGCAAAATGTGGCACCTCAAAATCATTTGGGCTTTACATTATTAAGCTTAAATTTTAATTATTTCTCATCTATCCTTTTATCTAGCAATATTGGCCCACTAAAAAAATATTGGATTTAATTAAAAATATAAACTATACTACTCATTTTAATTATAAGATTTGCATCTCTAAATAAATTTGGATGATAAAATTGTAGGGTATTACAGTTACTTTGCATTTGTTTAAGACAACATACATAACGGTGCGGTGGGGATGACCTAGTGGTGGAGTGAGGTTGTTTGGAGACCAAAGGTTACGGGTTCTAATCTCCTCAATACCACAGGTCGGGTCTATGAGTAAAAAAAAAAAAAAAAGACAACACATAACGGATTTAAACAATACATCACATTACACAACATAGAAATCTTCTATAGAACACTTGTAAGTATATTTGATTCAGAAATCCGAAATTTCCCAGATTTGTCACTGCAGTATAACTGCTATTGGGCTTCTAACAGAGTGCTTAGCAGAAGTCCATTTCAAGAAACCTTGAACAACCGTATTATTCACAGCAGAAGTCAGCCGATTGAACCTCACCTCGTACTCCATTTTCTGATTTAGCTCCGGGAAAGTCAGTGACGCCGGCGCAACGCGGACATCAACACCGGGAGGCGCCGAGACCTCCACATCGTAAGATGCGGCCGGCTCACCAACGTTTGTCACAGTCCTTGTGTAGACCTGGGAAATCGACGGACTCTTGAAAATGACGGTGAAGGCCGGATAGTTTAACTGGCCTTGCGGTATGCTAGATTCGACGGAGCAATTCACCCTGCGCTGCAGAAAGAATCCAACTTCTCTGTTTGTGTAGTTGAGGCCACACAGGTAAGGGATGTAGTCTTTGGGTTGGATGTCGTAGATCAGCCCCGGATCATTAGCTCTCGACGGATTGACGTGGCCTGCTCCGGTGGCGAAGATGTTGGCCGGGAGGTATCTTTCGTCCTCAATCGGATTCTTTGCGAGGTTCACGACGTCTGCAGTAGTCATGATTGCCGACTTGATCGCGGCGGGAGACCAATTTGGATGTGCGCTCTTGATCAAGGCTGCAACGCCGCTGAGGTGCGGGCATGACATTGAGGTACCAGAAATTATGTTGAAGGTTGATTTAGTGTTGGTATTGTTTTCAACAGAGGTAGGCCATGCTGCAAGAATATTGACACCAGGGCCTAATATGTCAGGCTTTAATATGCCGCGGCTGGCAAAATTTGGCCCTCTAGAAGAGAATGCAGCGACGACTGGTGCGCGATCATCGCCGATCACAGTGCCTTGAAAATGAATTGTGGCAGTGGGTGTGGATGTTGAGTTTATATAAGCTTTGATCTTCAGCCCGTCTGCGTAAGTGACCCGTGTTGCGGGAAGGAGATGTGCTTCTGCTTCAGTAGTGTTTGCATAAAATTGACTGTTCAGCAGAATCATGGCGGCGCCACCTGCTTTCTTTACTGCTTCGCCCTTTTCGGTTCCTAATAGTCCACCTGGTTCGCACACGACGATTTTCCCTCGAAGGTTGGTGTTGTTGAGTGACTCGTCGTAGCAGAATTTGACATAAGGATCGCTAGTGTTGATGTCCCCTGCATAAACAAGTGGCAAAAGTTTCGACGGGAAATCCTTCGGTTGAAACACGGTTTCCCCATCGAACGTTTGGTTGTTCCCCAGCACTGCTGTGGCTGCTAATTTTCTATCGAGAGTGCTGGCTCCGACTGTTAGAATCCAAGGTGCCTCATTTTCTACAGAGAAGTTGAAGGGACCGAAGTTTCCTGCAGAGCAGCTCACCAAAATCCCCTTCTCCATCGCACTGAAAGCACCAATTGCAGTGTAATCTTGAGCGAAGCTGTTTTCCAGCATGCCTAGGGAAATCGAGAGAACGTCTACTCCATCGTCGATAGCAGCATCTATTCCGGCAAGTACCCTGCTATCGGAACAGGAAGGGGTGCATACTCTGTAGATAGCCAAGTGAGCCATTGGGGCAATGCCAGCAGCTGTACCGTAGGCGTTGCCAAATACGTTTGCGCCTTTCACGAAGCTTCCGGCAGCAGTGCCCGCGGTGTGAGTGCCATGCCCGTCTTCATCAAATGGGCTAGTAGCATCACTGCCGAAGAACCTTGCTCCAATGATTTTATTGTTGCAGGTTGTGTTGCTGAATTCACACCTCCCCTTCCATTTAGCCGGTGGAGGCGGCATGCCTTCATCGCTAAACGATGGGTGCTCAGGCAGGATTCCAGTGTCCAGCACTCCGATGATCACACCTTTACCATAATTGGAGTCTTTCCACAGCCCCATGTTCTGGTTCAACCCCAAGAAGTTGGGAGAGTGTGTTGTGTGGAGGGATAATATCTTCTCCGGCCGGGCGGATATGAATCCCTCCTTCTTTGCCATCTCTTTCACCTCGTCGGCTGACAATCTGGCGGCGAATCCTTTGAACACAGAGCGGTAGGAGTAGACCATACGCGCCTCTCCCTCATCCGCGCTTGCTGTGGTGGTAGCTGGGAGAAACGAGCGGTACCAGTTCTCGAGTTGGCTCGACTCACTCGAAAGTTGTGCATGGGATGCCTCGACATGGACGATATAGGTTGGCAAGCTGGTTTGTTTTTGTGTGTTTGCTGAAAATGCAGGGCATGTAATGAAGCTGAGCATGCAGATTAAGGAGAGAGAATAAATCAAAGCCATCTTTCACATTCACAAATTGGATTCTTTCTTCTTTTTTTTTTTTTTTTCTTTTCTTTCTCTCTCTCTCTGTTTTTTTTTTTGCCCTCAGATGTTGAGTAAAATTTGAAAGAACTACGTTAAATGTTAATGTGTGTTGATTTTCTTTGTGTTAGATGATGATTTCGTCCACTATATATAGAAAGTAGTTATAACACTGTGAGTAGTGCTGAAAATCTAACCAAATAGCTCGATACGCGGCTCGTGTTTGTTCGTTAAAAGCTCATTCGAGCTCGGTTCGATAAGCATATCAGACAAGTTTGAACATAATTTTATGTTCGATAAAATTTAAAGCTCGGCTCGAACTCAAGCTCGATAAGTAAAAAATGAGCAAACATGTGTAAAAATATCAAACTATTCGAGCTCGACTCGTGTTCGGCTCAATTAAGCTCGTTTGAGCTCGACTCGATAGATAAACAAACAAGCTCAAACATAAAATTTAAAACTCGATATCATTTCAAATAAATTTGAACATATGTGTGTTCGGGCTCGCCTCGACTCATTTACACTCGTAACTGTGAGTTGTGACATTGTCAATTTGAGAGTTAGTATAGTATTTAGTATGTATCTAGTATTTGTGTGAGTCGTCTCCCTTTAATCTTTATAGTCTACTAATAAAACAAATTTGAATTTTAATCACTACCCTATCGCTCTCCTTATCAGAAGTTTCATGTTGAATTGTCTGTTGCGAATTTCATAGGTTTCCCATTAATTTCATGATGGGGAGTTTTTCTTTAATTATATACCTAGTATTTTTCTATGTGATTCACAAATAATTATTATTTTTTAAAATTTGTAATATATATTTTTTTAATTTTATATGTTGTGCTTAGTTTTTAACATTAATAAAATAATATGCACATGTGTTAATTAATTAGATAAGAAGACCAATTTTGTGTAGCTACGACAAACAAAAAGAAAATTAAATTTTAGGAACTAAATGAAAATCAATGTTAGAAAAATCGAATTGAAATATTTCAAACGGCATGATTTTATAAAAAACAATGTATGATTGTTCAAGATTACAAAACATTTGATTTCTTTAAATATATTATATGTATAAAAAATATAATTATTTAATTATTTTAAATGATGAAATTGAAATAGAAAAATAATGAATCATCATCATTATCATCATTATTATTATTGTGCAACATAAATGAAATCTATTTTCTTATGCGTCAAATGTAGAGTACTATACAAATCATCCACCTATGCATAAAAAGATAAAATAAAAAATGTTATAAATTTCAAATTTTCAAGTAAAAAAATAATAAATAAGATTGCAAAACTTTATTAAAATACAACGGTTAAAATCTAAATCTTCATGAAAAATGCCAAAAAAAAAATCAACAATAAATATCACTACTATTGTCTATTAGCTAAAATTGTTGTCTTTTAACTTAGAACCGTTGTCTATAATATAAAAAAATGTTGTATAAAATACAATTATTAAATCATATGACAGACAACGGTTTATATCAAAATCGTTGTCTTTCACACGATTTTGCCTTAATATATGTATAGATATTTAACAAAATTTTGCAGTTTCTTATCTGCTAGAGTTCTTAAAACAGTAGGGAATTACAGTAGGGTACTAAGTAGAGATCTGTTATTCCCAACTTTATGTGTCAACTGTGTGCCAACATTAAAATTAGATATCATATCATTAATAATGTTTTTTGTAAAAAATAAGATTTATTATATTATAAATAATCATAATTAATATTTATTGCTAAAAATTAAAATTTTAACAAATTATATACCCTAATTTTAAAATAAGCAATCCAAAAATCAATTATATTAACTAAAAAATGAAAATTAAATATTAAAAAATAATATATAAACCCTAATTGGGTGGAATAAACACTAAATAAAATTGTTAAATTATACTAAATCTAATGAAATTAAAATTGAAGAAAAATAATGATATAAAAGGTAAGAATTTTAAAGTTTGGTATACGATTGACACACACAAATTGAGACTAGAGGATCTCAGGTGGGAATTACCCAACTAGCTGATAAATTTGCGCTATAGATTTAAAATCATTAACTCAATAGAACTTTAATTCAATATAACTTTAATTTCTGTTTCTATTCATACTACAAATTTAATTAATTTATTCTTCACACCACACTAAAATATTAAGGGTAAATTGACATATAACACCCTCAAATTACACATTCTTTAAGGGTAAAATTCTATTGATGTAGTCTATAGGGTAAAAAGAATGAAAAAAGTTTAAGTTGTATAGTGTGAAGAATAATTGTAGGTTGTGTAGATCCCCTAATACTTTATTAAGTTGATTAGGGAGATCATACATGAACAAAAAAATATATAATGTGAACACATTCGCCAACTTTTTAATTAAATCGAAATGTCATAAAACAAAAGAAAGTACTTTGCTGAAAAGCTCAAAAGAAAAGTAAAAAAGCAGTAAAACAACTAATTATTCCTATTTAAATATTTTCATTTTTTTGGCAATTATTTAAATATTTTAATTAAGATACTTTATGTTCAAAATAAAGCACGTTACTCGTTTAGTTGGCAGGAAAGTAAAGTTTTTTTTAGAATATAATTTCTGGGAAAGTGATTTTGAGAAAAATGATTACTAACAGAATCTTTAGTCTGTGTTTGGAATATAACAAGAAAATTGTTAGGATTCTTATTTTATTATTGAATTAAATTTAAACAATAGTAGAGAATTAAATATCTAATATATATATATATATATATATATATATATATTATTTCATATTATCAATAGTTTATAATTTTAAATTACGAATAATATAATATATAATTCTTCAATTTGTAACACTACTATATGTATTGAATGCAACAGATTATTTTAATTTAAATAAAATGATATGACTAAAAAATAATCAAGAAAATTATTTCATAATTTTTGGTTAGTATTTTAATGATCAATTAAGGCAAATATTTTGTAAAATTATCTATATTGACAATCGTATAGACGTATGGTCATCGTTTAATTCGCACTGTTGCATCAAAAATGATATTATTGAAATTTTAATAGAAATGACAAAAAAAATGATGGATAGAATAATCGAATTTTGGTGGGAATTTCGTCACTAAAAAAAGTATCACATTTTTTGAATTTTTGAATTTATAAAATTTTCTATTTTTTCCCTTTTTTTATATTTTACTCATTTTTTATTGAAATGTTTTAATCCAAACTTAGTATTAATAAAAAAAGATGATGATAAATCTTTTTTTTTAAAAAAAAAAATATGTTTGGGTTAAAAAAATATTAATCCAACTTAATAATAATTTATAAAAAATTAAATAATAATAAATGAAAAAAATCAAACGATGAAACAATTTATTTTTCCTAGTCAGATTAAGTGCCAACCAAACGGGGTCGTTGTGTTAAAAAAATATTATTTTCTGATAAAAAAAGGTGCGCACACACACATAAACATGTATGGGTTGGTTATAAAAGGTATTAGGCTTGGCGTGGAATGTGAGAATGAACTTATTTAATGTAATTTAGTGATTTTCTTAATGTATTTTGTTTAGTATAATTTTAGTACTAAATATTTTAGCACTAAAATACAATAAAAAAAATATTAAAAATTAAAATAAAAAATAGCATCAAAGTACAATAAAAAAATTATTAAAGTTACAGTAAGTAAATAAGCATCATTCTCACTCAGTGACGTGCAGTACGTGAAGCCCACGAGTCAGGGCACCTCTAATTTCTTTTTTTTTTTTCTTTCTTTTTTTTTTTTTGTTCTTTCTTCCTTTGGTTTTTTCCCCTTTTTCTATTCTCTGCTTTCGATTTTTCCTTTATTTTCTGTTTTTCATTTTTTTTTCCTCTTTTTTTTTTCTTTTCTGATTTCATTTATTCCTCTTCTATTATGCTTTCATTTTTTTTTTCTGTTTTTTTGTTTTTTCTTATTTGCTTAAAAATATTTATTTTATATCGAGCATAGTACATGAATCCACACCTTAGCATCGAGCGAGCGCAATGTATCTGATGTCAGATAAAAAGATTAAATTAATACAAAAGATTAAATTTATTTAATTTAATTTTTGGGTTCACTAATTCAATTTTAGGGTATGTGTATTTTTTTAAAAAAAAATTAATTATCAATTTAATTTTAGAATTCACTAATTTCATTTTAGGATCTATATTTATTTCAAAAAAAAATTATTATCGAGCGCAGTGCTTGAGCCCACGCGTTAGAGTAGGATGAGTGCACTGCACGAGATAACGGATGATAAACTGAGATTTTACACCATCTTTCATACATTTTCTCGTTATGTTTTACATGGTTTTGGTACGTTTCATCTCAGTTTATTCGACTTTTCACTTGATTTTAGAGTTTGGTCTAGTTTGACAAATTGTGCAGGTTTATTGTGCCACGTGTCACCACGTGGAACCGCGACCCGAGCCGCAGGCGATCCAATCGCGAGCGAGGTCGCGGCTCGGTCGGGCTTGTCCGGTTTTTGTCAAATTTTTGAGCTTTTCTATACTTGGTATTTAAGAGTTTGAAAGCACGAAAATTCTATACTTTGCACCCTACCCTACGATTGAGAGCAGAGAAAAAGCATCGCGAAGAACAAGACCAAGAGAATCAAGTAATTTGAGAATAGAGGAAGATATAATATTCCGGGTTTTATTATTCTTTAATTCTTGTCTAGCTATGAACTTCTTGTGGATTAGTTTATTTGTTTATTTTAGGATGAACAACTAAACTCTAGTGTTCTAGGGTTGAATTATAATTCAATTATGAAGTCTTTTAATTAATTCTAATTATTGTATCTATGATTTTATTGCACTTTAATTATTCTTGTACTTAATCTTTGCGTCATTTGACTGACCATTAAATGATGTGCTTTAATGTGTTGATTCATAAATTGAGAAAACAATTTCGACACTTGATTAGGAATAATTAACTTGATAATCGACAACATTCGAGAGAGCTGAGATTATTTGAGAGAGCATTAAACCCTTGAAACATTTAGGAGTTGCATGCTATATAACTAATGGAAACATTATTATTTATTGTGTAATCAACAATCTAGATACTTCAATAGGAGGTTTGGAATGCATAAGCGGTTGCTCTAGTGTAATCAAAATTCCAACATATAGGCATGAGACTGGAATTAGTTAGATTGATGGATTAATTGATGATTGTTCAATCCTAAAATGCGTCTGTTCCTATTGATATTTTTCTCCGTGCAATTTATCTGTTATTGATTTTAGTGTTTTAATTTTAATTGTTAGTTTCAATTAGTTAATTAAGTTCCTTCTCAAATTTGTGTGATCTAGATATCATAGTTAGGATAAAGTGAATAACTGGTGGTTAAAAATCAAGTCTATGTGGATTCGATCTTGTTTATCACTATATTAGAAATCTCATTGTACACTTGCAGTTTAGGTGGAATAAATAACCGAACAACGGATAAAAAAATAAATATATATTTGTTAAAAATAATTAGAAATTAAAAATTGAAAAAAATTAGTAAAAAGAAACGAAAAACGGAGAGGGACAATTGAAAAAGAAATGTCAAAATGAAAAAAAAAAGGGAAATGACCACTTCCTAGATCAAATAAGATCCGTCTAACGTTGTGACAGAAGAGTCCCCCTTTTATTTTTCTTGAAATTGTCTCATATACTAACATTAATTACAAAAGAATACATAAACTAATTTGTTATCTAAATTAACCTTCGTTCGTATCCCTACTATTCATCTTCTTCCTCTTCTCTTTCACTCCCCTTTCTCTCTCATCATGATTTCCATATGCTCTCTTTATGTTGGATAATCTAGGTGCGGAACATTGTGACCTTCAATCCTTACCTCGATCGATAAAATGTGAATCTAAATTAAAAGAACCCGCTACGAAGCGTTTATATAAAAAATACATTTTTGTAGATATTTAGATTTTTACTTCATATTTGCCTGTTAAATAAAAGATTATTGTGAAATAATATTTTTCTTTTTCTTTATTAAACTTAAATTTAATTCGAACTCATTCTATCATCGTTTCAGACAACATAATCAGCGCTTGCTATACTCGCTATATGAATCGATCGAGTCATTATATTATCAATGAATGGACCCAGTCAATTTGCGTCGATTGCTACAGCCTCGGCTCCATTGGGAGCAACTCTATCACATGATTTGATTACACGATAAAGAGGAAAATATGAGCCCATGAAATTTCCTATTACCTGCAATTTTTTAGTTTTAGTCAAGAACAACGAATTGTGAAGCTGATTGATAGTGTCTTTCTACCTAGATGCCAAACATAAAATTTTATTATGTTTGATATATTATATTCATCAATATATATATGACTAATTTGTGGAAAATCATGACATCGCGTTAATCTATTTGGATGAACTCCATCCAATATAATAGGCCCCATTGTCCGTGTCTAATGTCTAGTATATGAGGTAAATCGCGATATGTGCCTCAGTGAGTGCGTGTTAAGAGATTTCATGTACACTAGATACGCACAAGAAATTGAATCCCCAAAGACTGCTTGGGACATCGTTACTCTTTTTTATCTATATACATGACATGTACGTATAAATTTAATTAGTTAAATATTCAAATTAAAGAACTCAAGTAAGGTAAGATATTGTCACATCCCCAAAGACTACTCCCTAATCATCATACTATATACATTAAAATTTTATGGAGAATGTAAATAAAGAGAGTATGTACATCATATGATAGTTTGGAGCACACTTATATTAGATGGTCTAACAGATCTTTTGTGTTAGACGAATATTATTTGACCCAATAAAGTGGTCCTTGTCCCTTTTCATTTTCTTTTTGATTTTTTTTAATAATTTCCCTCCCCTTCCTCTCTTTTCTTTTATTTTCAATTTTTAATTTCTTCTTTTTAAAAAAAATATATATTTAATTTTTTTAAATTAAATTTTTTTATCCTGCGTCTCGCGCAGTGCACTCGTCCACGCGTTCTCGCTTGACGCTAACGCGTGGGCTCGTGCATTGTGCTCGATAATTATTTTTTAAAAATAAATATATGCCCTAAAATGGAATTAGTGAACCCTAAAATTAAATTGAATTAATTTAATTTTTTTGAATTGAATTAATTTAATTTTTTGAATCTATTAATTTTTTTATCCAGCGTCTCGCGCAGTGCACTTGCCCGACGCTAACGCGTGGGCTTGTGCACTGTGCTCAATAATTAATTTTTTGAAATAAATAATATACCATAAAATGGAATTAGTGAACCCTAAAATTGAATTGAATTAATTTAATTTTTTGAATCAATTAATTTTTTTTTCCAGCATCTCACACAGTGCACTCGCCCGACGCTAACGCGTGGGCTCATGCACTGCTCTCGATAAAAAATAATTAATTTTAAAAGAAAACGAAAGAAAGAAAGAAAGAAAGAAAGAAAGAAAGTAAAAGGAAAAGAAAAAAGAAGAAGAAAGAAGAAAATGAAAACTGGTAGCCTACGGCGAAAAATAAAATAAAATGTGCAGCACATGCGCGTGAGATACACGTGCCGCGTGTAGCTCACAAGCTTGTGCATGAAAGCGGGTTTTGGGTGTGTTTGGTTATTATTTGACTTGTCTAACGTAAAAGACCCGTTAAACGTTTTTATACACGTTTTTGTCTAATAGTTTTAAGTCATATTTATATTAATTTTGAAAATGTTGAGATATTGTATTTATTTTTCGTGCAACATCAGTCCTATTTGACTGAGAGGCATTATTCATTAATCGCACAATCATTGACATACCAGTTGCTCTCAATCCTACACTCAAAGACAAGAAATTAGAGAGTGATATGATTAAGATTGATTGTGAAATTAGTAGGAAAATTATTATTTTCTAGAAAATTTTATAATTTAATGATGATAAGAATTAAATTTTCAAAGAAAATATTTTTCCAAAAATATATATAATTATATATTTCAACGCACTTTGCAAGTCAATTCACTAATGGGCCAATCCGGACCAATACTGAAGGATGGATGAGAAATAGTGGGCTAAGTTGTTACTTTGGGCTCTTCGCTTTTTAATTAATTATCTCATTTCTGTTACCGAAAAAATTCCTCAAGATTGCGACTTTATTTCAGATCCAATACAAATATTGTTATTTACAACATAATCAACAAAATTGGTAAGAAAAGTCTAAATCCTCAAGGGACATATCCAAGAACATCACACTTAGTATCCAGAGCCACCGAGCCTTGGTCATGGCTAAGAACACAAGGTTAAAAGAGTTGTAAGAGGCACAGAGGAAGTTGGATTAGACATGGCAAGTAGAGAGCTTAAAAAGAGATGCAGATGAATCAAGACTCAAAGAACAAATCCAATATGTTACTAAAATGCAGAAAGGTATATTGGGTAAGTTAGATCACCTCTATGAGCTATTTAATTCATTGCAAACTCAAGCTAAAGGAAAAGAGCGGGCAGAAAGTGACTCTATCTTAGGGAAACCTCTGAGTAGGAGGGTTCTTACTTCAGAACTCCAACTATTATGGGTAACAAGCAATTAAGTGATCCCCAATTCATGCAAGCCATGGCCCCTTTACCTAAAATTGACGTCCCCAGATTTAATGATCTTAAGCCAAGGGTTTGGAGATTGAGATGCAACAGTTATTTCAAGATGATTCCTAATTAATATTCCAGATGACCAGAGGATATCATTGGATACTATGAACTTTTTGGAGAAGACAACTATTATGATCCCACATTGATTCCACATGAAAGTATGGAAGAGCATATTAGTGGGGGTCAACAATTTACCTTTGACCATGGTTTTGGGTTAAGTTAGGGTTCCCTATCTTATATGCCTAACAATTTAGTCCAATTTGCCGGATCCGGACGGGCTACGGTTGCGAAAAGGGGCTACCCGACGGTGGGCCTTGGCATGATGGTCATGCAGAGTGTGCCGTCCGTGGACGTCCGGTTCAAAAGGTGGATGGTTTGTTACGATCCCGCATCGATTCCACATGAAAGTGTGGAATGACATATAAGTGGGGGTCAACCATTTACCTTTGACTATATTCAGTGTCGGAACCAAGGGGGGTTGGGGTGGGTTGAAGCCCCCCAACTTGAAAACTGCTGCAGTTTTTATAGGGATGGAGCCGATATCTCCAGCTATACCCCCCGCAGTTGTGGCTCTGTTTCTGATTTTCTGCAACTTCTTTTGAAGAATAGGATGAGAGGGAAAGAGAAAGGACTAGTGGAAAAGTTTAATGAAAGGGTAGGTAGGAAAAGTTTAAAACCTAACTAATGAAAGCGTGTGTCATAACCACAACTTTAGAAAAAATAGTGATTTAAACTTTAAAGATTCCTTATATTTTCTACTTTTGATTCGAATTTATTTTTCAATTCTAATACTAAATCTTTGATCTGATATTATTCTATTTTATTTTTCTTGAGTATTTCTTTTACAGTACCTTATCTAGAACTTCATAATTTATATATTTTGTAGTGTTATTAGTGTACTCCCTTCAATTTATTCGTGGTTAGTTTACCGTGTTATTATTTAAATTTTGTTAAATGTATATTTATATTTATAGATTATTCAAGAAATTTTGTATTAACTCAAAAAATTATAGTTTTACATTTAATTACATTATATATATATATATACACACACACATATTTAAAGTCTTTATTTGATTCGAATTTTATTTAGTTTTTATAAATAAAAAAATCAAGAATATTAGCAGAATGATGGCGATTACTAACACACGTTTATAAAAAAAAATTATATATAACACTTATAGTCGGCAGTCTGTCACGGTAATGTAGCCCCCCCATAAAATATTTTCTGATTCCGCCACTGACTATAGTTTTGGGTTAAGTTAGGACTCCCTATTTTATATGCCTAACAATTTGGTTCGACTTACCGGATTCAGATGGGCTGCGGTTGCGAAAAGGGGTTATCGATGGTGAGCCTTGGCATGGTTTGCCTGGGCATGATGG
Source organism: Perilla frutescens (assembly GCA_026008535.1). Lineage (NCBI taxonomy): Eukaryota > Viridiplantae > Streptophyta > Magnoliopsida > Lamiales > Lamiaceae > Perilla > Perilla frutescens. The sequence continues at coordinate 5,173,876 of BRKX01000001.1, forward strand.
CCATGCGGAGTGTGCCGTCCACGGACAAAATTCGAAAGGGGGATGGATTGTTATGATCCCGCATCGAGATTCCACATGAAAGTGTGGAATGACATATAAGTGGGGGGTCAACCTTTTACCTTTGATCATGGTTTTAGGTTAAGTTAGGGCTCTCTATCTTATATGTCTAAAAATAATTTTGTGGTACCAATCATACAACATAAGTTATTTAATCTCACATGGAAGCAATTTGTTGAGGTAGTAGCTACTAGGTTTGAGGACCTAAGGGACACAAATATTGTAGTAGAATTTAACAAATTAAGGCACACTTGCAGTTACATGGCTTATGTTGCAAAGTTTAAAGAGCTGAAGAAATGCATGACATTATTTGATAAGACATATCACGTGGCTAGCTTCTTAACTGGTCTAAGTGAAAAAACTTAGAGATTCAGTAAAGGTGGTGTTCAATCCAACCACTCTTGAGCAAGCAATAGAGCTAGCTTTTTATGTTTTATTACATGTTTTTTTATTCTATTTTAATACTTTTATGTAATTTTATTGTTGGTGTAATTTAATCTAATTTAATTTAGTGTTTTAACATTTGCATTAAATTAAATTTATCATATATAACAAACTTTAACATCAATTTATAACACATTAAATAAAATGCAAAATATATTACAATATTGTAAGTAATAAAAAGCAACAAAAAATGAAAAATAAAAAAATATACATTAGACCGCTGCTTTTGCCGTGGCAATTGGAGATGGTGTAATAATATTTCTGGTAAACATCATTTTTTGGTTTTGCATTAATTTTCACTCTTTAGTTAATAATTAATTATTTAAAAAATATTCTTGAACAAATGTAATTTAAAATTCAAAGGAAATCCCTGATGAAAAAAATTCCACATATTACTTTAAAAGATGTCTATGGAGATAAGATTGATGGAATCACATAATATATAACTGCTACAAATCAGAAATGATTAGAATTTAGCATCCCAGATCAAGAAATGATCCATCACAGGAAGAGTCAAGACAGCACGACTGCAATAGGGCTCCTCACAGAGTGATTGGGAGAACTCCATTTCAAGAAACCTTGAACGACCGTGTTGTTGGGAGAAGATTTGAGCCGTGTGAACCTCACCCCATACTGCAATTTCTGGTTCACCTCTGAGAATTTGAGTGTGGCCGGGTCAACACGGACACCAACGCCGCGAGGTGCAGAAATCTCGACGCGGTAAGACGAGACCGGGTCACCAACGTTTGTCACTGTCCTGGTGTAGACCTGTGAGAATGATTTGTCCGTGAATACGATAGAGAATGAAGGATAGTTCAGCTGGGCTTCTGGTATCCTCGATTTGACAGAGCAATTCACCCTGCGCTGCAGAAACAATCCAACTTGTCTGTTTGTGTAGTTGAGACCACACAAGTAAGGAATGTAGTCTTTGGGCTGGATGTCGTAGATCAGCCCCGGATCATTAGCTCTCGACGGATTGACATGGCCGGCTCCGGTGGCGAAGATGTTTGCCGGGAGGTATCTTTCATCCTCAATTGGATTATGAGCGAGGTTTACCACGTCTGCAGTAGTCATGATTGCCGACTTGATCGCAGCCGGAGACCAGTTTGGATGTGCGCTCTTGATCAAGGCTGCGACGCCGCTGAGGTGCGGGCATGACATTGAGGTACCGGAAATTATGTTGAAGGTGGATTTAGTGTTGGTTTTGTGTTCAACAGAGGTAGGCCATGCTGCAAGAATATTGACACCAGGGCCTAATATGTCAGGCTTTAAGATGCCGGGGCTCGGATAGTTGGGCCCCCTTGAAGAAAATGCTGCAACCCGGGGTGCTTGATCGCCTCCGATCACAGTGCCTTGGAAAAAAACAGTGGCGGTGGGTTTCGCGGTTGAGTTTATATAAGCTTTGATCTTCAACCCGTCTGCATAACCAACGCGTGTTGCTGGAAGGACGTGAGCTTCGGCTATGGTAGTATTCGCTCTGTCCTCATTGTTTATGAGGATCATGGCGGCGCCGCCGCCACTCTTCACTGCTTCACCCTTTTCAGTTGCCGATATTCCACCTGCTTCACACACCACTATTTTCCCGAGGATGTGGGTGTGGTTGAATGTGTCGTAGAAGCAGTACGGTGCATAATCATCAGAAGCATTGAGCATCCCTGCGTAGACGAGAGGCAAGAGCGTTTGTGGAAAATGCTTCGGTTGAAAAGCTGACTCGCCGTCGAATTGTTTCTTGTTTCCCAACACTGCTTTCGCCGTCAATTTTCTGTCGATGGTGCTCGCACCGACTGTGAGAATCCACGGTGCCCCGTTTTCGACGGAGGAAGGAAATGGGCCGTCGTTTCCGGCTGAGCAGCTAACGAGGATTCCCTTCTCCATCGCGCTGAATGCACCGATAGCAATGGAGTTTTCGAAGAAGTCACCATCTCCGAGGCCGAGAGAGATTGAGATCACGTCGACACCATCCTCAACAGCTTCATCAATTCCGGCGAGTACATCAACTTCACCGCAACACACTTTGTAAATGGCGAGATGAGCGAGTGGTGCAATGCCAACGGCGGTGCCGTTGGCGCTGCCTAATAGGTTCGCACCTCCGACGAATGTCCCGGCAGCAGTGCTCGCCGTGTGAGTGCCGTGGCCGTCATCATCAAGTGGGCTCTGGTCGTCAGCGTTGAAGTACCTCGCTCCGATGATCTTGTTGTTGCAGGTTGTGTGATTGAATTGGCACCTCCCCTTCCACTTAGCTGGAGGCGGCGGCATGCCTCCGGCGCTGAACGACGGATGCTCCGGCAACACTCCGGTGTCCATCACTCCGATAATCACATCTTTACCGTAATTGGAGTCTTTCCAAAAGCCCACATTCCGATTCAACCCTAAGAAGTTGGGAGAATGTGTGGTATGTAGGGACAGTTGTTTCTGCGGCCGTGCGGAGATGAATCCTTCCTTCTTTTCCATCTCGTTCACCTCGTCGGTAGATAACTTGGCGGCAAAGCCCTTGAACACATGGCGGTAGGAGTAAACTAGCCGGGCTTCGTCTTCACCGGAGCTTGATGTGGTGGCGGCAGGGAGAAATGAGCGGTACCAACTCTGCAAATCTTGAGATTCATGCTGTTGATCATCAGGTCCCTCAACATGAACAATGTAGGTTTGTAAAGTGTTTTTGTTTGGTATCTCAGTTGCAAATTTAGGCAGTCTGGTGATGGACACTATACAAACAATGGTGATGGTAAACGATACCAATGTCATGTTTAAAAAATTAAATGGGAAAATAAGGAATTTGTTTTGGTATATATGTTCATTGTGGATTCCTCATCTACTTATACAAAATCGTTTTTGTGTGGTTATTTTTAAATAATCAATACATAAATGCATGTTTTGAATATGTTTAACAATCAACGAATAAAAATAGTATGTATCTAGCAAAAGCTCATGCCACTAAGTATATAAATAATAATTGAATGAAATATATACATCACCTAAATATTTTATAGTGTTGGAATCTTAATTATTCTCTCCGTTTCATAATGTTTGTTGTTTTAGAATTTTAATCTAGAATTAATAATTAATTTTTTGGACTAATATATCCCTTCCTTTCTATATCAAATAAAATCTTATTTTCTTATATTTTCATAAAAAGTTGGCAAAATTTTCTCTCTCCATGTATTTGTAGGGTTAAAATTGGGAAAAATGATGTAAGAATATCTAAAACAACAAACATTTTGACACAAAATAACAATCAAAACGAAATGCAGGAAGTATTTAATTAATATTGAATGACGTATATACGATACCAAAATATTTCATAATGTTTGAACATGTTCGGCCTTTTTTAATCGGTGCAGTAATGGAATTTGTGATGTATTAGCAGAAAGGAAATAAGAAAATGTATTGCATGGATATATATACATATATATATATATATATATAATGTGGGATTTGATATTCCACATAAAATTAAATTACTTAAATGCCCTCAATTTTTAAAATTCTTAATTAATTGTATCTTTAACGCTATTCATTTCAGATTAATTTCAATCATGGAAATCAAAGAAATAAATGACTAGGATTGATTTATATGTTCTATAAGGTGATGAGGTTCACATCTGAACCAATATATATATATATATATATTATATAAACTTTAATTTATATCATTCTGTATTCAACCTCCTCTGCCCTAGTTAAAGTAAGAAGTGGCTGGTTAGTTTCTACTTTCTACTATAATTATGACTTTGTTAATACTTAATACTTAATAGCAATATATGCATAATGATCAATCAGATTAAATTTTAATAAAGAAACTTTGAATAAAGTGGATTACTACCTAACTTTGGAAAACGACTTATACGAGAACTTTAAATAACAACCCACAAATTAAAGTTGAGCATTTAAAAACAAAGCACGCACTAGCTATTTCTTTCTCTTACAAACGTATGGTAAGTATATCATTATTTTAAAAATAATACATCCAACGAGGGAGAGGCAGTGTTGGATTCATAAAAAGAAAAAAAAATATTGGAGGCGTAGTTGTATCGTGCATAAAAAAATTTACATAATTAAATAAATAAATATTAAGAATATGATCATATAAAAATCATAAATTTAATGGCCAGGTTAATTACATTAAAATACAGAGGTGTTTTTGGTTTTTCAAACGTTTTAAAAAACGTAGTTTTAATAACATGAACTTAGCCATGGTTTATTTTTTCACATAAACACACACACACACACACACACACACACATATATATATATATCATCAAGGTAATTTGAAGACGTGTTATTCTAATTTAAATCAAAATAAATCATATGATTACCAAAATAATAAATAATCACGATGATTATAATTTGTTATTTTAGGTTAATACAAAATTTTATTGTTGATTTTACAACTGAGTTGCTCATTGTTTTGAATCTGTTATTCATCTACCATCAATTCTAAAAAATGATTTCTAGAATGATCAAATTTTAGTTGGAATCTAATCGACAAAAAATAACTTTTTAATTTTTCAAAATTTTCAATTTTTTTATTTTTATTTTTTAATTTGAAAATTGTCAATCCCAAATTAATAATAATCCGTCAAAAAATAATGAAATTCCAAAACAAAAAATTAAAATTAATTTTTTTGAATCCAATTTTTTAAATAATAATACATATAAAAAATAAAATATAATTGATGAAGAAATCAAAAAATGAAATGATTATACACAAGATTCTCATATGCAAATAATCATAATACCTACCTGGAGTAGATAATCAGAATCCAGGAATGTTGCATCATTTTTCTTGTTGGGGAATCTGATTACTTTCCCAAAGTCCATTAAAATTGAACCAAACACAAGAATTTTAAAATAAGGAATCAGATTACTTTTCCAGATTAAATTTCATGTCAACGAGAAACGGCCCTAAGGGTTTATTTGATTCTAGGCGGAAATATGGAGAATGTATTTGACCATTTTCCCTTATCTATATGCATCTTTCATGCTTCATTTTTTTTTCTTTTTTCTTGTATTCTCTTTATCTTCTTTTACTTCTTCGAAATATGTTGACTTTTCTTTAATTTATAACACTTTTTTCGTGAAGAGATATCACTACTTTTTGTGAGAATATTTAGATGCACAAATTTTCTTTAATTTATAGTTTTCTTTTAACCAATCAAACCATTACAAATTTTCCACATGCTCACACTGTCACACATCAATTTTTTTCACCGTATAACACAAGTTTCTCCAACAAGGATTTATTCAAAGATTATAGATTTATGGCTAGTTCACAAGTGATTAACTAGGGGTAATATACGAGTAAGACAAATATTAGGAAGAATTGGTTAGAAACGAGATGATCTTTAATCACTTTCAAATCTTTTTGATCTATTTTTATTGAATTAAATTATACATGACAATAATTTAATAGTTGAAATCAGAAGAAATGCATTTCTAAATTAAAAGACCCGACTACGAAGCGTTTATTTAAGAAAGAGGCTTTTGGAGATAATTAAATTTTACTATATATTTGCATGTTTAGAGATCACTGCAAAATATTTTTTTATTCTTTATTAAACTTAAATTTAATTCAAATTCAATTTTTCATAGTCTCAGACGGCATAATTAGGGGTTGAAATTTCCCGTTACACTTTCTTGTGTTTCACTCCGTGTTTCATCATTAGATTTATGATTTTAACAATATTAATATAAAATAAAAATTAATTATAACATAAATAATCATAGTCAACATTTATCAACAAAAAAATGAATTAAAAAATTATAAAACATATTTTTTAAAAAATAAACCATAATAATAAATTATTAATTAGAAATAAAAAATTAAATATTAAAAAATAATTATAAACCCTAATTTGGTGGGGTGAACCCTAAAAACAATCATAAAATTAAACTAAATCACAAAACAATAAAATTGAAGAAAAAAATACAAGAAAAACTCATAATTTAAAACTGTAACACGGGGTGTAACATATAGAGTGTAACAGAAAATTTCAATCCCATAATTAGCGCTTGCTATCGTGTCATAATTAATTAATAGACCCAGTCAACTTATTTCGGAGAATAACTATTCCACATGATTTGATTACACGAAAAAGAGGAAAATATAGGTCCATGGAAAATTGCTAGTATTTGTGATGTTGAGTTTTAGTGAAGAACATCAATTGTGAAGCTGATTGATAGTGTCTTTCTAGATAGAATCAAACATAAAATGATATTATATTTGTTATCTTCATTAGTATATGATTAATTAATTTGTGGAAAATTATGGCATCGATAGTCACTTAGTCTCTATTCTCCGTACGGCACGTACTTCGCTAAGTATACATGAATCTAGTAAGAGCATCTCTAATGATGCTGTCTCAATATCAGATATTTTATTGCCACATCAAAAATTAATTAAATATCTATTTTCTCTAAATATATTCCTCCACAATCATACTTTCCTAAACTTAGAAAAGAAAAATAAATAAATGCATTCATCTCCTTAATTCAATTACCAAAAAAAAATGGAAAAAAAAGAGGTTGTGGGAGGGGACAACAGACCTGGGATCCACCTTTACCTAAAATACTGAGATATTATTTGAAAAAACTTCCTCCCTCCTTCCACAATGCAAAATTTCTTAAGGTATGGAATACGTTAAGTGCCACCTCAATATATTATACACCATTGGAGATATCCTAATGTTGTTGTTGGATATCAGCTCCGCTACCTCCGAGCGTCATTCTCCATATTTACTGGTTGATTTAGCCATGAGGAAGTGAAACGAATGGCTTAGTAACTCCTACCACTTTGAATGGGCTCCAAGCTCAGAGAAGAACAAACAGGCACTGCAGATCGAAGATCTCACCAAGAGACCACAACAACAGATTCATACGGCCTCCTCAGACCCAGAACTAACCCTAGCCCGACTGATTTCACCCCAGAGAGAAACATCAAATTCACACAGAGAGTGATATCTGCTCTAGACCAGAAGGGAGACAAGAAGGAGAAGATCTCACGAAGTAGAAAGAAAACACTCAAGTTTACCTTGCAGATCTCTCTCTCTCAAGAACTCTCTGAAACACGCAGTAAAATGAGAAGTAGGGGTAACAGTACACCAGGTGAGGTATATAAAGGGCGGGCCATGGTTAGGGTTGAAACAGAAACGGTTTGAGGCAGTTGGGCTAAGTTATGGGCCGAGCTACTTGGATGAGAACTGGGCTGGTCCACTAGACAGTTGGGCTTCAATAATGGGCCACATTAACTAACAATTGTGAAATTGAAAGACCACACAGACTATTAAAGACCACATAGACTAGTATAAATAGTCTTGTAGTGTGGAGATGGAAATCAAGTCATTTAGAATAATTAAAAAAAATATTTTAGACTTCTTCTGCTCTTCTATCCAACATCTCATAATTCTGAGTCCGAAAATTACAACTGCTTTCACCAACAAATGTAATGAAAAATCATTGGAGAAAGTTCCATATTTTACTTAAAGGTGTCGATAGATCAAATGAGATTGATGACATCTCATGAATCATAATCTATAGAGGCATCAGATCAGAATTGATTACAATGCTTGATCCAGTCAAGGTTGATTTCAGCAATAGTCAGAAGAGTGCGACTGCCAAAGGGCTCCTCACAGAGTGCTTGGGAGAATTCCATTTCAAGAAACCTTGTTCGTACGTGTTATTGGGGGCAGATGTGAGTCTATCGAATGTCACCTCATACTGCAATTTCTGGTTTACCTCTGAGAATTTGAGTGTGGCGGGCTCAACACGAACATCAACGCCACGGGGTTGGGAAATCTCCACGTCGTAAGATGAGACAGGGTCGCCCACGTTTGTCACTGTCCTGGTGTAAACCCGTGAAGTAGTTTGGCCAGTGAAAGTGATAGAGAACGAAGGATAGTTTAGCTGGGATTCGGGTATGCTCGATTCCACGGAGCAATTCACCCTACGCTGCAGAAATAATCCAACTTGTCTGTCTGTGTAGTTCAAACCGCACAAGTAAGGAATGTAGTCTTTGGGCTGGATGTCGTAGATGAGTCCGGGATCATTAGCTCTTGATGGATTGACGTGGCCGGCCCCGGTGGCAAAGATATCAGCTGGGAGGAATGTTTCGTCCTCAATTGGACTATGTGCGAGGTTCACAACATCTGCAGTAGTCATGATGGCCGATTTGATTGCAGCGGGAGACCAGTCAGGATGCGCGCTTTTTAGCAGAGCTGCAACGCCGCTGAGGTGCGGGCATGACATTGAGGTGCCAGAAATCATGTTGAATGTGGATTTAGTGTTGGCATTGTTTTCAACAGAGGTAGACCATGCTGCAAGAATATTGACACCAGGGCCTAATATATCAGGCTTTAAGATGCCTGGACTTGGATAGTTGGGCCCCCTCGAAGAAAATGAAGCAACCACAGGTGCGCGATCATCACCGATGACAGTTCCTTCAAAAACAATCGTGGCCGTGGGTGTCGCCGTTGAATTTATGTAAGCTTTGATCTGCAATCCGTCTGCATAACCGACGTGTGTTGCTGGAAGGACGTGGGCTTCAGCTGGAATAGTGTTTGCTATAAGCAGGCTGTTTGTAAGAATCATGGCAGCGCCACCAGCACTTTTTACTGCTTCACCCTTTTCAATTCTTGAATACCCATCTGTTTCACATACTACTATTTTCCCTCGGAGGTCAAATTGGTAGAGTGTCTCGTTGAAGCAGTATGGTGCATAATCATCAGAAGCATTGAGCATCCCTGCATAGACAAGAGGCAAGAGCGTTTGTGGAAAATCCTTTGGTTGAAAAGCTGACTCTCCGTCGAATTGTTGGTTGTTTCCCAACACTGCTTTTGCTGTCAAATTTCTGTCGACAGTGCTTGCACCAACGGTAAGAATCCAAGGTGCCCCGTTTCCGACGTAGTAAGGATATGGACCGTCGTTTCCAGCCGAGCAGCTAACGAGGATTCCCTTCTCCATCGCGCTAAATGTACCAATTGCAATGGAATCTTCGAAGAAGTCACCACTTTCGAGGCCGAGAGAAATTGAGATCACGTCTACTCCATCCTCAATGGCTTCATCCATTCCGGCAAGTACATCAACTTAACCGCAACACACTTTGTAAATGGCGAGATGAGCGAGTGGTGCAATGCCAACTGCAGTGCCGTTGGCGCTGCCAAATAGATTTGCGCCTTCGACGAATGTCCCAGCAGCAATGCTCGCGGTGTGAGTGCCGTGGCCTTCATCATCAAGTGGGCTCTGGTACTCAGCGTTGAAGTACCTCGCTCCGATGATCTTGTTGTTGCATGTTGTGTGATTGAATTGGCACTTCCCCTTCCACTTAGCTGGAGGAGGCGGCATGCCTTCGTCACTGAACGAAGGATGCTCCGGCAGCACTCCGGTGTCCACGACTCCGATAATCACACCTTTACCGTAATTGGAGTGTTTCCAAAAGCCCGTATTCCGATTCAACCCCAGGAAGTTGGGAGAATGTGTGGTATGCAGGGACAGTTGTTTCTGAGGCCGTGCGGAGATGAATCCTTCCTTCTTTTCCATCTCTTTCACCTCGTCAGGAGATAGCCTAGCAGCAAATCCCTTAAACACATGGCGGTAGGAGTAAACTAGCCGCGCTTCGTCTTCACTCGAGCTTGATGTGGTGGCTGCAGGGAGAAATGAGCGATACCAGCTCTCCAAATCTGGGGATTCATGAGCCGTGAGCTGTTGATCATCAGGTCCCTCAACGTGAACAATGTAGGTTTGTAAACTGTTTCTGTTTGATATCTCAGATGCAAATTTAGGCAGTGAAGAGATGCAAAACATGCTGAGAATGGCGATTGTAAACGATAAGAATACTTCCATGTTTATGCAATGCGAATTGAAAACAAAGTAGCTAGGAATTGAATTGGTTTTTGTATATATATGTTCTTATTGACTATTGAGTATTAATATATAAATCTACTACTTATAGAAACGCTTTGGTTCATAAAGATTAACATGTCTATGAATCAGTGGCTAGCATCTTTCGAAGACTTATCTTTGCAAGTCTCCGCATATATAGTTAGAAGGGTAGTGATGATGGGACAATGTACCATGTGCGTGGTTTCACATGTACAATTTATAAACAAGAACTCTTGGATTTTACTTTAAGGAGGTTTTGTTGTAATACTAGTATAGATGACGTGCGTTGCATGTAATTTGTATAACTTTACATATAATAATATACTATGTATAATGAAAAATTAGAAGGTATAATATAATTATAATTATCCATTATCAATTTGATATCTAATAATTTGAAATAAGATAATACTAAGCATATTAAAATAAATTATTTAATATAAATATGAATGATAAATAATTCATCTGTGTTAAATTTCATATTTAATTGTCTACATTTCTAGGTACTAATTCGTAATATGTGAAATATAATGTAATTTTGCATAGAACAAAATGGAAAAAGCTTAAATTGATGGTCAATAATTTAGGGGGTGCTTAGTATGGATTAATGAGGATGGGTAATGGGAATGAGAGAGAGTCCATTCCCACTCCTGATGCTTGGTATAGGGGAATGGGAATAAAAGTAAGTTAATCATTCCCCCATTTTCATTAACTACCCCTACCCCATTATTCATTCCCCCCTTAATCGATTCATCCCTCAATGAGCATAGTAACCATTTTCTTCTTTACTTTCCGATTTTTTTCTTCAAAATTACTCCAGATTTTCTTCGTCAAAAATCTTAGCATCTGAAGTTTCAATTTGCAAGTTATCAACAGGTAAGATATCTACTTTTCAATTTTTTTTTTGAAATTACACTCTCAAGAATGATTGGCATGTGTTCTAAATTAAAAAAAAAATGAAGAAATCATCATCTCTGCCATTTTTTCTTCCAAAAATCAAGAGTGTATCTCATGTATGATTGGATTTTTCAAATCGTTGCTTCTCTTTCCATATACCTAATAAAAATCCCCAATTTAAGAAACCCACTATTCATAAGCAAATTTGGGTCTCTGCAAAACCTAAAATTAGAGTTGATTGTAACAGCATCGGGTGAAAAGATCGTTCGTTTGTGGATGCTCGTAGTAAGTTATAGTGCATTAACTTAGCAATTATGCGCGCCTGACATTTTATTCAGGTTTTGAAGCCAAGCCATTATATGAATCTGTATCTATTCTTTTATGTTTATCCTCAAGAGCTTTACAATTTAGGTTTAGTAAAATATTATAAATTGCTAGTGCTTGCTTTCTTCCTATTGTTGGGTTAAAAAAAAAACGATAAATGCTTACAATTATTAGGATTGCAAATTTGAAATAAAATCTCATTGATGGAAAAATTGGGAAGTTTAGAGCGGCTATTTTCATTTCTTTCATAATTAGGATTGCTTTTCCCCATTTTTGTTTTTTTATTATTTATATAAGTGGATTGTGAATTTGTTGTAGTAGAGGGAGTCTGGGAAATACATTGTTAATGATTTTGTTTATTTGTTTGGTATGCTTTTTGTTATATGCTTTTGTTTGGGAAATCATTTTTTGTATTGTTTCAGCTTTTGCTAATATGGTTATGTGATGTAGATAAAACATGGCACGATCTTCTTTTAGCTATAGAAGACGTAGATTACTATGCACTATGTGGACTATGTATGGAATGCTCACAGTTTGGTTGGTTCTCATACTTTATCAAATTGCAATCCTTGCAAACAAACGAAGTAGGAGTCGTCAAATAAAAAGTAAGGAAGAAAAACAGATTGATCGTATGAAATGGGTATTCACCCTTACTAAGATGAGTGATGCAATTTGTATTAGTGAACTTCGAATGGATAGGAGAACATTTACAATATTATGTGAGTTGGCAAGAGATGTTGGAGGTTTGAAAGCAACTAGAAATTCATCTCTTGATGAAATCATGGCCATATTTCTCTACGTTTTGGCTCACCATAAGAAAAGTAGAACTATCAGCCTACTATTTCATCGTAGTAGAGAGACCGTGAGCCGTCAATTCAATCTTTGTCTTCGAGCGATTTTGCAGCTACACAACATATTGCTTAAAAAACCTGAACCTATGCTTGATGATTGCCAAGAAGATAGATGGAAACCATTTAAGGTAACTATTTTAATTTAAATGAAATTATTATTCTTATTATTATTATTATTATTATTATTATTATTTAGTAACTATTTGTTGTTTATAGGGTTGTCTAGGTGCATTAGATGGTACTTTTATTCAAGTTACGCCCCCTAAAGAAGAAAAACAACGTTATCGCACCAGAAAGGGAGGTATAGCAACAAATGTGTTAGGAGTATGTTGCCCAAATATGCAATTTATATATGTTCTGCCTGGTTGGGAAGGTTTTGCCCATGATGGTCGTGTTCTTCGTGATGCCATCAATAGGCCTAATGGGCTTAAAATACCCCAAGGCAGTTACTATTTGGTAGATGCGGGATATTGCAATTCGGAGGGATTTCTTGCACCTTATCGTAGGCATAGATATCACCTTAATGAGTTTGATGGTCATCGACCAGAGAAGGCTGAAGAATATTTTAATATGAAAAACTCTAGAGCAAGAAATGTCATAGAGAGATGTTTTGGCCTATTGAAAGGGTGTTGGAAGATTCTAGCTTCCCCTTTTCCCGATAAAAACTCAAGTGCATATTATTATTGCTTGTTGTTTGCTCCATAATTTGATTCGAAAATTCATGAGTCGTGACCCTCAAGAAAGTGAAAATGAAGAAAGTGACAATGAGGAAAATGATGATGATGGAGTTGAGTATATACGAGCAATCGCCTCAAGTGACCAATGGACCACTTTTAGAAATAATATGGCAACCGAAATGTTTAATAATTGGAGAAATGAGAGTATTGAAATGGACTGATAGTTACTGTTGCTTTTGGGAATTCTTTTAACATCATGTTTATTTTGGTTTTTTTAAGCATTTTTTTTCTCACTAATGTAATTCATTTATGCTTGATGTACTAAACTTTGTTTCATAAATTTTAAATTGTTATTCACATTATACAGTGTCCATTTTTTTGTATTATTGTGATTTTATATGAATTGTGTAGTAGGATGGAGAAAGATACAGGTGGCAACAATATGCCCGACAAATATGATGTTCCATGTGGAAGAGGGAAGAATAAGCATTTTTGGACAGAGGATGAAAGTTGGGCATTAATTAGATGTTTGCAAGAGATGGCCGTTGATCCTCTTTGGAAAACAGATGGAGGATTCAAGAACAACTACATGAATGAGATACGAAGAATTATGATGTAAAAGTTGCCCACTTTCACGAAAGAAGTGAAACATATTGATTCTAGGATCAAGTTCTTGAAAGCCAAATTTCATGTTATTTCTGAAATGTGCAAACAGAGTGGTTGTGCATGGAATGATGTTGATAATAAGATACAATGTGAGCGTACATGGTATGATGAGTGGAGTAAGGTACGCCAATTAATTAATGATTTTCTTCCTTAAACTGTGGATCTTATTTGTTATGCTTTTTTTTTTTCTTGTTTGATCTCATTTCTTATAGATTCACAAAGAAGCTAAAGGGTTATATAATGTATCATTCCCTTATTTGTCGGATTTGGAGATCGTCTATGGCAAAGATAGAGCAACAGAGCTTGTTGCAGAAGATCCTACAACGGCTGCAGAAAACACAATCAATGTTGATATTGATTTATCCGTTACAGATGATAGTGCATCAAACGAAAATGAATTTGAAGTTGATTCTATGTCTCAGCAGCAGCAAGTCTGGTTCTTCAAGTTCCAAGAAGAAAAGGAAGCAAAGTTCAGATTCTAGCAAAGTTCAAACTTTTTTGAAGAAAGCTAAGGCTAAACATGTGCCAAATGTTGAATCTGAATTCAAAGCTCTCAGCGATCAAGTTGTGGGATTTATGAACAGTGTCAGTTCTCACTTTGAATCAATGTCGGCTTTTGTGCAAGGTAAATCTTCAAAGATGCCCGAAGTTCTTGAGGAGTTGGGTAGGCATGGGTTCGCGGGTAAAGATAAATTTAAGGCAGCTCAAGCTATTTGTGAAGATCCCGTGAAGGTTGAGTTGTTGTTCAGTTTGGATCCTTCTGAAGTACAAGATTATGTGCTTAGCTTCTTGTAAATATGCTGAAATTAATTGCACTTTTGCTATAATTTTATCTTATCTATATGAGGATGAAAATATATGTAAACTACCTGCATATTTTTTGGACCACTTTTTTGTGCTAGTAGCGGGTGTATATTATAATCTGATATTGTGTATATTGTATTTTGTAATTGAAGTTGAACTTATGATTTTTTTTATGCTAATGAAAGTTCAACTATGAATTTGTTGGATAAGTGATTGTGTGATGTTAGTATTTTTTGGATACTTGTATTGTACAAGTTCATTTACTTTTGATTCCGTAGTAGAATTTTTTTTTTTTTTTTTTTTTTTGCTATGGTATAAATTGTAATAACAGTTTCCAAAATATAGAAATTCTATATTGGAATACATATTGTGGACAATAAATGAAAAAAATGAATTGATTATCATTGTTGAAATTGTATATGAACCAAGCATCATCTATGGTAATAATATCCATTCCGGAATTTGAACCAAGCAACAAGAATGCAATCACCATTCCCATAGTGATTGACCCCTTAATAATTCTCATTGTGATTCCGATTCCCGAATTTGAACCAAGCATAAAGATTTATATTAATATATAAATCTACTACTTATAGAAACGCTTTGGTGCATAAAGATTAACATGTCTATGAATCAGTGGCTAGCATCTTTTGAAGACTTATCTTTGCAAGTCTCCGCATATATAGTTAGAAGGGTAGTGATGATGGGACAATGTACCATGTGCGTGGTTTCACATGTACAATTTATAAACAAGAACTCTTGGATTTTACTTTAAGGAGGTTTTGTTGTAATACTAGTATAGATGACGTGCGTTGCATGTAATTTGTATAACTTTACATATAGTAATATACTATGTATAATGAAAAATTAGAAGGTATATTATAATTATAATTATCCATTATCAATTTGATATCTAATAATTTGAAATAAGATAATACTAAGCATATTAAAATAAATTATTTAATATAAATATGAATGATAAATAATTCATCTGTGTTAAATTTCATATTTAATTGTCTACATTTCTAGGTACTAATTCGTAATATGTGAAATATAATGTAATTTTGCATAGAACAAAATGGAAAAAGCTTAAATTGATGGTCAATAATTTAGTCTTTATTGAAATAAAATGATTAAACCTTGATTTAATGAATTTAATGATTTCCAATTGTGTATTTTTTTTTTTAAATTATAACAATTGAAATAAGATAATCAAGAGTGTATAGAAAGACCTTTTAACAATAATAGCAACAACAACAACAATAATAATGAGTGCAAGTTACATTTCCTTTTATTTTTATCATGATGTTTATTATTTTCTACACTTATAAATAATCAAATATTATTTTTTTCTAAAATTTCTCTATATTTGATTTAAGAAGGTACTAAAACAAAAATAATAAACCAAATATTTAACTATACAAATTACTCTTGATTTGTTTTGCACTTATCTTCCAAAAAGTACAATAAATGTCTACATTTTAATTGAATCATTACATATGTCTCTGTAAGTAAGAGTAGTATTAAACTGTCATAAAATTAATAAATTTAATATAATTTTCTAAATTTTCCATGAGAATTTAGTAATTTTCTTAAATAAATTATTGCACAGGTGCTTATCATGCATATGGTTGAAAAACATTTTTCAATTTGAAAATACACACTTGAAAATAACAAAATTTATTAACATATTCAGTTTCAAGAAAAAATCAAACATGAATTATGTCCACCGAAAATTCTAACTGATGTTCAAGCAAGATTTATGTATGCTAGAAATGCTAGCATAGTTTTTACTCATTGGATATTGCAGATGCATTTCAATCCTACTATGTGTGTGTGTGTGTGTGTATTTTGTAATTCCATTAAGGATATACTATAGAATTGTTTTAATGTTTTTATTTCAAATCTCATTGGATATTGCAGATGCATTTCAATCCTACTATATGTGTGTGTGTATTTTGTAATTCCATTAAGGATATATTATAGAATTGTTTTAATGTTTTTATTTCAAATCTCAATCGTATTTTGATTCCCATTGAATTATTGTATCTTTAAAACTTTTTATTTAAAATTATGTTTATCATATGCAATATATACATATAATTAATTCTTACACTTGATATAATATTATTATCATTTGTGGTAATATATGTACTTTAAGGGTACTAAAATATTTTTGTTTGAAACACTTTTAATTTTCATTCAATTAAATTGATTGAAGATATCCAAAAATACCAATGCAATAATAGTTTATACAATAATATTTCTCATTTTTTATATTTTAAATATATCACTACATATATATATATATATAAATGCAAAAATATATAAAATATAAAATTATTTAAATAACTTAAGATTTATTTATATTAATAAAAAAGTTAACAACTATGTTAGTTCCATTAAATAATATATCAAATATAGAAGTAGAAGGACTTATGAAAAAAATTGTACAAAGTCATACCCAAACAAAACATAAAACTACATGGACCTGTGAGAGTTTATCATCTAAGTAAAATTAATTATTTATCTGCATAAAATTTAATTTAAATTGATATCGACAATTAAATTAATTAATATTTAGAAATATTAATGTGTCTATCATTAGTATATATTGATCGTCACTATACTATAAAAGATAATATTAATTATGCACCCGTCATATACTTCTTCCAACCCATCCTTCGATGTAATAGCACAACTTGGATTAAAACTCATGCTATTTATGGAGCAATCAATATAGATGTTTTCTAGATTCACATAAAAATGGAACACACTATCTTAACAGTGTTAGATTATAATAATGAGACAACTTTATTTGATTATCATTCCTGTGTATTAATCTTGCATTTTAATTCTCCTATACTCAGCATATAATATTTGAGATGTCTATTCGAGATAAATTTGAATCTCATACTATACAATATACTTCTCGTTATATGTTTACAAGTGAATAAGTATAGTAGTTTATGAATCAAATATCTCCAATCTCTACAGGTAATAAAAAAAAAAAAAAGAGATTCCGGCCTCAGGATTTTAGAATACTTCCCATTCGACATTCTAGTGTGTGCTTCAATTTTTCATGATATAAAAGTGCTGCCTCTAAGCAGAGTATATTTTATGTCACAATGTTGAAAAACCAGATCTATATTTATCTGTCAGATAGAGGCACAGCTTTCAGACAACATTTTGCAAAAACACGGAGAAAGAAAGGGTGAGACAAGCTACATTACCTGATAATATCCGAGAATTCAAGATTTAAATCCAGCAGAACAATAGTCAAAATAATATTCCCAGGTCCATATGAACATCCCATCAATTCCAAGAGCCAGAATTTTGCTAACAGACATGTTTAGCAATTCTGAAATATGGTAAAGAATTCAAGACTTCAAAATGGTTCAAACAGAATAACTATTTAACAGTTTAAAATATAATAAGAATTCAATATGCTGGAAATAATGTAGCAACAGGTCCCCATATTTTAATAATCAAGATTTCATTCTTTAATGTGCATGATTTCATAATATATAAATATTATTATGCTACCTCAAATTTTGTATAAGCTATCTTTGATTGGTTTTCTCCTTTCATTATTCTTACTTGTTACTAGAATTTACGTGTCACACTTGTTGATACACATTATACTTAATAAGTCTCAACAAACACATGTTCAAAGAGAAACATTTTATTTGATGTATATCTAAAACATATTACAGCCTTAACAGAAATTTATGTTTCACTGCAACCAGAAGCATACAACTGGTCAAGTTTCCATATTCGTACCTCTGGTTTTGGAGGAAGTTCTGCCGCTAACATCTGGGTGTGCTAGAGTAATGACATCAGATATTTCTTCTAGGTGCACCACGCTACATAAAATCATTTCAATTAGACAGAGAAATAAATTATTTACCTTAAGATGTATATTTGTTGAGAAGTATATTAATAAGACCTAAGTCTGAATGCTGCAGCCATTGCAGACATTCCTCAATTAAGTTAAGGCAGACATCCACCATGGAATATGTATTCCTTGGCGAATCCATTGCTGATCCTCCACTCATCATATTTCTCATCAGCTTATTGCTATGAACTAAAGAATAAAAAATCAACTAGTTTTAGAGCTCAGAATCAACATGTGAACATGATTAGGCAGGAAAAACTAGTTTTAATTTTCAAAGCTCAGAATCCACATGTCTTCTCATACACATGAAATAAAGAAACAAAAACAACAAATTTACACCAAATTACCTCAGTCTCCAAGTACTCTAGGATTACCTCAATAGCCAATTACTCTTTCCACATTAACAAGTATTACCAGTAATCCCCACAAGAGCACTTTCCATCTTGAAAATGGTGGAACCGCGTAGTATCTCTAACAATAATCTCCCTACCTTCTACTGCTGAAATATATTTTGTAGCCAGGTGGCAGTCATTGCACACTCTAAGATTCTTGAAAACCCTGATTGGTACACCCACTGGCAGGTTTATTATTCCGAAGGCTATGGCCAATTTCTCATTGTGCCAAAGAAGTAGCTGCTCTTTTTGATCCTCTGTGACATCGTGCAAGACAGATTCAAGATCAGGCACGTAACCTGCCAACTTTATTTTCTTCTGAAGCTCATTAAGTTTGTTGTGTATGTTTTCCAGTTCTGGGTGAAACCTATCTCCAGATCTGAACTCATGAATCACACTCTTTATCTCAATCCAACTATAACCGGGTGTTTTAATGGCTTTTATATCCTTCATTGCCTTTCTAACTCTACAAACACTTTCCCATTTCTTCATTGCAGCATAGACGTTTGCAAGTTGCACATAGGCAAATGGATTACTAGGTTCAAGATTAAGCAATTTTGTGGCAGCAAACTCAGCAATTTCTAAGTTCTTATGTACCCTACAAGCACCTAGAAGGGCTCCATAAACAGCAGAGTGAGGTTCAAATGGCATTCTTTTGATCAAATGTAAAGCATCATCAAGCTTACCAGCTCGACCAAGAAGATCAATCATACATGTATAATGATCTGGTTTTACTACAATTCTGTAATCCTTCTGCATTTTCTCAAAATAGTGAATTCCTAGTTCTACTAATCCAGCATGATTACAGGCAGATAAAACTCCAATAAAGGTAATCCAATCTGGTTTGGTTCCTTGTTTTCTCATCTCATCAAATAGACTGAGAGCCTTGTGACTGACCCCATGTTGGGCATAGCCCGAAATCATTGCATTCCAAGTGACAACATCTTTATGCTGCATCTCCATGAAGAGTTTCCATCCATCTTCAAGAACCCCACACTTACAATACATGCTAATAAAGGAAGTCCCCACTTTTGTGTCCAAATACATAGGAGACTTGAAAATAAGCTGATGGATTTGCTTCCCCAGTTTCAACAGGGACAAATTACTACATGCCAACAGGACACTGCTCAAGCTTGATGGATTTCCCTGAATCTCCAATTCCGTCATTTTTTTGAAAAGCTTCAAAGCATCCTCCCCTCTACTATTCTCAACATAGCCTGAAATCATTGCATTCCATGTCACCAAATTCTTGTCCACCATTCCATGGAACGTCTTCTCGGCCAATTCAACCTTCCCACTCTTCATGTATCCGGTTATTATACTTGTCCATGCAACAACACATTTCACAGGAGTCTCCGCGAATAATTCCAATGCCAATTCCATATTCCCACTCTCAACATACCCCGATATCATCGCATTCCAGGTGACAGCATTCCTTCTTGGTACGACAGTAAACAACTCCCTAGCCTCATCCATCATCCCATTCCGCGAAAGACCTGAAATCATAGTATTCCATGAAGCGGTATCTCTAACTGGGATCTTGTCAAAGAAATCCTTGGCAGCTACCACATTCCCATTTCTGAAATAACAAGCCAACATGAGATTGTACGAAACATTGTCTGGTTCAGCTATTTCATTGAACAATTGGCAAGCTTCTCTCAACTTCCCAGGCTTGCTAGAAAATCCAGCTAGAATGGAGTTCCAAGAGACTGTAGTTCTCACCTTCATACTCCGAAAAACTTGCAATGCTGAATTGAGGTCCCCGCATCGAATGTAGGAGGTTATCTTTTTGTTGGAAGAGATAATGTGGCAATTAATTTCAGGTAGATTGGCTTGAGATTGAAAGGGAAGTGTTGGTGGGCTTGGAATTGCCCGAGCAGAGAGGCTGCAATAGGCATGTTTTGTGAGAAAGAAAAGGGATATTCGAACAATCCTTTTATTAGTTTTCAACTGAAGAAGATGATGCATTTCTCATCAAATTGAACAACCCTTTCATTAGTTTTGCTAATCAGTGATTTGAGTTGCACCTTTGCTCCATCCTACATTGCAACCACCAAGAATCTTGAGAATGTAAGGACCTAGGGTAAACCTAGAAATCCAATTGACAATGTAAAATACGGATTAACTACGTCCGATTATACAAGCTTCAAATTAGGTAAGCACAAGTATCTATTTTATTAAAATTCACATTTCTAGTAACACCAAAGCTTCAACAATGCATTAACACCATAAAAACCTGCTTCTTCCCACATAACAAACACGCACGGAATTCAGGAATTTTACGTTTTATTTGCAAGTATAAATAGACTAGTTTTCAGAATTCTCGACCAAATAGTTTTCACATTCGCAGATATAGAAAGAAGCTCTATGCTTGCCTTGCCTTTGTTGCCGTTGGTTTGACCGATTCTAGCTGCGTGTTGACCTCGGTTTTGACCAGTCGGGCTGATTCAGAAATTGAGTCCGTGAGAGTCGACGGAGACGGCATAGGGGTAAGAAGCAGAAGGCGGACGGTGGCGGTCGCCGGGAAACGGAAGAAGAGTAGAGGGATTTGAGTTTTTCTGATTTTGGGGCGAAGGGCAGAAAAAATACTTTTAAACCATAACATGAATTAATTAAAAAATAATTAATTTTGCTAAAAAAAAATTAATTATAAAATTAATTAAATATTCTTATTAAATAAAAAATTAAAATAATAATAAATAAAAACCCCACCCTTCTTCTTTCATGAATTAATTCAAAAATAATTAATTATAAAATTAATTAAATATCCTTATTAAATAAAAATCAAAATAATATATACATATATTAAGCAAAATCGCAGGGCAAATTTGTTAAAAAAAAAAAAAAACAGCCAAAACTTGCTTTAAAATAGAGGGTCTAGAGTGTGAGGAATCTCATACATCAATTTGTGAAAGAGGGTACAAATTAAAGAACGAGTTTCGAGTGAAGGGAGTTCAGTCATGTAAAAGCCTCAGTACTGATTTGTACTAGATTCGTGAGTTGTTTCTCACTAGATTAGGTCCCCCAGAGTGGGTACCAAACTAGGTTAACATTCTTTACTTGCTTTATACTACTTTCAATATACAAACAATTTGTTAGTACACTTAATTGAACACAATAAAGAACAACTTAGTTCTGGGCAGCATTGACAATTTCATCTACTATTATATAAGGATTCAGAATTATGAGTATCTGAGATTTGTATTTTTATGTGTTGTTAGTCCATAAGAATTATGTCGTTGTCATTTAGTTCAATACACTACAAAAGTGCACTAATATGATTCCATAGTCAAGATGTATACTTCCAAATTGTATTACAACTATATCGATGGTTCGTCTAACTCCATCTAGGTTGTGAACAAAACTCATACTTTATAATGAATCGATAATATGATCTTTTGTATGCATTCTACACATCATATTATCTACAATATTAAGTATATTACGATTTGTATTATTTATTATATAAAATAAATGTAAAATATGTGAATGTTATTCTCATTCAAAATGAAGGAAAATAATTATATACATAAAAGACATTCTTTTAGTATACAATCAAACACTTCACACCAACCCCAAGCTTCTTAATTTGAATGATTGAAATGATAGGTGGTGAGTATTTATATGATTTAACGAATGCACTAAAGTGAAATACATTCATTTATATTAGATATTTTATCAATAATTTTTTTTATTACTTTTTTTTTTCAATTGATAGATATTATATTATCCTACATAAAATATTTACACCATTTTAGACAAACTTTCTCAATAAGTTTTTTGCTATTCATTTTGATTATATAATTAACTAGTGGAATTGTCAATGCGTAATATACAACAATGATATATATGAATTATGCTTGTGTACATATATACAAAGTTCAAGTAATATGATATGTCATTTTTTTTATTTTAAATATCCACATAGGATTCCGATAAAGCGCGTGATACCTTAATGATCGATTTTTGGGATGTAGGGTAGATTTGTTAAAAAAATGAAACATACTCCTTCCGTTTTGTTTTGTTTGTTGTTTTAGAATTTTAATTTAGAATTAACAATTAATTTTTTAGATTAATATATCCATCCCTTTTATATTACATAAAATCATATTCACTTATATTCATGTGAAAACCCATAAATGAGGGATTAATTTAGAGTATTTACCCTTTCATGCAGTATCATATTACGTGTACTCTAATTTGAAATCGTATTTCTCTTTTTATATCAAATCCACACACTTGGCAAAATGAGATCCTATAATTCACTTTTAAGGGTGTGCAAATGGGGATGAGATACTCTATTCCAAATTTGGTATTCCAACCTGTATTCCACGATCGAATTCATAATTTAATAATAGATATTATAAAAATAAAATTTAATTACAAGATAATCGATCTAGTCATATTTATCAATAAAAGATTGAAATTTTAAAAATTATAAATTATATTTTTAAAATAAACAACCATAATAATCATTTATTTGAAAACTAAATACTATAAAACAATTATAAACTCTAATTGGGTGGGGTGAACCCTAAAAATAATCATAAAACTAAACTAAAATATAACAAATTAAAATTGACAGAAAAAAAAATGTAAGAAAATTTCATAAATTTGATCGTGAAACACGGAAATTGGAATAGAGAATCTTATCCGGTGCAAATGGTTGGTTCGGTGTAAAACCGAGCTAAACTAACAAAACCAAATAAAAAATTCCTTAAAAAAATTCAAACCAAACAAACTAAAATAATATATATAACCGAACCAAACCAAATCAAAACAAACTATTATGTCGCACTTGAAATTTCCTATTACATTCTCTATATTACACTATGTGTTACATTTATAAATTATATGCTTTTATATATATTTTTTTCTTCAATTATATTTTTTGTGGTTTAGTTTAATTTTAAGATTATTTTTTAGGGTTCATCCCACCCATTTAGGATTTATAATTATTTTTTAGTATTTAATTTTCAATTTCCAATTAATAATCCATTATTGTTGTTGATTAATTCAAAATTAAATTTTACAACTTTTTTAATTCATTTTTTTGTTGATAAATGTTGACTATGAATATTTTATGTTAGAATTATTTTTTATTTAATAATAATAATTATTAAAATCATAAATTTTATGATGAAAACATATAGAAGTATAACATGAAATTTGAACCCGTTATTTCGTGTAAAAAAGTGAGATGTTTGAATTATATATCAAGCTAGACAACAAACAGAGAAATTCCTCTGTTTTTTTTTTCTGTCAAATTTGGTGATACGTAGCAGCAAGTCGGCTCAAATGAATTTAACCGATACAACACTCCTAACAGAATATTTGGACGAAACCCACTGCAAATACCCTTGAGAAAATGCATTCGTAACGTTGCTGCTGCGGCTGAATGTCACAGAATACGACGCTTTCTCGTTCACCGTCGTGAACTGCAGCTTCTCCGGCAGCACACTAACGCCCACGCCTTCCGGTGCAACGATCTTCACTGTATAATACGAAACCGCGTCGCCAACGTTCGTCACAGTCCTCGTGAAAGTTTGAGACGACGATCCAAGTTTAACGGAAAACGTTGGGTAGTTCAGCTGCCCTTCTAGAATCTTCGACGTGCAATGGATCTTCTTGTGTACAATGATGCTCACCTCTTCGTCGGAGTAGCCTAATCCGCATAAATACGGGATATATTCATCTGTTGCAATGTCGTAAACTAGGCCGGGATCGTTTGCCTTCGACGGGTTCACATGCCCTGCTCCCGTTGCATATAGATCTGCAGGAGTCAGTGTTTCATCGACGATTGCTGTGCCTTTAACGTTCACTAGGTCCGCCGTGGTCATGATGGCGGATTTGATCGCAGCCGGAGACCAATAAGGGTGAGCACTTTTTAACAATGCCGCCATGCCGCTGAGATGAGGGCACGCCATGGATGTGCCTGACTCTATGTTGAACGTAAGTTTCGTGTTCCTGTTCGTGTCGAGAGGGACAGGCCATGCTGCGAGGATATTAACACCCGGACCGATGATGTCTGGCTTCAAGATCCCCGGAGTCGCCGTGCTAGGACCTCTGGAGGAGAAGGAAGCGACGAGAGGGGCTAAGGGGTCTCCAATTACAGTCCCCTTGAACAAGATCGTGGCCGTGGGCGTGGTTGTTGAGTTTATGTAAGCTTTTATTTTCAATCCGACAGCATAGGCTACATGTGTTGCGGGGAGGAGATGAGCATCGGCTGAAGTGCTGAAGGCATCGGATTCTTGGTTGGCTAAAATCATGGCGGCGCCGCCGGCATTTTTCACTTCTCCTCCTTTATCAACTCTGGGAATACCTCCTCCTCTATCGCACAGCACCACCTTCCCTTTGACGTCGACGTCTGCCAGTGATCCGTTTGCACAGAATGCAGAGTCTTGTTTCCCGTTGGCGCCGGCGTATACCAGAGGCAGCAGCGTCGGAGGGAAGTCTTTGGGCTGGAAAACGGACTCACCGTTGAATTCTTGGCCGTCTCCGAGCTTAGCCGCAGCTCTGATGCTTCTGTCAATGGTGCTGGCTCCGACTGTGAGTATCCATGGAGCCTCATTTGTGATTGTTTGCTCGGATGGACCGGAATTTCCTCCGGCACAGCTCACAAATATGCCTTTCTGAACCGCCGCAAATGATCCTATAGCGATATTATCATTGAAAAACGCAGTCGAGTCCTCTCCGAGGGAGATAGACAGCACGTCTACCCCGTCTTCAATGGCAGCATCTAGCCCGGCTAGAATGTCGCTTTCAGGGCAGTCGGGCCCGAAGCAGACTTTGTATATCGACAAATGAGCTAACGGTGCTATCCCAACTGCAGTGCCGTATGCATTGCCAAAAACACTCGCGTTCTCCACGAATCCACCCGCGGCCGTGCTAGCCGTGTGCGTGCCGTGCCCGTCATCATCTAGTGGTGTTGTTTGTGAGGCGTTGGCTGCGAGATTGAATGATCTCGCGCCAATGAGTTTGTTGTTGCACTGGGTGGCCTCAAACTCGCACTTACCCTTCCATTCAGCAGGTGGAGGAGGCAATCCTTCACCGCTGAAGGAAGGGTGAGTGGGGAGAATCCCGGTGTCAAGGACACCAATAATAACTCCCTTACCAAAATTTGATTGCCTCCACACTCCACTCTCTTGGTGCAATCCAAGAAAGTTGGGAGAGTGGGTGGTGAATGGTCGGTACGTTCTTTCTGGACGTGCCGATATGAAACCATCCTTTCCCTTCATCTCTTCGACTTCTTCAGCAGTCAGTCTTGCTGAGAAGCCGCTGATGACACTCTGGTATGAGTAGATCAGCGGCCCGTGTTCAGCAGAGGAATCTTCCTCTGCTGTCCTAAAAGGAAGAAATGACTTGTGGTAGTTCTTCGTGTCTTCGGAGAGAGAGTGAATGTTGCTCTCTAGCTTCTTCACATGGACAATGTATGTTTTCAGCTCAATTTTTTCGGGTTTGGAGGGAAATTCTCCGCCGTGGGAGAACACGAAGAAGAGAGAAAATACCAGAATAAGAACACAGAATAGCTCACGCAGAGACATGATCATGACTAGAATTCTGATTCTGCGTGCTTTGTTAAGTTTTTAAAGTCCAATTATATTTATAGAAAATTGGGAGAAGGAAAGGCCGGCGGCATCATGTTGTCACAAATATATTTAGATATTCTGATGAATTTGAATTGTTAAAAAGAGTTTAATTGATAAGTTGATGCTATATGCTACCAAAGCGGCAGAGGAATATATGCTGATAGTATATGCTGACAAAGGGTGAAGAAGCTGATCATTTTGAAATTCTGATGCTTCAACAGGTTAAATTCTGGCTGTTGCTAATAATATTTCATCTCGTATTCAAGACGTAATGATGATGTTTTGGGCCAAATATATTCAACTTTGGTCCATTATGCATATTAAATGTCCTTAATTTCAAAAGTCAAAATATATATCCTTCATCCATTTTTAAATGGGTGTCATTATGAATAAATGCATATATATTAATAAAATAATTAAATTACATTATACATTTTTATGTGAATTCATTAAATGAGTCAAATACAGATGTCTAAATGTTTTAAATGATGACAAATATAAAAAAAATGTGATTTTTTTACTTCGATTGAACCAAGCTAAATACACTGATATTCGAGCTTTGGCTCATTAAGGAATATTTGAGCTCGAGCTCCATTCGTGCTTTTTTCTTCTTGCTCGTGAAATTCTACAAAATTTACTAATCTAACATGAGTTTGAATGTTTGAAAAAAATTAGTTTAATTTACATATTCGAGCTCAAGCTAAAAACAAATACTAATTTAATTTACTAGTTTGAAATATTTATTATATTTATGAACCTATTCGTGAACATGTTAGATTAAGTTCGAGCTCGAATATGTTCTCAAGCTAGCCAAGTTAAATACTACTTTGTTCGAGCCCAACTCGATAATTTTATCGAGCTCGATTCGAGACTCAAACTCAGCTCATTTAGATAATGAACGAGCTTCGAATGAACTTTTTTCGAGTCGAACTTTAAATAGCTCGTGAGCGGCTTTATTAGTTTACACCCCTAAGAATGACACTCTTTGTAAAATAAAACATAAGTGTTATAATGACGATACTTATTCAAAAACGGAGAGGGTGTTAATTATCTTTTCTTATTTTTGCGAACATGTCATTAGATCCACTATCTGGTATCAAATTATTGACAAAGTACGCACAAGTCCAGCTTTTAAAATGACTTGAAAAATCATATCATATATTGTCAGCAATTTGGCACTTAAAATTGGATCATATGATATGAAAAATCTCAATCCGTGCAAAATGTGTTTTAATGATATTGCATGCAAGTGTTCTTGAATATGGCAGGAACAAAAACAAAAACAATAAATAAAATACAGTAAAAGAACACACGAGATTGATAACCCAGTTCGGTTAATCAACATACTCTGGGGGACTTCGTCCAAACTTGAAGATTCGTTCACTACTCCTTCATGAAGTGTATTGAGGAACTTACACATACAGGACTCCCTTCTTATGTCGCTCGTTCTTCTTCACGAACTCTTTCACCGAATGAAAGCTGTGAGATCCCCTCACAACCGTGACACTAGACTCCCTCTAGCTACCCACGCATGACTTCAACTAATTATAATCTCTTCCGAGATTGCGTACAAAAAGGATTAAATCAACTCTTCACGTGTTTCACTCAAAAACATTAAATACTAGACTATCACGTTGAACAGTTTAGGGAACAACTTCTAGCTATTACAATAATCACAAACTGGACAACTTTCAAATAATAAACTCAGAGAATCAATATATGTGCGCCACCGATTACTAATTGAATCGGCCTTCTTATAGTTTCACTTCCTTGTTGCCTTGATCATCAATCTTCGCCAACATGGTAAGTGATTTAGAGTTTGTGATTCTTTCCATATTGGTGTAAATACCTTCCATGATATTGAGGGCCTAAATCAGCACGCCATCTACTCCAAAAAGGCAGTCAAATGATCAGATCTTGACTTCCCAAACTCGTTCAGACAAGATCATCTTGACATGGAAACTGCCATAAATATCTCTGTTTGGGAATGTATTTGGAACATCAGAGGGAACAGTTCATCAACTGTTCATTAACTTGCACAGCGGAATCAACACATTACTTCAAGCACATCTCCTCAAACACTTCGTCGAACATGAATCGCCTAAACAAACTTAGTGCTACACAATGTCACTAACATGACATTTTAGCAAAAATGTAGATATGTTTGATATATTTTAGGTAAAACAGACTAAAGTTCAGGATGTAATTAAGTATATATTGGACTGTTGCTTTGCTATAGTATACGTATGTTGTGTGCGATCATGACATAGAAGGCAATAAAATCTTTATGAGGTGGTTTTCAATTTTCGTTATAGTATCTGTTAATAGTTTTTGATCACTATGATAGGGAATAATTTATGTATATATATACAACAAGTTGCAGGTAATGATATAATAAGAATCCTTAGCTGATAGTATCACAAAATGTCAAAGAAAAAAAAGGGAAACATTTTGAATAAAGCTGGAGCAAGATTCCACATTTTGAGTGATGACAACTGCAAGATCTGGAAAACAAATTCCAAATATATGCAGAAGACTTGGTCGTTTGCACACTCAGTTTGAATATATATATATATATATACACACACATTACACACACACACACACACACACATATATATATATATATATATATATATATATTACGACGTACATCATGCAAAAAATAATACGCCTATGTTGACAATGTGCACAAATGAAATAAAATATGAAACATTTTTATCATATAATTAACGTTGTTATTTCGTGGGTGTGCTTTGGATGTACTTTGACACCTTAATTTCGTTTTAATCCTAATTAAGTTCCTCACTTCACCATTTTGGTTATCTTAGCTCAAGAAAAAGTGAATTAGATACACTTAGAGTACCATGTCGTATTTATTTTTTTTAATTTGCTAATTGTGATTTAATTTGCATATACAATATGAATGGATAAAATAGATTAGATCTTAACATACAAAATAAAGGAGGGAAGAAAGAAGAGGATTTCCATGTTTATTGATTTATTTAATTTAGAAACCGTAATATATATAGGTTATCTATGTATCCACGAACTCAACGATTAAGACTGTAAATTTATGATCAAAAAGATGAAAACTATCAATCAAGAGCTTCAAAAATCTTGCATTTTGATTGGTTTTTATTTTTTAATTATTTTTAATAAATTATTATTTAAACTTAATAGCTAATTAATAAATGATTTTGGCGTTGAAATTTAATATAAAATTAATTAAAAAATAAAATCAAAATATATTATATTTGGAGTCCTAAATTCATAATTTATCATCTTTCAGGTCTTTGATTGATAGCGCTATACTAACCTTTCAACTTTAGGTTCTAACTTAATAAATAATCTATATTTGGAGTCCTTTTCCTAAAAAAAAAAAAAAAAAAATCTATATTTGGAGTCCTAAAACTAAATTTAATTATTTATTTCAATTTCCCCCTAATGCATAAATTCCTTCAACGACACATGCGAAGCATGAGCACATGCATCCACACTATCATGCCTGATTAAATTTTTTCAATGGTTCTAATTTTAGGTATATTAAATGTAGAATCGACATTTTTCATTAATTGAGTTCTCAAATATTCTAATACAAGGAAGCATACATGCAAAATTGAGACTTTCGTGGTAAAAAAGAATATATAATTCATATAAGCAAAGTATTAATTAAACTCGTATAAGTCAAGTAGTAGAGATGATACCTTTCAGACTACGCGTACTACGCATTTTAGTGTTATGAGTGATATATTTTTGACGATTTTTTTTGAACATACGGGCCGTTCGGGTTGGATAGACCCGTGGCCCGCTCGTTGGATGGGTTGACTTACGTCCTACAGGAGTGTTTGCATTGTAAAAATAGTCCTACAAAATCCAAAGTAATAAGAAATTTTATTTACTCTTTCGTCTCATTTATATAGACTTTTTCCTTTTTTTGGATGTGCCAATATATAGGCCGATTTCTATATATATTTAGTTCATTTACTAACATGTATTCCGATTTAATATGTTTACATCATTTAATATACTTACATTAAGCATTCATTCATTGTCAAAGAAATAAATATGTGCATACTAGTAAGATTACTTGTTTAATATAATTTTTTTTTCCAATAATTTTCTTAATCTAAATGAAAAATCCAATCAACATATATGAATGGGACGGAGGAAGTATTTATATATTCATATTTTACCAGAAACATTGAAATTTGTGGGTTTTCTGCAACAGGTCCTAAAATTTTGACATCAAATAATGTTTTATTGTATTTGTATTGAGTATTAATTAATACCGTCTTATATAGTGCTTATAAATTTTGTCTTTTATAATATTATTATCCCACATGTTACATGTATGAAATAATTTTTTATTTCATAAATTATGTGGATTAATGATAATATTATAATTAAAGTTTAGCCAAAATTTGCAATAGAAAAATTGGGGGCTAAGCGTGCAATGGAATTTTTTAGGGAAAAAAAGCAACATAAATGGAGAATATACTTATCTCGTTGATTCTTTCATCCTCACCATGAAAACGTTGATATTTTGCATCAGTTTTCGACACATAATAATATATGTAATTCATTTAACATTTCATTATAATTATTAAAACAAATTTATTTGAATTAATATAAAATAAAAAATTTATAAAATTTTTAATCTAATTTAATTTCATAATAGAATATTCCTTCCGCAAATGATCAATTAATGTAATTTTATCTATTTTGGTATTTTTATGTAGTTTTTATTGTTGTTGTAATTTTCTCTAATTTAATTTTGTGTACAACATTTGCATTTGATTAAATCTATCACATATAACAAATTGTAATATTAATTTACAACATATTTTTTAAAATATAAAATATATTAGAAACAATATAAATAAAATGAAAAAACAAAATTCTAATTTAAAAACAACATAAAGAATTGAAAAAAAAAAAATTCAGAGGTATCTGTAACAAGTGACTCGATCTATTGTTTTATATTTAAAGACATAAATCCACACCATCTCTAACAAAGTAATTCCTTCATTTTTAATTTGATAATGCACACTACACATAGAAAAAGGACACAAATTACAAAGCTTTTTTCTTTTCTATGTGTAGTATGTATTATCAAATTAAAAATGAATATGAATCACAATGAAATTTCATGTCTTGTTGAAAGACAACAGCTTTCAGAGTAGTAACACGTAGAAACAAAGAAAACTCAACCACTTTGGATGAAAAATCACCGAAGCAAAACATGAAGAAGAATGAAGACATGTTTTATTTTGGAAGTTCGCCATTGGCACAGAGAGAGAGAGAGAGAGAGCTCATTGAAAAATATGGAATAATGCCCTACATTTATAACAAAAGAATCATAGTCTCTTACATTAGCTAGTTACACTAGATTTTCAAATTTTGAGATGCGTGTTGAAGAAGATGACAAAAACTGTCTGAAAAGGAGAAAGAAAGCCCCCATGCATGCATTAACCGTCGAATAACAGCTAGCCTTTTTATAGAGTTAGTGAAATATCCATTAAATATTGCTGTGGTCTGAAATTATGTTCTCTTCTCTCTCCAAAGCAATTCAATGTTCCGTGAGAAGTATGCAGCTTTTCTGTCTTTTGTATTTTTACTTCTTCTATTTTTATATTTAATTTAGGTAATGTAGGGTATAAGGCTCCCGGAGGTGTAGATCTGTCCGTACGTCCATCAAGGGACAGAGAATCAAGCAAGGAAGGTCGCAGCAAGGCTCAGAGTTTCTTGATGCCAAAGACTTCTCCAAACAGTGACCAATGCACACCGAGATCGGAAAGGCGAGAAAGGCAGACCACACACAACCCTCACAACGGCTCAAACTTCCGGAGAGCCCACGACTGACCTCTACTATCCCAAGCTACTCGCATGAGGAGACCACGTAGGAATCCAGACGAATTGGGACCGTAAGCAGCGGGTCAGTAAGAGCACAAAGCTCTCAAGCCAAGGCTTGATTCAAGGGATCGCAAGAAGCAGAGAAGAAGAACACTCAGAGAGAGAGAGATAGAGTGTTTGAATGTCGATGGTGAGTGAATAGTGAAGTCCCAGGCTTCTTTTAATGAAGCAAAGGGTAGCCGAAGAGACGCGAGGGAATCAGTAAATGGGCGGCTAGTCAACGGGCCAAATAAATGAGGGGAGATGGGCCAACAGTAATTGGGCCTCAACAATGGGCCAAAAAATACACAACAGGTAAGATATGTTTTGCAGATTTTTGAGTTGTGATATTTCTCGGCTTTATTGAATTTATCGTGAAGCAACTTTATTGGATGCGGCTTCTAGTTCTATGAAATTAAAAAATCCGACCTCGGTTAGTGAAATGTTGCAACACTGGGCCTTGTTTATTTTTATTTTCAAATGAAATTTTTTCACTTTACACTGTTCAAAATACCGAAAACACATAATTGTTGTAAATAA
Organism: Perilla frutescens; assembly: GCA_026008535.1. Taxonomy (NCBI): domain Eukaryota; kingdom Viridiplantae; phylum Streptophyta; class Magnoliopsida; order Lamiales; family Lamiaceae; genus Perilla; species Perilla frutescens. The sequence continues at coordinate 5,206,783 of BRKX01000001.1, forward strand.
TTATTGTGGATATTATTACTTGACTTTACATATATATGCTAGTCTTTTAGTATTCCATTTCAATATTATACAGTAAGTACATTATAAGGTTTGAATGTTGGATTTAATCATATAAACACAAAAGTTTATCAACTCAAATTAAATTCTCAATCATGAAATCTCTATGTTGATGTAATACCCCAAAAACATTTAGTTGGACCTAATTAAGGTTTGGGCCAAATCAACTAAATTTATAGAATTATTTAGTAATGGGCCAATCTAGCCTAAATGGATTGGGTTTGGATTAATAAAACGGGCCCAGTTCTAAGATATTCCTAACTTTGGGCCTTTAAGCCCAATTTATTAAAAAAAAAATATAAATGCATCTAAAATCAAAGGAAATTCACTTTCTTCTTCATTTTCAAAAGGTGATCTCCTATTTTCTTTCTTCTTCTGTTTTGAGCGATTTCCGGCAAGGTGGTCGGAGGCGGAGTGCCGCCGAGCGTTGCCGCCGGAAATTTTTTAATTCCGGTCAAATTTTTCTAAAAATCCCAATTTTCGACACCTTTAAGTTTTTAAATGTTTTAGAGCATGTTTGGTAGGGAGATGAAGGCTGTAAAGGTCAGAAAAATGGCACCATTGCTGCAAGTCGGTGTTTTTCCGGTGGCCGGATTTAACATGCAATCACACCATCAAGCTTCTCTCTTCTTCCTCTATCTATTTCCTCATTTTATTTTAAAGTTGTAAGATGTTTTGAAGGGTAAAACTCGCGTTTAAATTCCTGAAATTTCTAAAATTTGAAGAATCTCTACCTCTCCATAGTTATCTGGGTTTTGTGTTTTATTTTGAGGTGTTGATCGACTTTTTGAGAGGGCAGAGGGAAGAGTTTTGTTTGTCATTTATTTTCCTTATAAGGTTGTTACATGTGTACAGTAAGAAAAGGTTTAATTGTTTCTTTTTGGAAATAAAGCAATAAATTGATAAATAAGCTTGTGCATGTGTGTGCAGTAAACGAAAGGGGGTTTTAAGGAAGACAAATTTTTATTATTATTATTATTTTTACAAAGAGTATAGAGCAGTAGAGAGAGAAAGCATTGTTTGGTTTTAAAAATGATGATATTTGTATATATACATATGCATGTGTACATCTTTCTGAGGTGAGAGAAAATCATTAATGGGTTTGTCTAAATTAAATGATGGTATCTATTTCCACTACAAGAAAATCGCTGATACACCACCCTTGATTAACCACGGTTTTGACGTAAAACTGTGGTTACGGAGCCAATAACCACGGTTTTCCCAAAAATGGTGGTGTATGAGCGCATTTTCCAGGAAAAAATACCACAGTTTTAAAGAGTCTGTGGTCTGTATTCATGCATACACCACCGTTATTAATTAACAGTGGTGTATGTGCATTTTTTTTATTAAATACAATTATTCAATATTTTAGAAAAATTTAAAATGAAAGAGAACGATGGGGATCAATTGAAAACTACTCAAATCTCTGAAATTCAACTTGCACGCCTCTCTCTTTTCCCTCGATCTCAAATTCTCCTCTTTCCTGCCATCTCTCCCCTGCTGCCGTCTGCTCTCCCCTTTCCTCCCCAAATGAACGAACACACTGAAGCCCTACCCGCCGCCGCCTCGTCTACAAACTCACCATCTCTACCCGCCGTCTCCCGCCTGCTGCCTCATCTCCATTTTTTGATGATCTCCACTTGTGACCTTCGTCCTCTGAAATCAACACGCAAGGTCCACGGCTGCTTCGCCCTCAACAAGGCGGACCTCGAGAAGCAGACCGAGAAATCGACCAAGTTCTCATCCCTCAAGATTGAGATTCACCGGCGGAGCGGTCGAGGCAGTGCCGGCTGCGGCTTCGTCAGCGGAGGGAAGCTGGTCGGCTGCGCGGTGGTGCAGTTGGATTTGAAGGGCATTCTCGAGAATATGGGCAAGTGTGTCATCCAAAACGGGTGGGTATTGCTTGGTGGGTTGGACGTCAAGCTGCATTTGAATGTGCGGGCCGAGCTCGACCCGAGATTTGTGTTTTTTTTTATGGAGAGCCCGAGTGTAGACCGCAGGTTTTTCAGGTCAATGGGAATGTGAAGCAGCTGGTTTTTACTTGCAAATTCGGTTTCAGGAATTCTGGGGAGCGGATCTTGAGATCGAGGTGAATTTCTTGATTTGGTTTTATTCAATTTCAATTATACGAATTCATTAATTCTGGATTTACTTAGATATTATGTTGTAGTATAAATTTATGATACATTCTATGATTGAAATACTAGGAATTTAGTCCTGTTCGAAACTGTGGGCTGGCCTAATAGTTCATAAATTCATTAGGAATTTCCAGCCAGTTTTGAGTTTTTTATTTGCTCATTGATTGGGGAGAAAATCTTTCTCATAAGGAAAGATAATTCTTATCTTTTTTGTTGATTATTTAAAAATGTTAGTTTTGAATTTGTTTGAAGATATATACTAGTAATAAAAATCTTAGATGGATTTTTATTGCCCTTCTTGCTTTTGATAGCTATTACAGCAGCAGTTGAGGGTGTGGAACATCAATTCGGGAACAATTTCTCTGGTGAGTTCATGCTTCTTATCAATGTTTATCTGCTGTAAATATTGGTTTCATATCGAGAAGATATGTTGTTGGCATTCAAATAAAGAAAAGATTTGTGCTGGAGGGTTTCTGTCTCCTTAAATTCTTTTTTCCTTCTATGTATCATCTATACTGTAAATTTAATTATTATTTTTTTCAGGGAAAAGTTTTCTCAGATTCTGAGTCAATACAAGCAAGAGCTGAGGCTGTCATGCTTCTTAAGTAGTTGGATTTTCTGGTTTGTACCTAAAGCTTTTGTTTCTCAATAAAAAAGTATTCGGATTTCTAACACGATATATGTTGTGCATTATACACTTAGCAAACAAAGTAGGCCTTTCTGGGAATTTACTGCATTAATATTTGGTTTGTGGTCATGTGGCAAAAGTATATGAATGTTCTATGCTAGGCTGCTTACGATGTCTTATGCTAATTGTTTTTACCATTTGTTGAATAGGTTGAAAATCTGAAGGTTAAATTGTTTGAGAAGTTGGAGCAGTTTCTTGTGGACCTCGATCTGGAATATAAGGATTTAGCAAGTGTGCCCATTAAGGTTGATGAGTCTACTAACCAGGGATCTGCTCCAGATTCTGCTTCTACTACTACACATGAGGTGAGAGGAATTAGTGACTGTGAGTTTGTTTACCCAAGTTTTGAACATAGATGATTCTGGGGCAGTTGGGTGGACAATTGCATGATTCATATAGATCTTATATGGGCACCTGTAGCTGCACTCAAATCAGTCAGAGAAATTGAATATGCACTGTTCTTGAAAGTTTGTTCTTCAGCAGAGGTTCTTGAATCCTTTTCAACTGCTCTCAGAAGTTTAGATACTGAAGAGTTGTTCATAAAGTGCTGTTCTTAGATATGTTAGGCTTCAAGTATCATCATAAAGTGTCGTTTTTAGACATGTTAGGCTTCAATTATCATAATAAAGTGTTGTTCTTAGTATGTTAGGCTTCACGTATCATCATTAATTGTCATTCTTAGATATGCTAGACTTCAAGTATCACCATTTAGATGACAAAGTATTGCTTATTTTCAGGCCTCGATTCATGAATTTGCGGAAGCTGTTCGGGCTTATAAAGTTATATTCTTGCATTCAGAACCACAACTATCTAATCTCGGACAAGACCTTGTTAAGAAGTATGGCTGCGTTTGTAACTATTTTGTTATGATACATTTTTTGTGTTATAAAATTGTGTTAAAGATCTCATATTTGCTACTTTATGTTCAAACATCAGGCACTTTAAAGTTATTCATCAACAAATCATGAAGCAAGTTCGTTCTGTAGATCTTCTGGAAATGCTTCGTAAGTAACATAATCCACAATATATCATTATTGATTGTGGACGTCACCCTTTCATTCTTTGTTTTTGCTTGAATTTGCAGCATGATTTATCTGGTTCTTAATAGCATTACTCTGGGTGGTAGAATTGTAGCACTAATGGTACCCTGGGTGTGGCTTTAAGAATTCTTTCACGACTATGAAGCCATACGAGATCATGATATATTCTAAGAAGCTGGACATATTTCAAATATGCTTGAGTATGAAGTGTCATTTATGGTGACTTGGTGAAGATATAGACCTGTAATGTTTGAAGGAAGTAACCATCATGTGTTTGTTACAGCACTAAGCTTCCTGCGATAATCATTTGTTGGAATCTGTAACTGCTTATGCAATATCTGAATCAGTTGGCCACCTACCTCCCGGAGGCTAAGACAATAGGTGGAATGAATATAGGTTGATTACTGGTTACTGGTTTGCTTTTGATATGGTCATTGTCATCTTATGGCATAGACATAAAAGACATAATATAAAGTTTTTGGTGGTTATATCAATACTTTTACTTAATTATCCTTGGTGGACGATATGAGATCTACTGCTTTTTTTGTCCATTTTTTTAATTGATCATTTACCATAAGCATGGATGAATAAGTTTTATACCTTTTGATGACATCTACAGAAGTCTGTCATTTTCTTTCGTAATTTATTATATAACCAATGGTTACTATTTTTGCTTTGGAGGTAGCAACATTTTTGCTAATGTACATTATATAAGAGCAAATTCTCCCTACAGCTATCTATCTGCATTGCATTGTTAATTACATTGTGCTATGATCGATAAACTAATAATTACATTGTTTATTCATCATGTCATGCCCGTGATGCTGTCAAAGATTATATCTCCAGCACATTTAGTCAGCTTTTGATAAATATCTCAGGTTTGTGCCATGTCTTGATATATTCTAAATCTCGTTCAATTGCTGAGAAATATTTGAACCTTTTCATGTATCATAATATATGTGTGAGTGTGTTTTGAATTTGAAATAAGCTACATCTGTATCAGACAGTTATTACATATGGTTCAAAATTCTTTTTCACTGCTTGCTGTGAAAATATAAATTTCTTGATTGAATAAAATTTGAAAATTACTTATTGTGCTACCTTAAAGACTTTGCTAGTTTTTGAGATTATGTACATGTCAAATTTTAGTGATGGGTTCTCATTGTCACTTCTTTTCATCTAGTATTCTCAAGAAATGTGGATAGTATTCTCAAGAAATGGTGTGGTTAGGACTCCCACCTTAAGTGCGGATAGTTTGTTTGTCTCATTTGCCAGTTTGGTTTCTTTAGGTTCAATCCAGTCATTGTGGTTCTAATTTAGTTTGTATCTGTAATTTATCTATGTGTGGACACGAATTAGAAACCCTCAAGCCGAATTGTGATAATCACATGTGAATGTATAAATTGCTTTGTAATGACTTGGCATGTAACTAATAAAAAGGGTAACCGATAGGCTATCTGTAGTATTAGAAGATAGGTAGATTTATAAGTCAATGGTAATAGAGTACCAAATGAATGGATATTGGAGACTATAAAACTGATTAATCTGTCTCTGGCTAGCAACAAGCCTACATTCATTAATTTATGTACATCGAATTATCTCATGACATTGTTGTTTTGTGATTTTATTAATTTGGTATATGTAATTGTATATAGTGCTTTAGGTTAATATATCCCGTAATTATTTTATGATTTTAAGGTCTTGTAATTAATTACTTGTCTTTTGACATGTTGCAGGTTATTGTGAGCTAATAATCTCTCCTTTATTTCTTCAATATATCATTGGAGCTAGCTATTGGAACTAGTAAGATCTTTGTAATAGAACTTTGGATTTGTTTAGTAGTTTTTTTAACAAGCAATAGGGATATTGTATTTTAGATGAGATTTTGTATTTTGAATGAGATTTTGTATTTTAGATGATTATCATTTCTATAAAATATTTTTTAGTTTGGGATTATACATGCTAGACAACAATTTTATCAATGGATTTAAAAACAAAATAATAAAATAATAAAATAAAATAAAAAATAAAAATATACCACGGTTTTAATGGTGAACCGTGGTAAATTTACCATGGTTTTATCGAAACTGTTGTAATTTTACCACGGTTTTTTAAGAAAATCGTGGTAATTTTACCACGGTTTTATAAAATTCGTGGTAAAATTACCACGCTTATACTTAAACCGTGGTAAAATTACCACTTTTTTTTGTAACTGTCGTAAATTTACCACGGTTTTTCGTAAATTAACCACGATTTTTTAAAAACCGTGGTAAAATTACCACGATAAATAACCGTGGTGCATGCCACCGTCGTAAATTAACCACGGTTTTTTTAAAACCGTGGTAATTTTACCACGGTGATTACCCATGGTGTATGAGCGTGTGCATAGACGACGCCCACCTAGACCACGGTTGGATTTTGTCATACACCACGGTTATTACCCGTGGTGTATGAACGATTTTCTTGTAGTGTTCTGTGGTGAGTTACAAAGCAAAAGTAGAGTGTACAATTGATAGATAAAGCAAATATTTGATTTTGTTGTATGTGAAAAGTTGATGAGATGTGAGAGAGAGACTTTGACATAAAATTACCACTTTTGGCCTATGTGTAGAAAGAGAGATGGTGGGTTGACTTGGAAATTAAAGATGTGGGTGTGTGAGACGTGGGTTTTTGAAAGGAAAAGGGAAGGAAATTGTTCTTTATTAAATGTTTGAGAAAAGTAATTGAGTAGGGTATACATTTTGTATAGAATGTGTACTGTTCCTTTTCTTTTTGCTTCTGTTTAAAAGGCTCTACGTCTTGTTTCAATTATATGAAACAGTAAATAAAATGCTAAGGAAATTGAAATTATTAAATGTATTCTAAAAAAAATAATAGAAAACAACAATTTAATTATGAAGCAAATTAAATTGATTTCCATTTCTAAAATATTTTATTATTGATTAAAATCTCAAATGGACCTTCTCGATTATTTTATATCCATGTAACACTTAAGTAAACCATTTCGGCCCAAAACCTTGGAGAGCTCGTTCTTAGGCCCAAATCTAATTATGATATAATTTGAGGTCTAGCATGATTATAATGGTATATTTACCCTTTTTGTAGGCCCAAACCCGAGATCTCAAGCATAGGAGGATCGTCAGGATAGTTGAATAAAGCTACAGCTATATACTAGCTACAAGGTGGGTTTTGCTACCAAAACCTTTATAAGCATGTTTTAAATGTTTTCGTCTATGCTAAATGAATTGAGTTTTTACTCAACATGAATAAAATGTTTACGCTCTTCGTGGATATGATTGACCTGCATGATGAATTCAGGCATTGTCAATTTTATTGAAATATAGTTATGTGATCACATAGGGTCAGTCTCCACGCATGATTAATTGAGCGCATGGATCTCAGATGAATGATAAATTGTTTGGCCAAATGAGATGAAAAATGTTATATGTTCTTGGACGAATAAGATAAGCATGCCCACTGAGTGTTTTCTGGCACTCAGCCCACGTGTCAAAATATTTTTCAGGTACGAAGTGATGGTGGCTGCTGACGTGGACACGCGATTTTTGTTTATTTTGGACTGTGTCGATTAAGTGTACCTTGTATTTTGAATATTGACTACGGTCAATATTAGAATATGTCATGCTTCCGTCTACTATCTTGGATTGTTATGATTTATGTTAAAACCTTATTTTATTCCGCTGCTATTTTGGACTTTGAAAATGGTATGTTTTCAACATTGACTAGTCAAAAGTTTGAACTCACGTGTGATAGGTCGTTTGAATAGTCTTCTCAAGCTATGATTGGTTGATTTTAAAGTTTGGGGATACATATTTTCTCAAAATAAATAATTTTAAAAGAATTTTGGAGATTTATTTTATCTTTTTGTTAGCATCTTGATTTTACGGAATCGGGGTGTTATAGTTGAAATCACCAAAATATAAAATCATAAATTTTGTGTGAATTTTTTTAGTGTTACGGTTGATATTGATTTTAACAACTTTTTTCTTTATTTTATTTTTCTGGCCGATACTTTTTACTGATATAAATGATGCTTTTGAATTTTTGAGTGATACTTTTTAGTGTTACGAATGATACTGATTTTGACAGATTTATTGGTCAACACATGTTGACCGTCTAATGTGCACCTAGTGTACACAAAACCTGCCCATCTAAAATTTCCTCCCCTCCTATTTTCTTGCCCCCTTTCTCTTGTTTCTTTCCCCAAACTACAAAATTACATAATGATTGAAATTTTATTGTTGATCCAACTTGTTCAACAACATCTATTACAAGATCTACCGAAATAGGGAGAAAGAAAACTAAAAACTCTAGCTGAGATCACCACATACTCATGACAAGTTGACAACCATTTATTTTTTTATAGTCTTGACCAATAAAATTAGCAACAGTAATCTTTGCGATTTCATATGATCAAGTTTTATTTTCCTTTTACTTTCTTCATAATAACACAAGCCTTCTTTTTTAATATAGAGAAATCGAACTGAAAAAATATATATATATCAAATCATCAAAATGGTCTTTATTCTTCCTTTACCAGCAAGGAATGAAAAAAAAAAGGGAAAATTTTGGTAATCAGCTTGCAGGCGACATGCACAGTGATGGTATCATCACTACAATACGTTAAACCCTAAACCAGTTTGATGGAAATCGGAGTTCTGACGGCGCGCTTTGCCGACTGCCAGATCAAGGCTCCTTGAATGTATGTGAGATTGGTAGGTTCAGGAGTTCTGTAAAAGCTTATCTGATACGTCTTCGTCTCGTTCACTTCGCCAAACCAGAGTTCAGCCGGCCCTACACTTATGCCGATCGGGGCGGGGCCGTAAAACGCGATCACCGACTCATACCTCGAGTTCGCCTCTCCTACATTCGTCACCGTCCTCGTGAACGACTGCGACGCCGATCCGAGCTCGAATGCGAACGACGGGTAGTTCAGCTGCGCTTCCGGTATGCTTGTAACGCTCGCGCAAGTCACCGGCTGCTGCACGATCGTCTGCACTTCCTCATCCGTGTAATTCAAACCGCACAAGTAAGGAATGTAATCCGCCGGCTGCAGGTCGTAAATAAGGCCGGGGTCGTTCGCACTCGCCGGGTTAACATGCCCTGCGCCTATGGCGAAGATGTCGGCAGTCAGGTGTCTCTGGTCGACGATGGACCCATTGCCGAGATTCGTCTGTGTCGCGGTTGTCATGATCGCGGATTTGATCGCGGCGGGGGACCAATCAGGGTGAGCGCTCTTGATCAACGCCGCGATTCCGCTGAGGTGAGGGCACGACATTGAGGTGCCGGAGATCATGTTGAACGGCGCTATCTCGTTTGTGTAGTTGTCTACCGATTCCGGCCACGCCGCTAGAATGCTGACGCCGGGGCCGATGATGTCGGGCTTCAAGATTCCCGGGCTTGCGAAACTAGGCCCTCTTGAAGAGAACGACGCCACTGATGGAGCTAGTGGATTGCCTATTACTGTCCCGTTGAAGACGATGGCTGCCGTCGGGGATGCGGAGGAGTTTATGTAGGCTCTGATCTTGGTTCCGGCGTCGAAGCTCACGTGCGTGGCGGGGAGGACGTGAGGATCGGCTATGGTGTCGTAGGCATCTAGCTCGTCGTTCATTAAAATCATGGCGGCGCCGCCAGCATCTTTCACCGTCTGCCCTTTCGCGATTCTTGCGATGCCACCTCCTCTCTCACACAGCACAACTTTTCCCTTGACATCAATGTTGTCTAATGCGCCGGGACCGCATAACGCCGCCGTCTCATTACCGCCGGCGCCGGCGTCAACAAGAGGCAGGAGATCAGAGGTGAAATTTGTGGGCTGGTAAAGTGACTCGCCATTGTAAATGAACATGTTTCCTAGCGCTGCTGAAGCCACTATATTTCTGTCGATCGTGCTAGCACCAACTGTGAGAATCCATGGAGCTTCGTTCGAGCATGTGGAGCTAATCGGCCCCGAATTTCCGGCCGAAGCGCTGACGAAGATGCCCTTCTGGATAGCTGCGAATGCACCGACAGCAATGCCATCGGCGAAGAAGTCGGTAGAAGGTCCACCGAGAGAAAGGGAGAGCACGTCGACGCCGTCGTCAATGGCGGCGTCCATCGCCGCTAGTATGTCAGTCTCAGCACAGCCTTCGGCTGAACAAACTTTGTACATGGCTAGATAGGCTCGTGGCGCCATGCCCACGGCCGTGCCATTAGCCTGACCAAAAACGTTGGCTCCTTGAACGAAGTTACCCGCAGCCGTGCTCGAAGTGTGAGTGCCGTGGCCTTCGTCGTCGACTGGTGGCCCCGGAGCAGCACTGACGAAATTCCTTGCACCGATGAGCTTGTTGTTACAGGCGGTGCTGTTGAATTCGCACTTCCCTTTCCATTTTGCAGGCGGCGGAGGCATGTCCGTGTCGTCAAAAGAGAGATGGCCCGGAGTAATTCCGGTGTCCAAAACTCCGAGGATTACACCTTCACCATAGTTTGTTGAGTTCCAAACTCCAAAGTTCTGGTATAGCCCCAAGAAATTAGGGCTGTGAGTGGTGTGAAGAGACATTTTTTTCTGTGGCCTAGCTTTAACAAATCCATCAATTTTCTCCATTTCTTTCACTTCTTCTGCAGACAGCTTCGCCGCAAAGCCACTGGCAACATGGCGGTATGAGTGAACTAATCTTCCGGAACCGGCCGCCTCCTCGTCTGCTGCGGATTCCGGCAGGAAGGACTGGTACCAGCTCTTCCGATCATCTGAATCAACCAAAACTCGGCCCTTGGGCAAGTTTACATGGACGATGTAGGTTTCTAAGCTACTCTTTGGTAAATTTTCCTCAGCTGTAACTGGGAAAGAAAGCAGCGTGAAGATGATGAACATACACATGATCGGAGCCATTTTTGGGATTGATCTAAACTTGCTATTTGCCATGTGTATTGTTGAAGAATTTGTTCCTTGCATTATCAGTTATATATAAGCAATCACACACACACAATCAAGATTGTGATTTCCGCCGGATGATCTTTGCAAGGCCGGAGATTAAGCGAAGATGATCGATTATTCCAAAGTTGATTTGCAATTCACCAACTGTTATTTGGAATTATTCGCGGGAAACTAGATGAACAAGATGTTGAAGGTATCTTTTGTAAATGATTGCATCCTAAAATTCACTTCCTCTGTCCAAACCCGCCGATTCTCCCGAGCACATCAGGTGGTCAACTCGCGTTACACAGTTAAGCCGTGGAAAACAGTCAAAACATGTGATACTTTGTAAGGACATAGGTGATTTTTTTGAATTTTGAATGATATTTTTTAGTGTTACGATTGATATTGATTTTGACGGATTTTTTTTTCCGGATACTTTTAAAGAATACATGTGATACTTTGTGTTTTTGAGTGATACTTTTTAGTGTTACGATTAATACTGATATTTTATAATTTTTTTACGGGTTGATCGGGTCAAACAAATTGGTGGAACAATATTACATCAAATTAATTTGTTGTTAAGTGCAATTATCTTAGAAAAATAACTAACCATTTTAGGAAAATAAATCACATGAACAAATACAATCTCGAATCCAAAATAGGATGGGGGTTCACATGTATGAAATTTCCTGTTACACTTTCTGTGTTACACTCCGTGTTATATTTTCAAATTATAAGTTTTTCTTATATTTTTTTCTTCAACTTTACTTTTTTTGTGATTTAGTTTAATTTTATGATTTTTTTAGGGTTCACCTCACCCAATTAGGGTTTATAATTATTTTTTAATATTTAATTTTCAATTTTCAATTAATAATCTATTATTATGGTTGATTTTTTTCAAAATTATGTTTTATAATTTTTTAATTCAATTTTTTTTTGTTGATAAATATTGACTATAATTATTTATGTTATAATTAATTTTTATTTTATAATAAATATTATTAAAATCATAAATTTGATAATGTAACACGGAGTGAAACACGAAAAAATGTAACAGAAAATTTCAAACCGTGTTCACATTACCTCATCATAGCTCTCAAAAGTAAATTTAGCAAGACTATGCGTTACTAAATTTGCTTTGCGATATGCTTCACAAATTCAAGGAATACAATATGCTAATTTTTTATAAATATATATAATATGGACTCGATTCAAATGGAGTTTATAATTGAAAAGGTAATCCATATACTGATCTTATTTAAGAAAGTAATAATATGGGCTCGATTCACATAATGTCAGTCGCACATATTTGTTTGATGAAGTTGGAAAATTATTTTTCTTATTGAAAAAGTAATCCATATATTGATCTTATCTTTAAATCTGTAATAGTGCAGTAAAATATTGAAATAAACAAACAATTTTAATGTAAAACATCACAAGAACGTAAATTAAACTTGCTCATAAATATTAAAGTTCATAAAATACAACATAATGAAGTATTTTGTTAGATAATGCGAATAGAAATCTAGCTCTATGAATGGTTTTCCAAGAAATATATATTTGAATTCTGAAGAATGAGTTTATGATGCATCGTCTATTTATTTAATATGGTATAGAGCATGAAGAGTCATTTTTATTTGTAAGTTCAAAATTTGAAGATATATTTATTACCCATAATATTTTTCTTTATTATATGTACCAGTATATCTCCCATGAAATAACATCACATTTTACCCCTACAAATATTCTTTTTAACTATAGTTTTGCGTCAGACTTTTTTTATGGCAGTTTTACCCACTTAATTTTTCTTTAATATATATGCAGACAGATAAAAAAATATGTAGATATATAGATAGATTTTTTTTAATTTAATTTAATTTTACAGTTATTATTTAGAAATATTTATTTTTTTAGTATTTAATTTTTAATTTTATTAATATAGTTAATTATTAATCTTCCATCATTTAAAGTAAATAAACTATTATGCACCTAGTTAATTATATGTATTATGTATTATTTAATTTTGGACGAAGACTTGGGTAAGGTCGCCAAACCGAAGCTACTGGCGCAACGGCCAAATGTTTGGTTTTTTTTTTTTTTGAAGTAGGTGCGTGTGATGCACTGCTGCACAAGTATATGAATGAACTTATTAGTATGTTATTTTTAAATTGTTTCACAAATGAATAACAATTTTCGCATATTAATACAATGTTTATTAACAGAATAGTGTACTATAAGTGCATGGTATTATTGTAATAATAAATCCTAATTATGAAAATCAAAATTCGGATGTAAGTGAGTGGTAGAATTAAAGTAGCAAAGTGATACTTTTAATACTTCAACGGATACTTTTTAATAGAATTAGTGATATATATATATATATATACACACACTTTTTTTAGGCGTGATTTTTTTTTTCCAAATTTTGGCGGGTCGGACCTAGTCCAACCTGCACGCGGCCCACCCATCTCATGATCATATGGGTCTATATTGGGCCATACATGATGTATGGGTGACTTTGCTATTTACAAATATAATATTGATCAATATGAATTTTGATTCGATTATTGACTCGTCTTACAGATTAAAACCTGTAAGATCGTCATATTTTTGCAATATTTAATGGATTACCAATTAATGTAAAGATTCATTTTCATTAACCAATGTTGCACTTTTTAGAAACTAAAAAAAGCAAAGTAAGAATAAGATACAGATGGAAATAAATGGTGCAAATCAAACATAAATATAAATTGGCAATGCAATACATATGCTCTGCCCACATCTTCCAAATCTGCCTTCACATCTTTTTTTTGCCCTTCAAATCACTGTACAATTCCAACAGAAACCAAGTTAGGTCAAAAGATCCGGAAAATTCATTCAAAAGAAAAGAAAACCCTAAATTTCGATAACTAATACTTTCATGAATTAGTAGAAACAAACGCAATTTATAACCAACAAGTCAAACTCAAAAGGCTATCAACTTATATACGTGTACCTATTAGTCGGGCAACTTGGTTCCCCTTCCCCACGAAAGAAGCGGAGCTGTCGGTTGACAGCTTCGAGCTCTTTCTCGACAGTCTTTACCTCAGCTTGAAGCTTTTTCTCCACTTGAAGGGAGCCATGAACTCGATCACGCAACCTCATTCTCGCTTCTAAAATGAGGGTTTCAACAGTGGTCGCCCTTTCATTTTCCTTTACCGAAGATAGTATATTTGTGAGATTGGGAATTCCAAAAACTTTATGAACACATTGGAAATCTTCAGTCCTGTGTAATGGAAAATAGGGGCCAAGATTGCACGTAGCGTCGCAGAAATCCTTAGCTAGGTGTTTGCATACAGCACATGGTCCAGCTGGGACATGTCCATTGTTGTTGCCGAAATTCATCTTTGAAGTTTTTTTTTTTTTTTGGATATTTTGAAAAAGAAATTAAAATGGAGTTTAATCGTGTGTGATTCACTTGATAGAAGAACATATATATTCATACTTATAGTGAAGATTTTGGCTACAAGATTTGATGATTAATGGATTTTTTGTTATGAATTTTAGTAAAAAGTTATAATGTGACTTTGTTGCATTTTCCTAGAAAAGATTTGGGGTTTTCTTTGCTTGATTTTTATTTGACAAAACTGCAGATTTCTATTAATGCAACTGGATTTAGTTTGTGAATATGGGAAATTATTTAGTTTAAGAATGCATGGAAAATTAATAGTATTGGTTTGTGTAATTAATGTGGCTATTAAAAAACTATCTAGTTTGCAGATTTGGGTGAAATTATTTGTTCTTGGAAATGATTTTTTTAACTAATAAAAATACCACCCTAACAAAGTTATTAGTCAAATTGGCTATAATCGAATAATATTTATGTTGAGTATTTAATCAATATTTGTTGTAAATTAATATATATATATATATACATACACGTTATAGAATTCCAATATATATCAGTCAAAAATTATTATAGTTCGATATTTTTTTGCTATCATTGTTCATCTGGCATGATTAATATGGATTTAAAAAATGAAAATTGAGAAGAAAAAAAAAACCCAAATCCTTTTTCGTTCAGGTGAGTATCCATGCAAACAATAAACACCAGAAAAATATATATTGTACCTAAGTCAGAATCTAATCACACATTAAAACAAAAGATAAGTTCTCATTAAACAAGAAAAAGGTGGTTGCCAAAAGTTTCACTTACACATTAATTAAATTTGTAATTCAAATAAGATTTTTTAAATGTAGTAATATTGATCTAAATTATTTACAGAGTATCAAAATTAATATGTTCAATATTTTCGATGACTGAAAAGCCTGATTTGACATTGCATATACATTAAAAGTTGTATTGAAAGGTTTTCCAATTTTACTAATTGAAAAAATTGGGCATATATATATATATGTATGTATGTATGTATTGCTACAAGTCAATATTTTGGATTATTATTGTAACATTTCGAAGTGAAAGCCTAAATAATTGCAAATTTCATCAAAGTTACGTTCATATTTTTTTGATAATTAATGCAAATAAAAAATAAAAAATCAAATCAAATAAAAAGATAAGATGAAATTTGCATGATAGATTCTTACCAACTTTTGGTGTTCCCAATTTCTTTAGCTAATATATACACTTTCGCGAAATGTTTTGACTTATAAACACGTCTGCTCCATCACTTCATCTTCTATTCAGAAAATGTCAAATCATTAATGATGAATGTGCATCATCTGGATCAGGGAAAATTCCATTTTATTGGTTGGTACTACCGCAACCACTAATACATGATTTGGGATAATTCACCAACCACTAGGGTAGAATTTCCACTGGATCAATTGAATTCCTCTAATTCTTAACGCATTTCTCTTGCAAAAATGATTAGCACTCTTCTATGTAGAATATATATTAACGAACATATTGTAATATAATTCGAAATATATAGTCGTCTCAAGCTCTTAATTACACACACATATAAACAGAATGAAACTTCGAATGAAGATTATGTGTGTTAATTATACGTAATCGCATTGATAAGTTCGGCAATTACTTTTGTTTTTCTATTATTACAGTTAGCCGTTATTCAGAAGTGAACTTTGAATAGCTTGAACCGGAAAATACTAGTAGAAAATATGAAATTTACCCTTTTTGTATTCATATTAAAATATTTGTATAACATGTGAACTTTTTTAACCACTTTATATAGTTTATAAGTATGTGTTAATGGTTTTCTATACAACACAAGGATATTCTACATTTGAAATAATTATCAATTGCCATTTTATTATTAATAACAATGAGTTATTCTCTCTCTCTCTCTCTCTCTCTCTCTCTCTCTCTCTCTCTCTCTCTCTCTCTCTCACGCTCGCACACACTCACACACACACAAATATATGTATATATATATATATATGTTGGGTTCAGATGAGCAAAGATCTTGGTGTGAGAAATGAGAAAAATGCTTATCGTATTGGATTTTATCGCTAAATTGCCATAATTTTATTGCTTAAATACTTTATTACTTAATTGCTATAATTTCATTGCACACGTGGGACAAAATAATAATGCAATAAAACTATACATATTAAGCAGTAAATTACAATAAGAAAAGCATTTTCTCATTTCTCACACCAATAAATATTTCTTACCTGAATCAAAACCTATATATATATATAATTCCTTACAGGAAATATCAATTGACATTTCCAGCGAACGGTCCTACTGGATATGGGCCATTTTTGCCTGGAATCGGCAAATTCCAGCCAACAGTTCAGGAAAACGCCTTAATGGAATTTTCCGATTCCAGCTCGAGATGACATTCCCGTGGGTGATTCCAATGAGGCCCGAACCACTAGAATCATAGTGTATGGCTCAACAAACGATTCCACGAGTCATTTTCTGCTGGAATAACTGAATTAGGGCTTGAGTTATTAATTCCATCGAGAATGTTCCAATTGGAATTCGTTAATTAGGGCAAAACTTTTGGAATTCCAACAGGCATTACCTGCTGCAATACCTATTGGATTCAATTTTATTTTACTTTTATATTTTTTTAACAGAAATGCTTTAATTTTAAAAAATTTATATGTATATATATATATATATTAAAAAAAAATCCATTAAAAATAAATCAAACTACACATTAAATCCATATACATAAATCCATTAAAATAAATAGAATAAACCTATCAAAATATATGATAAATCCATCAAATATACAATAAATTATCAAATTATACAATAAATCATCAAACTATGAACAACAACAAATATGTATATATCAGACTACCAACATGAAATCCATCTAAGAAAATATCCAAATGGTCATTGAACCAAATCCAAAATATCTGCTTTATTCCTGAAGTCGCCTCCAAGAAAAGAATTAATTCATCAATTTGATTTCTCGTCATAAAGAGTACTCCTTAAATTTCTTGAACTTATCTTGTAGATTATAAATCCAAAAAGTACAAAATTAATTCTATCGTCAAAGGGTTTAATTTGATTAATGTTATCAAATAATCTCAAGAATTGTTGTTACGTTTAATCATTCCATTACTAGAACTGAATGAATTAAACACGAAAACAACAACAATTCTAGCCCGGAAAATAGCAATATGACCATCTTCTCTAAACCCACACACTCGACTTTTTCTAGTTGTGCATTTTCTAACATAGTACATTCTAAATAAATTCATGTGTTACAATACAATTTAATTAAGCAGCAAGTGCGAGAAAATTTCGCTCTTGGTTCCATAAGACATGTCCGAGTTCGATTTTGGTCTCAATACTATCACTTTTGGTCTCATAGAACATGAAGTATAATTTTTAGTCCCACCATTACGATTTCCGTTAAAAAAACTATCGATTTTGGTCCCATTTTTTTTCAGAAAAACTTTAACAATGATTGGAGGCAAAATTGAAATGATTTGAAGGAAAAATTCCCACCAACATAACTACCAATCCATCAAAACACAACTTCCACCATCATCAAACCAATATGAATGAATTCAAAGCTCAATTTCAATGTGCCACAACCAACTAGAAGCAACATCATAAACTAAAAGTATTGTTCACAAACCAACAAAAAACTGCAAGTTGAATTTCAACCATCAAAACCAACAAATAAATTGCAATTTGACAAACTAAAAGCATTGATCAACAATTCATAATCTAAAAGCATTGTTCAACCATTCACAAACTAAATGCAAAAAACCAACAAAGCAACAAGAGCACAACACTCTTCAACCCTTTTGAGGCCTCCCCTTCTTCTTCTTCTTTAATGCAGACTTCAAGCTAGATAATATTGTAAATTTCTGCAGTGAATAGATTGAGGGTTTCCTTACAGATCTCATTGCCCTTTGAAGCACCACCAATAACCTCAGAAGCAAAGACACAACTCTCCAACTCTAGATCCCAAGATATTGCCAGCAAAATTAAACAAGAAAACAACATGATCATATTCATACCTCCTGCAGCTTTGCCTCTTGCTTCAATATCAACATTGACTGGTTGATTTGCCATAACTTTCTTAACCCATATAAGTCTAATCAATCAAGATAAAAAGAAAAACTTCCAAATTCCAATGTGGAATTGCAAAAACATATTAGACTTCCCATTGCTGAGTGATTTGAGCAAAAATGATGACTTGAGCAAAAATAATCAAATTGAACAAATTTAAAGATCCTTATGAACATCATTTTTTTTATCATTTTCCTTGACTTCTTCAATAGGAACAATTTCAATCACAGCTTAGAAGCACTAAATTGAAATGATTTGAAGGAAAAATTATTGATGTGAGCGGGCAAAATATTTTAATTAGTTAATTAAAGGAGGTACGAGTGCAATGAGGGATGGGAGATGATTTCAACAAGGTTGCGGGGCATGCGGGGGTACAGGTGCGCATGCCCACCTTGGTAGCCCCGGGAGTGCGCGCGCACATCTTTCGCTGCCCGCTATCGTATACCTACAGGTAATTGAGAACTTTAAATTTCTAGATTTCAAGGTTTCACACATTTTCATGAATTAAATCTCATTAATATATGTGGTTTAGAGTTATGTCTAACGTCAATTCACGTATGTCTATAAACTTCTTCAAAATTGCCGTCATTTATTGAAACATGTTAGAGCCACAATAACTGAAAAAATTGTTCACATATAAAAACGCTCACCATCAAACAGACGACGATGGCGATGAGATTCTTGAACAGAGATGGTGTCGGGATTGTTGCTACTTACCAAATGTCAAGTTGACAGCAAAGGATTTCGAATTGTAGAGTGGTAGGCTGAAAGATTTGTAAATTTGAAAAAAAATGAGTTGCAAGGGAATAGTTAGACGAGTTTGTGAAAGAAGAGAGATCAAATTTTGTTCTTTTTTTTTACTTTGACCAAATATTAATGTGGATTACCAATTAAAGTAAAGATCCATTCTCATTAATAGATGTTGCTCTTTTTAGAAACTAAACAAGCATAGAAAGACTAGGATACAAGTGGAAAACATGGTGCAAATCAAATATAAATATAAAGTGGCAATGCAATACATATGATCTGCCCACATCTTCCAAATATTCCTTCACATCTTTTCTTGCCTTTCAAGTCTCTGTGCAATTCCAATGGAAACCAAGTTAGGTGGAAAGATCCGGAAAATTCATTCAAAAGAAAAAGAAAACCCTAAATTTCGATAACTAATACTTTCATAATTAGTAGAAACAAATGGAACTTATAACCAAAAAGTCAATTCAAAATACTATTGACTTATATATGTACTTGGTTCCCCATCCCCGCAGAAGAAATGGAGATGTTGGTTGACAACGTCGAGCTCTGTCATGATATTACTCAGCCCAGCTTGAAGCTTCTTCTCTACTCTAAGCGAGCCGTGAACTCGATCATGCAGCCTCATTCTTGCTTCTCAAACGAGGGTCTCAATAGTTGTCGCCATTTTATTTTCCTTGACCGAAGAGACTATATTTGTGAGGTTGGGAATTCCAAAAACCTTATGAACACATTGGATATCTTCAGTCCTATGTAGTGGAAAATAAGGGCAGGAATGCGCGCAACATCACAGAAATCTTTAGCTAGGTGTTTGCATACAGCACATGGTGGTCCAGCTGAGACTTGTTCATTGTTGTTGCCCAAATTCGCTTTGAATGTTTTTTTTTGGATATTTTGAAGAACAAATCAAAATGAAGTTTAATTGTGTGTGTATCACTTGATAGAAGAATATATATTCATACTTATAGTGAAGATTTTGGGCTACAAGCATTGATGATTATTGGATTTTTTTATGCGAATTTTAGTAAAAAGATATAATATGACTTTGTTGCATTTTCCTAGAAAATATATGGGGTTTTCTTGCTTGATTTTTATTTGACAAAACTGCATATTTCTATTAGGGCAACTGGATTTAGTTTGTGAATATTGGAGATTACTTAGTTTAAGAATGCATGTAATATTAATAATATTGGTTTGTGTTATTAATGTGGTAATTAAAAAGCTATCTAGTTTGCAGATTTGGGTTAAATTTTATTTGGTCTTGGAATTGATTTCTTTAACTAATAAAAATGTCACCTTAACAAAGTTATTAGTCGAATTGGCTATAATTGAATAACATTTATGTTGAGTGATTAATCTGTATTTGTAAATATATACTTTATAGAATTCCAATATATATCGGTCAAAAATTGTTATAGTTTAATTTGATAGTTGTTTGATACCATATTGTTGATCTAGAATGATTAATATGAATTTTAAAAAAATAAAAATTGAGAAAAAAAACCTTGAATCCTTTTGTTCAGGTGAGTATCCATGTAAATAATAGACACGAGAAAAATATATTGTCCCTAAGTCACAACCTAGTCACACATTAAAATCACAAGATAAGTTCTTACTAAACAAGAAAAGGGTGGTTGCCAAAAAATTCACACATATTAATTAAATTTGTAATTTAAACATGAAATGTAGTACGTAATAATGATCTTAATTATTTACAAGTATCAAAATAGTTACGTTCAATATTTTTGATGACTGAAAAACATGATTTGACATTGCATATACATTGAAAGTTGTATTGAAAGGTTTTCCAATTATATTATTGAAAAATATAGGGCATATATATACATATATATACACGTATATATATTGCTATAAATCCAATTATTATGTAACATTTCGAAGTGAAAGTCTAAATAATTGCAAATTTCATCAAAGTTACGTTCGTATTTTTCTGATAATTAATGCAAAAAAATAAATAAATCAAAATATATGATGTATATATATACATATATAAATCAAAATTTTGAATTATTATGTAACATTTCGAAGTGAAAGCCTAAATAATTGCGAATTTCATCGAAGTTACATTCGTATCTTTCTGATAATGAACACAAAAAAAAATCAAAAGATATGATGAAATTTGCATGATAGATCATTACCAACTCTTGTTGTCCCCAATTTCTTTAGCTAATATCCCGAATGCGATGAATATTATTAAGAAACCAAAAGAAAAGAAAAAAAATTTATACAAACGAAATCCCAGGAAACATAGGATATAAAAAAAACCACAAACTAACTAGAGGATCACAAAAAATCAATCATTCTCGGACAATCTGAAGTACCCTCGGTTAAAGAAATCTAATTCCGCTAGCTTGGTAATCTCTGGAATTGAATGTGGGCACCAACCTACTTGTGATGAGCACGACAGTCTATCTGCCACCTAATTTCTTTCCTTGAAAATATGCGAGAACCTAAACTGGATGCATTGTAAAAATCCAAAGTGTCAAAACAAACAAGCTTTAACTCTCCAAGGAATTTGCTGAAAAGTTCTATTTAAAATTCCAACCATTTTGTGTTCTTAATTTCCTATAAGGATCATGACAATCTAAAAATATTTAGTGCTAAACGATGGCACTAATACACATTATGTCATTAAATGTGTATATAATACTCTATCAATTTCTAATTAAGTGTCATTTTAGATTAATGTACACATTAATAAATTAATTGAGTTACCTAATACATCATTATGTGAATATATTAAATGAATTTAATATAGATGTTTGATGCATTAATTAAACGAGGGCAAATGTGTGAAAAATTAGAATTTTTTATTCTCGAATTTGTAGAATGTCACTTTTTTTAAACAAAATTAAATTGCTAGAATGACACTTATTCAGAAACGGAGAGAGTATAACCTATTGATTATCGATGGACAATATTTGTTGTCAAATTAATGATAAAAATATTCATTGTTATTTTTAGTTTTAATTTATTTTATCAGTGGAGACATTTCTTATATTATTTTAACACGAGAGCATAGCTTCATGCAAAGAACTCTGGAAGCGACCTTCAAATCGTTCCATTTCCTCAACCGGCAAAGCTACCATCACGGCGATTTCGCCGTCAATGGCATCGCGAAAAACCCAGCAAGTATCCTTCCTATCGTTCACTATGGGGCAAATATAAATTGGCTTTCCCCATGGGTACCTAACCTGCTCAAACCCTAACCTGAGCCGTGAGCTAACTACATAGTCCCCATGAGGGACCCCCGGTGCACCTCTAACCAGTCGAACGCCGATCTCACATACTCATCCGTTTCCACTTTTGCCCCTTCCAAGATCTTCCCCATCACATTCGAGAATAGCCCCTTTTTGAGCTCCTCGAAGGTGGCAGAAACCCCTAGTGGTAGCACCGCGTTGCCGCTGTACGACGATGGTAACGGTGGATTTACCCTAGGCCTTATATCAATAATGTTGAGCATAGTCGAAATATTATCTTTTTCTGATTTGGTGTTATAGGAAAAGGCTTTGCACTGCCACACAACGGCTGCAACCACCGCGAAGCTACTAATCGTTGTAGTTTTGGTGTTGCTAACTTTTGCCCTTTCTTTCAGTTTGGCGATTTTGGCAGCGCTTAGTTTGAAGATTTTGTAATCGAGTGATACGATCCCACATCGGATCCACAAGCAATTGTGGATGGGTACTTAAGTTGAGGGTCAACCCTCCATTCTTGAGCTAGCTTTTGTGGTAGAGTTAGGGCCTTGGGCTTAAGTTCCTATCATTGGTGCTTTCATTGAGAGCTGGTTCGTCCCGGAAAAGGGCTACTTGGGAGAGGGCTACCCGGTACCGAAGCGGTCCGAAGTGAAAGCTACCCAGAGTGAGAGCCATCTGGCTTGGAAAAGGGCTACCTGATGTTGAAGCGGTCTAGAGTGTGAGTACGATCCCACATCGGATCCACAAGCAATTGTGGATGGGTACTTAAGTTGAGGGTCAACCCTCCACCCTTGAGCTAGTTTTTGTGGTGGAGTTAGGGCCTTGGCCACAATCGAACATAGGTAGGCATGACCCTTCTCCGGTGGGGAGGTTGAGGCCAAGGAACTCAGGGTGTGAAACGCTATGCACGGCGGAGACCTGGCGTCGAGGAGGTGGCGGTTGTTGCAAGGGATTTGAGGCCAATGGTTTGTCGTTGAAAGCTTGAGAAGCTAGGTTTTCTAAGAATGTTTTGGCGCCTATGCCGTCGAATAAGATGTGACTGGTTGACATGCCCATGGAAAACCCCCCACATTTGAATGATGTAACCTACAAGGCTACAAATAATGACAATTATGAAAAATAATTATAACCTAATGGATCACATTCAATATTTATTGAAAAACACATTAATCAAATTATAAAAAAAAAAGTAAATCTTACCTATGAAAATAAACACTAATAATTAAATATTAACTAAAATCTAAAAAATAAATAAGAAAAGAACATAAACCCCTAATGTGGAATGAACCTCAATTAATAATTATAAAATTAAAATAAAGCACAATAAATTAAAATTAGAGAAAAATTTTGGAAGAAAATTAATAAACTTAATAGTGAAACGCAATGAAACTCTACTTGTTTAACATATGAATCCATGTGGCAAGCACTCCCTTTGCAAATGGACTATTTCATAATATTCTTCTAGCTCCCCCCCAATTATGTATGATTTCTTCCCTATATTTGATATAGGGAACAAATTAGGTCGTACCCATCATACACGATTAACTTAGAATGATTGATCTGTCTCTCTTATGTGGTTTGCCGACGGTCGTATGTAATAAAACAAACCTAAAATGCACCTATAAGTAATTAATGACTGAATGTGGATTTCTCCCACTTGAGATTCTCTAGTCCAACTTATGTGTAGCAACTGTGTGTTAAACCTCAAAATTATTACTTTTTATTTCATTTTTCTTCAATTTTAATTTTTTTTTGTTAAGTACAATTTTACATTATTATTTAGAGTTTATTCCACCCAATTAGGGTTTATAATTATTTGTAATATTTAATTTTCATTTTTTAATCAATTCAATTAATTTTTAGGATTGATTATTCCAAACTTAGGGTACATGATTTTTTAAAATTTCAATTTTTAGCAATAAATATTAATTAAGATTAGTTATAATATGATAAATTTTATTTTTATAAAAAACATTATTAACAATATATAATTTGAAGTTGTCACCCATAAGTCGGGACTAGACAATCTCTACTTTGTTTCTCCCCATCACAAAAAGAAAAAAAAATAACAATAAATTCTAAACCTGGAAAACACACAATGGTTGATCAACTTCAGCTGGCAAACTATCAAGCTTCTGAATAGCAAGTTGCCGATATCCCAGATTAGGATGACTCAAATATTTTCCTATCTCATCAAGCAAAAGCTCGGAAGAAGCTATGACGAAGCCAGCTCCGGCCGCGTTGCGATCGATCTCTAGGCGGCCTATTTTGTGGTTCAGTTTTAATCTCCCAGCCATGAAATCGTAGTGAACCAGTACTTTTTCCAGAGCAATTTTCAGTATTTTGGCCACATTTTCAGGTGGAAAATCTGGATTTGGCATGAAGAAATGGGCTGTTGTGATATTGAAATTCGGAATTTGATCCATGTTCGACAAGAACATGGATTCTTTGTGAATTTTCTGTGAGGGGAATACTAATGAAGAGTTTTGGAATGTGATTTTGAGATCATCGAAAGCAGGAATGGGAGAAAGAGCTACCATTTTTTTCGAGTGTTGATGTTTTTGTGATTTTTTTCACGAAACTAGATGTATATTTATAGAGAGGCTGGTCCGTCTAGTGTGCCATAGGCTAGTGCACCGCGCTCGTAATTAATTTTTTCGAAATAAATATATACCCTAAAATGGAATAGACAACATCTCGCATGGTGTACTTATCCAACGCTAACGCGAGGGCTCGTGCATCGTGCTCATATTTTTTTTTTCAAAATAATTAGCACTGCGCTTGATAATTAATTTTTTAAAATTTAATATTTATCATAATTTGGATTAACAAATCCTAACTGAGATGAGATAAATATTTTTTGAAACGAAAAATTGAAAAAAAATATGACGTGTATGCACCACGCGCCTAATGGAAATATGCATTTGGGCAAGTTTGGACGGGTTTGGTTAATCTTCTTAGAAGATATTATGTTATATATATATATATATGTGTGTGTGTGTGTGTGTGTGTGTGTTATTTATTGGGGTACTTTAGTCTTTTCCCTTTTATCTTAGATTTCCCCTTTCGATTTTGGATTGTCTTTGCTTAGGAACACTACCTTTTTTTCTCTTATCTTTTGTAAGTATCTTGTGTACTTCTTAAAATATAGAACTCTTTTTCTTCTCTTCAATGACTTGTTTTATGATTTACGTCTTTTTAGTTTAACGCTACACCTGCCTTAATTATGGCCAAAAGTTCAAATAGGCCTTAGCTCAAAGGACCAAATGCAATTTAAATTTAAAATCAGCAAAAAAGCTAGGCTAGCTAGCAATAAGCATATGCTTTATTGAAGTGGTACCAGTAGTAGGTACGTATTAGTTTCTCATTGATTGACATCATACATAGGCAGGCGGGGTAGGAACGGGAAAATTCTATGCTACCTCCGGGTATTACTCGAAGTGTCACAATAGGTATTTTATTGTGTAACAATAGGTTTGTTGTGATACTTTCAAATATCATAATAGATCTATTATGACACTTAATTCTATGCCCGGGGCATCATAGAATTAGCCGTAGGAACGACATGTAGAGGGACGTACATATTACAAAAATTTGGTGCCTTACTCCAAAAAACGACCCTTCATCTCATGGTGTGAGTAAACAGATCCACTTTACACTTTTTAATTTTTTTTTATTTATTTTATGGTCCATTTTGAATGGGATTTATGCTGCCAACACACAAAACCATTATATTAAAAAAAAAAAAAATACAACTGTATTTTACAATGACAAGAAACAAACCTCTAAATCAAAAGGATTGCACAAAATACAAACCACTAAGCACTAACTATTTAGATGCATTATGATTTTAATAAAAACACAAACCACATCTACCACTCTTAAAATATACATACACGCACAGCACACTAACAATACCTCCAAAAAGATAGCACAAATATTCATCTAATTTGATATAAATCAAGATGGCAAAAAAAAAAAACAATGGATAGTTTTTCTAATCAAGCTGCGAAAATTTGGTCCCACAAATAAAGAGTTAAAACAAAATAAATCAAAAGGTGGTCCATCAACAACGAACGATCACTCTTCCTAATTAGTTTTTCATAAACAAAAGCAAGCCAGAATGTAGTGCATCAGCAAAGGTAGTTAACTAATTGGAAGGTGCTCGGTGCTCCTGACTTATCTCTAGTGTCACTTTTCATTTTTTTAATTTCTCTCTGTACCAATAATTGTCTTGTGGTCACAGTCGGTCCTCCTTTCCATTGTAAGCCTGGAGGTTTAAAAGGCAATTGATTTGGCATTTTCACTTCTGAGCCCTCTCCATTAAAATAGATAGTTCTAAAAATACTTGGGCTGCAATTTTGTTTTGCTTTGTTTCTATTTATTTCTCTCTCATTTGGGATGGGAAATCTGACAATAGGATCACCAGACTGTGGAATTAGTTGATCACCTCTCGTTATGACCTTTTCAGATGATAATCTTGTCTGCAATGAGACCATTCACAATAATGTAAAACCACTAATATTAAGTAAAACACTAATAATGAAAAGAGTCATACTCACATTGATAGTAGTTCTGCTACTATTTAAATCAACATGACATCCAACTCTGACCAACCACTATAGTTTGCTTTGATGTTTTCTATTGTCTTTGACATGGAATTTTTTTAAGCTTAATGGTTGTGGTTGTAGTTTTGGAACTTGCTGGGGTCTATAGGAGCTTAGGTTTTTTAGGATTCATGGTTATTTTAGGGTATTTTTTTTAGTATTTTTTAGATTTTTTAGGGGTTTATGTTGTGTTTTTTTGGTTCATGTTTTTTTAGGTTTATTAATCTCAAATAAAGTTATATTTATTTCAAAAAAATTAAATTCATTCACTTTTATTTTAGGGTTCACTAATTCCATTTTATAGTATATATTTATTTCAAAATTATGTTTTTTTATTTTCAATTAATATTTATATTTGTTTCAAAAAAATTAAATTAATTGTTGAGCCCACAAGTTAACGTCGGACGAGTGCATTGCGCGAGACGTCGAAATTCAAAATAAATAAATTTATTATTCACTTTAATTTTAGGGTTCATTAAATTAATTTTAGGGTGTATATTTATATTTATTTTAAAAAATTAAATTAATTCAATTTAATTTTAGAATTCACTTATTGTATTTTCGTATATAATTTTGGAGGAAAAAACACAAAATATAAAAATTGCAAATAAAATTAAAAAGGTCAAAAAAATAATAATAAATTCGGAAAAAAATTAATGGGACGCGTGTATCCCATGCACTATGCGCGTGCGGTACACGCGCCCGATATAGGCCTCCTTTTTTTTAATCGTTAATGTTATTGGGTCCAGACTCATACATAATATGTACAAGAGAGTACCCCTAATATTTTTAATATGTATATATGGATGAAGTAAATTTTAACAGTAATTAAATTAATTTCCTATGCTAACCACGACAAATTAAAGATGTCGACGCAAGATTTCATTATTTTATGTTAGAAGTTGTGGGTGGTTCATCAGTATTTATCCAAGTACCCATTATCATACAATTAGTCAAATTTTATGATTACACGTAAATAAATTGCAAACCACACCATGCAAATGCACTTGGAAAATCAGGTCAATAACTGCAAACGAGAACATTTGGAAAATCAGATGTATATATCTATTGGTGTTGGTGGAATTCGAATTCGAGATTTTTAATTTTAATTATACACCACTCCACCACTAGATCATCCATCAGACCATCACTGGATCATCATATGCATTTCTTGTTTTAACTATATTATGAGCACCATGAGAATTGGATCGTACTTGCTTAGTTGTTGTACTGGTATAAAGTATATAAACATTATTTTTCATAGGATTAATTTCCAAACCAACCATGATTTCAGCCAATTTTTCAATTTGGATGATCCTTTTAAAATGTTTCAATAATATATATATATATATATATAGTAAATTACATTTTTGGTCCCGTAAGAATAGTGTCTAAATATAATTAGTCCCAAAATGTACAGTACGGTTTTGATTCCAAGTTAATTTTTTCCACAATTTTGGTCCCATAATTTATATTTCAACATTTTTTGTCCCAAAAATTAACAGACTATACTAAACATCTGTTAAGTACCTATTTTGGAGCCAAAACAATACATATTTTCGATTGAAATTTTCAATGCATTCCCTTTATTTTCACTTTAATTAGGTGGTGCAACCAAGATCAACAAAATATGTAGTTTAAACGTGTTTAAATATAAACTGTGGGACCAAAATTATCGAAAAAATTACCTTATGACCAAATTTGTATATTTTGAGACTAAAAATATTTGGACTGAATTCTTACGGAACCAAAAGTGTAACTTACTCTCGCTCTCTCTCGCTATATATATAGACACACACACACACACACATATACATACATACATACATACATACATACAGACATACATATAGATATAGTTATCACCACCTTTTGATTAGTAGCAAAATTCAACACCCTCAATTTTATCATCGTCGTAACAAAATTATTTCAACACATCCTATTGTTTCAATGGGGTTGATAGATTTGGTATAAATAAAAAGTTGGGGATAAGGTCCAAGTTAATTTTCCTTAAATTAAGGTTGTTAGTGACAAACGTTAATGGAAATTAATTTAGGAACTAACGGAGGGATTAACGTGATACCTTTTAAAAAGTTGATGAATTGATTTGGGCCAAAATTTTATTTGAGGACCAAACTGAAATTTCGAGTATAGTTATAGGACCAAATTGGACCTTATCCGTGCAAAGATGGTGATATTATTATAACTTTTGAAAAAGTCGTGTTGAATTAGCAGAATCATATCTGTCAAATGTCAAGATTTATTTGACAATTATATCCCCTTTCTGGCTTTCCATATTATATATGTTAGTATAAACTTGTTTTTTCATCTGTTTGAATGCTTCAAATTTGGACTACGTATTTAGAGCAGCCTTGAGGAAGTTGCACTACATGTGTGTGTGTGTATATATATATATATATATAGCTGCCTACAAACAGCAAATTACAACCATAAAATCATCTTTTATCTAATTAATTTCTTCGATTACTAGTTTCCAATCTGTGTATCTAAACATGGGTTTAATCTCCATTTCGATCACCATACATATTTCTCTGCTGATTATTTCTCTCTCATCAACTGTATTCTCAAATGAAGAGAGAGATTCCAAACTCTACATCGTTCATCTCGAGTCACCTGCAGACGGAAAATCTTGGGAAGAATTAGAGAGCTGGTACCATTCACTTCTATCAACTCATGAAAACAAATCAAGTTCTTACAGAGATCCAAGAATGCTCCATACCTACAAAAACGTCTTCACCGGCTTCGCTGCCTGGCTCTCACCCGACGACGTGACGGCGTTGGAGAAACACGACAGATTCTTGCATGCCCGGCCGGCGAGGGTCTTCCCTCTCCACACAACTCACTCTCCCAACTTCCTTGGCCTCAACACCAACTTCGGCCTATGGAAGAACACAAACTACGGCAAAGGAGTGATCATCGGAGTGGTGGATACCGGAATTTTCCCCGGCCACCCATCATTTAGCGACGAAGGAATGCCTCCGCCGCCTGCTAAATGGAAGGGAAAGTGCGAGTTCAATTTCACCGCCTGCAACAACAAGCTCATTGGAGCAAGATATTTCTCTAGACGAATTAATGACACGCCTCTAGACGATGACGGCCATGGCACTCACGTCGCAGGCACTGCTGCAGGGAGTTTCGTAGCCGGTGCTGATTTCTTCGGGGAAGCATATGGCACGGCGGCCGGAGTAGCCCCTCTCGCTCATTTAGCCGTTTATAGAGCTTGCCCTAAAGGAAGTTGCCCGGAAAGTGATGTCCTTGCAGCCATGGATGCTGCTATAGAAGACGGTGTCGATATTCTCTCTCTCTCTCTAGGTTTTCCTTCTGGTCCGTTCGCTTTGATGCCGTTGCACTCGGTGCTTTCACCGCAGTACAGAAGGGAGTTTTCGTTAGCTGCTCCGCCGGCAACAACGGCCCATCTTATGGAACTTTGGAGAATGAAGCTCCATGGATTCTGACAGTTGGTGCCAGCACTATTGATAGAAAGATAGTATCAACTCTTTCACTTCCCAACAATGATGAGATAGTTGGAGAAGCCTTCTTTCAACCCAAAGATTTTTCTACCATGCCATTTCCCCTAGTTTATCTAGAATTCTGTGATTCAAAGTCATTGAACCAAACTAATGTTAAGGGCAAAATAGTTGTGTGCGAAATGGGAGGTGGAACATTAGACTCTGAAAAAGCCAGAACAGTGAGCCTTGCCGCCGGAGGTGCAGCCATTGTTCTCATCAATCAAAAGAAAGAAGGCCTAATCAATTCTCGTCTCAACCCCGTCCCTCTCTCCTCCGCACAAGTCAGTAACGCCGACGGAATGAAGATCAAAACCTACATAAATTCCACATCATCACCAACAGCTACACTGCAATCCAAAGGAACAATCATAGGTGATAAACATGCTCCAATTATAGCTTCTTTTTCGTCGCGAGGGCCTAGCCTAGCTAGCCCGGGAATTCTAAAACCAGACATCATCGGACCAGGTGTGAACATCCTTGCAGCTTGGCCTGTCTCCGTCGACGGCAGAACAAACACTAAATCCCCATTCAACATGATCTATGGCACCTCAATGGCGTGCCCTCATCTGAGCGGCATCGCGGCGCTTCTGAAAAGCGCGTACCCTGATTGGTCGCCGGCTGCAATCAAATCCGCCATCATGACTACTGCGGACGTCGTGAATCTTGCCGGCAACCCCATCGAGGATCAGACGCTTGAGGCGGCTGACATTTTCGCAACGGGGGCGGGGCATGTGAACCCCTGGAGGGCTAATGATCCGGGGCTTGTGTACGACATTGAGCCACGAGATTACATTCCGTATCTGTGTGGATTGAACTACACGGATCGGGAGGTGATGATGATCACGCAAGAGAGAGTGAAGTGTGAGGGAGTATCGAGCATAGGTGAAGCTCAACTCAATTATCCATCGTTTTCGGTTGTGTTGGGGAAGCAGGTGCAGAGATATACTAGGACAGTGACCAACGTTGGCGAGGCGAATTCATCTTACGTTGTTCGGATTTCTCCACCTATAGGCGTCCATGTCGTTGTGGAACCCAGAAAACTGGATTTTGTCGAGCTACACCAAAAGCTAACGTATTCGGTTACGTACAGCCGAGAAGAATCAGCTGCCATTAATGTAAATGTTAGCCAAGGATCTCTCACCTGGGCTTCTGATAAATATTCAGTCCGTACTCCCATTGTAGCAATTTTACCTCGTTGAAATACACCTGGCTTTTTTTTTTTTTAATCTAAAACTACTTCTTGAATTGTCAAGCTATGCCTATGAATATATAATTTGTGATGTGGATTCAGTTGTTGGGTTTTTGTTCTTGGTTACCACTATGTATTATAAAAATCTTATGACTGCCTACTGAAAAAGAATAGCATACATGGTGGTGGTAGGATTGTCAATCAAGTCCGAAATGGATGGGTTAACCGGAATAATTGGATAAAAAAGAGGTTTCTGATTAAAGTGAGCCAACACTGTATATCAAGACCCAAGATACGAATAACACACTCATTATCTCTCTATACGTTGATGATCTCATATTCACAACGAACAATGAGGAGATGATTAAGGAGTTTAAAGAAGATATGATGAAGACAGTCAAGATGACCGACTAGGGTTGGAAAGGTTCACATGTTCATGTCCAATGTTTAACTAATTTAATAATTGAGGATGTTTAATTTATAAAAAAGTTTCAATTGATGTTAAAATTACAGAAGTTAAAAAGTGATGTTTAAAAAGAAAATGGGTAAAAGTGGCGATTTTAGAAGCAATTAACCCATTTTTTAGCAATTTATAATTTTTAGTTAATAATTGATTAATAGTGTTGATTATTTTGTAATTAGAATCTGATTTATTTTAATTTGAACTTTTTGTTCATAAATATTGACTATGAATGTTATAATTAGTTTTTATAATAATCATTTTGTAAATCATAAATCTAATAGTGAAAGACGGACTAAACACAAAAAGGGTAAAATGAAATTGCAATCGAAAATTTCACTTTATTTTTATTAATCATATATATATATATATATATATATATATATATATATACAATCACACATACGCGGGAAATTCTATACTACCCAAGCATTTAGGTGTTTTGTAGTGTTACAATAGGTCTATTATGACACTTAAGATGGTGCCCGAGAGTAGCATAGAATTAAGCCACATACGCGGTCCTCCCCAAAACCGAAAACATATTCAAGTATAAACTCATATATTTTGTTGAATAAACTCGATGTTCCTGGGAATCCTAGTCCAGCATAATTGCTACTATCGGGCTTCTTACCAAGTACTTGCTCGAAGTCCACACAATAAATCCTTCACTAAAATTGGAGCTCGCTCCATTTCCATGGCGGCTGAAGGTCACTCTGTACGTCAACTTCTGTTTTTCCTCGGTGAAATCAAGTCTCTCTGGTTTAACACCAACATCCACTCCATTTGGCGCAGAAATCTTGACCACGTACGACGATTTCGCCTCACCAACATTCGTCACTGTTCTCGTGTACGTTTGGACATTCGATCCAAACAAAATCGAAAACGATGGATAATTAAGTTGCGTTTCAGGTATGCTAGATATCTGAGAGCAGCTCACTTTCTCTTGTGTGATGATACCAATCTCTCTGTCTGTGTACTCCAATCCACACAGATAAGGGATGTAATCCCGGGCCTCAACGTCGTAGACGAGCCCGGGATCATTAGCCCTCGAAGGATTCACATGGCCCGCACCAATCGCGAACAAATCAGCCACCTGAAGCCTCTCGTCTTCAATGGGATTGTGCGCCAGATTTACAACATCCGCAGTTGTCATGATCGCCGACTTGATTGCAGCCGGCGACCAATCAGGGTGCGCGCTTCTCAGCAGCGCCGCCACTCCGCTGAGATGAGGGCACGCCATTGAAGTCCCCGAACCTAATGCGAATCTGAGTTTGGTATTTTTGTCGCCTTCAAGAGAAACGGGCCAAGCAGCAAGAATGTTCACTCCCGGGCCGAGAATGTCGGGTTTTAGAATTCCCGGGCTTTGCACGCTCGGCCCTCTTGACGAGAAGGAAGCGACTATTGGAGCATGATCGTCTCCGATTACAGTCCCTTTAAACGACAGCGTAGCAACAGGTTCCGACGTCGAGTTTATGTATGCTTTGATCCGCAGGCCTTCATCATAACTGACTTGTATCGTTGGGAAAAGGATAGTGGGAAGCATTTTAGTTACTCCCTCCCATTTTTCATTGATCAAAATCAAAGCTTCTGCGCCGGCTTCCTCCGCTTCTATGATTATGGTTAATAGTGATTCCTCAATTTTATCACACACAACAATTTTTCCTCGAGCATTATTGATTTTTATAGTTCCTGAACTAGTGTAAATAAGAGGTAACGATGTCAGTGACAAATTCTTGGGCTGAACAATAATCTCGCCATATATTTCCTCCTTGTTTCCAAGAACTGCAGTCGCTAGCAATTTTCTGTCGATGGTGCTAGCACCAACTGTTAGAATCCATGGTGCCTCATTCGAAAGCGTGGCGTATGAAGGTCCTCTATTCATGGCGGAGCAGCTCACGAATATGCCCTTCTTCACGGCACTATAAGCACCGAGAGCCACCGCGTCGAAAGTAAACGGAACGGGGAACCATCCTAGAGAGAGAGAGAGCACATCAACACCATCTTCAATCGCCATGTCCATAGCCGCAAGGACATCACTTTCAGAGCAATGCGTAGTATCAAAACACACCTTGTAGATGGCCAAGTGAGCCCGAGGCGCTATGCCGACGGCAGTGCCATTAGCCTGCCCGAAGGAATTAGCGCCGGCGACGAAATTCCCGGCGGCAGTGCTCGCGGTGTGAGTTCCATGACCGTTTCCGTCGAGTGGAGTTCCCTGTCCGAAGGTGAAGTACCTCGCGCCGATCAGCTTGTTGTTGCAGGCGGTGAAATTGAACTCGCATTTCCCCTTCCATTTAGCAGGTGGGGGCGGCATTCCCTCGTCGCTAAACGAGGGGTGATCGGGGAATACCCCCGTGTCTACGACGCCGATGATCACGCCTTCACCGTAGTTGGAGTGTTTCCAGAAGCCGGAATCCCGGTGGAGGCCGAGGAAGTTTGGGGAGTGAGTTGTGTGGAGAGGGAGCTTCCTCTGAGGCCTAGCATGCAAGAATCCGTCGTGTTTTCCGATGATTTCGACTTCGTCGGGTGTTAGTCTCGCCGCGAAGCCTTTAATCACATTCTTGTAGGTATACACCATTCTTGGAGAATGATCCAAGCTTGAAGTAGCCCTAGCTAGAAATGAATGGTACCAACTCTCTATTTCTTCTGAACTAGTAAGAACATCTCGATCAGATGACTCCACATGCACGATATACGTCTCTAAATCACTCTCTGTAATTGATAATGCAATTGATGAGTGAAAGAGGAGTAATACCAAGAAAGATTGAATGAGGAATAAGGCCATGTTTATTTCAGGAAAATCTAATCTAATTAATTTGTGTTATAACGGTTTCTTGTGTCTGGAAAGAAAATGTATGTAGGTGTTGATATATATTGGTGGTTGCGAGCTAATTTATTTTAGAGCAAATTACAATTTAATTCCCAACGTTTAGATAGTCTAACAAAAATAAGCCAACGTTTAACATTAACAATTTAATTCTCAATGTTTGAACATTTTAATAGAAATGACCCGATAATTTACGCGAAAAAACCATTTTGGTTATTTTTTTCGGTAAAAATGTTAGTCTGTTATATGACTCTCTAGCTCACTTGAGAGTAAATGTGATTGAAATCAACCAAAACAGTTTTTTAGCCTGAAATATTGGGTCATTTCTATTACAATATCCAAATGTTGGGAATTAAATTGTTATTATTAAAACGTTAGATTATTTTTGTTAAAGCCTTCAAACGTTGGAAATTAAATTGTAATTTACCCTTTATTTTATAATTAGTGTCCCATCCTTTGAATTTATTGTAATTTATCCATCTTAATAGGGAAAAGTCTTCTGTCAGATTAAGTAGAGACTTTCTTGAGCCCTTAATTATCAAAGTTTAATACAAATCACATCGTTTGAAACGGTAAACCTTCGTCGACAACGTTGAATTTACAGGGTATATTCCTGGATTAATCACCAATGTCAGCACTGGAAAACGTAATTTACTTGTTCAGTGTAAGGAGTAGTTAGTGACTTGGTACACTACGTTTATATGTCACGCCATTAGCTCATTATATATGTTGCTAGATATAATAAATTAATTTGATTTGAATGGGTCCAACATATATTATTGTAATTAAGTTTCCAAGATTTATCCAATTGATTTGTGTGTGATGTCATTTGCAGATTTGGGATGGATATAATTATTTTCACTTCAGATTTACTATTACTTTTTTAAATTATGTATTTTTTATATTTTTTTCTTCAGTTATATTTTATTGTGATTTAGTTTAATTTTAAGATTTTTTTTAGGGTTCACCCCAATTAATTAGGGTTTATAATTATTTTTTAATATTTAATTTTCAATTTTCAATTAATAATTCATTCTTATGATTGATTAATTCAAAATTAAATTTTGTAACTTTTTAAATTTATTTTTTTGTTGATAAATGTTGACTGTGGTTATTTATATTAGAATTGATTATATTTTATAATAAATATTATTAAATCATAAATTTTATAGTGAAACGCATATATATAGAAGTGTATGAAATTTGAACCCAATTATTTTGTGATGGATACAACTGTTGTGCTTAGCGTGTAGCAACCCACTTCTATGAAATTTAACTATTTCAAAATATTTAATTTGAATTTTAATTTATTTGATAATGCTCGATAAAATTAAATGGATTTAAAAGTGTCCAACATTGCGAACTAAAAGATAAATTTTAGAAATCTGAACTTTGGTCTTAGAATTATTATATGGACTTGTGAAAATATTAACAAACTTATTTTTTATTTGCTTTTGAATTAAAAAAAAAAAAATTTATTTTGTTAGTGATAAATGTGAAGTTAAAAAAATATATCAATATCCTTAACCTATTGTTAAGAATAATGCTTAAAATGAATAGTCATCCGGATGCTAGAAACTTCCTATCTCTATTTAAATAAAAGACATATATAACTGACATATTAATCGAAGCTCTCCAACTATAATTCAAAGCAAATCCACCAAATTATTTACACAGATTCAATAGCTTAACTTCTAAGCAGCAAAATTCAAAACCTATTGATATGTTGTTTTTTCAATTCCATCTTTTCTTTTGTTAGCTGCATAATTTCACACCACCAACCTTGACCATCTGAATTGCTCTTGATATACTATAAAATTTTCAAAATTAATGTACTCCAAATAGTTAAACTCGCAAAGGCCACACGATCTCAATACATTTTTCCAATTGTGAACCATCAAAATAATTTGTTCATGGTTTTGCATTTAGGAAAAGCACAATTATAAGATTTCACAAAACAACATCTACCATCAACTTGATATTCCTATATCAATCTCCACATACGTGAATTTCAAAGTCCTTGGGAATTCAGAAACTAGAAATTTAGAATTTTAGGAACATAAATAGAATTTCAGAGACACAGAGAAATTGGAAGAGAAGGGAGTTATGTCATGGTCAGGTATGTGTGGAGTCGAGTTGGACAAGTAAGAGTGGCACCGTCGAGCTGGAGTCGTCCGCGGTTGTGAAGTCTTGGCCACAGGCCACAGGTCTGTGCCAAGTCGTCAATGGCTTAGTTCACAACTTATGTAAACTTCCAAAATTAAGCGAAAAGCCTTTAAGAATTTAAAATTTTATCACATAAACTTATATGAACTGAGAAGTTAGCCCAAGATTTTGTAAATTAATTATATATATAGGCATAAAAATTTCGAATTTCCGGATTTATTAAAAATTAGTTAGTTCAAATTATTTACTTGCATATTTTTTAATTAATTAGGTTCGGTGCAATTAGAACTCTCGTCTACTTTGTGATTCTCTACTCAATTTTACGTGCTCATTATTATTATTTTTGAAATAAAAGTATATGATATATGATCATTGAGATATAAAAAATTTTAATCCAACTTTAATTATCGTGTATGAAATGTGGATGGCGTTTCATACGCACATAATAGAATTTTATACGCACAAAAGCGTTTTATACGAACCAAAATATGTCATATGCACAGTTCAACATGTATTTTAGAATCAGAAAAAGAGTATCCTAAATATATTATTCATACGATTTATTTCATGTTGATAAATAGAAACAAATGCTCATGATACTCACAACTGAGTACGTTCTGAGAGTGATCACCCTATGTTTTTAAATGTTTTTTGGTCAGCGCAGCATGAAGAAAATGGAGTGAACTTGCTTTTGATGATTTAGTTGACTAATATGAACTTTTGGATTTGCTGCTTTCAGTAAACTATTTTGAACTTAATATTTTGTGTTGCTTTATGATTTCTAGACTAGTTTAAACTAGTAGTTAAATATATAGTTTTATCAATGCTTCGAGTATGAACGTTATATTCTAGAACTTATGAGTTTTTTTCCTAATAAATGAATTTGGATGTAAGTATTTTGATCTAAGTATGTGTGTGTGTGTAGGGGTAGCTCATAATGGGTACTAGTGCTTGTAAGTACTCTGTGTTTAAGAGAGGAATGTGGTGTGTGCTCTTGTGGTTTTTAGTGTTATGGTAGGGTTTTTGATATATCAATTTTCATGTTTGAGAAGGTATATGTGGCGTAGGAAGTATCCCAGTCGAAAAAGGAAAGAAAACGGGCCAAAATAGGCCAAAAATCGGACTTCCAGGGCTTGATTCGCGACCTCGC
This sequence comes from Perilla frutescens, assembly GCA_026008535.1. Lineage (NCBI taxonomy): Eukaryota > Viridiplantae > Streptophyta > Magnoliopsida > Lamiales > Lamiaceae > Perilla > Perilla frutescens. The sequence continues at coordinate 5,245,011 of BRKX01000001.1, forward strand.
TCGCGACCGGGTCGGTTGCGGGTGTGGTCGCGAGTCCACATGGCATTTTTCTGTACACTCATGACTGGGAGGGGGTCCGAAGAACAAAATTCGCGACCCCCCGTCGCGAATAATCTGACTGGTCGCGGGTCCACGTGGCAGCCCGGCAGCCTTTCATTGTTTTGCTTCGTTCTCACTCGTTTATCGTCCGATTGGCCCGATTCTTTTTGCACCGCACTCCTAACTTGATTTACTATATTTCTAGGGTCTTTCCAAGCTCATTTAAATTTCACACAAAAATGGCATTAATTCCCTTCACAACGAACAAACACGTGACATTGCGCAAAACATAGAAACTATGCAAAACTGATCACCTCATGCATGCAATGTCAATCAAATACCACTTAAATGTACCTCAAATACATGTAAAATATGATGCTATCACACATCAGTACTGGAACCTGCCTGAAAAGCTATGCTTTTCTTCTGCATTGTTTCTTCATTTGTCAGCCCTATTTCAAAGGTTCGCAAGGACCCCATCAGTTCTTGTAACTTCATCTTACTCACGTCTTTGGATTCTTCAATAGCCGTGACTTTGTAGGCGAATCTTTTGGGCAGAGATCGCAGAACTTTTCGCACAAGTTTCTCTTCAGAAATCGCATCTCCAAGAGCAAAGCTTTCATTTGCAATGTCACAGATTTTGGCATTGAAATCAGCAAGTTTTTTAGCCTCATCCATATGGAGGTTCTCAAATCTGGTGGTGAGCAGTTCCATATGAGATGCACGAACACTGTTTATTTCTTCAAATGTGGTATGCAGTATATCCCACGCATCATTAGATTTGTCACAGGTGGAGATGAGTTTGAAGACATTCATATCTACAGCCGAGAAGATGGGACATTCATGGCTTTAGCGTTTAACCCCATGATCTGGTACTTAGCATCTCCCCACTCTTCTTTCGACTTCAGCACGATTTTACCTTTATCATCTATCTTTGTGGGAGGCTTCCACCCTTCCATCATCATCTTCCAAGCACGCTCATCAATTGAGCGAATGAAAGATGTCATTCTAGCTTTCTAGTAGGCATAATTGTTACCATCAAGAAACGGAGATCGCACCGTTGAGGCTCCTTCTTTCATTATGTCCCTCTTGGCAAAACAACACATAATACACGGATTAATAATCCAAGATCACACCTGAATAAAAGTGACCGGCTCTGATATCAATTGTAAAACAATAATCCGTGCAAATGTGTTTTATGATAACTGCTTGACAAGTGTTCTACGATATGTGTGGGACAGACATAAGAACAGTAAATAGCGCACGAGATTGGTAACCCAGTTCGATTAATCAATCTACTCTGGGGGAATTTGCCCAAACTTGAAGATTTGTTTGCTACTACTTCATGAAGTGTATTGGAGAACTTACACATACAGGACTCCCTCCTTATGTCGTCTGTTCTTCTTCAAGAGCTTCTTCACTAAACGAAAGTTATGAGATCCCCTCACAACCGTGACACTAGACTCTCTCTAGCTACCCATGACTTCAACTTACAATCTCTCCTGAGATTGCGTACAATACGGATTAAAACAACCCCTCACGTGTTTCACTCAAACACTCAAAAACTAGTCTATCACGTTGAACTGTTTATGGAGCAACTACTAGTTAATTACATGGGATACAAATGAAATTGACTCTCAAATAATATGCTAAGAGAATATAAGAAGTCGTCTGCCGATTGCACAATGAATCGGTCTTCATATAGCTTTCACTTCACACTAGTCACTGATCTTCATTTGCGGCCAATATGGTAAGTGAATTGATGGTTTGTAATCTTCCCAAATGTGTGTAGATACTTTCCTTGGATATGAGGGTTATATGCAGCTCGGTATCTAGTCCACAAGGCAGTCAATCGAACACATCTTGCCTTCCAAGAACGGATCCACGCAAGATCTTCTATTTATGAAAACTGTCATAGAAAAGTGTCCCTGGTTCTGTCTGGAACATCAGAGGGAACAGTTTGCCAACTGTTCTTCTTTTCTCGCACAGCAGAATGAATAGTTTCAGGGACAAACCCAAGCACACATTGTCGAACATATCTCGTCAATACAACACAAACACTTAGTGCATAATGGTGGCACTAACAATATCATTTCATTCATATCTAATTTTTTTACTTCATACTGTCATTCATACATTCTTGTTCACGAACAAATCATTTAGGACAAACATGATGGCGAACATGGATTTAAGAAGCAATTTCAGATTTAAAAAGAAAAAAAAGAAAAAAACATATTTCAAAGTAAAATTGCGACAATTGGACTACGGACCAAGTATTTATCAGAAGCCCATGTGAGAGATCCTTGAGCAAAACTTGAGTTGGCACCGGATTCTACTCGTTTGAACGTAACCGTAAACGTTTTCCTTTCCCTCAGCTCTACGAAATCTAGTTTACTAGGTTCTACGTCGACATGCACTCCTGCAGGTGGAGAAATCCCAACAACGTAAGACGAATTCGCCGCTCCAACGTTGGTCATTGTCCTAGTATATTCATATCTCTGAGCCTCTGATTTGAATACAACTGAAAATGATGGATAATTGAGCTGAGCTTCAGGTATGTTGGCCACTTCCAAACACTTCACTTTCTGCTGTGTGATCATGCTCACTTCCCGATCCGTGTAGTTTAATCCACACAGGTACGGGATGTAATCCCGGGGCTCAACGTCGTAGACGAGCCCCGGATCATGAGCCCTCGAGGGGTTCACATGGCCGGCCCCGGTGGCGAAAATGTCAGCCGCCTCCAGCATCTCATCCTCGATGGGGTTGCCGGCGAGATTCACTACATCAGCACTGGTCATGATCGCAGATTTGATCGCAGCGGGAGACCAATCAGGGTGCGCGCTTTTGAGCAAGGCGGCGACGCCGCTCAGATGAGGGCACGCCATTGAGGTGCCGGAGATCATGTTGAATGTCGATTTAGGGTTTCTTTCACCTTCGACGGAGACGGGCCACGCTGCAAGAATGTTCACCCCTGGTCCGATGATGTCCGGTTTTAGGATTCCGGTGCTGGCCCGGCTAGGCCCTCGTGATGAAAATGAAGCTACGATTGGAGCGTTGTTGTCACCTATGATTGTTCCTTTGAATACAAGTGTAGCTGTGGGTGTTGATGTTGAGTTTATGTAGGATTTGATCGTCAATCCGTTGGTGTGACTGATTTGTGTTGAGGGTAGAGGAATAGAGCGGAGGTCGGAATTGATTAGCCCTTCTACCTTTTGATTGATGAGAATAACGGCTGCGCCGCCGGAATCTCTCACTCCGACGACTGATGTTACGGTTCCTATTTCACACACAACTATTTTCCCCTTAACATTAGTGCTGTTTAATGACTCTGAATCACAAAATCTACCACTTTCACCTAGGTAAATAAGGGGCAATGGCTTGGTAGAAAAATCTTTGGGTTGAAAGAAGGCCTCTCCATCTATCTCTTTGTTGTTGGGAAGCAAAACAGTTGATACTAACTTCCTATCAGTAGTGCTTGCACCAACTGTGAGAATCCACGGAGCTTCGTTCGACAAAGTGCCGAGCGACGGGCCGTCGTTGCCGGCAGCGCAGCTGACAACGACTCCCTTCTGAATAGCACTGAAAGCACCAAGCGCAACGGCATCGAAAGCGAATGAAGTAGAAGGAAAACCGAGAGACAGAGAGAGAATATCGACACCGTCTTCTATAGCAGCATCCATGGCTGCAAGGACGTCACTCTCCGGGCAATCTCCTCTCGGACAAGCTCTATAAACGGCCAAATGAGCGAGAGGGGCTACTCCGGCTGCAGTGCCACCGGCTTCCCTGAAGAAACTAGCATCGGCTACGAAACTCCCTGCAGCAGTGCTCGCAACGTGAGTGCCATGGCCGTCATCGTCTAGAGGCGTGTCATTAATTCCTCTAGAGAAGTATCTTGCTCCAATGAGCTTGTTGTTGCAGGCGGTGAAATTGAACTCGCATTTTCCCTTCCATTTAGCAGGCGGCGGAGGCATTCCTTCGTCGCTAAATGATGGGTGGCCGGGGAAAATTCCGGTATCCACGACTCCGATGATCACACCTTCGCCGTAGTTTGTGTTCTTCCATAGGCCGAAGTTGGTGTTGAGGCCAAGAAAGTTGGGAGAGTGAGTTGTGTGGAGAGGGAAGACCCTCTCCGGCCGGGCATGCAAGAATCTGTCGTGTTTCTCCAACGCCGTCACGTCGCCGGCTGAAAGCCAGGCGGCGAAGCCGGTGAAGACATTTTTGTAGGTATGGAGCATTCTTGGATCTCTGTAAGAGCTTGATTTGTTTTGATGATTTGATAGAAGTGAATGGTACCAGCTCTCTAATTCTTCCCAAGATTTTCCGTCTGCAGGTGACTCGAGATGAACGATGTAGAGTTTGGAATCTCTCTCTTCATTTGAGGATGTAGTTGATGAGAGAGAAATGATCAGCAGAGAAATGCATATGATCAGATTTGGAAATAATAAACCCATTTTTAGACACACATAAAATATGTGTTTACTATTAATGAGTTTTGCAGTTTCTAGCCAGCATGCTCTATATATAGTGGTTTGAAGTCATCGACGCAATTAAGGAATTCTTTTTGAGAGTGAATGCAATATGCAGTAGAAACTTCCTCAAGCCAGGCCTACTTCTGGATACCATCCAAATGTAAAGCATTTATAAGAAAAAAACAAAATTTAAACTAATATATGAAAAAAATATGTTTATACTTATACAAAAGCGAGAAGAATTCAAGCATCTATGTCATTATTTAAAGGACAAATTTCATAGTCTAAAAAATTAAAAAATCCCCTGTGTTAATTAAATAGTCTAAAAACCCCCTCTGTTATGTATTGTTCATCAAAAAAGCCCCTTTTTGAGAGAGTGAATTACATTTACTAAAAAAGAGTGTATGATTCTTATTTTTACAATTTTTGTTATAGATAAATATATTTTATATCATTTAAAAATTTTAATATTTGGTTATACTACTAATATTTAGCTATTTTGATAATTTCCTATGTTACGTATTTTTTTTACATATAAATATATTTTATATTATTTAAAAATTATAGTATTTGGTCAAACTACTATTTTAAAAAATTAATTAAATTTAAAAAACAATACAAAAATTGAAAAATATAAGAATCGTGTACTCTTTTTTAGCAAATGTAATTCACTTTCTCAAAAAGGGATTTTTTTTATGAATTATACATAACAAATGGGATTTTTATACTATTTTTTTAACACATAGGGTTTTTTTATTTTTCGGGAAAACACAGGGGAATAATATGAAATTTGCCCTTATTTAAAATAGGATATCTACTTAAACTTGTACATATATAAGTCGTCAAAAACAAATTGTATATACTATAATATGAAAAATTAAGCAAATATTAAGAGCCGGAACATATTATTGTATAGAACATGATACTATAGTACATATACAAGAGTCCAAATTTGAAGCATTCAAAGGCGCGGATGGAGAAAACAAAGCTTATATATACTGCAAAAATAAATTGATTCATATACTATATGAAAAGCAATAATTTAATAATTAAAAAAATGATCTCAGTGTGGTGATTTACAAGAAAGGAGGACAGGATTCTAATAAGAAGCATTTTTAATTGATAGGTCAATGAGATAGTCATTTTGGATAGTGAAAGTATTCATTTTCCATTTTCGAACATCTGACCTTTGATTTTCAAGTAAACTCACCCCATCATTAGGTCATTCTTACCGGAATAAATTAATTTTTGATTAATTTATAGATAATTACTTAAATTAGAGTTAATTATTCCATAATTAAGTTTTATATTTATAATTATCAATTTAGTTAACTAATCATATTGATTAGGGTTTGCTATTCCATAGGTTTTATAATTTATAATTAAAATTTTGGTTAATTAATCATATTAATTATGGGTTATTATTCTATATTAAGTTTTATAATGTAAATTAATTTTCTAATTAGATTTCAGAAGGGTAAAAAACCAGGGATGAGATCCTCTATTCCAGATTTGGTGTTCCAATTCGTATTCCACGATTGATTTAACAAGTTTAATAATAGATATTATAAAAATAAAAATTAATTATAACATAATCGATCTAGTCACATCTATCAACAAAAAATTAAAATTTTAAAAATTATAAATCATATTTTTAAAACAATCAACTTTAATAATCATTTATTTGAAAATTAAATACTAAAAAATGATTATAAACCCTAATTGGGTAGGGTGAGCCCTAAAAACAATCATAAAATTAAATTAAAATATAATAAATTAAAATTGATGAAAAGAATAAAAGAAAATCTCATAAATTTGATCGTGGAATACGGATTGAAATACCAAGTCTGGAATAGAGGATCCAATCCGAAAAAAAAAAACAACACTTCATATTTGGAAACTAATTGATGCATAAAGGAAAGATTTTTTTGGCACTTTAGGAGTTGCTGTGCTTTTAGGGCACAACTGAGCTGAGGATCCAGATCCACATTCAGATTTCTCACCATTATAAAAGAAATAAATATCCACTAAACTATATGTTAGTGGTGACAAAATTGCATTTTGTTCAACAGAAATAAAAAAATAAAAAGAAACATAAGATAAAACAAAAACAAAAATCGAAAACGAAAATCAACCACCTAGGCCCCTCTTTAATTCCCTCCCAGAATTCCCACCCCTTCACTTTCTCAAATTTGATACAAATATGCATATTATCTTAACATATATCATTAATAATATTTTCATATATAGACATATATAATATTGTTCCATATCGCTGAACAAATTATTGTATGAATTGTATGATTTAGTGAATATATATTATCTATCAATACATATATTAAGGTAAAATCATGTGAAGAAAAATCGTTCTGATAAAAACGGTTGTCTATCACACGATTAGCAATTATATTTTAGACAACAGTTTTTGTATAATAGACAACAGTTTTGATTTAATAGACAACAATAGTGATATTTATTGTGTTGTAAATTTTTTTCTTTTTTTCTTTTTGCATTTTCGACGATAGTTTAGATTAAAACCATTGTATTTTAACAAAATTTTATAATTTTATTTACTATTTTTTTACTTGAAATTTTGAGATTTGTAACATATTTTATTTTATTTTTTTATGCATAGGTGGAAGATTTGTAGTACTATGCATTTATCGCCTAGAAAAATAGTTTTCATAATAATAATAATAATAATAATGACAACATATAGAATTAAAAAATAATCATAATAATATTACAAATCTAAAAAATAATAATAATTTGTGCATCGCACACAAGAGAAATACTAGTTATTTATTTATATTATAAACATGAATATTATGTTAAAATTGAAGTTTGATCACATGCAAAAGTGAATTTCTTTTTCAAACATTGCAATTTCAAAAATATTTTGTTTTTAACTATACTCTTTGCAAGCACTACTAACTTTTAGTACTGCTAAACAATTGTTATATTATGTTACCTATTAAGTTAATTATTAATTACCGGATAGTATAATGAAGGAAAATTGCTTATGTTAGGGCCATGAGCGCCCGTACACACACACACATTATTATTATTATTATTATTATTATTATTATTATTATTATTATTATTATTATTATTGTTGTTGTTGTTGTTGTTGTTGTTGTTGTTGTTGTTGTTGTTGTTGTTGTTTGAAGATTTATGTGATGAAAATGATTTGATACAAGTTTGATTTACAAGCTGCTCATATGATATTGAAGGTTTTGAACCAAAATGAGAGGATGTCTATGTGAGTTTTTTATAATTTTTCTAAAAAGATCTATCTTATTAATTACTTACGCTCGTCACTCAAGATTTGGATTTGGAGGCCGAAGAAGAAGTTGATGGAGTGTTTCCTTTTATTGATGAACTCCAGCTCATTTTAGCAATTTTAGAAGTTTTGATGAGAGTGGTGTCAAGTCCTTATTTTATGTCAAGTCTTTTTTTCTTCATTTTGGTTGTATCTTGAAACATGCTTCCTTCATTCACCGGTGCATTAGTACCTACTTTTGTTCTTTTTTTTCTTTTCTTTCCTTTTCTTATAAATAGAAATATAAATATAAAATTGTTCAATACATATTACATTATGGTTCTATCATACGTTCAATATTATGAAGTTCTACCTATCTAACTCATAATGCTAAGATATAACCTATCTCTTATGGCGTCCATGTGCATAATACACTCATATTTCATTTATGTCCATTCACTCATGAGAAGATTGAATTATGGATTATATATTTGTTGAAAAATATCTCCATACTGGATGATTCTTTACGAATATCGAGAAATTATTTTCATTTTTAAAACTTCTTTTATAAATAAATTAACACTAAATATAATATAATTTATCATTAATTAATTGAAATAATCATTTAAGTTTCAATAATTATATTTTTAGTACTTAAAAGCAAATATGAAAATTTTAATAATTAACCAAAATATAAAGATAAATAATAAAAATTTAGACTATTCGAATCAAGCTGTCAAACTATTCAGTTCGGACTAATTCTTCAAACTAGATTCCATTCGTGCTAGATTATTAGTAGGCAGTCATAAGACTTTTATAATACTAGCTTAGGAAACGTGCGTTGCACGTGGTTTCAATGTTTGTTGTTATATTGTGTATTTCTAACATGCCTATGGCATGTATATATGTATATGTACATATATATAGCAAATAATATAAAATAAATATTTATGAATATCATATAGTAAGAGGTATATGAGTATGTAATGTTCCTAAAAAAATATTTAATGTTACGAGAATTAAAAAAATATATATACTATTCATAAAATGCAAAAATAAAAGATGCATGTCGTCTTGTTGATACTATATTTTTTCTTGTTTGATCTTGGTGAGTGATGACCTTTTATACTTCTTTTTCGTGGTCTCTCAGAGAAATTTATCCAATGTTTGATTGTCGTCGCTTGGAATTTCAATGCATTCCTCAGCCTTTTTCCTTGACATTCTTCGTTTTTTCTGTACTTGGTCTTCAGTAGAATTCACCTCAGTAATTGAACGTTGTTTTTGTCCCACTTTAGTTGTACTTGAATCTTGTTTGTCCACCACTTTACTTTTCTTGGTCTTTTTTATTAAAGGCTTCTTTTCTCCACTTTGATTTGACTTTGGGTCTTCAATTGTGTCACTTTTCTTTATTTGGATTGCAGTGGCTACAATATTCAGATTTCCACTTTCATCAATTTTTGCATTCCTTAGATTTGTCATGAAGCGAATTTATGTTGATGTTTTTAAGCTCAATCCTCTATAATAAGCAGAATCATTTTCCCCCTGAAGAAATACGAAAAATTTAATTATGCAAAGTGAATTATATAGATTAGTTAGAATACAAATATAATAATAAAATATTAAATAATATAAATTTCACATTGACGTAAACTTATGGAAGTCCAATAAATTAAGGTTTGTTATGAAAAGTTTAATTATGGAAAGTCAATCATATAGATTAGTTGGAGTTAGAGTTTTTTTAAGAACAACAACTTAGGCCGATTTGGAAAAGAGGACAAATTTATTGCGGGCCAAAATTTAAGGACATTAACATTTAAGTATTGCGTCCATAGGCCAATTTTCAGCTCGAATGGCCTACGAACGCACACTTAAATGTTAATGTCCTTAAATTTCGGCCCGTAATAAATTTATCCTCTTTTCCAATCGGCCTAAATTGTTGTCCTTAAAAAAAGGCAGTCTATTATTTCTCCTTAAAGATCTCTGTTTATATAGGGGATTGTGATATTTTCTTAATTAGGCCGATTTGTAAAAGAGGACAAATTTATTGCGGACCGAAATTTAAGGACATTAACATTTAAGTGTACGTCCGTAGGCCAATTTTCAACCTGAACGGGCTACGGACGCAACACTTAAATGTTAATGTCCTTAAATTTCAGCCCCCAATAAATTTGTCCTCTTTTCCAAATCGGCCTAAGTTGTGGTCCTTAAAAAAACTATAACTCAGATTAGTTGGAAAAATCATATAGATTAGTTAGAATACAAATATAATAATAAAATATTAAATAATATAAGATGATTACATTATTATTCTTAGATAAAATTTTAAATTGAATTATAATAGATAAAGTCAAAATTATGAAAAAAAATATGTGTAATTGTCAAAAGTTCAAATTAAAGTAAAAAATACCTCATTGATTGATGCTAGATACTCTTGTATGGAGCATCCTACAAATAGTGATGCAATTTTTTCGAACATTGTAACACGTGCATTGTATTCGTCTTGTATTACATTAAGGGTGATTCTGTATTCTGTATTCTGTACTTAAGTTCTTTCAAAATTACTTCTTTTGCGTTATCCATTTTTTTGAGCATTGATAGCTCATCAATTCTCAATGAATTGTATATATCACATGAACTGCATGAAATATATTATTATTAATTGTATGTTAATCAACTATATAAATACTAAATATTTTTTTTTGAATTCATTTCATACCTCATTGTTTCAATGTCTTCAATCTCTTGACATGATGGTTTATCAGTAATACAGATCTGAATGTATTTTGTACTTGTAAATCACCTATTATGGAAAAATTTAGTTGCAAGGTATTATGAAATCTATGACTATCATAAAATAAATACATAGTTTATATACAAGTTTACCTAAGTATTTTTTTGTAGTAACATTTGTGATGACAATCGTTGGATTTTGTCCAACAATTTGTTGTAGCTCATGTCCCTCATTTTTTGCCATATCTTCCCATAGACATATGTTCATTATCTTTGATCTAGGAATAAAACATTATTAATATTTTGAATTAAAATATAACTTTTCTATTGAACAGTTGGATAATATCATAATAAATTAAAAATAAATGACTTACTCTTTGTTCATGATTGTTATTTCTCTCAAAGTCTTCAAAGTTGTTGTTAGTCTAGTTTCATCAACTTTTACCAAAACTCCATAAATATCTGAAAAATTTTAAAATAAAAAAATAAGTTATCTAATATAAGCAATTAATCCTCACACTCAAAATATATATAGATGAAATACACATCTTTTAATCGATATAGCAATAAGAGTAGTTATTAAAGTTTTACCGAATTCGATCTGTTGGTGGACTTTTGATTCAATGTCTTTAAACTCCACAAAATTGTGTTGAATCTTATCTCCAATACTTTCGAATGTCTCGTTTACAATACTGAAATTTTGGAGGATAAGTTCTTTTTCTTGATGTATGCTCTGATACTCTTTGTTAACTCTTTGAACTTCTGCCTTGGAAATTAAATAAGTTTTATTGAGCTTAAGTTTCCCCACAAAGCAATCAATATGACTATTGAGTATTGTCACTCCAATTTGGGTACTCTGCAAATATTGAAATTAAACGTGTGATTAATATTATTTGATTAAAAGTTTAAATTACAATTTCATATGTTACTTACATCATTGTCCATCATAATCAATTTCCAAAACCTTTTGCCATTATTGGAAGAAGTGAATGAGAATACGCAGTTATACGCACAGATATTTTTTCGAAAATCAATAGCCTCAAGTGATTCTGATGTATACAAATCATACAACTCATCGGTAACTTCAGAAGATGCAAGAATAATTTTACCATTGTCACAACAAAATGTAGGAGGTTCATATTGAAATCTTGTAGCACCACAATGAACACAATCAGACACTTTTATTAATTCATGTAATGTTGAACCTAAAGGAAAAAATATGTAGAGTTAACATTTTAAAAATATGATTTCTTACAAACACACACGCAACATTTAAATTAAATATAAAATTACGTACCATTCAAATCACATGAGCTTTGTTGTTTTGAATCTGAATCTTTTCATGTGTAGAAGTCTCCTTTGTCGAAATACATCAGTAGCTGTAATATTATTATAGATATAAATTGTTGATTAGTAATAATATACAAACAACCTTTTAATATTATGTTATATAAAAATTGATTGTCGAAAAATTCAAACAAAATACTATGACAATAAATAAAAGTTAGGTCGAAAGATGCAAAAAATAAAATAAAACATATATTTTAATATATATTTTTTATATAAAATGATTGATGATAAAATTTAAGCAAAATACAATGACAATAAATAAAAGTTAGGTCTAGATATATTGTTGACAAAATTTAAACAAAATACTACGACAATAAATTTCATTGTGAAGAAGTACAAGTTTCTTATCTTATTTTGCTTTGCTTATCATTGCTTATGTGGCTCTTCTAATTTTCTTATAAATTTCAAAGATGTGCTTGATGGATTGGTTGCTTTTCTTAGCAATCCATTAAAACACAATAACAATAGCACACTACATTTTAACCTTCTAATACTTGTGGTGTATTCTGCATGCTTTATATTGTCGTGTTACATTCAGATTTGGAAACATGGTTGCTTACTTTTGTTATGCATCAATTGATGTTCACTCAGTGTACCTGCCTCCTCAAGCACTTGAGTTCAATTACGGAAGTCAGGAGTGGTTACAAAGAGAAATGAATGAGGTGAAATCAACTTGCTTATTTCTTGTTTTTCTTCTCATATTTCAGTGGATATCAACGTTGGGATATTTTTTTTGTATCTTATCTAACAGGTGGCTTCTCGGTCCGAGCTTTTGTTCTCTGAAGGGCTTAATGCTCTGCGTCTTCTGGTAGAAAGAAAATCTCGCTCAAGTATGCTCAGTAGTGGTATAAACGTTCCTCAATCAGCACATCACTTAGCAGATCTAGAAGTGACGTTACATGAAGAGAAGTTGGAATATGAGGTCTGGTATCAATTTCAAGTTTCCAGTTCTTTTATCCACACTGTGTGTTCATGTATCAATTTTCTTTATACTTATATCTGTAACTGATATGAATTATCTATGAAGCAAAATGTAAACTTGATTAATCTTCTTAATCTGTCACTCCCTTCGCTAACTGTTCTGGTGAAATAGAACCATTTAATCCCCTTAGGTTGTACTTGTACTGGAGATTTGTTTGATTTCTAAAATTTTCTCTTAGAATGTTTAAATGGTAAGTGAAAAGGAGTGCTTCTCTTTGGGTGTGGATAGATGCGATTTTAAGAAAAGGATCACTTAATGTAGGAAATTATATATAAATATATTAATCATGTACAGTATTATAAGTAATGTAGCTTATCGAGAATTGAAATTCATGAAAAGTATTCAAATATATATTGTGGATTGAAATTACCTGAAGATGAACCTTCCGTGGACAATGAATTATAAAAACTCATTCTTTTCTTCTGTATAGAAAGGTAAAAATCTATACATACGCTTTAATTCACTCCTTGATAGTTTTCGGTTGTCCACAATCTAGCTGTAGGTCCTGCAGAAAGGGAAGCGGTTTCACGAATATCAATTGTTGTTCCTGGAACAAATGAAAGTATCAACAAATTAATTCAGAAATTCTATAAGTTGGTGGATGTTCATGAGGTGATGGAAATTGATTCAAACTTCTCCTTCTTTCATTTTTTCATCACGAGACAGCTGATAGTAGGAGATTGATGAATTTTGAGAAAGATTTGAGAGTTGAGAGCGGAGAATTATGGAGAATATACGAAATTTCAATACCTCTTATGCTAGATTTTGCACCAAATCCTCATCATCAAAGTGCCGCTCTAGATCTTTGTGTGATTACTTGTAGTAGGGAAAGATTTGAGAGAATGGAGAATTATGGAGAATAAATGAAATTGAGGTTTGTTGACACAAAAAAAAAAAAAAAAAAAAATTCTAAAACTGAGGAATTGATTGCGTGAGAAATTGTGTTTGAGGAATATTGTATATATTGATATTAATCATCATTAAAAAAAAATCTAAAACTGAGGAATTGATTGCGTGAGGAATTGTGTTTAAGGAATATTGTTTAGATTGATATTAATCATCATTACAATCGTACGTGAATAGATTGAGAGATATAATATGAGATTTATTTATAGATTAGTTAGAATACAAATAGAATTATAATAGATAAAGTCAAAATTATAAGATAAAATATTAAATAATATTATATTATTACATTATTACCCTTAAAATAAAATAAAAAAAAAGCTAAAATAGGTGAATCCAAAATTGTAAGATAAGCCACTTTTTATATTAGTATAGATAATAACCAGCAACTAATCCAACTCAACTATTGGATTAGCAGAAGACCAGAATACAATTTTGGAACATGGAAGCACATGCAATCCACGTCACAAATTATTCATCAACTCTTTTCATGAAAACAAATTAAACTGTTTTTGATGAACACCGGACATAGGCCATCTTTAGATCAAAACAGCCACCTTTCAACGAGGTAAAAGTACGACAACGATCGGAGTACGGACTGAGTATTTGTCCGAAGCCCAGGTGAGAGATCCTTGGCTAACATTTACATTAATGGCAGCTGATTCTTCTCGGCTGTACGTAACCGAATATGTTAGCTTTTGGTGTAGCTCCACAAAATCCAGTTTTTTGGGTTCCACAACGACATGAACGCCGATAGGTGGAGAAATCCGAACAACGTAAGACGAATACGCCTCGCCGACGTTGGTCACTGTCCTAGTGTATCTCTGCACATGCTTTCCCAACACAACCGAAAACGATGGATAGTTGAGCTGAGCTTCAGCTATGCTCGATACTTCCTCACACTTCACTCTCTGTTGCGTGATCATCATCACCTCCCGATCCGTGTAGCTCAATCCACACAGATACGGGATGTAATCTTGTGGCTCAATGTCGTACACAAGCCCCGGATCATTAGCCCTCGAGGGGTTCACATGCCCCGCCCCCGTCGCAAAAATGTCGGCCGCCTCAAGCGTCTGATCCTCGATTGGATTGCCGGCAAGATTCACGACATCCGCAGTAGTCATGATGGCGGATTTGATTGCAGCCGGCGACCAATGAGGGTGCGCGCTTTTGATCAGCGCCGCGACGCCACTCAGATGAGGGCACGCCATTGAGGTGCCGGAGATCATGTTGAATGTGGATTTAGTGTTTGTTCTGCCGTCGATGGAGACAGGCCAAGCTGCAAGAATGTTCACACCTGGTCCGATGATGTCTGGTTTTAGAATTCCCGGGCTAGCTAGGCTAGGCCCTCGTGACGAAAAAGAAGCTACGATTGGGGCGTGTTCATCGCCTATGACTGTTCCTTTGGATTGCAGTGTAACTGTTGGTGATGATGTAGAATTTATGTAGGCTTTGATCTTCATTCCGTCGGCGTTACTGACTTGGGCGGAGGAGAGAGGGACGGGATCAAGCTGAGAATTGATTAGTCCTTCTATCACTTCATTGATGATAACAATGGCTGCACCTCCGGCGTCGCTCACTGTTCTAGCTTTCGCAGCAGCTGATGTTTCATCCCCCATTTCGCACACAACTATTTTGCCCTTAACATTAGTGTGCCTCAATGACTCTGAATCACAAAATTTTCCACTTTCACCTGGATAAATGAGTGGGAATGGCTCAGAAGGAAAATGCTTGTCTTGAAAGAAGGCCTCTCCATCTATCTCTTCATTGTTGGGAAGTGAAAGAGTTGATACTATCTTTCTGTCGATAGTGCTGGCACCAACCGTCTGAATCCACGGAGCTACATTCTCCAAAGTTCCATAAGATGGGCCGTTGTTGCCGGCGGAGCAACTCACGAAAACTCCCTTCTGTATTGCGCTGAAAGCACCGAGTGCAACGGCATCAAAAGCGAACGGACCAGAAGGAAAACCGAGAGAGAGAGAGAGAATATCGACACCGTCTTCAATAGCAGCATCCATGGCTGCAAGGACATCACTTTCTGGGCAATTTCCTTTAGGGCAAGCTCTATAAACGGCTAAATGAGCGAGAGGGGCTACTCCGGCTGCAGTGCCATCGGCTTCCCCGAAGAAATCAGCACCGGCTACGAAACTCCCTGCAGCAGTGCCTGCGACGTGAGTGCCATGGCCGTCATCATCTAGAGGCGAACCATTTCCTCTAGAGAAATATCTTGCTCCAATGAGCTTGTTGTTGCAGGCGGTGAAATTGAACTCGCACTTTCCCTTCCATTTAGCAGGCGGAGGAGGCATTCCTTCGTCGCTAAATGATGGGTGGCCGGGGAAAATCCCCGTGTCCACCACTCCGATGATCACACCTTCGCCGTAGTTTGTGTTCTTCCAAAGGCCAAAGTTGGTGTTGAGGCCAAGAAAGTTGGGAGAGTGAGTTGTGTGGAGAGGGAAGACCCTCTCCGGCCGGGCATGCAAGAATCTGTCGTGTTTCTCCAACGCCGTCACGTCGTCGGGTGAGAGCCAGGCAGCGAAGCCGGTGAAGACGTTTTTGTAGGTATGGAGCATTCTTGGATCTCTGTAAGAGATTGATTTGTTTTCATGAGTTGATAGAAGTGAATGGTACCAGCTCTCTAGTTCTTCCCAATTAGCGAAAGATTTTGCGTCTAGATGAACGATGTAGAGCTTGGAATCTCTCTCTTCATTTGAGAATGTAGTTGATGAGAGAGAAATAATCAGTAGAGAAATGTATATGATGATCAGATTAATGGAGATTAAACCCATGTTTATGGTTTTAATTAGTTTGGAGTTTGTACAGGCAACTATATATACATGCTATCTATATATACTGGTTTGAATTGAATTAAGATATGTTTATGAGAGTGCAAACCCATGCAAGTAGTGCAACTTCCTCATGCATGCCTACTTTAAATTTAAAAATGATACTGTTGTAGATACACAAATCCAAATTTGAAGCATTCAAACTCAAAGTTTATACTAATATAGTTAAAATGAGAAACACATAATTAAGCTAGCTTAATAATGCCTACTAGCTAGGATATATATATATATATATATGTGCATATATATATATATGCATGTAGTGATGAAGCTTCCATGCACAACTTCTTAAAAATAAATGAAACCGTGCCTCGACATCTCTGTCGTCGTTGGTATGTGAGATTAATATAATTATTGTTAGTTCATGAAAAAAAAAAATTGCCCAGTTGATAACTTAACAGCTAGGCGATGTACATATTAAAAATTAATTTTTATAAAAAAAAAAATGGAAAGCTATAGTTGCTGTAGATAAGGTCTGCAATACATTAAAAAGAAAGACTGATGCTCCATTAAGTCCACACCAACTGACAAATAAAATAAATAAGTACACAACTTATAACCAACACGTTAAATCAATATGAATTGTGCCTTGCTAGAATTATCACCGAAGTCGTGTCATGTATAAGTATATAACGATTTATCAGTACCCACTATTAGGTCAAGTAGCTAAAAAAAACATGATGTATTAGTAAATCATAAAACTCAAATATTTCTATTAGTTTTTGAATTAAAATTTTTATATATACGTTGTTCACACACACAAAACGCTTTAATACATAGAAAACTATCTGTGTGGGACGTATATTATATATGTATATTTGCCCGGTGTGTGTGTGTGTTTTGCTTTTGTAAATTAAGGGCTTCAATGGCAAGAAAGTCATTTTCTAATAATATATAAAGAATTAATTTCACTTTTGGTCCATGAGAATACGGTTAAAATAATTTTAGTCTCAATTATAATTTTTAATATTTAATATTAGGTTTTAATTATTGATTGATGACTTGAAAATTTATTTTAGCTACTCTACTAAAATACCCTTCAATTTTATATTTTTAAATATTTTATTTGATATATTTTGAAAAAACTAGCTAATTGATTATTTGAAAAATAAATAATAAAAAATTATAATGAATTCTGATTGGGTAGGATGAATCATAAATAATATGTATAAATTAAATTAAATTAAGTACAAGAAATTGAAATTGAAGAAAAACATGGAGAAAAATTAAACAAATTGAAATGTATAAGTACGACTCATGTGACTAAAAGTGTTTTGACTATTTTCTCACGGGACCAAAAATGAAATTTACGTATATGTAACTGTGTGTTTGGTTAGCCACTTGGATTATTCAATGATTGTCGTGTGATGTATAGGGAAGTTTGGTATATACGTAAGATCATCACTACACATGTTCGTCAATCTTGTAGATATCAAACTTATCCACATTTTTTCAAATGTGATTTATCTTCTTTTATTGATTTTTAAGTTATCACACAGAAATGAAGTTTATTCAGTGCGTGGGGATCGGAGGTGTAGAGTGGATCCAATTATACGATACGGTTGAAGGTACTCCCATTTTGGTTCTTTTTTCTTTTTACTCATACACCCGACCAGTGCTACGGGGAGTGGTTGGTTTCAAATAGTAGGTAACGTTGTTATTATTGTTGTTTTTTTTTTTGTTTTTGTATGTTTCCGTTGCCTTTTGGGTGTCCTCAAGGGATAAAAAACGTACTTGTTCGTTTCGATTTAAAATAGCTTGAGAGTTTGCATCATAAGTTAAAGTATGCCAAATAGTCTTAATTAATTAATTAATTAATAAGAAAAAAAAAGTCAATCACATATGTTTTTACCAAGTAGATTAATATATAAAGGATAAAATGGAGAAAAGTATGTCCCAAAGTCTTTGTAAACTCTACTTAAAATCACGACTATTTTGTAAAATTATAATACATACTCCTATATTGATTTTTTTTTTTTCTTTTTTGAGGAACATACTCCTATTTTGTTAAATTAAGACACACTAACGAGTAACGAAACACATGGGCCCCAGACTCAAATCAATTTATATGTCTAACTAAGAAAATGTCAATAATCACAAAATAAAAGACAATTTTCAGTTTAGTACCTAACTATTTAATACCCACACATTACCTAGTGATATAAGACAGTCTTATTTTTTAAGCGATACAATTTAGTCTTTGAAATCTGATCTGATAAATTGTGGAGTGATCATATGTGAGATATTTAAACTTTTTAATACTGCATAAAAATAATATTTTATGTTTTATTCCAATTAATATTCTAAACAATTGAAAAGAGCAATTTTTTAATGAAATGACATTTTTAAGAGAGAAAATTTCAAAAATTGTGCATTATTTTGTTTTAATATATAATATAGATCTCTCAAATAAGTACCTAAAAAACATGAAAATTATCCATCTTAGAACCTAAAAAAATTATGTATTTTATTTTTTAAATATTTTTACATTCAATTTTCACGATTTTTGAGGAAAATTTAAAAACATGATTTTTGAGGTCCCAATTTTTTTTTATTTAATTGATAGTTTTATCTTTCTGGTCTTGATAAATAATCCATCTTCAAGGTATTGAATTCACAATTCTCCAAAAAAAAATTGATGCCCACAAATATATTTTTTTAATTTGCACCAAAATTAAAAGATGAGTTGAATTCACGAGCTTTAAATGCCTTCAAAACAGTCAGGGAGTTTTTTTTTTCTTTTTTTTAACCAGTAGGACGAATCAGACAGAGAGTTTACTTTAAAGGATAGATTAGATAGATTGGATTGATAAAAATAATATAGCATAATCTACCACATACTTTAATGGATTAAACCATTTTAAAACTTGAATCCTTCAAATACTTAATCCCATACATTATCAATATAATCTATCTTATCTATCATCCAAAGTAAACACTCTCAGTTTTTTTTTTTTTTTGTAGGAATCGGGGGAAATTACCCACTTCAAGTTTTTAAAAAGTTATTTTACCCACAAAGTTTTAAATATATATTTTTATCCTAGATTACCAAAATACATTTATATTCATATTTTAAAAATAAAAAAAACTTACTATATCTCCCCCACTAGCCACCCACACCTCATTTGCACACAATTCAGATTTTGAAAAAAAAATTCTCTCTCCTCCACGACCACCTCTACAAAATCTGAAAATTTTGATAATTTTTATTAAGAGCTTTTCCCCATGTCATCGATCTACACAAATTGAAGAGAAGAAGTCCAAATTTCTTCACTAGCCCCGGCATCATCGACCTCCGTCAATTTAAGAAAAGAAATAAATATATTCTGCCCTAACCAGTCAACCCAGTTTGGAAGATTAATTTTTGAAAATTTTGGCAAAAGTTCTCTCGATTTGCTTTTAGATCTGATTATTAACATTGTTAAATTATTGGACGTTGTTTGGTTTTAAAGTTTGATTTAGGAAAAAAAATTGAGTCAAGTATGGAAGAATTTTCTGAGCATAATAGGCATGATTTGACATTAGATATATTTAAAAATCATCCCTATTTATGAAAATTTGGAAAAAAAAAAAAAGTATTTGTACAACCTTCAAAAAATGTGTAAAAATAAAGTTCTTAACTTCACACTCTGGAACTTGTGCACTGAGCTTAGCACACAGTTATCAATGCACACAGTATTGCTCGATCGTTGTGCGTATACCAATGTGTTGCCTATGTGTTTGCTGATTTTTGTTGATGTTCTGCCGATATTTGTTGTTCCGTGCAGAGCCATCTGTGCATGCATCCGATGCCAAATTATCAGTCGATGTTCTGTTGTTGCGCGCGAAGCTATCTACGTGTGCCAAATTGTCAATCGATGTTCTTACGATGTCTTATGCTGATGTTTGTTGTTGCGCGCATCGCCATCTGCGTGCGCATATGCCTTGTGCGCGCATCTAATGCTAAACTGTCACTCTAATATTCAAATATAAAGAAGTTGAAAAACCTATATCAATGTGAATTTTTTCAAATATTTGCAATGGTTGTGAGTTGACGCCAAGAATAACCCTTATCAATATAATTTTTTTTAAAAACTGAACTTAGTTGCTCACTGCACCAACTCTGCATGGTCAAATTAGAGGTGGCAACGGTTCCGAAACCACCAATTTCAAATATGTGGAACCAAACCGTTAAAGCACGATTACAAAACGGTTCCGAAACCAGGAACCATCGGTTCCAAATTCGACAGTTCCAAACGTTTCTAACTTGTTCTAAATTTATTTATTTTTTAAAAAACTAATATTTAAACTTCATTTATAAAATAGTTAAAAATTTGAGTAGAAATACCCATAAAAAAACACTGAAAATTATGGGATTCTAAGATTTCCTTAAAGAGAAATTAGTGTAGTGATAGCAAAAGGTTCACTATCCTATAGGATAAACCAAACTATTACCTTTCATAAAAAATCAATGTGTAACATTTGGTTTGAGAGTTGGTTTATAAGATAAACGAAATGACGTCGTTTTCTTTAAGTTGATATCTGACCCGTTTCAGCCCGACCCACTTGTCCAAATTGATACCTGACCCCTTTTAACCCTCTCCTTTACCCGAATCCCTCAACCAAAAAACCCGCTGAGTTCATCTATCTTCAACCTGTGTCGTTGTAAACCCAACTCCGATTGCTCTTGCCCAGATCTCCAGCATCTTCGCCACAGACCAGTCACCAGCGATTATCATTTCCCCTATTGTCCGACCCGGTTTAACCCAAAACTAAATACACATCTCCCTTACCCGATCTCTCGCCCCTGCTACTGAACCAGTCG
This sequence comes from Perilla frutescens, assembly GCA_026008535.1. Taxonomy (NCBI): domain Eukaryota; kingdom Viridiplantae; phylum Streptophyta; class Magnoliopsida; order Lamiales; family Lamiaceae; genus Perilla; species Perilla frutescens. The sequence goes on from BRKX01000001.1 coordinate 5,266,396, forward strand.
ATGGGAACAATCCTTCTTTCAATTTCGGCCGCTGGCGAGGCCTCTACCCTGTGCTCTCAACCTCCGGCGACCTCCATTTTACCAGAATCTTCCCTTCCCATCACTCAAAGCCTCTGCCATATACCTGCAATATCTCTCCCTCCGCCGACCATCCCTGTGACTTGCAGGACCTCTCCCCAATCACCTCTCACCGCTCCTGATACCTTCGGCGGGCCCCCCTCACCTTTCTCTTGGCCCTGCAATTCAATCTCCCCCCTCAACCCTCCATGTCTGAAAAATTTTGGACGAATTCAGATTGGTTTTGAAGTATTTTTTTGGTTTTTGGATTTTTCTTGGCTTTTTTATTTGAATTTGGTTGTTGTGGATGAATCGGAAAGGCTGTGTGTAGACGGAGGTGGGGAGTTGGGTGTTGTAAGAGCTGTAATAATGGGGGAAGTTTGTTCATTACTTAAGGGAGTGCCGGCCGACAGGGGAGTGATGGGAATTGTAGATTCGTCCTGCAGGACAGCCAAGGAAACGACGACGATGGCATTTGAAATGGGGGATGACGGAAAAGGTGGCGGCAGAAGCTGGGTGGCCGGCGATGGAGATTCTGGGCAAAGAACAGTTGCCGGAATCTGGGCAGGCGGCAGCGGTGCCACCATGATGGCTCGAGACGACGCCAAGAACAACAAGGATGATTAATGGACAAAAATTAAAAACGAAACAAAATGAAACAGTGGCAGAGTTGGGGGTTAGGGGTGGGTCGCGTACTTATGGGTTATGGTAAAAACTTAAAGAAAACGATATCGTTTTGAGCCGAGTTAAGGTCTTCCGTTAGGGCTCCGTCATATAATGACTCAATTGACACGATTTTAAAAACGCAGTGACCCAATTGAGCCAAAAAAATTACAGTGGGTCAATTGAGCCCCAAATTATCCCTAACTTTGACCCTTATCCCTAACTTTGACTATTTCAAAGTCAAGTCTATTCCCTATCTTAGCCGCTCAAATCCATTAATTTAAATTCAAATTTCGTGAAAATTATAACTAATTAAGATAAATAAAATAATCAGATTAATACTAAAAGAATTAATCCTAAAAGTTAAAAAAATATAAAATTAATATATTTTGTATCTCGATTAATATTATAAGAATATGAATACACATTGAATATTATCAACAATGTTATAATATCAGATATAGCACCATTCAAATCCTCACAAAAACAATCCAACTAATTTATTATGGTTATATCGAATAAATCCGGATTCTAGAAGTTGCGGGAGAATAAAGAATTTTGACAACAGCAGCAGTCATAAAGGGAAAAAATGGCATTTTTGAGGTCAGTGGTAGCCACAAAATCTACAGCCGTAGCAGCGGCCGCAGTTGCAATTCCAGCAGCAGCCTTCGCCTTCTCTTCAATCTCATCGCCTCCTTCATCTTCACACTCTTCCATTTCTTTCAAAAGGGTATCAGAAAACCCATCTTTCGGGTCGCTCGGTCTGTCTTCTGATCCGATTCGCGGACCCGAAAAATCGGGTCTTGTGAAGGCTTTTGCGAACCCGTCTCCGGCTTTTGTTGAAATGGATCCGAAACAACCGACCCAGGTGATTTTTTTTTCTGGGTTGAGATTGTTTGATTAGATTTTTTTTTTCTGGATGAAATTTTTAAAATTTATTTATTTTGGGCGTCGGATTTGATTTTTTTTTTCTGATTGTTTTCTTGGATTTGGCCTGCAGAACGGTGCCGTATTGCCGGAATTGTTGGTGAGTTTTTCTTTCTCATCCCTCTTTCTAAGTGATGATTACTTTGTTGCTCTGGGTGTGTGGGTTTGATTGAATCATGTATTGTTTTAGTTAGAAATTTAAGAGCAATTATGTCGTTGGCCACGGATATATTCTTGAATTGTAAAGAATTAGAATTGAAGCTGTAATCCGTTTTAACAGTTCAAAACAGTTTAAAACTTCAATGATGTTGGAAGATATTGTGGAGATTTTGGTAGAAGTTGCATTTTCTATGAATATATTCTCTCGATAACAAATCTTCTGAAACTGTATCACAACTGTTTTGGGGATTTATCTATCTTAACTCTTAAGTAAAGTGGAATAATCTGCTCAAGGCCTAATATAAACTGTTGAATTATGTAGATTCCTTTGTGGAATTGGTATAGGATAGTGATAATAAAGTAGACTTGACATATTGTGAAGGTGATGAAGCTAATTATTAGTGGTAATACATGGACGCCACTGGAAGCACAGCTTTGTTGGCAGTTGGACATGTTGGGTATCTTTTGTTGGGAATGGTTCCCCCGTGAAAAATATGCCTAATTTGGCTTGAACTTTCAAATTTTAAGGAGGGGGCAGTGAAAAGAAAAGGGTTAGTGCAGCGTTGGAACAAAATCTGACTAGAAGAACAAGTACGTCAAAGGACATGCTCATGAGACTCGTTTCTTTACTTAGATGTCACTCTTGATTAATCTAAGTAACAATACAATTATTTTCTTTTGAGTAGAACAGCGAATTATTTTCAGTTCATTTCTTGTGTTCGTGAATTCTCCTTCTATGAATCTATTGTGTGTCAAAACATTTTTTGTTCTGGCACTGGATTAAGGACGGGGCATTTTATTTTTACTAATTACTAGTTACTGGTTTCTTTCATTTTTGTGTCTTCTCTTTGGGTTCTGTCCTCATTTCAGTCTACCTCATTTTTCTTTAAAATTTGGTTCTTCATGTATTTCTAGCGACTAGTGATTTACTATAGAAAATATGTTTGGTCCAAACCATCTGACCTCTATTGGCATTGTTTGACCACGTACTGCAATATTCTTACTGTTAGCATGTCTGGACAGACTGAATATATGGTGGATATGAAATGTGAGGGATGTGTTAATTCAGTCAGGAATAAGTTGCAGACTGTTGATGGTGAGGATCTGAGAAAGTAGTACTGCTTTTATTGTCAATTGCTCTTAGGTAGTTTTAGCCTACTATTTAATAATAAATTTTGCTCATATTCAATTTTTAGGTGTTAAAAAGGTGGATGTGGACTTAACCAATCAAGTTGTAAGGGTTCTTGGAACTTCACCCGTCAAGATCTTGACTGAAGCCTTGGAGCAGACTGGCCGAAAGGCCAGATTAATTGGACAAGGGCTACCAGATGGTAAGCTCTATAGTTCTGTATTTTGTCATCTTTCTCTCTCTAGACGATTTATTATATGGCTTTGAAACTCTCTCTCTTGCTCTCTCTCCCTCTCTCTCTCTGGAAGTCTCTGTCCCCTTTAAACTTCATGCTCCTCCTCCCCGTAATGATGGTTAATCTGGATTTTCTATGTTTTGGTCACTTTTCTTTCAATCTTCACAACTTTGGAGATTAAAGGAAAAAGGTTCCATTGAACAAAAGGGATAGTGGTTTACATATTCAGGTTTTATTAATATATTCTAAGAATCGAGAGCTGATTGTTTGATGTAATGTTAATATAATGTACTAACAGAATGCGTGCAAGTAATTTACTGTCATATTTCTGAATATGATTAAATTTTGAAGTTGTTTCCTTATTTTTTGCTCTATTAACAATGATTTATCACGTAGTCATTGTGATGATGCAATAATACGAGGGGACAACATTTCCTGAATTGGAAAGGATTCTATAAATATCATTTTCCTCGTGCTCATCTCTCATTATACCAAATAGCCTCCACAATTTATATCTTTATGTCCTCTCTTCAACTTCTACGTGATTCAAAACTCAGTAACCGGGCTACTGTACTCATTCTTTTTTTGTATTAATTGAGCTTCCAAACTTGGTTCGTGGTGCAGATTTTCTATTATCAGCTGCTGTTGCTGAATTTAAAGGTCCGTCTACATTTGGTGTTGTCCGCTTAACCCAAGTTAGTATGGAACTGGCTAGGATAGAAGCTAATTTCAGTGGTTTGCCACCTGGAAAGCATGGATGGTCGATCAATGAATTTGGTGATCTTACAAAGGGTGCTGCAAGCACTGGCAAACTGTTCAATCCCTCAAAGGATGAAAAAGAGGTTGGTATCAACTTTTTTTTCTTAGCTTTGACATGATTTCTCTCCTTAAATTATATGATATTTCAATTTTCCCTCTCAAAGTTTTCAAGTGTTGTACCTAACAAGGGCTATAGGGCAATCTTCAGTAGCTCCAGCATTTAAATTTGTTCGAATTGTTTAATGAAGTCTAGAACCTTGCTCATTTTGCTGGTACTGACTGTATCATAATCTGGAAATCCTGTGGTTTCGTATATTTTTCATTAACCAAAGAGAGTGATTCTTTCAGCCACTCGGTGACCTGGGAACACTAGATGCTGATGAAAAAGGCGATGCTTTCTATTCTGGTGCGAAGGAGAAGCTAAGAGTGGCTGATCTTATCGGACGATCCATAGCTGTGTATGGAACCGAAGATAAATCAGACGAAGGTATTGCAGCTGCAGTGATTGCTCGAAGCGCGGGAGTTGGTGAGAACTACAAAAAGCTTTGCACTTGTGATGGTACTACTATATGGGAAGCAACCAATGCAGATTTTGTCACCAGCAAAGTTTAAGCCCAAATCAGCACTCCCCAGTCATGCGTTCATGTTTTCGTGCTGTTGTTATTCTGTACACTAAACAGTGTAATATTCATAGAGAAGTTGTTGAAAAAAAAATAATAAAATGTTTGGATGAAGTAGGCACGATCACTTTAACATCAAACAAATGAATCCACACCACTTTTACTTGGTGCCTAAAATCCGAGTTTACATTCTGGTTTTCTTTACATATTACATTGGGTGATCCTACCTGCATTTTCTCTATATTTTCTTTCCTGCAATCTCAGAGCATGAAGACAACTCACAGAAAGCAGCAAAGCACGGGTAAATTAGACACGGTGTAGGCAAATTACGGGCAGTTTTGGGCGAGTGGATGTGATATTCGTGTACAAAAGGGTGCCTATGATTATACACGAATATCTCATTCACACGTCCAAAAACTGTCCACAACCTGCCAACATAGGAGCCTGAGGTCAAAATTTCTTGAATCACAGGAGTAAAACTAAAACTAAAACCTCTAACAAGAATATTCTGTCGACATATGAAAGAAATAATTCGAGCAACTACAATGAACTTTATTCTTAAATGCCTCTTTCATCCACTTCGCTACACGAATAGATACAACAAAGAAACTTAAATCAGCTGAATACATATGTTGTGCACAGATGAGCCCAGATAGTTCGTATGAAACAGCAGCTCAATCTTTGAGTGGGAGCAAGCCATCTCTCTTGGCCATTTCATACAGGGAAATAGCCATCAGGACTTTTGCATCACCAGTATTACGCCAGAGATTTTTATAGGGAACAACACGCACCTGGATCAGCTCGCCATGATCTCGAAGACCTGTTTCTTTCCCCTGTAATTGTCTTATGATCTCTTTATCAACACTTCCTCTGTAGAGAAACAGACCAAGACCTTCGTCGCATCCGCCCTGATATTTGAAGTATCAGTTGAACAACAAAGGACGAGGGAAATGAAACAAAATACTCAAAACACGACAAAGTTATCAGCTTGAGTCAAGTATTCATTGCAAGACAAGTATTGCATTCACCAGAACTCATTTTCTAAAACTTGATATTTTCAAATTTCTTTGAAAATATAGATCACCATCTAAAAAAACGCTGAACACTAGAATAAAAATTAACTGGATGCTTTGTTTTCAAGTTCTATATCATTGAATCCAACCAGACAAGGACATATATACATATATATGTACCAGCAATATGAATACAATCTAGTAGGAAATCTCTTCAATGAAACTTTTTAAATAAGATAATAAAATCTCTTACCGGGGATGGAAATACTTGATTTCCAGTTGATGGATCTAGAAAGGCAGTAAGATCAACTAGATCATCCATATTTAAGTGCAACCCTGTCTCCTCTTCTACCTGTCAGACAAGATCAAATAAGTGTATGGCAGGTATTAGCATGTAAACTATTATACCTTTGTAGAACATAAAATGAAAACAAAGAAGAATCTATGGAATTTGGGAGGTATATATTGCGTCAAGATGCTCTGAGAAATGACCAAAACAGCACCATTGAGATACAAGAACATTTATCAATTATCATCTCCATCCTATCTAAAACTTCACGGTGACCAAGATCTACATAACTCCTGAGACCGGGTTTCAATAAAGAGTAGCTTCAAGAAATGAAGACCTTTGATAGTAAACTAATCTGCTTCATATCATGTTCATCATACATTCACATTAACAAGATAATATGGCACGTAGCTCCTTGATATCTTTGACAATCAAAGTGTTCGGGAAACTCTTTGAGAACAATAGCATCTAACTTATCATGAAGTCCTGTGTAAATGGATGATTTACTGGAGTAAATATCAGTGGTAACAAAAGAAGCTGCGCTATTTGCGATGAATACATGAAAGATGCAAAGAAAGAGAGCAAGAGAGAGAGAGAGAGACCTCACGAACAGCTGTTCCAACTATATCACCCTTGTCATCATCCAACATCCCAGCTGGTAATTCCAACATAAGCTTTCCAACAGGAACCCTAACCTTCCATGTTTGCAGAAGTTGATCAGGGAACACGAGATATAAGTTCATGGCAATGTTTAGCTGCTTATGACAACAAAATAATGAAACTACCTGCTCTGTCAGCACTGCATATGTCTCTCCATCTGAATCCAGAAGGATTAGCACTGCAACAGCCGGTCCTCGAGCAAAAACTATTCCTGGAACCTATCCATTTAGAGAATCAATCCACCTTAACCAATGATGTTAAACTATATGGAGGGAAATCAATTATTCACTCAGCTTCTACAAATCTGTGTGTCAAAACTTTATACTTCTTAATTTGCCTGGGAAGTTATAACTCTAAGTATGCTTTCTACGAATCCTTATTACAGGAGAATGAGATACCTTATTCCCTGTTTGTTTATGAATTACATCTGCTTTGAACTTCAAAAATCCAACACGCTTCCCAAACATGTCTACTCCCTGTCAGCAACAATTAAAAGAACTCAGACAACTTAAGGATATAATCATATAAGTAATCCTCAATAACTAGTTAAGTTAATGACATTAATCACTTGCCTCATCATCATCCTCATTACTAAGTTTGCATTGACAGCTAGGGTTAAAACTTATTCATATATACAGATATACTTATGCTGCTACATATAAAACAAGAAAGAATATGGTTTTGAACTCTCTTGGGTTCTGTGCAAGTATGAGCACATTCATCATGTGTTTTATAATAGATGAAACAAACACAAAAAAGTGATATGCTAATATAGCCAAGAAAAAGAAAACATTTGAGAATATAATGAGTAGTTGGATTGTTAATGTAGCATTGTATTGGAGAAAGAATCTAAGATGTTTCCACTGAATGGCAATGTCAATGTAACAGTTCAGGATATCAAAGAGAAAAATCATTAAATGTTAATTAATTCCAGCATGCCCTCCCTTGCATGTGAATAAACTTGCACGTGGAACCATTTTCGATAATGGTAGCAGTAAGATTTGAACTGATGACTTTTAGTCAGTCCTTGGTCTGGTTCCAAAATCATCACAATGACCACCTCATGTGAAAGCTAAGCTTTTAGTGACATGGACATTCAACTTTTCCACATAGCATCATCCCTCACTTAAAACATCACTTTCAGGTTAGGTTGTTATAATGAACTTTTAATATTGCTTAACATATAAAGATTTAATAAAAAATTATCAAAACTACAGGAAATGATTAATACACCAAGAAACAAATTACTGCCAAATGAAAAACCTGCGAATACTGAGTAAAATCTCAGCAGCAAAAATGATTGTTTAAATTAATCATTATTTACTTGAAATTTCATCTAAAATTTAAGAACACTAAAACTACGGAAGCAATTTAGTCTTATAAATTACATGCTTGATTTTTTTATAACTTACAAACATAATATTGCATCAGAGCTTAGTAAATATAATGAATGTATTTCGCAACTACATAAAATAAAATAAAATAATCGATTCTTAATATCCTAAACAGAATACCAGAAATAAACAAATAGAAATTGAGGCCTTTACATTTATAGCGCTGTTAGACTCTTGCAAAATGTTGCTCTTGGCAGAGGCCCCAACAAAAATTATCCTCAATCAATTCAATTTAACTCTACTGTAATCTAGCTCATATAGCATAACCTCATTGCTCAAATCAGCAAATCAGAACCATTCAGAAATGAAAGTTATTGTCAAAAGAATTATTAGCTTAAAATTCTCCCCCACAATGAAAATGAAACAAACTTGAAAAGAAGACACACAATATAATATGAAAACTTAGCCCAAGGGACAGAAAAGTAATATCTGCAAACTTGATCAATTGAGATATGTTACAAACCTGAACAATCACCTGTCTTAAAGACATGGTTCCATCAGAAAGAAGTCCATTTTCTGTTTGTATGTTTTTCAACCACTGTTTGAATAAAGAACATTCTATTGCATTCCTGCAACAAATATAGATTCAGTAAAAACCATTTATCGACCTCCATGTCCATAGTATAAACATATTAAGTGAAGCCTATCCAAAGTACGAGCATCAAACAAGTATCCAAACAATAAATAGTTGATACCACTAATTCAAGTGTTTTCTACCCACACCTCATCCTCATATTTGATAGAACCTTAAAAAAAAAAAAGTGGGACCGTTCCATTTAAAATAAATCTAAACAAATATGTAACATAATTCAGTTTCAACGTAATTTGGCACTTCAGCAACAGCAAAGAATTGATAAGTGTACAAGCTGCTACCTTATGTGTTAACTAACAAAAAATCAACATCTAAAGGGAACTTAAAACACATTGTCAGCTTTCGAGTTCCTTTTAACATCAAATGACAATTAGATAATGCTCAGCCTCCAAGCTTTCCTTTTGTCTTTTGCAGTTCCACATAAGGACGTTCTTTCAGTGACGCAACGGACATGCTATATCAATTTAGTAGTTATGGCCAATTAGTAAACTCAAATAGTTATATGATATCTGTTCTTATATCTATTTTGCAGCCTCATTTCCCAGCTACCAAAATTGAAAAATATAAAGCATAAGTTTAGACAATTATCCCAGGTTGTTAAACCAATTTTTGTTCGCTTATTCATTTTCCCCCTTTAATAAACTAACTTACACACATTGCTTTTCTGCAGGGATAAGAGTAAATATCATAGAAATGATAGCAGAGTAAAAAAATTAAACTAATATCATAGAAATGATAGCAGAGTAAGAAACTAAACTATGTACAAATTACAAATGCTATAATAAATTTCCTCATCTATCAACATGTTCACAGTTGCAAATTATTTCAGAATCACGGTTCTACAATTGCAAAAAGCATATTCATAATTTGAAATGAGCATCATAAATGTATTGCAAATGTAGCATCATATACTAAAATTAAGTTCAGGAATTCATCTTCTACAGGCAACTTTGATTTGATATGTTACAATTCGAACTAATAAACGATCGCCAATATAAACAAATAATTCTCAAAGCAGAACAAAATCTTGCGCGGATTATGAAAGGCGTACCTGAAATCAGACTCCGAGACACCAGCGGCGGCTACGACGGTGACGGGTTGGTCGAGTTGACCCGGGAGGGTGATTGCGTGAGTGAGTGCGGATGGGGTCGACTCAGTGGTCATTTTTAAAGAGAGAACTCGAGTGGTTTTGTGAAAATGACGAGTGCGGAAATGAGTTGAATCAGTGAGTAGTGGGTTGAAGAATTTGAGTGCGGGTAGAAGAAAAAGCGTTCTCATTTTCAACAAAAAAAAAAACAATTAATTACAAAAACTATTTACGAATTCTGAACGAATTTATAATGACAAAAACTCCTATCAGACTTTGGAAATCAAAATTCATGATATCAGATCATCAGACGGGACGGATCATGTGGGTCAATACGCGGGTCAATCCTGATCTGATCCGTTCCGCCCTATAATTTTTTTTTGAAAAATCAGCCCAGAAAAAAAAAAATGACAGCCGCCCGTTTGATGGTGCACAAGTTGTATAAGAGACCTTCCCATTTATAATTTATGCATAATTTTTCAAATGGTGTAATAATAATACAATCTTTTTATTTGTAATAAATTTGATACTTCAAATATTCCAGTCACCAAAAATTCTCTATTTTGTTATAAATTATAAGATTGAGTTATTATTACAACGATTTAAGAATCATGTGTTAAATTGAATTTTTGTTAAACATTGTGAATTTTTTGCAATTTAACCTCAAATTTTTATTTATTTTTTTTATTTGGAAGTATGACTGAATACATGTTATTTTTTGTAAGTGTAGTAAAAGTTTATGCTTCATGTATGATCCTATTAAGTTCTCCTTCCACATGACATAATCTTAGTACCCACATGAATAAGAAAGAATTTCCCAGTTAATATTTACATTGTGTCTAGTTTAGTTTTATTTTATTTTTACTTTTTTGAATCTATATTCTTTAATTTTCAAGATTTATATATTTTAATTTTGGGAAAATTACACTTTCATACCTACGATTTCGGCTCTTTTCCAAAACAACTCATTTAATTAACAAAATAGTACTCACTTTTTTAAAATAATTGCAAATCTAACATTTGATCAATTTTTTTGATCCGAAAATCATATATAATTGATTGTATTTTAGTATTTCTATTTTCCCAGTCATGTAAAAAAATCATTCAATAAGAAAAAAAAGCATTTTTGGGATTTTTTTTTCAATATTTTTATGGCTTAATATTTATTTTTAGGATTTACGTTTTCAATTATTTTAGGGTTTATTTTTTAATTTTTAGGGTCCAATTTTCAATTTTAGGATTTATATTTATTTTTTAGATTTTTTGTATTTTTTAATTCTTTTATGATTGAAGGAAAAAAATATATAAACTTGTACACAATTTTTATATGAAAGAAAATTGTTATCTTTCCTTGAGAAATGATGTAGCATGTGTTAGATTTGTATATTGTAAAGCTTTTTTTGTATACATTCAACGATATTTATAATATATATAGATTGAGATTATTTTATAGTCACGGTGTGCACTTATTTGTTATATAGCTGCATGATCTATATACTTTGTGCATGGTAGATTATATGGTGTGGGTTGACACATGGGAAGATCATATCATCATTGTCTTGCACTTTATTAAAGATTCATGACTTGGATTATCTTAGACACATCGTCGGTATACTGTAGAATAATATAGTGATTAGTTTATCTTGATCAACTGATTATTCTAGTAACCAGTGTGTATTGAATTGGATCACGATGAGATACTATTTTTTTTTTTTACCTTAAATGAAAAAATAAAGATCTCATGAACTCGGGTTCTTAAACTATATATTAATGATGGACATATATATATATTGCATTTACTAGTTTGATTTATCAATGAGTGAGATTTTATAATATGATCAATAATCTCAATATCTTGGATAATGATGTTTTCATATATGGTGGGTCGTGCATTATTGCACCGTCCCAGTCCTGAAAGATTGTAGAAGCATTGAGTTTGATAATGCTAAAAAATGTACAGACCAATTTGTTAATTTCTGAATTTGAAAATATGGTATTCATATTCATTTTTGTAAAAAGGATAGTATAATGTTGGGAAATTAAATTAAATAAGATTCTAAAAATATCTGAGTAATAGACAGTAGAGACGGGCCCGACAGCAAGGCAAAAAAAATCCGGTAACAAAAATCTGGTTCGTCGTATCAGCCAGACATGTAGAGACAACACGTGGTGGTGTGGGACCCATAGAGATCGGTCCAATGAGTGGTTGCTGAGTCATTGGGCTCGGGTGTTTTCTCAACCTCGAATTATGTGTGGCCGCTCACGTGTAATTGACTCTGAGTAATCTTGATATTTGTTCTACACAAAGTGCAATAAAGTTTCCCTTTTCCAACCGATAAGGAACCCTTTGAAAGCTTCCAATTCCAATCAATGAATTTCTGATCATATCCCTTTTTATCAAGAACATTAACTGCAATCAAGTAGTGGTGCAATTGTGGAATATGCCTTACATTCTTCAGAGTCAATGTGCATCCCAAATCAGTTTCAACAATCATATCACCAATCTCAACTACTGGTGCAACACTTTTATTCCACATGCATAATTGGCCAAAGTCTCCAGCTCAATAGCTTGTGAAAAGCTATTTCTTTGGAGCATAGTGATGAGAAACTCCAGAGTCAACTATCCCCTCGACATTTGGATCTTCCACGTGGTAACACTCATCACTGAAAAAAAACAACTGTCTGATCATCATTGGAGTGTGTAACAATGGTCGTTGTATTCTCATCGTCAGATTTCTTCTGATAACTTTCCTTTTACTCATACTTTAGTAGTCTATAATTTTTTCTTCATGTGGTTAGCTCCACCACAATGATAACACTTGGACTTTTCTTTAGAGTTGGACCTCTCTCTGGATTTTCGACGACCATTAGATCCTCTACTTTTGCTTCTACCTCTGTTCTCTGCCATGAGTGCTTAAGAAGAATTGCCTCCATTCTCTTTTCTTCTAATCTCATCATTGAACATACTTTCTTGCATGATGTTCAATGTCAACTTTTCATTTGGAGCAGTGTTGCTCAGTGTAACCACCATCATTTCCTAACTATCAGACAGAGAACTCAAAAGAAACAAAGCTTGTACTTCATCATCAACACAAGCTCCATCGTAGAAAGCTGATTCACTAAGTCTTCAAACACAATCAAGTGCTCTGCTACTGAGCATCCATCTTTATACTTCAAATTCACCAATTTTCTAATCACAAATGCTTTGTTCTGTGCATTTTTTCTTTCATAAAGCTCTCAGAGCTTTTTTCACATCTCACATGAATCTGTCTCCTTAGCTATGTGATGGAACACGCTAATGTCGACCCATTGACGTATAGTACCAATGCTCTTCATCCCAATCTTTATCAAACATCTCATCAAGCTTTGCACTAGCACCCTCCGCGGGATCATACAAATTAAATCTTTGATATGAAGCATTTGTGATCAGAAAATTAGGAGGTTTTTGATGGTTTGGAGATATGAATTATGAGGTTTTTGTTCAGAGACTAATAAGTTGCACTGAAATCACTGTCTTATAGAAACATTGAATTCGATAACGCTAAAAAAATGTGCAGACCAATTTGTTAATTTCTGAATTTGAAAATATGGTATTTATATTCATTTTTGTAAAAATGATAGTATAATGTTGGAAAATTAAATTAAATAAGATTCAAAAAATATTTGAGTAGTAGACAGTAGAGACGGACCCGGCAGTAAGGCAAAAAAATTTCAGCTCGCCGCATCAGCCAGACATGTAGAGACGACACGTGGTAGCGTGAGACCCATAGAGATCGATCCAATGAGTGGTTGTTGAGTCATTGGGCTCGGGTGTTTTCTCAACCTCGAATTATGTGTGGCCGCTCACATGTAATTGATTATAAGTGATCTTGAGATTTGTTCTGTACAAAATACAACAAAGTTTCCCTTTGCCAACCAACAAGGAACCCTTGGAAAGCTTCCAATTCCCATCAATGAATTTCTAATCATATCCCTTTTTGTCAAGAACATTAACTGGAATCTTGTAGTGGTGCAATTGTGGAATATGTCTCACATTCTTCAGAGTCCATGTGCTTCCCAAATCAGTTTCAACAATCATATCACTAATCCAAACTACCGGTGCAACACTCTTATTCCCCATGCATAACTAGGTAAAGTCTCCAGCTCAATAGCTTGTGAAAAGCTCTTTCTTTGGAGCATAGTGATGAGAAACTCTAGAGTCAACTATCCACTCGACATATGGATCTTCCACGTGGCAACACTCATCACTGAAAAAAATAATTGTCTGATCATCATCGTAGTGTGTAACATTGGCCATTGTATTCTCATTATCAGACTTTTTTTGATGATTTTTCTTTTACTCCTACTTTTGTAGTCTGTAATTTTTCTTCATGTGGTTAGCTCCACCACAATGATAGTACTTGAACTTTTCTTTAGACTTTGACCTCTCTCTGGATTTTCCATGATCCTTAGGTCCTCTACTTTTACTTCTACCTCTGTTCTCTGCCATAAGTGCTTGGGAAGAATTGGCTCCATTCTCCTTTCTTCTAGTCTCATCATTAAACATACTCTCTTTCACGATGTTCAAAAATAAACATATGAAATATGGATCTTGTAAATTTACATGTTTTAGCAAATTAAAACTCTCTTTTTGTTAAAACATGTAAATTTACTTGTAATAGTATTTATGTTGTTTGCTCATTTTAGCATTGTTATATGTTCATAATTGTATGGAGACGTGTGTTCATATTAGTATTATATTTTAGCATGATGAAATTGCATGTACATAATATGTGAATTTACTCGTAATAGTATTTGTCGTTCTTTCATTTTAACATGATTATATGTTCATAATAATATTGTATTTCTTTCATTTTAGCATGATGAAATTGCATAAAAATAGCATGTGAATTTATTTGTAATAATGTATGTGATGATCGTTCATTTAAACATGATTATATGTCATAATATCATGTATATAAGTTCACATTAGCATCATATTGCTTTCATTTTAACATGACGAAATTGTATGAGGATAAGAAAACACATAAATTATTGAATTACCATAAACCTTACTTGGGATGGAATAAATCCTAATTGAGATTAAATAAACCTAATACCTTATAGCATGAGAATATACTCATAACAAAATGAAAAATAATACTTATAACAATATGATTTTTTTCATAAAACATGTAAATTTACTCGTGATATCATTTATGTTGTTCGTTCATTTTAGCATCGTTATATATTCATAATATAATGAATATATGTTCATATTAGCATTATATTGTTTTCATTTTAGCATATAAATTGCATGAAAATAAAATATAAAATTACTCATAACAGCATGTGCTGTCCATTCATTTTGACATTGTCATATGTGTATATTGGTATTATTTTGCTTTCATTTTGGCATGAATTACCGTAATACCTCATTGTGATGAAATTAAATCTTAATTAGACAAAATAAATCATAATTGAAATGAAAAAAAAATCCGATTGGATAAAATAAACTCTAATTGAGTGAATTAAATTCAAATTGGATGGAATATACAATATTGCTTTTATTTTAGAATGGTGAAATTGCATGAGCTTAACATGTAAATTTACTTGTAATAGCACTGTGTTGTTCGTTCATTTTAGCATACTTATATGTTCATATTAACATTGTATGGCTTTCACATTAGCATGATGAAATTGTATGAGAATAATATGTAAAATTTACTCATAATTAAATGTATTGTTCATTGATTTTAACATAGTTATATGTTCATAATAACATATATATATATATCCATATTAACATTGTATTACTTTTATTTTAGCATGAAAAAATTGAATGAGAGCAACAAGTAAATTTACTAGCATGTCTTGCTCATTCATTTTAGCATAGTTATATGTTCTTATTAGCACCATATTACTTTTATTTTAGCATAACGGAATTACATAAGAATAATAAAACATAAAAATTATCAAATTACCATAATAACTCATTAGGATGTAATTAAACCCTAGTTAGACAGAATAAACCATAATTGGAATTGAATAACATTTGATTGAATGAAATAAATCATAATTGAGTGAATTAAACTCTAATTGGATAAAATATACCATATTTGAGATGGAATAAACCCTAATTGAGATGAAATAAACCTTAAAATGAATATTTTTTATTTTTCATCCATTTGTTTGGATAAACATACATATATAAGATCTTAAATGAAAGAGTATGAATTTTTTTTTTTAATATGATACATTATATATTGATTTCATTTTTGCAATGCAAAATTGTATGAGAAAAGTATGTAAATTTACTCATAATAACATCTATGTTGTTCGTTTATTTTAGCATAGTTATATATTCATAATAGTATGAATATATGCTCATATTAGTATTATATTGTTTTCATTTTAGCACGGTGAAATTGCATGAGAATATAATAAACCCTACACTACAAAAAAATGCCGATTAGCGACGGAATTTTCCGTCGTTAATCCGTTATTTTCCATCGTTATTCATCACTACCGGCGGATTAACGACGGAATACGGTCGTCCTTATATCTTTAGTCGGCAAACCAAATTTATGACGGAAAATGTCAGTCGTTAGCTTTAACGACGGCTATAACAACGGACATAATCCGTCGTTAAGTCTTGTGTCGTCTACAGTCGTTAAGATTTACGACAGAGGTAACGACGGACATATTCCGTCGTTAATAATTAAAAATAAATAAAATTAAAACTAAATTAAAATATAACGACGGAAATATTCTGTCGTTAATAATTAAAAATAAATAAATAAAATTATTAAAATATATTAACGACGGAAATATTCCGTCGTTAATAATTAAAAATAAATAAATAAAATTATTAAAATATATTAACGACGGAATATTTCCGTCGTTAATAATTAAATAAAAATATAACGACGGAATTTTTCCGTCGTTAATAATTAAAAAAAATAAAAAAATCGGTTTTAATTTTTTTTTTATATTTTTTGATTGTTTTGTTTTTTTTTAATTTTGATTATTGTTTGTAAATAAATTATTAAAGAACTTTAATAAACACGTAAAATAATATATATAAATCTCCAATAAAATACATAAAATGTCATAAAATGTAATAAAAGTGTATAAAATACAAATAATAATAGTAATGTGAACATCAAGATGGAGGAGGGCCCCTAAACTGCGCCCGCATCAGCTCGAACATCTCGGCCTGCTGGCGTATCATCTCCTGCTGTTGATCGATCTTCTCCTGCTGGGCTTGGAGAAGCGCTGTCTGTGCGTCCATCTGTTGGCGAAGAGCCGCCTGCTGGGCCTCCATCTGCTCCTGGAGAGCCCTGATGGCAGCCTGAGTGTCGGGCTGTGGAGGAGCTGCAGATGAGACGCTAGGAGTTGAATAACTCCGTGATCGGCTGCCGAGCCCAAACACTCGATTCTTCTTCGAGTATCTGCGGGCAGCGTCGACATATACAGCGCTCATGTCCACTGGTGGTGGCGCCTCATCTGTGCCAGGAGTCGGCTGGCTCAACTCCTCAGCCCGAGCAAATACATCAGCATATTCACAAAATCAAATAAGAATGATTAAATTAATATTTAATTTCTATGTTATTAATAAATTTATAAATATTGATAAATTAACTTACAGCTATACGAGCACAGATGGGATCTGTGTGGGATCCATCAGGATTGTCGTGCAGCCTCTTGAATGTCTCCCACGCCACGTCATTGCGCTGCACACCCCTCTCCATAGCCTATTGAATACACATGTTAGTACACACATATTAAAAAAAATAATAATAATAATTTAATTGCATACCAAAGCCGCAGCATGTGCAACTGCACTCCGAGAGCCTCCTCGATGCTTCACAATGTCTGTGCCAGGACCATCGGGCTCACTCAGATGATTCTTCGATGCGATGGCCGACTTCTTCTTGAAGGCATCACTGTCCCAATGCGCCTTGAAGCCATCCCACATCTCAGGAGCCATGAATGGAGGGCAGCCCTTGGTCCTATCCTTCTTGAAGTAATGGACCATGTCCTTGTATCTCTGAGGAGCCCTGATCTCCCATGTTGCCCAAATGACATCCTCCAAAGCGGGATCCCAGAACCACTCCTTTTGCAACATATTGAAAACATATGAAAATACTAAACTTATATAACATTTTAAAATAAAATATATAATAATAAGATACCCGAAACTCCTCCTTATATGTCTGCCTCCTCTCAGGGGCACCATCTTCCAGGTGTAGCCTCCCGGATGCAAATACTTCTTGAAGCTGGATGTGATGGTGGCTGAGGTGGGATAACTCAGCATCAACTCGCTTCCAAATTTACAAAATAATAAAGATATTAGAATATATTAGAATAATATAAATAATAATCTGTAAAAAAAATATTCCACTATGTAAAGAAATCATACTCATCCTGAAGCCAACAACGACAACGACCCAGATGGTCAACATCGGGCTGTGACGATCCGGCCAGTGAGATGTGGCCAACTGGACTGCTCAGGTCCACAGAGGATGATAATGAACCTCCAGCTGAAGTACTACCGCCTCCCTGCATCTGCAAAATCACATCGACATTAGTTTATGAAGTTAGCAAATTTCAACGGTACTAAGTACTTGAATAAGAAAACATCTATATATCAAATAAGACCAACCACACTAATCATCTATTTCATCATCATCACTGATGTTGTCATCTGATAAATCGATCTCTGGTTCTATATCTTCTTCATCATCTTCTTCTTCTTGAATATCTATTACCCCACCATCTGGATGATTTAGTATAGGATCGTCATCTATTGTGAGGGTATTCAAACCATCAACTTCATCCTCTTGAAAGGCTGAGGTTATGATTGTATTATCATCCTTTGATGGTACTTCAACATTAGTACGAGCCTTTATTTTGCAAACTATCCACCAATCACTTCGAGAGCGATTTAAACTTGGGTATTCACAGTAACACACTTGGATTGCTTGTTTAGCAAGCACAAATGGATCAGATCCTGAATATTTACGCTTATGATTTATAGAAACCATTTTGTAGTCAGGATGCACATTTGTTCCTTGTGTTGATGTATCAAACCACTCACATTTAAACAACATTGTCTTCTTAATAGGCAGACCAGTGTATTCCAACTCAATCACCTCTATCAATCGCCCATAATATTCAGTGTGTGTCCCTTTAATGCAGACTCCACTATTCATTGTAGCTCGCTGTGAGCCGTGGGCAATTGTGTGAAATTTGTATCCGTTAATAAGTACACATGGTAGACATTAACGGAACGAGAAGGCCCACTTGAAAGATCACGCATGATCTTGTTGACATTATTAGTTGGATCTTGTGCCTGTTACAATGGAAAACTTTATATTATGTTACAGTTTGCTTAGGTATACTTACATTAAGGTTTTCGGATATCATATACTTACATATTTGGCGAACTAGCTCGCAAATTCTTTATCCATTCATTTTTCAATATCTTCCATTGAGATATTCGGGCACCATACTTTCAATTGGTCAACAAACACACTTCAAAAAATTAAGCATGTATTAGAATTTGGTGGAAAAACAATAACACATTTTAAACAGTTCACATGCTTACATTGTGTACGGTTCAACTTCTGGACAATTAAGCAACACGTAAATCTGTGTTGCAGCATACTCGTTATCTGTCAAATATCTTTTTGACATTCTTCCAGATGGTCGACCATGCTGCTTGAAAATCGACAGATTTGTTGCACTGTCATCTTGTGCGTCTCCAATACCTTCATAATTACGAGGCATGTTTCTATGTCTCGTTTTTACAAAATCTTCAAAATAATACGAACAAAAGGTCGAAGTTTCTTCCACCAAGTAAGCATTGCAGATAGAGCCCTTAACTCTACGCTAATTCATTAAAAAATAGCACTAATTTTTTAAAAAAATTCGGCAGCACCTATGTGAATTTCCTAGTCCCAAATTCTCGACTCTACGCTAATTGATCTATATTCTTCTAATCGATTCAAAACAACAATACCAACAACAACCAACAATTCAATAAAGAGGGATCCAGGGGCCCTCATCCCAAACAGAAACCAACAATTCAATAAAGAGGGATCCAGGGGCCCTCATCCCAAACAGAAACCAACAATTCAATAAAGAGGGATCCAGGGGCCCTCATCCCAAACAAAAACCAACTTAGCATGCTAATTACGTAAATAACAAACTTAATTAGCCTAAATTTACCAAATAAATTTAACATAATTAAATGACATATAATTGCATAAAAAACATATATACTTAGCATGCTAATTGTCCATATTAACAAATTTAATTAGCCTAAATTTGCCAAATAAATTTAACATAATTAAATGACATATAATTGCATAAAAAACATACTTAGCATGCTAATTGTCCATATTAACAAACTTAATTAGCCTAAATTTGCCAAATAAATTTAACAAAATTAAATGACATATAATTGCATAAAAAACATACTTAGCATGCTAATTGTCCATATTAACAAACTTAATTAGCCTAAATTTACCAAATAAATTTAACATAATTAAATGACATATAATTGCATAAAAAACATACTTTAGCATGCTAATTGCGTAAAAATACATACTTAGCCTAAATAACATACTTAGCATAAATTGACAAAATAAATTGACAACATTAATATATTTAACATGCATATTAAAATCATAAAATCATTACATACCTTTGTAATATATATGAATCTACTTGATAAATTCCTCAATTTGATGTTTGAACCTCACTATAGCTCTTCTAACTACAACATAATTACAAGAAAAAAAAATTAATCAACTTACACACACACACATATACACTAACATACACAAAATGAAACACTAACTTAAACAAATCTACCACATAATTAGTACAATTTAAAATATACATAATTAATCCAAATTAATTATCAAAAAACACCTAATCTAACCTAAACTAACAAATAACAATTAACCATCAATCTAAACACCAAAAATGACACACACAAATCTGAAAAAAAAAAAAATATATATATATATATATATATATATACACACACACAAATCTGAAATATATATATATATACACACATACACACACAAATCTGAAAAATATATATATATATATACACACACACACACACAAATCTGAAATATATATATATATACACACATACACACACAAATCTGAAATATATATGAAATATATATATATACAGTATATATATGAAATATATATTAAATTACAGTGTATATATATAAGTATACATATATATATATATATGTATATATATACAGAAATCGAGAGAGATAGAGAGGTACCTGCTCGCCGCCGCCGCCCGCGCCTCGCCGCCGTCGCACGCGCCTCGCCTCGCCGCCGCCCGTACCTACTGTTCGTCGCCGCCTCAACGTTCGTCGTTCGCCGATGGGTCGGGGGGGATTGGGGTCGATTAGGGTTGTGAATTGAAATGAACATTCCATGTTCAGATTCAATCTGATAAATCGATTATTAACGACGGCCGTAACGACGGACGGAGTCCGTCGTTAAAAATTAAATCAAAACAAAATCTGAACACTTAACGACGGACCGTCGTTAATATTAAAAATTAAATAAAAAATAAAAATCTGAAAAATTAACGACGGCCTCAGTCTGTCGTTAAATATTAAAATTAAAAGAAAATTATTTAAAAACTATAACGACGGAAATATTCCGTCGTTAATATTAACAAATAAATAAAAAATAAAAATCTGAAAACTTAACGACGGACTCCATCCGTCGTTAAATATTAAAATTAAAAGAAAATATTTTGAAAAAACGTAACGACGGATATAATCCGTCGTTAATATTGAAAAAACAATAAAAAATGAAATTCTGTAAATTTAACGACGGAATCCGTCGGTCGTTACATATAACGACATTATTTACGTCGTAAGTCTGTCGTTAACTGCCGACGGACATCTTCCGTCGTTATGCGGTCGCTAAATGACGACCCGAATTATGTCCGTCGGAAATTCCGTCGGTAAAACGTGAATTTTTTGTAGTGCTAAAAATTAATGATTTTGATATATATTATATTTCTTTCATTTTAGAATGGCAAAATTGCATAAGAATAATATGTAAATTTACTCATAATATTAATTATATTGTGTTGTTCATTCATTTTAGCATTGTTATATGTTAATATTAACATTATATTGTTTTCATTTTAGCATGACAAATTAATTGCATGAGAATAACATGTAAATATACTCGTAATAACATTTGTGTTGTTCATTTTAGCATAGATAAATGTTCAAAATAGCATGTAAATATGTTCATATTAACATCATATTGCTTTTATTTGAAGAAAATGCATAAGATTATGATTATAAAAAAACACATAAATTATGAAATAAATTCTAATATGGATAGGACGAACTCTAACTGGAATAAAATAAGCCATAAAAATGAATTTTTTGTATTTTTCATTCATATTTCTTTGGATAAATAGAGGCATGTGGATCTTAAATGAAATAATATGAAAAAAATTGTAATTTGATGTATCATATGAAAAAAAAATTGTGTTTATGAAGTTTTAGCATTAAACTACTATCATATTAGCATAGTGTATATGACATTTTAGCATGGTGTTATATATCAATATTAGGTTTAAACGTGGATGAAGTTATAGTTGTTTAATTGAAGAGTTTCAGTTTATTGTGAAATTTATCCAACATGTAACTCGTACCAGCATCGTTTTATCACACATATTAGAATAAATTTGAATGATATTATCAATATCAGCAAAATTCATAAGTCATTTTAGCATGAACTATGAACCATACCAGCATGATATATATGTTATTTTAACATGAACTATAACTAATAACATAATCATTAACGAAAAAAATTAAAATGAATACTTAAATCAAAATTGAATACAATGTACGAGATAATTAAAGAAGATGAATGTGTAGCTCAACAACATTATATGAAGAAGATGAAATAAGGTAAAAATTTAATTGAGATGCTTTACACAAAAAATAGCATTTAATCCCGAAAGAATAATAGTGTCTATAACCAACTAAAAATCCTAAAATTTCAAAATGTGCGTATGAACGTTAAAAAAAACATCAAGAATTCAAATTCATGTTTGAACCAACAACATCGATTTTGATTTTTTGCATAAAAAATCTTCTTAACCTAATATATTTTTTATAGGTATTACATTTTATTATTTTAAAATAGAGACAAAAGAGAGAGAGTAGAGAAATAGAGACATGCTTCAAAATATAAAAATTATCAAATTACCATAATACCTCTTTTACTTAAAATTGTAAATAATTACAAATATACCACTTTTCACTTGACCAAAATTTAACTAAATTGTGGTCATTAAGATCTAGGATTAAATGGGTTCCTAGTTTCCAAATAGATAAAGAGTTCTCACTGATGCAGTGCTGCTATGGCGTTTGTGTGGTGCCAAGAAATACGAAGTGGAAAAATGGGAAGACAAAATAATTAATATGAAAAGAATAAGCGTGAATACACTTTTATGCTTGTTGATCGGAATTAGAGAGAATAAATCTCGTGGATGACAAATGAAATTGAAAATTATTTTAATAATTATTTATATGAATTTATTATTTATTGTTTCTCAAAGACGTGTTTATTATTTAAAATTTTATTTTTTTTACTAATAAACATTTTTCGTTTATGATAAGTGACGCGCTATGGTTTAAAAAATTCAAATTAGGACATGGTAGTATCTCTTTTTCATTCATGACAGACGAGTGAATTATGGCGGTTTATAAAATGTTTACTTATTCATTTTAAATTATTAAATATTTATATATTTAATTAAATACTCACATATTTTATCTTGTCCATAATTGTGATTTTTGATGTCATAATATGTTATTAAATATATTTTTTTGTTTACGGGAAAAAAACTTACATTTAACATACAACGTATATAGTTCGCTCCTTCAGGAAAAAAAAATTATGAATCCGCCGATATATATATATATCAGAAGTTCTGGAGATAACAATCGTTTTTTTTAGGTGAGATAGGACAATCATGAAGCAGCGGTACACATACTTTTTTCACAGATTTCAAAGATATAATTTTTTTGGGAAATTTATAAAAATAAAATAAAAGCTTATCTGCTGTCAACATTATTGAACTCAGAAAATCCTATTTTTGTGAAACTGCAAGGAAATTTCCTACTCGAATAATTTAGGGCCACCAAATTTGTCTTGTAATATGAATGTTAATAATTTCACAAGATATATCTTAAGTTTTTATGTACAAACACTAATCGTCTCTCTATTAATACACCAAAATTTAAGTATTTATTTATATCTACTGGATATATAGCATCGTACGTGTATATATTTCTCCCTATGTCAGATGAAAATTTCCAACACTCACACTACACAATTAATTTTTTTTTTTCACTACACAATTAATTAACTGTTTCATTATGAACACATTATATTATATATATTAATCACATGCAAATTTGACATTACACACACCCACTCACGCATGTGTGTGTGTATATATATATAAATGTCATGCATTACTTTATAACTAGAAAAGACTAGAATTACCATGCCATAAGAAATATTCATTTCTTATATGTATATACGTACGTATATATACCTATATATGTGTGTGTGTAGATATACTATGCTCAAAGTTCCTTCCGAGAAATTGAGAAATTAAATAAAGCCCTGCGGTACGTCAATCTTGAAGAGATCGAACATTGGTGATGATTTTTCCGGCGGTGGCGCCGCTGGCAAAGCTCGGGCTGATTGCCGGCGGCGTGCATCCCATTCACGGGCTGGGGCCCGTTCTGACGACGGCGATGCTATGGCCTTTTGTGGTGAAATTTGCCTTCAGTTTCCGGCCGCTTCGAGAGAGCTGCATGGACATGGCGGAAGCCTTGCGGCTGTTTTTGTTTCAGTTGAGTCAGATAGCATTTGAGGGCGGCGAAGATGGCGGCGGCCCACGGTGGCAGAGAGCTCTCCGATTGGTCTACGAGAGGCTCCTCCACGTGCGCCGGTCACAATCTGACGAGGAAAGTTTGCTTGCTCTCTCAATGCATGCACTTTAATTTTATTTCTAATTACTTAATTTATTAGGTTTATCATTCTTCCCTTCTTTCTAGACTCTTCTTCTTCTTCTTCTTCTTCTTTGCTTTATTCCAATTTTCGCACATGCACGTCACGATTCTTTAATTCAAATCTATTTGAAATCCAAGAAATATGTGCACAATTATCTATGTCGTTATTTAATTACTTTCTTCAGAAAATGAGAGAGAGAGAGAGAGAGAGAGAGAGAGTTCTTGTCATTGGGCCGAACAAAGACAGAGAGCGTGCCGGGAGCCGAATTTTTAAAATATTTTTAAAGATTGAGGTTATTTCTCATTTCCACTGTCAAAATATAAATTGGAAGATTTGTAAAATATTATCAATATTTTGTTTCATCAAATTTAATAAAACTGAAAATTGTTATATTTCGTATAGCAAACCACCGACGACAAAAATCAATGCCGAGTATAGTAGTTCTATTTGAGTATTGTTGATATATACCCCTAAATAACCCATAAAATTCTTGTTACTATTAAATTATGTGTTTTTAATCTAATTCTAATTTCTTTTACTTTAATTTGATTTTATATGCATTGTTAGGGGTTTCATGTTGATCCAAAAATCTGTAATTAATTCGTCACAGGATCGGCCAGACTCCGACGATCTATAAAATATTGCGCAAAATTACGTGAAGTAGTTGGACTGTCGGAGTTTTGACAATCAAATAGACTCCGACGTTCGAGTCAGAATCATCAAACAATGAAATATTACTTATTTAAATCAAACTTAGCAATAACGTGGAGATGGTGAGGAAATAAGGTGAATATTTCGAGGTTGAGAATGTGAGATTTTTAAGAAAGTATATCGTCGGTGCCTGTCATTTCTGAAGACTTATCTTCCTATTTAACTTGAGAGACCAACCATTCTCCTGCCCAGTGGCAACTAGCCCGAGTTGGAGCTCTAGCAAGTTACTCACCCTTACTAGGTCATGACGCTCGACCCTAAATACATCTTCTATTGATCTGGGCTCCTTTTCTAATAGGGCCTTATCGAAAAAGGCCTCTACAATTCCACTTAGGGTTTATAACTTTTTTAGTATTTAGTTTTTACTTTTAAATTATTATGATTCATTATTTCATAATTAAAGATTACAACTTTGATATAACATCTTTTTTTTATAAATGTTATGATTAATTATGTTATAGCTAATTTTTATTTTTATAATAATTATTAAAGATCACAAATTTAATAGCAAATTTAATAGTGAAACACGTGATACAACATAAAAATGTAATAGGAAATTTGAACCACGGGCTTGAATTGATAATAAGTATTTAATTATGGATCTCGGTTCTTGTAATATTATTGCAAATGATATCATATATCAATGAATTTGACATAGCTAATTATATCAGTACATCTTCATTTTTCTTCCATTTCAATTTCAAATTATACTTTAGTTTAATTTTAGAATTGTAAATTTTGAGTTCATTCTAGCCAATCAGGACATGCCATTTATTAGTATTTAATTGTCGGTTTTTAATTAGGGTATATCATTATTTTAATATAATAGCATTGATTTGGACATTTTAAATATTACTATGGTTTGATTAAAACTTAATTAATATAAACCGACTTGAGTCGTTTGATTATAAAGATGATATCTAAATAGACCAAAAATTGAACTATATATGAAGCATTAATTTAGGCTTCATTTTACCCGTTAGAGTATATATAATTTTTTTGGCACTAAAATTTCATTGGTTAAGTAATAATTGGTTATTGCATGTATAATTAGAATTTATAATTTTTGTGATAAATGTTGAGTATGATTCATTATATTATAACTAATTTTTATTTTTATAATACTGATCATTTCTTAAACTCATAATGTGATAATGTAATAACATAAAATGTGCAACACGACGATCCGAACTAGTCTTGTTTAGAGTCTTTTCCACTTATTTCGGTCATTAATTAACTCAAGCACCTCAAATTATTTTATTATACATTACTCCAATAATTCATTAATTAACATTTCGCTATATAATTTCTATGTTAATTAACATAAATTTATATTATATGAAACACACATTCCATTACTTAATATATATATATATATATATATCGGAGGAATGGGAGAGGGAATGGTTGATGGTCGTCGTGTTGTGCAGCAACTGAACGGCTGACAGTCGAAAGAGAAGAGTGATTATTTTTTTTTATTAAAATAATAAAAATATTTTAACAGGTGATCGAGCTATTAGAATTAATTTTGAATAAAAATTACTCCCTCTGTCCTGATTATATAGTTCTCATTTCTATTTTGAGGTGTCCCGATTATATAGTCTCGTTACTATAAGTAATGTTATTTTTAATATGAATGTACAATTATACCCTTGTTAGGTTTTGGAAATTTAAAAAATTAAATATTTAAGTTTTTGAAAGTTGTAAATCTTAAATGTTATTTTTTCAAAAAAAGAGAAACATTAATTAAAATTGACTAACTTAATTTGCATGTAAATTGAATTTGATCAATTCTACTGATATTTATCGTATTTGCACTTCATGAAAATAAAAATAAAAATAACCCTTTTTTTCATCTTCCATGTATGTATGATTTTTAGCGCATAATTTTTTTTTTAAGAAAAAGAATGAAACTTTGGCACAAAGTTTTTTTTTAAGAAAAAGAATGAAACTTTGGCGCAAAGTTTATAAAAATTTAAAATTGAATTTCATAGAAATTTTGTAGGATGTGAGTGACCGTGTGATTTTTTTATTTTTAATAGTATAAAATCTTTTAAACTTTTAGATATTGTTAGTTTTGATTTATATTATTAATTGTATATTGTTTAAAAAAAATAAAGTTGAGCTAAAATATAAGTTTTATTAATTTTTATTAAATAAGGGTAAATAAAGTTGGAAGTTTAGTTTTTGCTTCTTGTTTTCATAAATATTTTTAATCTATGTGCGAGTAGAAAATGGACTATATAATCGGGATGGAGAGAGTATAAATTATCGAGCAAGATTTTCCTGCTAAAATGAGTCCGTTGGAATTTGAGGCCAGCATGTATATAGTTCCCATTGGAATATTTTCAAAAAAATTCAAACAAATTAAATATGTATAATAAAAATTTTAAAAAATAATAAAAAATGAAATTTTAAAAAATAATAAAAAATAAAGAAATAAAGAAAGAGACCACACGCCCACCTTAAATCGCTGTCTCTACAACATTTTAAAAGAAACATCAAAATTAGGTACCCATGGAATATAGTGATTTTACATTACAATATTGAAATTTTATTTATTATGGAATCACGTGAACCATATAACCCACCAACACTTTCATTTTTGTACACAAAAAGGTACATGCATGATTTGAAGACCAAATAATACAATATATATATATATATATATATATATATATATATATATATATATATATATATATATATATATATATATAGGAAATGGTTCAATCTAGAATTCTTCTCTCATGTGGAAATTAGGAAATCCATCTAATCCTTTCACGACTTAGATCTTGATGATCATAATTCAGTCAAATTTTAATCAAATGAAAGATGGCATACTTGTAATTATTTATAATTTTAGGTAACGCTCACATTTTCTAAAATATACATAATTCAATATTTTTACATTATATTTTATGTATAATATTTATGACGATATAAAAAATATGAGTTACGATAAGAAATATATATTATATATCGTCTGAAGAAAAAAAATATGTATTGTCACTATATATGTTAACAAATATATATATTTTTTCAGGTAAAAATCTATATGCACTAGATGTATATAAGCTTATATCAGACGCTCAATATTTTTGACCGGATCAAATGCGCGTTGACCCGATCAACCCGCAAAAAAAAAAAAGGAAAATAGGTGATACTTTTTAATGATACAGATCATATTTTGGAATTTTGAGTGATACTTTTTAGTGTTACGGTTGATACTGATTTTGACGGTTTTTTTATTTATTTATTTTGGCTGATACTTTTTAAAGATACAAGTGATACTTTTGCGCTTTTGAGTGACACCTTTTAGTATTACGATTGATATTGATTTTGAATGTTTTTTTTAGTTGACCCTGTCAACGCGCGTTTTTCGACGTTGATCGGTTAACGCGTTGATCCGGTTAATGGGTCTGATAGTGCACATAAGTGCTTCTCTTTTTTTTTCATCGTCCATATTTTTTACTTTCCCATTATATATAGGGATGTAAACGAACCGAATCAAGTCGAACACCCTGATGCTCGAGCTCAGCTCGTTAAGGAATATTTAAGCTCGAGCTCGATTCGAGCTTTTTTCGTCTTGTTCAAGGTTGGCTCGATAAATATTTGTCATGTTCGAATTCGGTTTGAGCTCGGTTCGTGAAATGCTTGAAAATTTACTAAACGAGCTTGAGCTCGAATGCTCGAAAAAAGCTCGTTTAATTTACATATTCGAGCTCGAGTTTGAAAAAATAGCTTATTTTATCTACCCATTTGAATTATTTATAATATTCATGAACATGTTCGATTAAAGCTCGAGCTCGAACATGTTCACGAGCTCGCCGAGCCGAATACTAATATGTTCGAGCTCGACTCGAAAATTTTATCGAGTTCGATTCGAGGCTCGAGCTCGACTCGTTTAGAAAACGAACGAACTTCGAACGAGTTTTTTTCAAACCGAACTCCGAATAACTCGCGAGTGGCTCTGTTCATTTACAGCCCTAATTATATATAAAATATGATTTGAAAATCATCAATTTAAAATATTGGATTATATATTGTATAAAAACTCGAGCACTATTCGCGTAACATCAGGGTACGTAGTATTTAATACTAGTATCATTTTATATTACTATTATTTGGTTAAGGCTAATAAATCCTTATCTATATAATAATCATGATATATATTTACATTAATTATTGTGCCGTTTTAATAATTAAAAAAAATATATATATAGAAATTAAAAGTGTTGAAACATACTGTTATCTGTCAAGTGACGTACTAAATAAGTAATCTCGACAGTAGGCATGTCAAGTCAAAAATGTGTAATTTATTTTTACAAAAATAATTATATTATTTTTATTATTATCTATATAAGTATACTAAATTCCATAATTAGTACGTATACCAAAGACTAATTGATCCTTGTAGGGAAATTAAAGATTAAAAAAAAAAAAATCCTAACCGATCGAGCTTATGGTCATGGGTTTTCCAGTGGTGGCGCCGCTGGCGAAGCTCGGCGTCATTGGAGGTGGTGGCCACCGTATTCACGGCTTAGCTCCGCTTCTGACGGCGGCGGCTTTGGTCGGGCTGAAGTTCTCGTTCAGTTTCCGGCCGCTTCGAGAAAGCTACGCGGACATGGGGCAAGCCTTACGATTGTTTTTATTTCAGATGAGTCAGATAGCATCCGGCGGTGGAGCAGCCGGTGGCGTGCGGTGGCGGAGAGCTCTGCGTTTGGTCTACGAAAGGTTCGTCCACGTCAGGCCGCCACAATCCGACGAGGAAAGTTTGTTTGCTCTCTCAATGCATACTCTTTAATTTAATTATTAGTTAATTAATTTGGTTTAGATTATAAATTAATTATGAATTTGGGAACGTGTGGATTTGTAATTACTAGGAAAAGAGACCACCTATGGTGGCGGCGGAGTTTTTGTTGGCTGAAAATTAAGCACAATAATATATATATATATATACACACACGCGCGCGCAAAAACTTGCATGTACTAGATATATGTAAATTTATATTAGACGGTCAACACTTTTGACTGGGTCAACGTACGTTGATCCGGTCAATTCGCTAAAAAAAAATTTAGTAAAATAGGTGATACTTTTTAATGATACTATTGATATTTTTTGAATTTTGAGTTATACTTTATAGTATTATGGTTGATACTGATTTTGACGGCACCGAGTCAACGAGCGTTTTCCGGTGTTGACCAGTCAACACATTGATTTGATCAATGTACCTGATGGTACACTTAGTGCACACAGGTACTTCTTATATATATATATATATATATATAATATTATCATTGTTTTTATTATGACACAAGAATTAACTATCATCATATAACTACAAGAAAAAATACATATATTGGGAAATTCTAGCGGTCCCATTTTTTGTTAAAATTTTATTGGATTCCGACAGATAATCCAGCGGGAGGTATGCACCCTAGAAATGTAATTCGATTTTTATCGAAGAATTGTCGATTCAGGACCTGAAAGATGGGTAATCTATTGATTCAGGGCCTGAAAGATGAAAACTGTCAATTCAGGACCCGAAAGATTAAAATTCTCAATTCAGGACCTCAAAAATCACGAATTTTGTTTTATTTTTATTTTTTATATTAATTTTCAATTAAAAAGCCTTCATTAAATATCTATTTAATCTAATAAAAAAATTGTTAAAATTAATTTAAAAATAAAAAGAAATCAAAATTCTCCATTTTTATTTTATTTTTCACATTTTTTCATATTCGAGTAGACATTGCAATACGGAATGTTTCATTATAATTATTTTGATTTTATTTTAATTTTCAATTCACATTCCAGTGGCTGTTCACAAATTGGGCTGGAATTGTTTTATTTTATTTTTTTAACTATTTTTATTTATTTTACTTTTTATAATTCAAGTGGAATTTCGGCCTTTCCCAACGAGAAAATTCCACTGGAGTTCTTTATTTTAAATATTTTGTTTCATTTTCTTAAATGTTTAGTTTTTTTAAAAGAAAACAGAAAATGACACAACTATACTACTTAAATTGCGTCTTTTTTTTTTTCCTTAAAATTATATCTTTAAAAATTGCATGATTTATTGATTTGTCTTTTAAAATCGTGCTATTAGAATGAAGAAAATAAAAACACAATAAAACAATTTCACGATCGAATTACGATCAAAATAAACCATCGTATATATGTCACAAATTATATTACTTCAATTCATTGCATGAATTACAAAGTTGTACGAATTTGTGTGCAATTGTGCAATATTGAATAACTTAATTAAGTAGAGTTTGATATTTAGACAATATGTTCAACTTCAATTAAAGAAAACTACAAATTAAATTATCATTTACTACAAAATTTAAGGTTCTCTAAATATGAGACTTGGCATACTGCTTTATCAAAATGATGTCATTTTATTATGAAAAATAGAATTAGTTCGAGCAATGTCGTCCTAAGATGCTTGTAATGGGAGTATTTTTTTTATTTTTTTTTGTTTGAAATTTAAACTAGCTCTAATTTCCGTCGTGGTTATGATGACATATAAAAAAACTCTAGACTGTCTTGATTCGCTCTCATAATTTTTTATTAATTTCTCTACCTCTTTTCTCGCATTTTCTCTCTCTTCTTCTAACTTCTCTCTCTTCCCTCCTCCCTCTCTCTCTCTCTCTCTCTCTCTCCATGTTTTTTTTTTTGTTCATTTTTTATTTCATTGGAATAGATGGACGCGCGCACATATATATAATATTATAAATATTTGTTAAACTATATTAAATAAATTGAACTACAACTACATATTATTAAATAGAGGCAAACTTGGGTGAGACCGTCTCATGAGACGGGTCAATACTCACATGTGGGGATCATTATTTATGGGTGAAGTATCATTAACTCACATGTGAACATCATTATTTATACCCACATGTGAGTATCATTATTTATGGGTGAAGTATCATTAACTCACATGTATTGATCTGTCTCATATATGAGACCGTCTCATACAAGTTTTTGTCTATTAAATAAATCCATGGTTTAATAGAAACAAACAAACTCCTCAAATTGGAGCTGAACTCCATCAGATTTGTGGAATTTTGGAGGCGATAAATACGTAATGGAGATTTAATTCTTCCCTTATGTTGAGACCAAGAGATGATCATATTGGACCTTAACTAGGGTAGTTTATAACCCAGTTTAGGTCCATGCCATCAGATATATATAGTCTCTAATTCATGCCCAAAACCACCAAAACATGGTCTTGCAGGACAGTATTAAGCATCATGAATGGCCATATTCCATTGATGCAGATTAAGTGGGCTTCTCGTACGAATTCTGCTCTCTGAATGACGCTATGGCACTTTTTATCGAACCACCCATATCCGACCTCACGAAAAGATGAGTGTTATCCAGAACATG
This sequence comes from Perilla frutescens, assembly GCA_026008535.1. Lineage (NCBI taxonomy): Eukaryota > Viridiplantae > Streptophyta > Magnoliopsida > Lamiales > Lamiaceae > Perilla > Perilla frutescens. The sequence continues at coordinate 5,299,189 of BRKX01000001.1, forward strand.
AATTATGAACTTCTGCGACTGTGGGAGTGAAGCATTCATGTTGATGATGAACTGAGCCATAGGGATGTCACTGCACAAGGTAAGCAACTCACATCAATTAGAAGCTGGCATTCTCAGTAAGCGCAACATAGATATGATATGAATGTGTTTCATGTAGATTTCAAAGCAATAGAGTGACATTAGAAACAACAGAAGAAGGAAACGACGGAGAGAAACAAACACTTGGTCTAGAGGATACGCAATGCTTATTCGTGTGAGAAATATAAATTATTGGAAATATTTCAGAGAAGGAATTTTCTTTGAAAAGCTGTAGTGTGAAGGTGATATGGTAACTCTTTAATACCAACTACTGCAGAATACTAGATACAAAACTCAGAAAAGATTTTACCATGAAATGTACAATCCTTTGATTGCATTCACCATGGCGCTTTATCTGCGAAAAGGGAGAGTTAAATTGTAACAGCATTGATTTTGGGCATATGATGAAGTACAGGTCAACACAAAATTGCTATATTATGATGCTATCAATATCCTGAAGGTTCGGGTGAAGAGAACTATAACCAATAAGAAATATGGCGATATTACAAAGGACCAGTATGCATGAACATATAAATAGAAAAGAACACAATCCAGAACAATCAGTAAACCAGTAAAGTAAACCAGAAAATAACATATGCAAATAGGAAGCAAACATGTTTCAGTCTTTCAGTAGGGAAATGCAACTAATGGCCATAATTGTTCCCGAATTTGGGAGACCTCATCAATGCTCCCATTTATTTTAATCCCAAAAAAGGACCATGTAATCAATTTCTAAATAATAATGGCAGCAGCACAGTTCTCCTTAGAATGATCCAAAGAAAAGAAAAGTTTGCACAAGGAGATTGCAGTTGAGTAACAAATGTCAGCTCCCATTTCCCACATGAGCCCTTGCCTTCTTTATTAAAATGTCAAATTAAATGGAGATTTACACACACATACACACAAAAAAGGGCACCTAAACTTGTTCCTCAAAATCTCTTTTTCCAGATCAGCCACAGCTATTTTCTGACAAAATAAAGAAAATCAACTATTTAGAAAAACACAAAGAAGTTTTATGACTTTATCCATCAACAAGAGTGGTCAAAAAAATAAAAAGGGGCACTAAGGAATATAAACCAGTCTCTGGTCCACTAATAATATCCTTTTGCATGTATCTGGCATATCAATAAAATGATTCATCATCATCACCTTGGCCACCCGCGCTACTTACAGGAAAATCCACAATACAATTAATGAGAAGAAAGTGATTCATGTTTCTATAATAAAGATAGTCCATGTACCAAGCAATTTGTACACAGGAGACAACTACGAAATTTCATTTACTAATATGCAGTCATCTGGAAAAAAACTCAAAAATCCATCTGATTAGAGAGAGAGAGAGAGAGAGAGAGAGAGAGAGAGAGAGAGAGAGAAGCTTCAAATTTTTACTACACAGATTAAGACTTTTCGGAATTTAACTCTCAAAGGTACTATATAATTTTCTTATCTGTCCTTAACTCAGCAGCCTCAGTCAAGGAATTCTACTAAGTTTTAACTAAAGAATTCATATCACAGAGCATGTAGTGGTTGTATTTTCATTGAGAGTGTACAATCAAAACTCAGTCATAGGAATGAGATATGCAACACAGGACTTTGGTAAGAGGACAAACAAGGTACACAAACCGAAAGTGAGGTGAGGCCACCAAGTCCACACCTTCAGAAGAGCTACTGCACAAGTTCTAACCTGCTGCATGCAAGATGATATACAACTGGAGGGCTATTCGCGGAAAAAACTCCACCTAGGGATGTACAAGCCTATGAGGCACGCCCATCACGGCAACTTTAGAGAAGTTACTAAAGACGTAACGCCCACTTTTATGTAATTTGAATTATTTTAATTGTTCAATTGCTTATGCTTGGAATTGTATTTTAATTTATTTGGTGATGCTCAATAGAATTAGACGGACTTGAGGGAGTCCGACATTGCGCCCCTAGTATAGAAAAGATATTTTAGAACTTAAACTTGGGCCTTAGAATTATTATGTGAGCTTGTTTAAATGTTTTCGAACTTACTCATCCCAATGTGTCCTGCCATTGAGATGAGTCTTTACTAGAGAAGCTTAGTACAGCTTATGAGGGAATCCTCTAAAAACTAAATAAATATCATTTTATCCTCATCATCATCACCCTAGAAGCTTCCATACTTATATTCACACAAAAGAAATATCTTCCCACTCATTACTCCAAATCTCTCGATTAGGATTCAAGCTTCATATAAATTCCATAAATTTTCTAAGGATTGAGTTGCTCAACTTTTCAATTCGAAGTGCTGCAGCAAGATCAACTATTGTCATAAGTTTTCCAACTCAATTTTATGTATTAACCTTTCTCATTTTACACTAAAGATTAATTTAAGGTTTCCTATATGGCTATATCTATAGATCTGTAACAACACCATTTCAAAAATTAGCACCAAATAAACCAACCAAAACCAAGATGTAGCTATCATCTATTTTTTTTGTTACACATCACGATTCATACAGATACTGGTGATATTCCTACCAATTGCCTTGATGTATTTACAAACCTCATCTCTGAATATTTCCAACTTCTACACCATAATTCACCAATATAATGACAACACAAGAAACCATTTCAGCCTTATCCACAAACAAACACACACAGTTCTAGAAATCATTAATCAACACCAACATCAATTTGATTTTCCTAAGATCAATTTCCACACCTCATATATCCTTCTCACCAGCATACATACGTTGATTTCATGATCTTAAATACTATAAAGTGTTTCAGGAATTAGAAACTAAAATTTAAGAATTAAAAAAACATAAATAGAAATTCTGAAAAACTAAGAAAATAGAAGGAAGATGAGTTTCGGGTCAGGTGCCTGTGGAGTCAGTCGATCTGGGGTGTCGGCGGTGGTCAGTTGGGCACTTGGGCTTGGGCTGTGTCGAATCAGATGTCGTTGTGGCTGAGGTCTGTGCTGCGTTGGTTAGCCATCGGCATTGGTCTGAGATCCAGATGGAGTCAAGTCGCTGCCAATGAATCACTGCTGTGGCTGAACTGGCGTCGTGTTGTCGTTGAGTTGGGTTAGGTACAAATGTACAATTCACGTAGAGTCTGTGGCTGTTGTGTCTTCGTGGCAGTCGTGAGTTCAATCGGATCACCGGGGGAGAAGGTCTCGCCGGAGTTGTGAAGGAGAAGAGGGTAAAGAAGAGTTGTGGATTAAGGAATGAAATTTGGGGATATTTGATTTCTGTTCTATTCCTGCCGTGATTTTACAAAGAAGAAATTAGAAAAGAACCCCAGAAAAAGTTTATGAACTATAGATTTAGTTCCATCTATTTATTTCAAAATTATAAATCTGCCTAGAAACTTTTCAAAACTTAAAATTGTGATCCAAAACTTTATAAATTGATTAAAGAAGCCCATAAATTTTTAATTTCCAGATTTATTAAAAATTAGAATTGGCCCAAATTATTTAATTAAGATTATTTTGATATTAGGTGCGGCGCAATTAGGACCATCGTCCACTGTGTGATTCTCTACTCGATTTTACGTGTTTTTTACTCTCAGGTGGGTAAATCTATGTTTTTAAAGTTGTGCTTTGACGTGGGTATTATTATTTATGAAAGCATATGATATATGATTTTTTTAGAAAGAAATGTTGTAATCCAACTTGAATTTGTCGTGTATGGGATATAGATAAGAATAGCATTCCATACGCACCACAATAGTGTAATGTTGGATAGATTAAAAGAAATGTTCATGATCCCCATCACTAAGTACGTTTTAAGAGTATGCACCCCCATATATTTTTAATGTTAGCAGGAAGGAAATAGGTGTTGACTCGCTTTAGACGTTTTGGATATTTAACTTGAACTTTTGGGATTTGTCGGTTTAAGTAAACTATTTTGAGCATAATACTTTGTGACTAATGACTTCTAAACTAACTTAAGATACTAGTTTGATAGTATGGTCTTATTAATGTTTCGAGTATGAATTTTATAATTTAGAACTTATATGCTCTCTTTTGAAATGAACAATGATTTTATTAGAGATATTTATGAAATATAGATATTTCGAAACAAGTACATCTTTTGAAGATTATTCTATGTTTTATTTTCCTTCATAGAAATTCTAGCAATAATACATTAAAAAAAAAAACAATTATTACTCGAATTATTATTATTAATTATTTTCAGAAGAAAATCTCAAACAATCAGAGTTCTATCACACAAAAAAAAAGAAAGAAAGAAAGATTGGACTTACATGGAAAACTTCGGTAGATTGCTGCCGTGGAAGATCGCCGGAGAGTTGTCGGATTGAAACTTATAGGTCTTTTTTCCCTCTTTTAATTTTATATATATCAATTAACGTGGATTTTTCCTTTTTTGGGCTGAAATGGTTGGGCCCCTTTTTTTTTCTTCTTTTTTATTTTACATCCAAAAAGAAATACATACAAAATATATGTCTAATTAATTTGTTTCGCAAAATTTTCGAACGCAGTGATAGTCTAATAGATAGAATCATTTTGTTGAAATATTATTTTTATCATATACATGTGTTGCTATTTTTTTTATTTTTTTTTCACAAAATCATTAATAATTTCTATATAACTAATAAGGGGATAATTTCACTTTTAATCCCATTAGAATAGGGTCAAAACACTTTTGGTCTTATATCTTTCATTTTTTGTCTCATAGTTTATTAACTCGACACTTTTGGCCTCATATCTTACGTTTTTGGTCCCCATAGTTTATTAATTCGACACTTTTGGTCCCATGAGTTTTTTTTTCAACATTTTTAGTCCTAAAACTAACATTATATTTTTCTAATATTTTTTTTCGATAGTTTTTTTTTTCCGTATATTTTGTTGAGAATTTTGTTGAACAAAAATCGTATATTAGCAAGAAGTTGAAATAATTTTGTTAGGCATTTTGCTGGATATTTGTTAGGCATTTTGCTGAAATTTTTTGAGATATTATGTTATTTTATTGTGTATGAATTTTACCCTAGATATTTTTCTCTTTTTTTTCTTAATGATTTGCTGAAAAAATGAAGTCAAAATGTCCTTTGAATAAATACACACACACATAAATACTACACTTGGGACTTAAAAAAAAATATTTGAGACTAAAAGTGTCGAGCTAATAAACTATGAAACCAAAAATAAAAGATATGAGATCAAAAGTATTTTAACCATATTCTAGTGGGATTAAAAGTGAAATTATCCGTATATATAGAAAACTCATAATAATTAAGACTACACAAAAACACGTTGTCGAAAAATTTCGCAAAGCGCGAAAGTTAAAAAAATAAATAAATAAATATCATGTACGAAAAGTCCCAAGGCTACAATAACTCTCTCATACTAAAATTCAACTATATTAAAAAATAAATTTAGTAATTTAGTAATTTCCCAAGGCTACAACTTCTTGCGAGAAAACTCGGTTTCACACGAAGGATGACCAATTTAGCAATTTCCGGGGGTATGAGATTATCTATTCTAGATTTAGTATTTCAACCCGTATCCCACGATCAAATTCACAAGTTTAATAATAGATATTACAAAATAAAAAAATTAATTATAAAATAATCGATCTAGTCACACTTATCAATAAAAGATTGAAATTTTAAAAACTATAAATCATATTTTTAAAATAATCAACCATAATAATAGTTTCTTTGAAAATTAAATACTAAAAAATAATTATAAACCCTAATTAGGTGGGGTGAACCCTAAAAACAATCATAAAATTAAACTAAAATATAATAAATTTAAAGTGACGAAAAAAATGAAAGAAAACTTCATAAATTTAATTATGGAACACGGGTTGAAATACCAAATTTGGAATAGAGGATCCCATCCGGTCGTATTTAGGACTTCAGGTGAAATAGGGTAATGAATTTGACTTGAAAATCATAGTCCATTCCTATATATATATGAAAATCGGTTTCAATTTTGCATTGCCATTCATCCAAGCATAATCCATAACATTGATTGATTATTATTCATCACATTATCGAATCACTATTGCAAATTGCAATTGATATAACTTAACAAAACCATGCATTACTCAATCTAGCACAAGGGAAAAGCAGAACAAAAAAAAAAAAAAATGATGATAATTGCAACTAATTTGAGCAAGTTGGAAGACTAGCTAACCTCTTAGACATCTCGATAGTCACCATCCATTTCCAGGCCAGGTTCGTCGAAAGCAGCAAAAACCTCTAAAAGGCGTTCATATTTATATTTTTGTTTAAGTTGCTTGGCACAAGTGACAGCTAAAGGATTGCAGTCAACTACTTCAATTCTTCCCACGATCAAACCAGACGAGGGCAGCTCGAGCTCTCGTAATTTGTAGCAATGTTTCATTCTTAGCTTCCGAAGCTTCGGGAAGCTTCCAACTCCGGGTTTCCATTTCACCAGATCAGTGTCTTCAATTGAAAGATATTCAACCCTCAAGAAACTGTTCCTTTTTATTCGCCACTTCGGACCTTGAAAGGCATAGCATCGCAATTTGAGCACTACAAGATTTGGCAACGAACCGATCACAGACGTGTACCCCCAAGGATAACCTAATCCACACAAACACAACTCTCGCAGTGTTGATGGGAACGTTGTAAGAGGGTTCACAGGGGGGATAAACCCACACTTAACTTCAGGATTCACAACCCTGAATTTCAGTTTCTCCAAATTTTCGAGTTCTGAAATATGATCAAAGCAGCTAAATGGGTTGCTCCCATCATCATAAGGTGTCAACTCGACCCGAATTCCTAATTTTCTTATGTTAGGAAGTCTTTTCAGAACTTCCCGTGTACAACTCTCAGCGCTCACACCTAGGAGTGTTGACAGTTTTTGCAAGGAAGCGGCAGAATTTGGGTTATTTGGTAGGTTGCTTCCGAAGATCTCAATATGCTTCAGTTCTTGCATATCCCAAATTTGTACCGGCACATACGAACTCACTCCCCAATGTTTAATGCTCATATGTGGATGGATAATCAAGAATTCAAGGTTAAAAAGTTTGGATATTGAAGTAGGGAGTTCTCCATTGTAAGTTAGGGCAAGATACTGCAACAAAACAAGTTCCAGAATTTCTACTGGGAAACTATAGAAACGAACTTTAAGAGCATCTACCACCCTGAGCAACTTATAACCAACATCTATTGGCATTGAATATTGATGATAAGGGCCCGAACAAATGAGAGAACGTAGAGTAGGTGAACAATCATGTTTCACTGAATCGTATACTTCTCCAAAACAAAATAAGAAATTACTGTGCAGACACAACTGGCGCTGGCCTTCTATACCTTCTTCAAAGGCATCAAAAGTATTTAACAAGACATGAAGAAACTTGTCCTTGAATGCTTCACCCTTAAACAAGTAGCACCAAGAAGGGTTTAGTCGAGAATTTTTCACAGTAGAAAAATCCACACTCTTTTGTTTAGAGATAACAATGTTATTCATTGAACCATAGTTCCCTAAACCTGCATTAAATTCCTTTTCCAATGTTTGTAGTTGAAGAAACCCCTCTGCAGCTAACATGTTCATGAGCTTGGATGCAGGGATCTCATAATCTTGAGGGAAAGCTCCCATATAGAGATATAACATTTTCAAATGTTGAGGTAAACAGTCGTAGACTGGGAAAAGTACCTTTGATGTTTGATCGTGCGCGTTCATCATCACATCTGAATACCGATTCTCTGCAACCTCATTCCAGAACTCTAGGTCGTCATTTTTGTTGGCTTTCGATAGGAGGTCAGCAACCGTGACGATCATGAGAGGGAGACCTCCACATTTATGAGCAATCTTCTTCGCGGCTTTCTCGAGTTGATGAGGAAAATCCTTGTCACCGAACACCTCCTGCCGAAGTAGCTCCACACTTTCTTCGTCTTTCAAAGGTCGCATGGGGTGTGTAATGCAAGTCGAGTCTACGCATCCACGAATATGCTCAGCTACGTTGTATAGATTAGTAGTGATCAAGATTCGTATCACTGCATTATTCTTTTCCGGCAAACAATCTGTGAAGTAATCTAACACATCTGTGTCCCATACATTATCCAACACAATGAGGCATCTCTTCCCCTCCAATCTTTCTTTCAATTTCGATTTCAAATTCTCATCTTCTTCCTTAATGTTTGGATCCAGTTGAGCTAGAATGTACCGTGCAACTTCATTGTATTGAGATTTTCTGCCCACTGTGACCCATGCACGATCTTCAAAACACCTCAGAATATCTGGATCTTCAAATATTTTCTGAGCAAGAGTAGTCTTCCCACTGCCCGGCATCCCAACAAATGAGTAGACGTAATTGTAGCTGCCTTTGCCTGCTAATGCATCTTTCGCATTCGTAAAATGATAAGGAAATCCAACCATCTTAGACTTCATTCCACCAAAGTCATTTCTCGACGAGCACATTAATTCGTCTTCATCTACCAAAGGCATATTGTGCAATGCGTTGATGTACTTGCTCTTCATATCCTTCACCGTGTGGATGAAGGAATCAACATTGGGTCGAAGACTCTGCAGATTTATGGAGAATAACGTCAACAGATCTCTCTCATCACCTCCACCATGTGAGAGAATCTGATGAGAGAGAAGGGATTCTAGTAAGTCTTCAAATTCGCACACTGCCTCTTTGATTTCTCGATCCAGAGCATTCAACTGCTTCCTGCTCTTGCTTATGCTGCTGCTGTCCAATCTTTCGAGAATTTCTCGCAAGGGCTCCAGCTCCCTGTGGGCGAGTTGTATGGTTTCTGTAGATGGGGGAACAAGCAAAATACGGGAAGATTCCAGAATACGCTCGATTGTTTGCTTCAGAGAAACCACTGCAGCATAACCCGCCATCCCTCTTAATGAATGATATGAAATGAGAAGAGCTAGATGGTGGTGGATGGGACTAAAATGGGGAGAGTTGGTGGAGGCGGCAGGCGGAGTTGGTGGCGGAGGAGGTGGTGGATAGTTGAGGATGATGAGTAATGGGGGAACTGTGGAAGGATTAATTTCAGTATGGTGATTGATTTTTAAATTAAGTCAATTAACATCGATGTAGCTAATATTTAATTCTCTCTGTATATATTAAATGTGTTATATTTTATTTGTCTACAACTTGGCCCTTCACTATGCTCAAAGAGTCAAAGTGCACGTGAATTAGTCAACTATGTATGTGGGTATTCAAACAAATCATTTTCTTTTATATGGTAGGATATATTTCATTTTTAGTCCCATTAGAATATGGTCAAAACACTTTTGATCTCATATCTTTTATTTTTGGTCCCATAGTATATTAGCTCGATACTTTTGATCCAAAAAAAAATCAACATTTTTAGTCCCAAACTAACAGCCACTTAACGGACGTCTATAATAAAGGTCAAATCGTCTGAAGCGAAAAGTTAAAAAAAAAAAAAAAAAACCCAAATTACAACCCTAATCTCAAAACCAAATCAATTCTCATTTTACGAAATATTGTGCAAGCAAAATCAACAAGAAGAAGAATGTCCAGGAAGAAGACGCACACAATCGATCGAACCCAGGTCTGAAAAAGGTGAGTTTTCTTCATCTCTATATTTTTGTTCGTCTACAAGGTTGTGGAGTTTATCGATCTTTGTAAGCATGAGTTAGTGATGAAACCTTTCTCTCTGTAAGCATAATTTATTATTAAAAAAGAAGTATAAATTCAGAAGATAGCATAATTATTGGAGATAAACAGAAAATGAATAAGTTATTATAAATGAGAATTGTGATTGAATTTTTTTTTAATTTTTCATTGATATCTCGGCATCTATATCTACTCATTTAAAATTTAGATGACACATTTAGATGCGAAAATGTTGATTGGAATTTTTAACATATTTTCGTCTCTGTGTGTGTGTGTGTGTGTGTGTGTTTCTCTCTCGATTTTCGTCTATTAAAATTCAGATGAGCTATTTAGAATTGAGAATTGTGATTGAAATATTTTTCTAATTTTGAAGATGTTGAAGATTCAAGTAGTGATAGTGATTTTGTTGCTGAAGATATATGTAGAGATGAAGAGATTGCGGATGATATATGTTTCGAGAGTTATGTTGATAAGGATGAGAAGTTGATTGAAAATTATGAATCTGATTTTAGTGAGATAGAGATAGATGGCGAATTAAAGCTGAATTTGAGTCAGCCCCTTCAGATTGTGACCATGAACATAATAATATGTTCAATGTAAGTGGACATATTTAACCCTGGTTTTGCACTTGGTCAAGTCTTTAGTTGCAAAAAAATCTTCATTTAAAGTATCCATTCTTATGCAATACACACTAGAAGGAATATCAAGGTTGTAAAGAATGATGAGAGAAGAGTTTATGGGAAGTGTTTAGGTCTGAATTGTGAATGGCGTATCAATCTTTTGAAGGTTGAAAATAAACAATCATGGCAAGTTAGAGAGTATCAATCACAAGTGCAGTGAAACTATGAATGTGTCTGTTGAGAATGATGTGTTCCAGATGATGTTATCACTTCATCTGATAACATCGAAGTCAATGTCGTATATGATGTGTTCTGTCATTCTTATGACATTGAGTACAATTCTCTGGAAGCTAACCTTATCATTTCCTAGTATTTATGATTAATTTATTTTAAATTAATCTGATTATATTGTGATATTTATCATATTTTATTTTTCACGTATTTAGGGATTTATTAGCTATTTTATTATGAATTAAATCGTGGATAATGTTTGATTTTGACTTGTTCAAAATCTATTCCGGATTTGTAGGGGACGTGATGTTCCCACTCTCTCTTGGACACTAACCGTTGCAGGTGAACGTGGGTCATTGGAGTAACTGCCACCATTACACGATGTTGAAGAACGTGTGCTTCGCAATGCAGAAAGCAGTTATTCAAGTCCATTACAGCAACAGGAAGTGAAATGCGGTTGATTCAAGTCCACGCATCTTGGGATCGTAGAACAACTACTAATACAAGATGGATGAAGTATTTAAGGTCTCCTTAGACCTTGAAATCATTCACTCAACCTGAGACGTGCTGCTATGAAGAATTCAGAGAGATCGAAGGTTGAGTTCAGTGTCTACTGGAACTCGTCAACATTCACATCGACATCTCCCTTATTGTCTGAATCAACAAAGGTCTATATCCTTATTGTGTTTGTAGAGTGTAGATTAGATTGAACGTGGGATTGATGTCGCCTATCGGACCCAACATCAATAATCTGGATTACTCTATCAATTCGGGCTTATCCTGTAAACCAAATGTAGCCTAATTCTACTCACTACTATAAACAACTAGACGCTGATTAATAAATTTGTTTAATTTGCCCAAATTATACCGATCATAATTCTACTAAGAAAACAATTAAAATTTCAGATCATCATACATAGATTGTTCATAATAAATCTTATATGTACATTATCTACTACTATTATAAAAGTGTGATGTTTTACAAATTTTGGTTTATCTATTATATCCCTACTATAACTTTAATTTAAGGGTAACTATATAATATAATATATAATATGTATTTATCGTGTAAAATCTAATATAATATATTAGTTTCCATATGAATTTACTACTATATATAAAAATATCCTTATTTTATAAAATTGAATTTAACTAATATATCCCTATAATATATTTAAATACTCGTCGCTAAACCATGTAGCGACGGGAAATCTCGTCGCTATATCCGTAACCTGGGCGACGAGTTTGGCAGATAGCGACGGGGTTTCCGTCGCTAGATAGCGACGGGGCCCGTCAAGAATAATTGTGTATAATATGCACCTAAGTATATCCGTAACCTGGGCGACGAGTTTGGCAGATAGCGACGGGGTTTCCGTCGCTAGATAGCGACGGGGCCCATCAAGAATAATTGTGTATAATATGCACCTAAGAGGATTTGAACATGTGACCTCCTAGAAGAAGGGCCAAACACTTATCCATTGGGGCAAGTTCAATTAATGTTATATTGATAGTTTAAATAATATATATACTTATACGATTGATTTTTTCATAATTTTTTTTCTCTATAAATTAAAAGTGTTATATTCTTATTAATATATTTATATCTATTTGTGCACATATATATATATAATATTGATATTATATTGTATTATATATTTGTATATAAGAACTATAATTTAAGGTGATACTTATTAAGTATTCATGCATACAAAAATTATATCTCTAATATAAATTTAATATGGAGAAAGATTATAGAAGTTTTTAATTAAATTATTTTAAAAATTATATATATATATATATATATATATATATCATGGTGAAAATGTGGTTAAATTATTTTACTTTGTGTTTCATACTAAATATCATAGTGAATTAAATTATTTTTACTTACATAATAAATAACTTTAGTTTATAATTAAAAATTTAAATCCATTATATACTATATTATGTATATATTTTAATAGTATATTTTAGTTTGTTAATGTATAATTGATTAATCTTGTAGTAGTAACTATAATAAATATTATGTTAAACTTAATACATTTTTTAAATATATAATAATAAACTAATTAGTTTATTTATAAGAATACTAATAAATTTAATTTGTATAAATTTGTATTTAATAAGGAAATAATACAAATTTAAAGATGTGATATTAATAAATGTGTATAATTGCGATATTATTTTTTCAAAAATTAAAATAAATGAATAAAAATATAAAAATGATTTTAATAGGGAGAATATTTGTATTAGAATATATTGAAATCATATTTAATTATTTTAAAAATAATTAAATAAAATTTAAAAATAAATAAAAAATTAAAAAAATTAAAATATTAAAAATTAAAAAAAATTAGCTACGGGGGTTCCCGTCGCTATTTTCGTCGCTAAGTTGTAGCGAGGGGAACCCCCGTCGCTAGATTTATAAAAATAATGATATATTAAAATTTTAAAATCTAGCTACGGGATTCCCGTCGTTAGAATTAGCTACGGGAAACCCCGTCGCAAAATTTCCCGTCGCTAGTGGCGACCCGTGTCGGCCCCGTCGCTAATTCCCGTTGTTAGAATGGACTTTTTTTGTAGTGTATGATACGTGAATCTTTTCAAATTGATTAATAATATGAATGAGATATGAATATATATATATACGAACCTTATAAAATATATATGTAAAAATGTATCCTAATATCTCTAAACTTTATTATTTTCATAAATGACAAAAGCTTGTATAAGACTATCTTACGGGTCAAAATTCATAAGACAGGCTAATATTCGGAACCAATTTTATCCTCAATTTAAAAAAAAAAATAGTTTTAACCAATTTAAAATATATATATATATATATAGATATATAAAATTCACGTAGGCTACAAAATCAAAGAGAAAAATTTTCACATGTGAGCGAGAAATATTCATATTTGAGAGATAAAAAGAGGTGTCATAATTTAATTTTTTAAATTTGAAAAGAGGGAGGGAGAAATGCTAGAATAGGTTAATAATTGTCATGTATACTTTGAATTTGTAATAAAAATGTGATTTAAATTTGTAAATACTGATGTTTTGTTGCTCAATTTTGGATCTTGAAACTATTGAGTTACAAATATGACCAATAGGTTCGAAAATACGTTCAACTAATTTTTTTCTTAAGCTATTGATCATGTATGTTCAAAAATATATTTTCAAACATGTCTTATATTTTTTAAAATGAATTTTCGAACATAGTCTTGTATGAAAAATATGTGAGTATTTAGAAACACACCTAACTATAAAGTATAAATATTATAATTTTAATCTATTTTCTTCAATTTTTACTACGATATTGCTTTGAGAAATTAAAATCAACATAACCACAAAAGAGATATCCCTTTTTGAAACCATAATGAATTTTGTTTGATACTACCTAATATAATGCATGGAAAGTTTTTTTTATCATCATAGGTTCGCTCAAAAATCATTAGTAAAAAATCATTGACAATATGTTCTATTTTAATATAAAAATATATTAATTCATGAAAAAGTTCAAAGGGATGTTGACCTCAATAAAAAGTTTGGTTATTGTATTCACATATATTAGAACTTGCCCCGTATATATAGTTTTAAATTTAAATCAATTTAAATATTATTCTTCTATTGTGCACACTTTTATTATATTTCACATATATGCTTAATTTGAACTTTATAAGATATACATATAATATTCGATATAGAATTTAACACAATGATAAATTACTTTTTTTTTATTTTTAGATAAAAGAATTCATTTTAATTAATGTTATTAATATATATACTCTTACTATAATTATTTATTAGATATTTATTAATATTTTCTAATCATAATATAGCTTATAACTTTAAATTTCACATTTTCAAAAAACTTTTAATTTTACATATTTTAGTAAAAAATCATACAAGTTACGTGCAACACACATGATCTCCGCTAGTTCAAATAAATATGTAAAATTTGTTTTATAATAAAATATCGTTAAGGCTTTTTGTATATATTGCAGAAATTTTTAATAAGAAAATATAAACAAAAAAAAATCATATAAATTGTTAATGTTAGCTCTTAGTTGGAGTGACAATAGTAAGAAAGGGCGTGCATGTCAACAATACAAATATTATTGGCTTATTTGATCCTAGAGACATACATTAATCGAGGTGTATTTTAAACATTTTTCTGGGAATTAATTATCTACTGCAAACAATTGAATTTTGTTGCTAAGGCTTGTGGGGCAGATTGCATAAATATATACACAATTAACAACTTCACATGATGTAAGAGCTGCAATTTGATAAGATTTCAAACAGTAATAACTAGAAATTAAAGAATCTTAAATGAAAATAGGATATATATACAATATTTTTGAAAGTCATCATGGCTTGAGCTTCTTTTCATTCCATGAATAACTGGCTTTAACATAGTAACTCCATTGGTTTGCACAACTCTCAACTAAGGGGTTGCAATCCACCAACTCAATATCCACATCCTCTGGTAATCGAGGAATCTCTTCTAAATTATAGCAGTTTTTTATGGTTAATCGCGTAAGCCATTTGAAGGTTTGATCTCCTGCTGTCCACTGCACAAGGTCTGTATCTTCAATAAACAGATGCCCTAGTTCTGGGAATCTCATCTCTTCTGCTTCCCAATTCTCCCCTTGAAATGCATAGCACTTCAACTTAAGCACTTTAAGATTTGGTAACTCAGCAATGTTGTGCATGTCTTCCCATGGATATCCAAAGCCACTCAAGCTCAGCTTCAAAATAAGAGATGGGAAGATTGAAAGAGGAGGAGCAGGCAACAATAGAGGATTCATGATCACACATTGAAATGATTTTAGGAGATAGAAGCATGAAATATCATCAAGGCAGCTCACGCTTGCAGCAGCATCGGGATCTATTTGAATTCTTAATTTCTGTAACCTACGGAAGCTTTCAAGAACTCCTTTGGTGCAGCTCTCGACTCCCACGTCTAGAAGTTTTTTAAGATTGGGTAAAACAACACCGGGATGAGGAGGATCGGGTAGGTTTCTTCCCGGGATTTCAAGATGCTCCAATTCTTGCAATTTCCATATCTCCACGGGCACATACGACTCGTGATCATCAGCTGCAACGGCTCGTTTGATGCTCAAGTGTTGATGGACAATTAAGAACTCGAGGCTCCAGAGCTTGGATATGGAAGGAGGGAGATTCGCATTGCAAGTGAGGGCGAGGTACCTTAAGCGAGTTAGTTTCACTACCTCAACTGGGAATTCGTAGAAACGGATTGTAAGAGCATCAAGTATCTTCAACAACTTCCACTCCAAACATAATGGCACCTCATACTGATGATATGGCCCCGTGCAAAGCAGAGAACGAACAGCTGAAATGGATGCGATTTTGTTATGCACCTCTTTGATTGCCAACAACACGTTCTCATAGATGGCAAGACGACGATGGCTCTTGACACATTCATCCAAACCATCTGCACAAGTATTTATGACATACAGAATTTTGTTATCATTAGCCACTCTTTTACTCAGATACCAATAGGCAGAATGGAGGCTGCAAGCTTTAGTTTCACCACTAGTCCAGCTTTTCTGGTGACCCAAAACAAGATTTTTTTCAAGTAACAAATGGAAATTATTCACGAAAGAAATATCCCAAGGGGCAATAAATCCCTCAACACACCATAAGTTGACGATGGTGGAATGCAAGACTATATAATTCAGAGGAAAAGCTGCAATATAGAGAAATCGCAGTTTTTCTTCTTCACTGATTCGATGGTAGCTTGATAACAGTACCTCTGATATTTGATGAGAGGCCTCCTCCAAAACTGAATTCGGCTTCTCTGCTACTCGGTTCCAATCTTCCACATTCGATTTGATTTGGTTTGCGACTGCAATGATTAGAAGAGGAAGTCCTTCACATTTGTGGGCAATCTTCTTCCCAGCTTTCACAAGTTGAGGTGAACAAACTTCTTCTTCATCATCAAACACATTCATCTTAAGAAGTTCCCAACTTTCTTCCTCATTCATAAATCTTACTTTCAAAGCACAGAAATGACTGGTGGAGAATGCATCTGACCTACTTGTAACCAAGATTCGACTTCCCGGATCTTCTATGATCAATCTTTTTCCGATTATAGCTTCCCACTCTTCAACCCACACATCATCCAACACAATTAGAGATTTTCTAGCACTCAGAATTCTGAGGAAACGCTCGTATAGATCATCCCCCTCATCTCCTTCCACGATCATTTCCTCGTAGTCAAGATTTATCTGAGAAGTAATAGATTGCAAAACTTGATCTAGCTGCAACTCTAGGCCAACTGTGACGAAGGCCCGGCATCCGAAGTTTTCCTTCACAGAGGGATCGTTAAAAACTCTTTTAGCAATCGTAGTCTTACCAATGCCGGCCATACCACTGATCCATCCAATGATTTTAGGTGGGCTTATTCTTCGCCGGACATGAGGTTTAACAAGCGCGTCTCTGATTTGGAGAAACTGGTCAGATAATCCAATCATCGATGAAACATCTTCGTCTTCTTCTTCATCGTCACATTCTTTAACTTCTGTTTTGGGCAAAAATAATTCCACAACATATTCTTGAATCATCTGTGCTACTTTCTGCTGCCATAATTCGTCAATACTTTCTTCCATCTTCTGCATTGTTTCGGCAAAGGAATTGAGATCTTGTGCTAAGTGATGGAGGTTGAGGGAGAACGTGGGATGGCAGCCGGAGCCCTCAAGAAAGTGAGGAGAAACATGGAATTCAATGGCGTCTTCTAATTTGCGTGCTTCCTCTATTATTATTTGCTCATGCAAAGGCTTCACCCCTTCGCTGCAGCCGCCGAGCGTGCGTCGGAGCGACCTGGCGTCATCGTAAGCATCTAGTAGGCTTTGGCGAGTTGAAGTGGAAAGGGAAATACGAGGATTATGTACAAGACCTTTAATCGTGTAAAAAAGAGAATTTACAGCTGCGTAAGCCATCTCCGGCCCCGATAGACTACCACCGGAGTGGAGGTAGCAGAAATACAGTTTGGTGGTGGTGGTGGTGGAAGGTGTGAACTGAAGGGTGGGGAGATTTTTGTGAACTTGTGGTGGTGGTGGGAGGAGGAGCCAAGTGGGGAGATGCGGAGGTGGTAGGACATAGGAGGGTAAGTCAAAGAGTGGAAAGAAATGGTTATTGGGGATGACCTAGTGGTGGAGCGGTGTTTTTTTTGAAGTCAAAGGTTTTAAGTTTGACATCATCAATACCACTAGGTGTGAACTTGTCACACCTGATTTGCCAAGTGTTGTTTACCTCCTCTGCGTAGGTTTGCAGACTATTACACAGGGACGGGTAAAAAAAAGAGTGGAAAGAAACGACCAAATCCTCAGTTACATTATGTGAACACTGTATTACATACTTAAAATTATTAATTTTTATTTTTTACTTCAATTAGTTATGTTTTAGTTTAATTTTACAGTTGTTAGTTAGGGTTCACTTTTTCATGTCATGGAATATAATTTTTTTCAATATTTAAGTTTATTTTTTAGTTAATAATTGATTATTTTCTAAAAAATAAATTATATATATTCTAAGTAGGGAAAAGTGAATCCTAATTTACAAGTATAAAATTAAACTAAAGCACAGTCAATTGAAATTGAAAAAGATAAGAGGAATAAAAGTTCATCATTTTAAATTCACATGGAGTTGTTCAATGTATACATTTTCAAATAACGTGAGTTCCTTACATGAAAGGAAAAAAGAAAAAAAATAAAAGGAAGAAGTCAAAATTAAAAACTTTAGTAGCAGCAAGAAATGCGCGTCACATTAAATTAGTCAAATGATATATTTATTTTGGGATAGTCTCTTGTATATTTAGTGTACATTAAAATTAGTGTCAAGCGGGCGCGTGGCTCACACGCACACGGTTCATGTGTGGCTCATGTTCATCATGCGTCCGTCTTTTTTCTTTTTTCTTTTTCTTTTTCTTGGCGGATTTTTCATTTTTTTTATTTTTTATTTTCTATTTTTCCTTTTATTTTCTTATCAAAAATTTATATTCTAAAATAAAGTTAGTGAATCCTAAAATTCGAATAAATTGATTTAATTTATTTGAAATCAATATGAATTTATATCGTAAAATGGAATTAATAAATTCTAAAAAACATCCAAAAAAAAATCCTAAAAAACACAAAATAAACCCTTAAAAAACCCCCCAAAAAATCCTAAAAATACAGAATAAACCCCTAAAAACACCCAAAAAAAATACTAAATCCTAAACCCCCCTCCCCCCAAAAAAAACCCTAACAAAAACTTAAAAAAACACTAAATCATAAACCCCAAACCCCTAAACTCTAAACATTAATTGAGATGAAATAAATCATAATTTGAATGAAAGAAACTCGTATACAACAAGTCACAGGACTTTTTTTTTTTGGACGGAGCGGATCAGGTCAGGTCAGGGTTGATCCGTGCCCCGCCCTACCCCATCTAATGATCCAATTTTATTGATTTTGGTTTCTAAAGTCTAACGAGAGACTTTGTGATTTATTTATTTATTTTGGTTAAACAATAATGACCGAAGTAGCCATTTTTCGGTAGACGTTCAAATAATTATGGAACTGTTAATTAATGTCGGCGACTTTTATATTTAATTATTATTTTGGGGAGGTTGACGTGAGTGAGAGAGATCTCATTTGACTCAAGAGGTGTCCTTTTCTTTTGTTTTTAATTTTTTATTTTCACCGGTTCTCTTACTTTTATATTTTTCTTTTCATTTTTTTAATTTTTAATTTCTTCTTTTTTGTTTTATATAAATATTTATTTAATTTTTTTAATTTGACACAAAGTGCAGTTGTCCGGCGCTAATGCGTGAACTAGTACTCCGCACTCGATAATTAATTTTTTTGAAATATATATGCACTCTAAAATAAAATTAGTGAACTCTAAAATAAAATAAAATAAAAAATTTGAATTAATTATTTTTTTATTCGGAGTCTTGCGCAGTGCACTCACCCGACGTTATCGCATGGGCTCGTGCACTGCGTTCCATAATTAATTTTTTTTAAATAAATATATACAATAAAATAGAATTAATGAATAAAAAAATAAATTGAATTAATTTAATTTTTTTATTCAGCGTCTCGCGCTGTGCACTTGTCCGACGCTATTGTGTGGATTGGTACGCTATACTCGATAATTATTTTTTTTTGAAATAAATATATACCATAAAATGAAATTAGTAAATCCTAAAATTGAATAGAATTCATTTAATTTTTTGAATTAAATTAATTTTTTTATTCGGCGTCTCGCACAGTGCTCTTGTCCGAAGCTAGCGTATCTTCGTATGAGTTCGTGCACAACGCTTGATAATTAATTGAGGTCAAATAAATGGATTTTTGGAAGAAAAAAAAAGGATTAACTGCAAAAAAAAATGGAATAAAGCAAAACAAAACAGAAATGAATCTGGAGAGAAAGAAGAGGGGCGCAAGCGGTGGCCTGGATAGAGCTGGGTCTGGGCTTATCAGGTAGTGGGCTTGGATGGTTTTTGGGCCATTTTAGTTGGATTTTAATTCAGCTTGTCTCGTCTAATGAATTATGATCCGTTAAAAGATTCAACACAAATTTTTGTCAATTTTAATTTTTTGATAAGGCAGCCCGTCATGACCTTTTTGTTTTATGGTATTTGTACAAATAATTAAATTATTAAGAGTACTAAAGCTCGAGCCGATCAAGCTCAAAATATATTCCAGTAGCAGTTGAGCTCGACTCGATCCATCCTGAGCATTTTTTGAGTAGAACCCAAATAGCTCACGACTCAAATATATTATATCCACGGGTTCGAATCTCCTTAATACCACAGATCGGGTGTGTGAATAAAAAAAAAGAACAAAATTGAATGGGCTAACATTAATTTGAATTGAACCAATGTTCATGAGGTTGCATGCGGATAACCTCATTTCCATGAATAATTAGCATGAACCCTTTCGGCATCAACACAAGTCTCAGCCAAGGGGTGGCAATCAAGCAGTTCAACATTCAGAGGAGTTGAAAATCGAGGGATCTCTCGCAATTTATGGCAGTTTTTCATGGTTAGCCATGAAAGTTGTGGGAAGGTTTCATCTCCAGCTGTCCACTGCACAAGATCTGTATCTTCAATAATGAGATACCTGAGTTTCGAGAATCTTCTTCCTTCTGCTTCCCAAATATCTCCTCGAAAGGCATAGCACTTCAGTTTTAGCTCTTCCAGACTAGGTAATTCCGCAATCTTGCTCATGTCTTCCCAAGGATATCCAAACCCGCCCAAACTCAACTTTTTTAGACTATAGATGGAATTCCAAAATGGCAGAGGAGGGACTATAGGCTCAAGCAAGATTTTAGGGTTTACGATCACACTTTTAAGTGATTCTAGTTTCTGGAGACATGAAATATGATCAAAGCAACTTATGGTTTGAGCAGCATTAGGCACAAACTCGATTTGAATTCGTAGTTTCTTCAAGTTGGGAATACTTTGAAGAACCCTCTTGTAACAACTTTGAGCACCAACATCGAAAAGCTCTGTAAGGTTGGGTAACACCTTGCCAAGAGGAGGATTGGGTAGGTTTCTTCCCACAATTTGAAGGTGCTTCAATTCTTGCAAATCCCATATCTCCTCAGGCACACAAGGCGAGCACTGATCATCAGCTGCAAGAACTCGTTTGATGCTCACGTGTTGATGGACAATCAGGAACTCAAGGTTCCATAATTTGGATATGGAAGGAGGAAGATCTGCATTGCAAGTGAGGGCGAGGTACCTCAATAGAATTAGTTTCACTAACTCGAGTGGGAACTCGTAGAAACGGATTGTAAGAGCATCAAGTGTCCTCAGCAGCCTCCAATCTGAACATACTGGCACTTGATACGGATGATATGGCCCCGTACAAAGCAGAGAACGTACAGTTGAAATGGATCCTATCGAGTTGTGCACCTCTTTGATGGCGAGCAAGACGTTCTTATAGATGGCAAGACAGCGATGGCTTTGTACACGTTCAACCGAACCATCTGCATAACTATTTAAGGTATGGACAACCTTGTTATTCTCAGCTAGTCTTTTGATCAGATACCAATAAGCAGCATGGAGGCTGCAAACATTACTCGATTTTCCTCGAACCACAACAAGATTTCTCGAAACTAAATCATTGAACGGTAATGAGAAGGAAAGATTACCAATTCCCTCAGCCCACCATATATTTTCGATCTGGGAACGGTGGATTGTATGCTTCTGAGGAAAAACTACCATATATAGAAAGTTCATTTTCAAATATTGAGGGAGGTAGTTGTAGCTTGATATTAGTACCTCTGATATTTGATCACATGCATCTTCGAAAATTGAATTCTGTTTCTCTGCTACCTCGTTCCAAAACTCAGGAACATTGTTCTGGGCTTCGGATAGAAGTTTGGCCACCGCGACGATCAGAAGAGGAAGCCCTTCACAATTCTCAGCAATCTTCTTTCCGGCCTTCACGAGCTGATGTGGGCACTCTCTTTTACCAAACACCTTCCTTCTTAGAAGATCCCAACTTTCTTCGTCATTCAGAAATCGGATTTTGTATTTGTGAAAAGGAAATGCAACATATGCAGCGGATTGAGGCTCCCTGCTTACGAGCAAGATCCGACTTCCATTATCTTGTGGTGGAAGTAACAATTGAAGTTGTACATAGAAATCATCGTTCCATATATCATCCAACACGATGAGATATTTTCTACCCGTCAAACTTCTCTTGAAACTCTTGTTTAAATCTTCATCTTCTTCCACAATCATTCCCACTCCCGCCTTATGATCAAGATTTACTTGAGCTATTATAGCTTGCAGAATCTCTCCTGGCTTGTACATTTGTCCCACTGTGACGAAGGCCCGACATTCGAAGTTAGCTGAAACCAAGGAATCGTTGAAAACTCTTCGAGCAAGCGTAGTCTTGCCAATGCCCGCCATACCGCTGATCGCAACGAAAGCTGTTTCAGTCATATTTCCGATAAGGGCGCGTCTGATTTCGTGAAACATATCAAATGATCCAACCATGTTAGGATCATCATCATCAGCAGCAGCAGCAGCAGCAGCTTCTTCTGGTGACGGTTTCTTTAATTTCTTCAAATATTCATTATCGATCTCTCTTTTGTGACTGCTGGTGTTTATGTCACGTAGAAGATTGTGTATTAAGGCATCAAAATCCATCTGAGACCGTTTGGTGGTGGTGGGAGATGTAAGTAATTAACTTTTGTTGGGATTGCTTAAATGTGGAGGCGGAGGCGGGAGGGCTCAACGATCAATCACGGAGAGTTTTCGTTGTTGGCGGCAGCGGCGTCGGCCGCGGCCAAGTGGGTGAGAGGTGGAAACGTGGAGGTGGTGTGGGAGCATTGAATATGAGTGGGGCAATTGTTATAGTATTAAATATTACATTAACACAATTTATTTTATTTTTCTTTTCTTAATTTTTGTTTGGAGAATTGTGAATTCAATACCTGAAAGATAGGTAATCTATTAATTCAAGACCTGAAAGATGAAAACTCTCGATTCAGGACCTAAAAAATGAAAACTACAAATTCAGGATCTCAAAAATCACAAATTTTAATTTCTTTTTAGTTTTTAAATAATTTTAAAAATTTATTTATTAGATTTAATAAATAATTAATGAAGGAATTTTCATTAAAAAATAATATAAGATTAATTAAAAAATTAAAAAAAATCAAAGTTCATGATTTTTGAGGTTTTGGATTGAGATTTTTCATTTTTCGAGTCCTGAATTGAAAGTTTTCATCTTTATCTTTCAGGTCTTGAATCGATAAATTATCCATCTTTCAGGTCCTGAATTGTTAATTATCTTCTTCTTTTTTCTTTTCTTTTTTTTTTTTTTTAAGAAACACAACCTATAATAACTCATAATTGGGCATGTACACCGTGATGGATTGATGCGTTAAGCATGGCCCGTGATATCCGTTAAACCAACCTAAACCCACGTGATTGCATTGATTATAATATATAATATAACAAGCCCACGTCGTGATTGGATTTATTTTTATAGGCCATACTTTTCTAGTGGTTGAGATTAGAAAATATTTTTTATATATATGATTTTTTTCTTTATGCGTTTACTTATTCATTTTGATTATATTTCAAAAGCGATGCATCCGCCCAGAAATGAGAGAGAACGGAACAAATTAAATAATGAAAAATGTATTAGTACGGTGTAATTGGATAATGTATACATCCAATGAAATAAAAGACCTGCAACATTGACTCATTACTTCCATCCAAGCGGTCAATATTTGAACAGTTATTAGGGTAACAAATTTAAAAACAATCTGGAATAATAAAATAATAAATATAAGAAATTATATAAACACTCAATTTTAAAAAAATAATTTATTTCTCAAATAAAATGTAAGACATAGATTTCATTGATTTATCAATTCAATTAAGAGATTTAGATATACACGGTTCAACTTTATTTTATTTAAGCAACGGAACAGCGACGAAAAAAATTTCGCCTCTAAAATTAATTGTAATTTTTTCATTACTTTTTTATTTTATATTTAGTTTTCCAATTTCTACTTAATTATAAATTTGAAATTAATTTTTTAATGTTTTTAATTATTTTATTTATTTTATTTTATCGGATTTGTTTTATTATTTTTAATTTTTGAATATTTTATATTATTTTTTATTTTGAAAATACTAATTAATTATTGTAGATCCAGAAATCTGCAATTAATTGATTCAGTCCGGAGCCGCGGTCAATCTGTGAAACAAAATCAAAAAATATCGTAAGAGCCAAAGACCGTCGAGGGATTGATGGTCTTTGGGCCTCCGACGATCAAATCAGGAAAAAAGAAGAGTAGAAAGAGATAAAATACGAAATAATTGAATAATTAAAGGGCTTAATAACAGTAATCTCTAATCAAAAGGTGACTAGAAATCAAGAGGAATGTCGTTTAATCCTAGAAGAACGTAACAAAGATGCTCGGATGCTGAATCGCCTGTGTGAAATTAACTCAGAAAATAGTAACTCAGTGTTCTTAGGGGTATGATATGAAGCTTGTGGGTATGTCAGCATAGTCGTGAAATGAGGAGGAGGTCTCCTCTTATAGGCAGAGATAGTAGCTAGGATTTACGCAAATTACGGGAGCGGTTGAGGCATGATCTGATTTTTTTGATCACGTCAATCTTTCCAGATAATGCGGACGGATAATTCAAAATAATTCAAATTACCCAATCTTTATGAGCTTACTTGGTTAAATGACAACGTTTAGCATATCGTTGACGAAAAATGGTCACTACAATTATGAATTTGAAATTAATTTGTTTAAATATTTTTATTTATTTTACTATTTTCAAAAATTTTAATATTTTGAATTATTTTTATATATATTGTATTTTTTTTATTTTCTATTATTAATTAATTACGAATTTAAGATTATTTTTAAAAATATTTTTATTTATTTTAATTTTTCAAATTTATTTTAATTTTTATTTTTTTTCATATTTATATTAGTTTTTTAATATTTTTTATCTTTAAATTACTACTTAATGACTTTTGTACAAAATGTTTAATAATTTTTATGGCTTTAATTATTATTAATTTTAAATATATAATATTAAAATTATAATACATATTTAAATGAAACATACTAATTTTCGTGTGTGTGTCTTTATATATATATATATATATATATATATATATATATATATATATATATACATTACTCCACTTAGTTCAACCGCATTGAATAAAATTATGGATTTCTGGTAGGTTAGGGGTTTCAATCTCGTGAACAACAAATATTGGAATAATATGTGTCGTGTGGGGCTCACGTGTTGTTCATTTTACGCATCTATTATTTTTAGCCACGGAAATAGTTCATCACTAATTCGTCGCTAAATTAATTTTTATTTTTTTTTCCGATGATTGAATTTAGCAATAATTTAGCGACTGAAATTTTTTTATGTTGTTAAAATGACTAACAACGGAATTGATCCGTCATTGCTACTAAAATGTGATTTTTTTATACTAAAATATATCGATTTTATTGATTAAAGCAATGGCTTTTGTTTTTAGTTCTCATATAAAAATCATCTTTCAATTTATGAATTAAAACTGCTAATTATGCTCAATTGGTAACTAGGCAACAAATCATACAAGCATTTAAATAAAAAAACACAATAAATAAAGAGAAAGTCTAAATTATTCATCAAAATCAATTACTTTCTAACCTTAGATATTAGGACATAGTTCGTATGATGGAATGGAATGAAATTTGAATCACATTCCCATGTCCTTTCTCATTCCTATAGCTGGTATGATTTTTTCAGATGAGAAGATCATTCCCAAAGGAATTCTATTACTATGAACATAGGATTAACCATTACTCCTAGCTCCCATAATATTATGAATTTCTGATTATCAAAATAAATTTTATTTTTATTTTGCAAAGCTATACTTTATTTTTGGTATTGACAAATAAAATCTCATATTCATATAAAATATTTTATTAAAAAATAAAATAATAATAAATATAATAATTTTTGTAGACAAAATTAAAATAAATTAAACTGAAAAAAAATTATATAAAAACTAAAAAGTCGCCAATCATTTTAAAAATTAATACAAATTTTGACAATGAATAATATAAAATATTTCAAATTTATGATTTTTTTTTAAAAACTCATTAATATTTTACTAATGATTCACAATTTTTTTAATATTTAACAAAAGTACTAATGATATGATATTATAAAATTACATAAAATATACAAACTCGCTAATCATTAGCGAAATACTTACTAAAAGTATACTCTATTTTTTCACAAATGTTAATAAAGTAAAAATCGCATAATATTCAATAATATATTTTTAAAATATAATAGCATCGCTTGAAAGAAGAGTAATTTTGTTATTTAGAACTAAATAAATCAATTCATGTATTTTATTTATTAATTACATATTGTTATAATAAAATCAATTCATGTTATTAATTACATTTTACAGTACAGATTTCTCTCCTATCCTATGCCAAACACAAACCTATTTTGTGTTTAATTGGAGTTTCTCTCTCCTCCATACCCATTTTTGCGATTTTCCTGTAGCAGACGGATATCAAACGCAAACTTGTTTTTTACTTTTTAAAAATTTCACATTGATCCTTTATGTATTACGAATTTATAATAGTTACTAATATTATTTTGTATTAACAATTCTATTTACTATTTTTTACTTTTATGTAATGAATTTTTTACTATTTAATAATTCAAAATTAGAGAACAACATAATTCTAAAAATTACAATTAAATTAAAGAACAATAATAATTAAAATTTATAACATTAACATATAAATTAAAACCATGACAATTACATTAAAATAAAGAACGCATTCCGAAAATGCAAATAGACATACATGACATACCAAGAAATTACATAAGCAACATTAAAAATAAACACATTTAGAGTACTAAAAATAAAATACATGACAAATTACAAAATAACGATAGCAAACACATACCACGAAATTACTTAACCAACATTAAAAATAAAATACATGACAAATCATGAAATAACAATAATGAACGATGAAATAGTTTAATAATTTGATAAATCGGAACCAAATCCTCCAATATTATTGAAATATTGAGGATCTTGTTGTTGAGCTCTTTTTTTTAGAAAACAACATATTGTTGTGATTGAACATGTGCACAAATGTGGGGATCTTTATGGCACTCGTATCCATTATCAAAACTTTATTATCATTCTTTATTTCTTTCATTGTGTTGCTCTTATTTTTAAGTGCGTTGTGAATTCCCAAATGATAAATGATCGATTGGTCAGAATAGTAAATGTGTTCAGTTTGATCGAATTTTTCCTTATTGAAACCTACTCCATACATAAACGGATCGTCGACATGTATACAAAATATATATTAAAGTTTTCATTACTTAATGGATGAATGTACGTACGTAGATAAATATCAAGCCTTGGTGTGTTAATTAAAAAAAAAACCTATCTAGGTTGTTTACATTAATTAATTAGATGAATTTGATATTTTAACATTATATTTTCAAAAATAATTTGGTTAAATAGCATTGCATTTAATTTGTTGTGGTTTTTCGCATTAAATATTAATTATAAATGTTTTATTTTACCATTGCATATTTTAAAATAATCTGACTATATTTACGAAAAGAAAATGTATTCAAAATTTCAGAGTATTGAAAATCATTTATTCAGGACGGCTCAATCGGGATGAAATCCTTTGCTACACTTTGTGCAACACTAGGTGTTACACAATTCAATTTATTAATTTTTTTTCGATTTTTTATTTCAATTTATTATGTTTTAGTTTAATTTTGCACTTATTATTTAGGGTGCATTCTACCCAATCTGGGTATATAATTAATTTTTTAATATTATATTTTATTTTCTAACTAATAATTGATTATTTCATAAAAAAATAATTATATACCCTGCTGTGCTGATTGAGTAGGATGAACCCTAAATAATAAGTATAAAATTAAACTAAAGCACAATAAATTGAAATTGAATTAAAAAAATAATAAATTAAATTATGTAGCACCAAATGTAGCAGACGATTACATCCGGGCTCAAAAACGTGCCGCCCAAAAAAACTAGAAAATGAAAAGATTAAAAAAAAGTAGTAAATTGGATATTCAGTAGGGAGCTAGTCCAACGTTATTGACTCCTACAATAATCAGTTGCCGACGAACCACCACCGCCGCCATCTTTTTCTTCTTCAGTTTCCGACGAAGGAACCACCACCACCATCTTCAGCTACCTGTACAACTCTTGAGTATACTCCTCCACCATCTTCTTCGCTGTTTCGGAAAAGCCATGGATATATTGTGTTAAGTTATCGAGGTCGAGGAATATCTTCTTCTCTTGTTGGCTGCTTTCAGATTGTGAAAGAAACTGAGTTAACGCATCGGATTCAATGGCATCTTCTAATTTGCGAACTTCCTCTCTTATTCTTGCATCCGCAGCCATCACCCCTTCGCTGTTGTTTTTCCTGTCATCGTTTTTTCCGAGTGCGTCGCGCAGAGACTTAGCGCTCTTCATCGCAACATCTAGGATTTCTGGAGTGGTGGAGATGAGACAGATACGAGTAGAATTTACAAGACGGTGGATTGTGGACATAAGAGAATCCACAGCAGCATAACCCATCTTTGCGTAAGAGCCAGGTGTAGGTGTGGTGGTGGTGGTGATGGGAGGGCTGAACTCGCGGTGGCGCTTTAACTGAAGTGGGTGGAGATGGAGGTGGGGAACACACCGAGTTAAATGTAAAGCAATTACTCATTCTATCTATCTCGTTCGTATAGGCTTGTTTAATATGTTTACCCGATGAAATGATTTGCTACACTTTATACAACACTATATGTGTTACATAATTAAATTTATTATTTTTTCTTTGATTTTAATTTATTGTGTTTTAATTTAATTTTACACTCGTTGATTAGGGTCCATTTTACCCAATTAGTGTATGTAATTATTTTTTTATGAAATAATCAATTGTTAATTAAAAAATAAAATTAAATTTTAAAAAATAATTATATACCTTATTAATAAGTGTAAAATTAAAGTAAAGCACAATAAATTGAAATCGAATAAAAATTAATAAATTTAATTGTGCAGCACATAGTGGTGCACAAAGTATGCCAGATGATTTCGTTTGTATTTACATTAAACATTAATATATTGTTAAAGAAATAAATGCTGGTATATTAAGAAATTTACTTCTGTATTTCAATATATATTTTTTTAATTCTAGCGAAAATACAATCAACGTAGATGAATGTGACGGAGAGTGTGTATTAACACGATGCATATTCAACAAGATTTGTTATAACATCAGCACTTGAACTTTTTTTTATCCGCTAAGGCAATGTTTGGTATACTGGTACGGATATACCCACATTAATAAAATTTGGATTGCTTTGAAAGATAATTGCGTATTAGCTATTTTATTGTGTGTTTGGTTATTAAGATAAATATACTAGATTGCTTCACACATCTGTTTGGTACATTGTTTTATTTGGTAGACTGAGGGGGCATCGGATACCTTGTCTAGAAACTGTAACCGAAGGAGGCGTCGGATACATTGTCCAGCCGAATCAGTAAATTACACCACAAGCCTCGCGTTAGGACCGGACCTTGCGTGAATGAGCAATGGCTACCAAACACACGGTTCTTACTGGATATCTTTACTAATATGCCTTTATCCAGGCTATCAAACATTGCCTAAGTCGTGACATTTTCTACAAGATATATGTATTAATAGAAAATGGTCTATTTACCCCTCTAAAAAAATGCTATATCGAATCCCCCCACAAATAATAATGAGGTAAATTCTTAAATAGTTATTTTAACATAGTAAAAAAATATTTTTAGTCATTATTTTAAAAAATATGTTTTTAGTCATTTGGATAAAATAATCATCCGTCATGCAATAATGTAAAATTATAATACTGCATGACTACACTTAGTCGTGTAACTCTAGTTGTGTTGTAGTGTAAATTTGAATTATTGCATGACTACGCTCAGTTGTGTACCATTAGTTCGTGCAATAATATATAAATTTATGATGTTGCACGAATACACTTAGTCGTGCATCCACCCATGTAGAAATATTAATTTGTAATGTTACACGATCGTGTCTCATTTCTGTATCCAAACAGTGCACTCTAGTAGTACATTTTACAATTTTAATGAAAAGTAATTAAATATTTTCTTCAAAAAATTGACTATAAATAATTTATTTCAAAATAATGGCTACATAATTTACTAAATGGAAGCGGTTATTTTTATATATTACCACAATACATTGTAATTGGGTTAGTCGTGAGTCGTGATGGATATTTGCGTTAAGCATGGCCCGTGATATCTGGTAAAACTAAGATAGACCCACGTGATTACTCATATTAAATCTTCTCTCAAATTTTCTGTACATTTTTAAATTACAATTTTTTTTATTTTTTTTCTTCAATTTTATTCTTTTATTCATTTTAATTTTACAGTATTTATCCTACCCAATTAGAGTTTATAATTATTTTTTAATTAATAATTCATTATTGTAATTTTGGATTAATTCAAAATTAAATTTTTAATTTTTTAATTCATTTTTTATTGATAAATGTTGACTATGATTATTTATGTTCAATTATATATAGTAAATACGGAAACATACTCATGATTTATATCCATGTAATATTAAACTATTTAACTAAGGTAAATATAGCATATTTTACGAATGCTAATATTGGTTAACCAATCAACCTACTAATTAAGGTAAATATCAATCATTTTCAATAATATCGACTTTCCTTGTTTTTGTTCTTCAATTTAATTTATCCAAAATTATTTAAAAAATTGACAATACGAACAATAGCCAATAAATATATGTATATGATATCAATAATGATTAATAAACATCCTTATTAAATTAAATCTATATATTTGTGGAAATTATCAATTCAGAAAAGGCCAATAACAAACTTTAATACAACAATTAAATAAATATTAGTATATCACCTAAAAAATTAGTATAGAAAATTAAAATAAATTAACAATAGTATCAATTGAATAATAATGTAACCTTTTGGTGAGACTTGATACCCCTTACACATACAATATATATAACATCAAATTAAGAATTAACTAAATTGAGAAAATTCCCATTAAATTTAAACTTTATAATGACTGGACAAAAAAACGTCACTTTTCAATTTCCCATCAACATGAACCTTTGTAGAATATTAAACATTCATTTTTATCTTAACTACACAATTCCAATATTAAAATAAAATATATAATTTATATAATTTACAAGTGGCCTAATAACATATCTTACATGAATTTAGTTTCCATAGAATCCACACATCATATGTTGTCAAAGTAGACATGAATTATTTGTAGAAGATATATGCTAAGCATGTATTCACACCATACGATATCGTGTGCACCAAAAACTTGATGCCTCAACATCATCTTTTTCTTGCTCAACTGTCATCTTCATCAAACATGAATACGAAATCTTTTATTTTTTAAAAAAGAAAGACAAACATAGGTTATGTAGAAATAATAATGTTTAACTAACAATATAAATAATGTCATGTGTGGATTTAATTAGTCGTAGCAATATAATTATCGTCATACACATCATCCCCATTTAAAATTGTGCTTTAAACTTCACAATTTGTGGCAGATTGATGGACACGGTGGTAGCATATATTCGATGAAATGATCATGAAAAATGCAATCAAAATTAAACAATTTCATTTTCTGCTAATAACATCGTACGCACAAATTAAAAGTAGCTTCATCATTAATTCACCACGTATATCAATCTATTTTTATTTTTTTGTAAATAAAAATAAATATTAATTAGTAAAATGCAAATACACCCTATCAAGCACACAAATCGAATAGAAATGCAAAAATAAAAAATGAAAAAATAACTTGAATCGAAATATGGAATAATTTTCTATATAGTCACAACCACAACTTTTGTAAAAATCTCAAACTACAACACAACTATTTACTATAAAAATGCAATGAACAAATGTAATATTAAATATTATAAAAGTAAAATTGTGGAAATCAATCCAGAATTTGTCATAATCTAAAAGCCGCATTAATATTCAATTGATGTGATTATGTAATTTGTCATATACATATAGACATATAATTGTATTAAGGGTATAAAAATGGATATATCAATTTTATATAGTAAATACGGAAACATGCTCATGATTTATACCCATGTAATATTAAACTATTTAATTAAGGTAAATATAGTATATTTTAGGAATACTAATATTGGTTAACCGATCAACCTACTAATTAAGATAAATATCAATCATTTTTTTTACTCACACACCCGATCTGTGGTATTGAGGTGATTCGAACCCATGACTTTTGATCTCCAAGCAATCTTACTCCACCACTAGACCATCCCCACCGGAACAATATCAATCATTTTCAATAATATCAACTTTCCTAGTTCTTGTTCTTCAATTTAATTTATCCAAAATTATTTAAAAAATCGACAATACGAACAATAGACAATAAATATACAGTAAAACATTTATACAGTAATATCGTTAGGACCAGAGAAAAATATTACTATAAGGAGGTTATTCTTATATAGAGTTTACATATAAAAATTATTATTCTTTCAAAAAAAAATAATATATATTAGACAACACTTGAAAATGTCCCTTCATAATTAAAAACATGAATTTAAAATATATATAAGATTCATTCATGTGCTATAACCGAAGAATACGTCATATAGGAATCACGCAAGATGCGCATGGTGGTAATCCAGATAATGATATAGTAGAAATAGAAAAAATATTGTATTAACAAGCTTCAAACATGTTGGACAAACTGGAAATATTTTAGATTCAATAAAAAAGTGACCGTTCTGTCTAATTACTTCGAACGTGCAAGTTAAAGGGTGTGATATTAACCCAAAAAAATTAAAGCACTACCACAGATAACTTTAGATAAGTATTTCATACAATCTTAAGTTTAATATAACATATGTAGTTAAAATAGTTTTAGACGTTTTATATAGATATTTAAATATATATGAAATTTAATGTCAATTTATTATTATATGGAGGTAAATTTCTTAAGTATGGTCCTTAAAAAATATCAAAATATTACAATGTAGAGGTTATTCTTATTTATAACTGGTCCCGAGTTGGGACCACAATTTTTTATTACTATAAAAAAGTTATTCTTATATAGGGTATTCTTATATAGAAGTTTCACTGTATGTATATAATATCAATAATGATTAATAAACATCCTTATCAAATTAAATCTATATATTTGTGGAAATTATCAATTCAGAAAAGGCCAATAACAAACGTTAATACAAAAATTAAATAAATATTAGTATATCACCTAAAAAATTAATATGGAAAATTAAAATAAATTAACAATAGTATCAATTGAATAATACATATATGTGTAGTACATATAAATTTACAATATATATTTGTCGGTGTATTATAAAAACTCGCAATTTGCTTTAAATGTACGTTAAATTAAATTATACAATTTAAATTAAATAATCAATTTCATTATTGTATCATTAATTGTCTAACACACCCCTTGCTAATAGGCGGGAGAACACTTGATGAAAAACTCTATTATAATAATTGTTAAAGAAAACTTGTTATTTATCATATAATAATATTTCTATTATTTATATATTTTATCTAATTTTAAATTTCATATTATTTCAAAATTTTGTAAATATATAAAAATAATTAAAATATATATATATATATATATATAATTTTTCAAATTTTCGTCATCTACGGGTACTTAATACGTAACAGAGTGAATACATTTTTCTTAAAGAAATAATAAATAATTTAGAAAAGCATATTATTAAAATCGAGCTCTATTGATCACGATTTGTTTACGCGCGAGTGCACCGTGAGAAATCCACCAATCCCATACAATAATGATACCATCTTTTTATTTGTAGCAAATTCGACACCTTCAATTTTTATTTTATATTTTGCGATCGAAAATTCGATGTGGGTATTTTTTTTCAAAGTATATATAAACACTGGCAAACTCGACAATAATGGTACCATCTTTTTATTTATAGCAAATTTGACACCCTCAATTTTTATTTTATATTTTGTGATCGAAAATTTGATGTGGGTAATTTTTTTCAAAGCATATATAAACTCTGGCAAACTTATACGGCTTGGAATACCAATGATATGTCAAAATTCACAACCTCTAGAATTTTCAAAGCATTTAAGTTCATCAGAGTTCATTTATGCATTGAACAAATAACTCTTATCGGAATTTTGATCGTCAAATTTTTCATGGTTGGTATGATGGAATGGAATGGGAATGGAATCACATTCCCACATCAATTTCCATTCCCATGGCTGCTATAATTTTTTCAATTAGTAATGATTATTCCCGAAGGAATCACATTACCATGAATACAAGATTAGTCGTTACTCCCACTCCCATAGTATTATGTATTCTCAATTATCAAAATAAATTTTATTTTTTATTTTGAAAAACTATACTTTTTTTTGCATTGACAAATGAAATCTTATATTTTTATAAAATATTTTATTAAAAAATAAATTTATGATTTTTTTTAAAAAACTCATTAATAATTTATTAATGATTCATAAAATTTTGTAATATTTCACAAAAGTACTAATGATCTTATAGGATTACATAAAATATAAAAACTCGTTAATCATTAGTGAAATACTTATTAAAAGGATACTCATTTTTTCACAAATGATAATAGAGTAAAAAAAATCGCATAATATTCAACAATATGTTATTAAAATATAATAATATCTTACAAAAAAAAGTAATTTATTATTTAGAACTAAATAAGCTAATTCATGTATTTTATTTATTAATTAGATATTATTATAATAAAATCAATTCAAAAATATAAGTTTTATTTCTATCTTATTACTAGTAATACCAGCCAAAAGAAGGGCAAAGTCATTCCATTCCATTCCCATCACCGTTTCATTACTAAGTTCATTCCATTCCCATTTGATTCCATTCCGACACACCAACCATCCCCTAAGGTAATGCCATTATTGCAATGTTTCAAAAGTAGTGTTGAAATTACAAATATGATGAAATGCAGTGTTTTTTTTTACAAGTAATTCTAAAATAAATAAACATAAGAAATTGTAAATCATGGATGGCATGCCTGAGGAGATGAAGTGAAATCATTCAATACGATCGATAATTTGCTTTTAAAATCTGTACCAAAGCTCGAAATGAAAAGGAGAAAAATTAGAACTAACATTACAACATAAAAACAGAGCCTGCTTGTTTGCAGTTGAAGAAATTTAAATGGTATCCAACCATGAATCAAAATCATCAAGAATCTGAGATTTAGAAATGCTATTGATGCTGGAGGATACAGACTCACTGCTTACCTTTGGCATATGTGATATCTGTTCGTCAACGGTAAGACTCGAGGTTTCCTCAAGAAGATTATCGATAGCATCATCGATATTGACTGGATTAAACACGGGTTCCATCATATGTTTTCCTTTCTTTATTGATTCACCTGAGGCAGCTGATGGAGTCCCTAACAATGATGCACCCAATGGCTCGAGAATCGTAGTTTCACCGAATGAGTTCAGAAGCATGTCAAGTTCTGCTTCTGCACTAGCTGCCTCAAATGCAGGTGGCTTCCCAGAAGTGGAATCTAGAGTGTCTTCTGAAACTGGTTTTGGCGAACTGCGTCTGTTGATTTCTTGTGACTGCAAGATCTCATCTGTATTTTGCTTTACAGGGTTCGATTCTTCTTCAGAAGTTTGAACAATAAGATCTCCTGTTACAGTAATAGTGGAAGTTCCAGGTTCCCTATTATAACCGAGAGATGATGACAAGGTGTTTGTTTCAGCCGCAGATGTATGAGTTCGACGATCATGTTTTTCTTCTTCACATGCATCATCCAACTGCAAGAAGTTAAAAGATAGCCGTCCTGAACTTTAGTAAAGACACAACTGAAACAGAACAGAAAGAATGAACATCTTTGTCGTTTCGAATAAGAAATTAGCCCTTCCATGACTCCATCATACAAGTTTTACGCAAATGGAATTCGCTAATCTTATCACTCAATCAAATAGCTTAATCTTATGATAGTAAGCAAATATGAAATTGACCATTTATAACAGTAATTAAAAAAAACAAGATATACAAATACGTAAGAATAGAACATAGATCCACAAACCACTATCAACACTATTTAAGGAGGCATGTCGATGCAGTTTAGCTACTTTTACATTTTCATGAATTTGATCAGAAAAAGAAATATGCATTCTGATATGAAGTTAGAAGTAAATGTGTTAATGCTGAGAACGAATTCTATATAAAAAAAATGAAGACAAATTATGGTCACTTCATTTATATCACCAAAATATAAGAGTGTTGAAATCTATGTGCAAGCTTTGGAATTATTTGATACAAGATAAGCCCACAACAAATCAGATAAACGCCATTATTGATCAATGACCAAGGCATGGTGGTGGTTCATGGAACCTGTGTGATTTTTTATCAAGAACCATTGCGATGCACAAGATTGTACAAAGTACAAATTGAGTATATGCAACTCATTCAGGAATTCAAGCATAGTGTTTTATCAAAAATTGCAAATAAATATTAATAGGTACAAAGAACGAGCAGAAAATGAATATAAGAAATAACAATACCAGCTCTAGGGGTAATAAATCTGATTGTAGATATAACCTCTCTGACAGCTTTGCTTTTGCAAGTTGTTCAGCAAGAGCATTTAGATTAAGGGAAAGAAAAGGTGCCTGCAAATGAAGATGGCAGTAAGAAATTAAAAGACATCACACACACACACACACATTCTTGTTTATTTTGGTTAACAGATTCAACAACCATACTGTTCAGGAAAAAAATACCATAAACATACCAAGTGTACCAACATACTTATGTCCTAAGTTTCATAGTTACATTCTAAAAATAAGTGTTTCAGAAATCCAAACTAGAGAAAAAGAACGATGCACATAATCATATCACTATATCAGGCAAACATCTGAACAATTAATTGAAACAATCTTAACAAAATATCAATTAATAACTACTAGCACAATCACATATGGAAAAAAATTAAGAACCCTAATGGATCACCAGTTAAAGTCAAGAAAAAACAAAATTACCTCGATACTGGGGCTTTCCTTGCCTTCAAACTCAAAACTGTCATCTATAATCCAAGAGAGTATGCTTTTCCCCTTGGCAGCAAGCATTGGACCAAAATCCTGCGTAAAGTCTAAGATATATAGTTATCAATCACCTGCAGTATCTGACAAAGTAATCATAATTGTGATTCTTAGGACAACTTTTAACTGGACTCATCTACGTACCCAGGTCAGTATACACTCAATAACAAAGTGTGTTTCAGAAGAACCTTAATACTAACATTGCAGCAAATTTATAAAAAGATTATATTTCAGGTGACAATTAACAAAAACAATTGAATTCTCAAAGAAATCCAAACTAAATGGCGCTTACAATGTTCCCTTCCAACCAAAGAGGAGGTGCTTATGACATTTCCTGATGTTAATATATTCCTCTGGTACTCATACACAAAAGTGGATTTAATAGCCGAGCAAAATGCCAAATAATTTCAAAGCAAAGGACATACCACTAATAAAATCATCGAACAAAGGTGAAACATCTGAAGAATAATGCGATTGAGACTGAGCCTTGGCCTCTGAAATCAAGTGAGCATAATCTGAACCTTTACTTCTCGGCACAACAGACTCAGTTAGCTGACTTGAGCTCGCCTGAGCTCCTTCAGATGCCGAATCCAAATCTTCTTCATAGCGATCCCAATTCGAAGGAAGTCCTCTCGAGCCTTGATATTGTGGGGCTCTTTCTTTAGTTTGCTGACCATCAGATTGTTGGGATCTTTCTTTAGCTTGCTTCCCAGCTGGCTTCTTATCATCTGAGCCACCGGAAGGCGCTTTTAACCCTTGGTGGGTTTGATTTTTCTTTTTATGATGCAACGAATGAGCTCTTTTCGATTTTGCCAATGCTTTAGCATCCATCTTATTCTACCTGATGATTCCTGCCCAATTCAAGATAAAAAAGAAAAAAAAGGCCTTAAGATACAGATCCAAACCAACAAGTTTCCAAAACCAATTAATAGAAATATAGCTTTCTTCACAAATGTGTACGAATATATTTTACTTCACATGAATGCATAGTTGTTAAAACTTTTCCAAATAAATAAATCAACTTAGCGAAACATTCAGTTTTCAGTTAACATCAAGCGAAGAACATAAATACCAGTCAACAAATGCTTCACCAAAACAAAAAACAAACAAGCAAAAATCTCATCGTAATGAAAAATCATTTACAATTGACTAAGCATGCTTAAGAACAACAACCAGTAGCAAAATATTGAGAAACTCATGAACTTAGAAGCACAACACTACTACAACTAACAAAAATTATTCAAAATTCCGTGATCAACAAAGTTTATATACAAAAATCTAGTAAATCGTCAAACCTAAAAAGCTGGACTAACATTCTTCCCCAATTTCAATATTTCAACGCTAGTTTCTCCTATCAGTACAAATAAAAAAAAAACGATAATATTCATTCAAATCGCAGCGAAAATAAGAAATAAAAAATGGGAAAGTTTCATAAATCACACCTGGTTTAATATTGAGGAGCAAACATTGCAAAATCACGAACTGTTTATGAGCTCTTGAGGAAAGCGAAACTCCCATTTCTCTCTCTAGAATAGTAATATTAATTTGGGCTACGAGATTGGGCCGGCCCATGAACCATTTTTCCTCTTTTTATTTCATCCATTTAATTTTTCATTATTTAGTATTTTATTTTATCTTTTTTTAATTTCTTTTACTAATTACTTTATACTTCAAATTAAATCAAATGGAAATGAAATGAACTTAGCAACAGAATGATGATAAGAATGAAATGGAATAATTAGGCATGGCAATAGGTAGAGTATGAGTAAGGTACTAACAGTACTTGTTCGTCCCCATACCCGTTGCGTATCAACTTTTATGTTTGTTCTGATACCCTTTTGATACTTAACTACCCATATTCGTATCCATTGCCCGTATTTTAACTACTTCTCTTTATGCGATCCATGAGAAATATTATATAGTATTTAATAAATTTTAAACAAATATATAAGTTAAAATAAAAAATCATAATTATATATGTGTGTGTGTGCGCGCGCGCTTTAAATATATGAAAAATATATTAAATACGAAATGTAATTTATATAGATGATAGAGTAAAATAACTATTTGTTTTTAAAAATAGATAAAAAAAAGAGACATACTCATAATACAACGTACTAGCTATAGATCTTCTTGTTAGACAACGGTTTACTAGAACCGTTGTCTATAATACGATTTTGTCTTAATATATGTGTATATATATATATAAGAATAAATAACATAAGTTACAAATTAATCTTTCAAGTAGTCCATATTTTATTCGCGTTCAATTATCATTTTATTTATAACAAATGTCATTTTAAAAATAAAATATATAAACATACAAATTTCTTCATCACAAACTATTTATTGAATATTTATTTTTAGTAATTATTATTTGTATTAAAAATTCAAAATTATGATTAAATAATTTAGAATTTTAAAAATATCGACTATAACTATATCAAAATAATTTGATTAAAACATAATGCAAAGATCTTTCATGAAAATATGGCATTATGTAAAAAACTACAGACATAACAATGCTATGAAATCTTTAAAAATAATATCACATCACAATACAATTTAACGCATACAATGTAATAATAATAATAATAATAATGAGAATTTATTATAATAATATTATATCACAATAATTTAACACATACAATAATAATAATAATAATAATAATAATAATAATAATAATTATTATTATTATTATTATTATTATTATTATTATTATTATTATTATTATTATTATTATATGGGTATGGGGCAAGTTGGTACCCGTACCCGCACCCGTCAAAATTTACGGATAATTACTCATACTCATGTCCGTACCCATTGAGTGAGTACTTACCCTACCCATTGTGGATAATTTTTTGCCAGTACCCATAAGATATGTTACTCATTGCCATCCCTAGGAATACTACTATCATTCACTTAAGTGGTATACTAAGTAATAAGAGATAAATAAAATGTACATTTATGAATTGATTTTATTATAATAATATGTATTTAGTAAATAAAATACACGAATTTTAAAATATATTATTGAATAGTATGCAATTATTACTTTATTAATTGAGTATCCTTCTAGTATTAAATATTTTACTAATGATCGGCGAGTTTGTATATTTTATGTAATTTTTTCTATAATTTCACTAGTAATTTTTTAAATATATATTACAAAATTTTATTAATCATTAATAAAATATTAATGAGATTTTAAAAAATTATAAATTTCTCAAAGATCAATATTTTATATTATTTATCGTCAAATAATTTTAAATTTTTTTCATAATTTTTATATTATTTTTAAAAAATGATTCATGACTTAGGGCTTTTAAATTTTCCTTTTTTTTTTACAATTTAATTTATTTTATGCTTTCTCGAATTTTTTTTATCATAATTTAAATTTTTTTAATAAAATATTTTACCAGAATATGAGATTTCATTTGTTAATACAAAAAATAAACATAGTATAATTTTGTAAAATAAAAAATAAATTTTATTTTGATGATCGGGAATGCATAATACCATGGGGAGGGGAGGATTACTGACTAATTCTATGTTGATGGGAATGGGGATTTGTTCGAGAATTATTATACTAATTGAAAAGTCATACCAGCCCTAAGATTGAGAATGAATATGAGAATTGTGATTCCATTCCTGTTCCATTCATATACCAGCCATGTCGTCTTAAATTTTAAACATCACAGGAAATTAATACTTGTCACTTGAAAAATAATGAAGTGTCATATTTAGAAACTACTATTTATTTTTATTATTGTTGCATTGTATTTTTTTCTTCTAATTTTGATATATTTGATTAACCACTTAAATTGTAATTATAAATAATAAAATATACTTTCATGCTTTTCAAGCTAATAAGTAAACACTTCAAGGTAAATTGATTGTTGAAAACTATAATTAGCAACGAAGACAGGAACATAGAATTGTGAAGAAGATAAAAAAAGATTACAAAAATTTCAAAAATAAAATAAATTAGAAAGTGTAAAATCAATCATACCACACAACAATTAAATAAACAAAATATCATACATGAATATTGAATATCATGCGATGATTTTATGGAAAACTAATGCAGCAAGAATCCAAGCCCAAGAAATCAAGCCGGAATATCCATTAGCTGCCGATTCGCCGGGGCTGCTCGGTGCCGGAGACGGAGCCAACTCTGAAATTACATTTATGCCCACCTTCATCCCTTTGGAACAGTGGTCGGAAATGCCACAAGCATACCACTTCTTCCCCGGGCCACCAAGGGTAATCACGTCATTTCCGCTTGTCAAATTGGTTGTTGCAGGTATCGTACATTGTTGGAAGTCGCTAGCAATACTCAGCCTGTGGACGTTGTGAGATCCTTGTGTATACTTGAAAACTGCAAAATTAAATTAAATGTTTAATTTTATAAAATTAATATTCCTAATTATAATCACATTTGCCATATTAATACAATTAGTATAAACAAACTTTTTTCCCAATTCGAGCAATAATAATTAGCAGGGAGCACGAATCAGAAACAAAATATAAAATTGCAATACAATAAAACTTCTATAAATTAATACTCTATAAATTAATAAATTCTCTAAAATAATAAAATCTCCCGGTCCCAACGTGGGCCTTTGTAAAAAATCATCAAATCCGATATGATAATAAAATAATAATTTTTCGGAAAATTCCTTTATAAATATTAGGTCCCATTAAAACTCTAAATTAATAATTCATAAGTATTACAATTATAAGTATTATGGTAATTTGCTAAAATATGAATCTATTGCTAAGATATTTCGACGATTTATGTCGCTTAATATCCCCATAAGATAATAATTTTTCGAAAAATCCATTTATAAATATT
Organism: Perilla frutescens; assembly: GCA_026008535.1. Taxonomy (NCBI): domain Eukaryota; kingdom Viridiplantae; phylum Streptophyta; class Magnoliopsida; order Lamiales; family Lamiaceae; genus Perilla; species Perilla frutescens. Next base: position 5,341,322 of record BRKX01000001.1, read on the forward strand.
AGGTCCCATTAAAACTCTAAATTAATAATTCATAAATATTACAATTATAAATATTATGATAATTTACTAAAATATGAATCTATTGCTAAGATATTTCGCCGATTTATGTCGCTTAATATTCACATTCTTCTCAAAATTGGCTAAAAGGTACTTCGATGATTTCTTGAGAGTGTTTGTACTAAATTTGTTGAATTTAAAAAGTCTCTCTTTTAATTAATAAAATATTAATTTATCAATATATTAATATCTCTCTAAATTAATAAATTTTCATGGTCTCAAGGTTAATAATTTATAGAGATTTTACTACACATAAGTAGCTAGATATCTAATTAACTACAATAGCATATATATAGAGAATAGGTAATTAAGGTGTACTTACTCAGCCTATCTCCGACGTGGAATTGTTTTCCCTCCGCCCACGCCGTGTAGTTGACGTTGAGTTTCCAGCCGGCGTCGTCTCCGACGACGTAATCGACTCCCAAAGCCCGCGCCGCTACTGCAGCCATCACCGCCACGATCAACAAAGCTTTGAGAACCATATTTCTGAAAACTAGTTTAATTTAAGCTGAAAATATAATTAAGGAGCTAATTGTAGGTTAATTAGCTAGCCCGTTATATATCTTGAAATAATTGAGCTTGACAATTGATGATTTCTCCATCATCATATGTTGCCTTATTTATAGGCTTGGTTGCAGCCGGCCGGCTAGCATTATTTGTATGTCGCAACCAAATTTCCATTGCAGGGAACTTGCCAAATTGTGGTCTTAGGCATAGCCACAATTTCAAGACTTGGTCTAAATAAACCGTGAGTGTCTGCCTATCCGGCCCGGCCCGAACTGGCCCAGCCTAATTTCAAATCGGACCAGGCCAAGATTTTATTGAGAGCAGATCCTCTATTACATTAGTGTTGAATAACTAAGTTTTTTTTTTTTTTAATATACCCTAATTGAGGATGGATGAACCCTAAGGTTGTGTTTGGTTTACAGAATAAATATGGATTGATAAAATAATCCGGTCCAATTTAATATTTGGTTTGCAAGATAAGGGCCTGCTTATTTATCCACCATTTAATTGATTATTAATCCGCTCATCCCAAGTTGGATTATTAATCAGCCCATTTAGCTGAGATGTTGAATGACGAGAATACCCCCGCTTTTATTTTTTTCTATCTTCTTTGCTCTCTGTCTACTTCAGATTTGCAACCAAGCCAGATATAAAATTCATTTGCGTAGCAGTGTTTTTTAAGTAATCGTTGTTTTTTGGGTTTGTCTGTTAACAATTATATACAAATTTCGAGAGTTGGTAGTATAATAATTTTAAGTAGATTAAAAAAAAATAACTGCAATTATAAAAATTTTTAGCAAATATATTTTATTCATAACACACAATTTTTAGAAGAGAAAATTTACAGAGGAAGCTAGGGTAACACTTCAAATCAACATGCAGATAGGAAATGAATGAACATTAAAATTTGGGTGGATTCTATAATAATAATTTATTATTATTGTCATTATTATAAACTATTTTTGTTTAAGAACTCGTTAGATTTTAAAATTATAATAAAAATAACAACTTAATAAAGGAAATCTTATGTGAGGCGCAATTTTGGTATTCTCATACATTTTAATCATAATCCTTTAATTCGAACACAATATTGACAATTTATCATAAATCATTAAAATCACAATTAAGCAATCCAAACACTTGACTATTTTTATCCAAACAGTACAATTCTACTATATTCAATTAATCTTATTTATCTCATCCATCAAACCAAACGGGTCCTAAATATAAAATTTAAACTAAAATAAATCATAATAAATTAAAAAATAAAAACAGCAGGGAATGCAACATGATTTATAACATGTGATCTCATTTCGATTTTATTGGCCTGAAAAAGATAATGACCCGCGGGCGGGCGGCCGACCCGCAGGCTTCCAAAATAACGACCCGAGCTCCTTTCAGGCTGGCCCGACCCATTTTCTCAGTTCACCCGGTGGGCTGGGTGGGTCAGCTTGTTTTTCCATCGCTACTCTCTCTCTCTTCTTTGATTTTTCAGTTCAGTCTCTCTCGCTCTCTCCAAGCTCTCTCACTCTCTCGCTCGCCTCTCCTCTACTCTCCTCTCCTCTCGGCCTCTCGTCAATCGGCTCCAAGGCCAAGCTCTCGAGAGTCGAGTCTCGCCTCTTCCTCTCTCACCGTCACTCTTCGCCGGCCGACAACGGCTCCGCAGCAGTCGCTCACTCTTCGACGACGAAACAGCCGCCGGCCGCCGCGCTCTCCAGCCTCCACGACAACAGTCCCAACTCCAACTCCCAACTGAGTAAGAAGCGAAGCAGCGGAACTGATTGAATCTGAAGATGGGGATGGGGATGGATCTCACTCTTCTTCTCCACGCCATCACTCCTTCATGGACTTCGGTTACTCCACTTTCTCTCTCTGCTCTCAAATTTACGTATCGATCACTTTCTAATTTTAACAATACTTTTTCCTGCGCTAAATTTTGTGACAGGTCGCTATGCTGCTCTTATATTTCACTTACTTGGCGATAGCTGGATCCATTTTGCCGGGGAGAATTGTACCTGGAGCGACTTTATCTGACGGAACTCGCCTTCAGTACCGTTGTAATGGTCAGAGATACGGATTTATCATCTTATGCATTTCAAATTCGAGTTCGAATTGCGTTTTCTGAGGATTTTGTTTTTCAGTTTTAATTTACATTTTTTTTTGTGATTCCAGGTTTACTATTGCTTGTTTTATTGGTTTTTCTGCTTGGAATTGTTGGCTGGATAGATCTTGTATCACCTACTGTGAGAACTTATATCATCTATGGTTTTTACTTATTGCTATGCATATAAGTAAGATTAAGTTAGATTAATCTGAGTTTAGCACCTAATTATTATTATTCATGATAATGTTTTTGGAATGATGTTGTTCTGAAGTGCATCATTTTCTCTGTAATTGCTGCAGGCTATTGCTGATAGAGGCCTCGAACTTCTATCTACGACGCTAATATTCAGTGTACTTGTAAGTTTCAGGATTAGCTGCTTGTTTTATATTAGCAAGGTTGTAAAATTTGTTAAGCGTAAATATGTTTTAATTTGCTTGCAAGGAAGAGTATAGTATTAGTACCCTAGATGTTGCATTTTCAAACATCCTGCTTCAGCAAGCCACATTTACACTAGTATTCAAGCCACATTTATGCTAGTACTGCTGATTGCCTCATTTTACAAATGTGCACCAAATGCAAGCATATGCATGCAACCATGCACTAATGGCAACTTAGATTTATCCTTATGTTTTCCCTTGCTTCCTATACAACCACCAGAAACAACTTGTTGTAATCACCTTGTTGTGGCTATTCACTTTTCATGAGTTTCTATATCATTTGCCCCTTCCAGGTGACAACTATTCTCCACATGGTTGGCTGCAGATCCCGAGATCAAAGTTCTTCTTTAAAATCTCACATCACAGGAAACCTAATCCACGACTGGTAACAAATGAAGCATTTTACTATATTGAGAGATTGTTTATCCTATGACAGATGTGCTTGTTGGTGCCTTTTGTGAATACAAAACAATGTAATTTTTTATCCTATTGATGGTAAAAATGCATAATGGTTTAGAAGATTGTTGACGTTGGGATGTGCTTCTTAGTTGCCTTCTTTGAATTACAAAACAATGTATATCTGTTCATACTTGTCTGTCTTAATGTATAGTGATTTAGACTGTTGTTGATGTTGAACCTTGAATAATATTGATATGCTTATGTCTAGTAAAAAGTAAATCATAAATGAAAATACTCAAAAAGAGGAAAACATGACTACATATGAACTATATGTAATTAGAGGCAAATATTATTTTATGTTTGCCAGGCTTTTGAAGTTGTGTTTTGAATTTTTAAAAAGTGATTGATCATCAATTTTCACTTCAAGTTATAATGTTGCAATACCTCATCTGACAGGTGGTTTGGGATACAGCTGAATCCTCAATTCGTGGGACTCGACCTCAAGTACATTTCTAACTAAGAAACTTTAATGCCTTGAAATTATGACAGTCCTATAGATCACTCATTAAATGATGTTCGCATATCTTATGGTCTTTTCAAGGCTTAGTTGTATGCTTATACTCTATACTGCAACTTATATTCAACGACATGGCTATACTCACTTTATGAACTATAGAAAGTTATCACTTGGCTAAATTGCGTGAAATATCATAATCAACAAACTTTTCGATGCTATAACATCTCATCCTGATATTGCAATCTCTTCTACAGGTTCTACTTTGTTAGAGCTGGTATGATGGGATGGCTTCTTATAAATCTTTCCATTCTTGCAAAATGCATTCAAGAAAACAACTTAAGCCAATCAATGATTCTTTACCAGCTATTTTGTGTTGTAAGTTGATAATATTCAGTTGTCTTAGTTTTTGAAGCCATTTATGCTTAGTTTTCTTTCCTTTCCCCCGTTTGAGAACTTTCTACTTAGGTGGGGTGTTTAACATCTTATCATTGTTCTTTCTAATGCAGCTATACATTCTAGATTACTTTTTTTATGAAGAGTATATGACCTCCACGTAAGTATAAGCGTTCTTGCTGGTGTTTGTGATGCAAATTGATCTGGTTTATTAACTTATATTATTATTATTGTGCTTGTAAGAGTTATCATCATTTGATATTTTCCTCATTACTGGGCTTCTATCCTCTAATAGTCTTTAAGCAGAAGTAAAGTTCTACCATCTCTAAACGAGTTCAAATGTTCTTTATCCTTGACAATATTTTTGCCATTTCATTCATTTGATAAGTGTGATAATCAATCTTTATTGCTGGCATCTTCTCAGATGGGACATAATTGCTGAGAGACTGGGTTTCATGCTGGTGTTTGGCGATTTAGTCTGGATACCATTCACATTCAGTATCCAGGTATGTGACAATAGCTCTTTGCTAAAGATATGGAGTGGTTTTGGCAGTTTTGCCAGTTCCTCTGAATCATATGTGCTACATTAACATCCTTATAATTAGACTGCATTTTTTAAAAGTTAGGTGATTTTGTTATGTTTTTAGAAACTCGATGTTGGAGTAGGGACTTTGTTAGTTTACGGTGTTATGTATTTGATATACAAAGACAACCCCCTCCTTTTTGAGACAAGTATGTATTTGGTCCATAATAGAAATGGTTTTGAAATGATCTGGTTCCTTGTTAATTGCATGATGAATAACCGTCATACTTTGGATTTTAGCTTGTTTAGTTATCTAATGCTTGTTCACCTCCAATTTCCTACAAGTGCCACTGTTGTCTCTGCTAACAGGCTAAGTTTTCTCACTTGTGTGTTTTGTGCCTTTCCTCCATTCAACAAGATAGTCATTGCTGCTGTACAATAGAAAAACTGAGCATATTCCCATGGTGTTCCACATTTTTAGCATTCATGAAAGTGCTAGGAATATTACTAGATCGCTATGACTGAGCAATGTAATCTGTGTCTGAAGCTGTTTTTAAATTTCTATTTGCTCAAATACAACCAGATGGAGGGGGTATATTCAGTGTGTTCTACTCAGTTTTTGCTTGATTTAGTGTACTCTTTCAAAAAAATTACTTTTTAATCCATTTTCTTTATTTTGCAAAATTTTCGTGTTATCCATTTTCTTTATTTTTATTTTACTTTCTGAGTAGCATTACCAAAACTGACATGTTGTGATGTGATTCATTCACAATTAGGATAGTTCTTGTAAATGTGGTGCAATATATTTTTATGATGCTTTGTATTTGTATATACAAAATATTATTAGACGACTATGTTTTCATTATTTACTATTTGGTTGTTTATTTCTTCCCCCTATGTTTGAAAGGGTTGGTGGCTTCTAAGGAATAAAGTGGAGCTGACAACTGCCGCTGTTATTGCAAACTGTCTTGTCTTTTTTATGGGGTAACAATTTTCATTTCAGATGTTGCTATTCCTATTGCAGTTGTGTACAAGTATTACTATCTTTTTTCCCTGCATGAAACTTTACAATCTTGTTGATGTGTCATGTCAATTATTTACTCATGTTCTTGTGTTGTTGATTGTGAAGCTATCTGGTCTTTAGAGGAGCTAACAAGCAAAAGCATGTTTTCAAAAAGAATCCCAAAGCACTAATTTGGGGCATGCCTCCAAAGGTCATTGGTGGAAAGCTGCTTGTTTCTGGTTATTGGTATGTTCTAATCTACTATGTTGAATTTTTGGGGTTCCTTGATCGTCAACAAGTTATATGAAATATAATCTAATAGCACATCTTCAATCATTTTCTCTATCATATCCAATGTTATAAAATTCCTCACTCTAGGCACTAGGTGGATCTAGGAGCCTCCAATCTTTTTTCCAAGTGGGTGTGCCTAACCCCCCACATAAGTTCCAATAATATGCTAGGGCCTCAGTCTACCCTAGCGGGATGCCTAGCACCTTTCACAGCACTTATCAAATCCTCGCACATCTGCAAACCTATTAGGAGAGTTAAAACAACTTGAAAACAATGCAAATGGTTCTATTTACTCAGTTAGCCCGAGATTTGAAACCTCAGAAAGGGCTCTAGTTATCTCAGCAATGCTATGCTAATAACATTTTTAGCATCTTCATGTTTTAGTCTTACTGTTATTTAATCATCAGGGTAAATTTAAAGCCTACGATGTTAAACCTACCGATGATGCTCAATTTTCACCTTTCTCGGACATAATGATTCTTCATTGTATAACTTAGTCATACTATCCTTTTCAGGGGCATAGCAAGGCATAGTAACTATCTTGGGGACTTGTTGGTAGCTCTGTCCTTCAGTCTACCTTGCGGGATAAGGTAACCTGTATGCTTTTTTTCCCTTCATTAGAAAATTGGTGTGATGCTTACATAAAATGTGTATGCAGTTCCCCAGTTCCATATTTTTATCCTACCTACCTTTTCATACTACTAATATGGAGAGAGAGAAGAGACGAAGCCCGGTGTGCGCAGAAGTACAAAGACATTTGGGCAGAATACAAGAAAACGGTTCCGTGGAGGATACTTCCTTATGTATATTAAGGTAAGGTGCAGAATTGTGTTATTCATCAGCCATTGATGCTGTTTCCTTTTCCATTTCCGAATGGGCTGTAACTTTTTGATATACTAACCTATATGAGTTATCTAACCAACTGATTTTCTGTTTTCTCCCATTATTTTTTTCTCTTTGATTAACATCAAGTTTTGGCTGGTATTATTACTTCCAAAGACCAAGTATTTCAAATTCTATTGCATATTAATTCTTGAGCTTAATTATACTAGTTATTGGGGGAATGCGTGGTTACTTAAAAGGAAATCTTCTTTTTTTCTCGGAGTGAGTTTCGTCGTAATACCAATACCACATCATTTAATTAGGGATGTTTGTGAGTATTTAAGCTCTCATTGTTGTATCGAGCTTCCTCTCATTGCGGATGTTTTTTCAATAATTTTTATTTGTGCTTCCATTAATAAAGTTTTATCTTTGTTTCAAAAAATAAAAACATTAGGTACTATAATGTGCTGAAAATATGATTTAATTTAATATACACTAATTTCTATCTCCTATATATGTGTGACTGAGAGAGGTCTGGCGACTACTCATTACCTCCAATTACAAGGTCAATTATGCAGACACATTAATTTGCTATTGTACGTACCTACAACTGTAAACGAATTGAATTGAGCTGAACATCCTGATGCTTGAACTCGGTTTGTTAAGGAATATTTAAGTTTGGGCTCAGCTCGAGCTCAAATCGAGCTTTTTTTCTCTTGTTCAATCTTGACTTGATAAATATTTGTCATGTTCAATCTTGGTGCAAGCTCGACTCTTGAAATGCTCGAAAATTTACTAAATGAACTTGAGCTCGAATGCTTGAAAAAAAGCTCGTTTAATTTACACATTCGAGTTCAAACTTGAAAAAAATAGCTTATTTTATTCACCCATTCGAAATATTTATAATATTCATAAACATGTTCGCGAATTGGCCGAGCTTTGCAGTTATCTATGGTACCAAAACCAATTAGTATTAGATTATAAAAATATAACTAATGTTTTGGTCAAAGTGTCGAGAGATTGTCATTCAACATAATCTAAAAATAAAATTAAATACTTAGAAAAACACTATCAATCCCATTGCAGTTCATTTAGATACTGTTAACCACTTTTCAAACATCAAACGTCCTTAAGAAACACATCTCTTCATTAGTAAAATTACAAAACTAGAAAAAAGAAAAAGAAAACACACGAAATTAACTTGCTTTGTGACTTCTAATTAACATATATAAACTAGTTAATTACTAGTTCAATCAACGATATGGCCTGGCTTCAGATTTTATTGCAAAATCTAGCTAAAGATATGAATTAATTAATCAAATCAAAAGTGAAGTTTGAGTTTCAAGTTGCTCCAAAAGCTCATGGGCTTCTTAATCTGCTTCGCCGGAGCTCCGTACATCGGAGACGGAGCAGGAGCAGGGCCGGCGGAAAAGACCGTAATGACCAGCTTCATCCCGGCTTCGCAGTGTGCGCCATTGCCAACACCGCATAGGTACCACTTCCTCCCGGGGGCTGCAAGGGTAATTATGTCATTTCCGCTAGTCAGCGACTCCGATGGCGGCGGCACCGCGCACTGCTGGAAGGCCGTTCCGTTCACTTTGTACACATTGTGATCTCCCACGACATACTTGAAAACTACCCAAAATATATATTGAAAATAAGAGGTTAATTAATTTTAACTATTATCGTGCATCGCATGTGAACAATACTAGTTGTGTATACAATTCTTGAATTCAATCTCATGTTTTATTATTATTAACAAATTAAACCACGTGTATTAGTTGTACGTACTTAATAATGTCATCTAATACATGTGGCTCAATATGTTTGCAAGATTTTTGATAGAAGATCTTGTTGGCCAATAAACACTATGACATGGGTAATATAATTGACAACTATATATAATCTCTAGCTAGGCATGCATGCTACACATAAAATATAGTCAAAATTTATTTTAGCCACTTAAACTTTAAAACATATTTATTTTAGCCAGTAAGTTTTAAATATACTTATTTTAGTCACTTTGGACAAAAATATCCCTGTACGCGCTGGCAATGTGTGTAACTAGCAGGGGCAATATAGTAATTCTGGCTAAAAAACATATATTTAAAAGTTAGTGGCTAAAATAAGTTTTTTAAAAGTTTGACCGGGTAGTTTTATATATTTCCACTAAAATAAAAAGCTAAAACTAAATTTTCGTAAGCAAAACAAACGTACTGATTCTGTCTCCGACGTAGAACTCTTTCCCTTCTGCCCATTCAGTGTAATTGACATTGAGGTTCCAACCGGCATCATCTCCGACGTTGTAATCGACTGCAAAAGCCGGAGCTGCCGTTGCTGCAACGATGACAATGGCGAAGAAGAGATTTGCTTTGGAGGCCATGTTTTTTCTCAAATTTACTTGCTGTGCAAAAAATGCAGTTTTCTTTGCTTTTGATTTGCTCAACTATGATATTATTTTTATTATCATGTAATCTACTGTATTTATAGACTACATATAGTAACGTTGAAGAGGTAGAAAACTAGCCAGCCAGCCGGCCAGAAGCAGCAGTTGCTAACAACATAGTATTAACCGCAAGTTTGATATTCATATATATATATATATATATATATATATATATATATATATATATGTAATAAAACAATATACACACACACACATAAATTAATTAAGTCTTGAATCGTTACAAATGTCTAATTAGTTTGTATTTTTGTCCTACCTATACTTTAGCCGAATTGCCGATTTGTGATTGTCATGTAAATTTCAATTTTGGTCTCACGGTACATATATTAGTCCGATTTTAGTTTCGATACGGTTATTTTTTATTCTTTTTGAAAAAAATGTTCAATTTTAGTTCCATAAGTTTATGGTTTTCAAATTTGGTTCCATGATCCTAAGGCCAAAAGTGGGATTAAAATTGAAATTTACTCAATTTGGGATAAAAAAGAAGTGATAGTATGAGGATCAAAGCAGACTAACGCATGTCCTGTGGGACCAAAATCGAAATTGACTCTGTGAGAGCCTGCTCCTCTAACGTTTTTTTTAACAAGAGAATCTCGTGTGAGACCATCTTACGAGTCAAAATTTATAAGACAAATCAATAATTATCACTAATTGAATTTTAAAAATAACTGGACAAAATCGGACTCAAGCAACCTTATAATTTATTAGTCCAACAATTATTTTTAGACCATTATTCAGAGTTCTAATCCAAATCAAAATTAATACTCACTCTGACTCATTCATATAGGCTTGTTTTAATTTCATTTTTTAGACATCTCAATATATGTGTACTGATTTCTGTATTTATTTAGTTCATTTATTAATATACTATATAAACTCATATTTTTAATATGTTTACATTAAACACCAATTCATTATCATAGAAAATAAATATGAGTATATTAGAAAATTTACTTGTTTAATTTGTCTTTTCTAATAATTTTCTTAAAATTACTGAAAAATCTAATAAGCATGCATATATGAATGAGACAGAGAGGGAGCATATGTTTTTTTAAATCTTTATTTTATATCGAGTTCATGCAATCGTTGCATGAGCTTAAGCATTAGCGTTAGACGATTGCATTAAGCGAGACATCAGATACAAAAATTAAATTAATTCAATTTAATTTTTAAGGGTTCACTAATTTTATTTTAAGCTATATACTTATTTCAAAAAAAAAATTAAATTAATTCAAAAAAACTAAATACATATTTTTAAAAAATGAAACAATTAAAAAGTGGAAAAAAACTAAAAAAAGAAAAGAAAAGAGGGGTGAAGAGGGGAACAAATCACTAAAAAAAAGAAAAAAAAAAGAGGGAGACCACCTAATGCGATCCCGATTTGCATTACCACCTCATGGGTAAAACAAAAATCCGTCTAACATAAGAGATCCATTAAACGGTCTCATACAAGTGTATCTTTTATTAATTAACCAAACTAAACCACATAAGATCATTTAGTCCAAAGTTGTGTGTATCAATCATTCCAAACATCAAAATTATTAATTTTTCTTTCATTTTTTTTTTGTCTTCAATTTTAATTTCTTTTGGTTCAATATAATTTTACATTATTTTTTAGGATTTATTCCATCCAATTAGGGTTTATAATTATTTTTTATATTAATTATAATATAATAAAATTTTATTTTAATAAAAAACATTGTTAAAACTATGCAATTTCAGGGCCTGTTTGGTATCCATATACCAGTATATCAGATATCAAATATGGGTATGGGTATCAGATATCAGCTATGGTATCAGATTGATATCTAATATCTGTGTTTGGAATGAACTTTTCTGATATGAGATATCAAATCTTGATTTTTAAAAAATAAAGTTGACTTTTAACTGAAACGTAATAATAATAATAATAATAATAATAATAATAATAATAATAATAATAATAATAATAATAATAATAATAATAATAATAATTTTCTAGCATACCAAATTATACCAAAGTCTAGCAGCTTGACTTGAATCATTCATCCTAAAAATATTGAAAATTTCATATATAATACATGCTCAAAATATTGTAAATTTCATATGTAATTCATGCTCAATCATTGTTAAATTTAACTTGTTTTACAACAACATATGAACTAATACAACATTCAAATAACAAGCAAATAAAGAAAACTTGCAAATACAAATCAACTAGTAAAACATTCAAATAACATTACAATAAAGAAGACTTGCAAATACAAATCAACTAGAGCTAGACATCCAATTGTTAAATGATGTCTGAGCTATGGTATTTCTGAAGTCATTCCAAGCATCCGAAGTAGAAACTTGAGTGATGTACTCAACTAATGCATCATCCTCCCCCTCTTCTTCCTCATTCTCATCATCTTCTTCCTCTTCATCTCCCTCTTCCTCAATTTCAAGGTCCACCCCAACATCAGTTGGCATGTATTTACGGATAAGATTGTGCAACAATGCACACACACTAACTATCCGACCTTGAGTTAGAATTGGGAAGAATGAAGGACTTCGAAGAATAGCCCATCTCCCTTTTAGTAGACCAAAACATCTTTCTATGACATTCCTAGCTTTAGCATGTTTCATGTTGAAATACTCCTCAGGATTTTTTGGTACTTTATCTCCCCAATCCTTAAGGTGATAATTATGACCTCTATACGGAGCTAAGAACCCCTCACAATTCATATATCCAACATCTAAGTAATAACATCCTTCACAAAGTTTAAAAATAAATATTAATGTATGTTAATGTAGAAGTCATCTAGCTCAATCTTTGTTATATTTTATGATTACCTTTCGGGACCTTAAAACCATTTGGTCTAGAAATGGCATCACGAAGAACACGACCGTCATGTGCTGATCCTTCCCAACCAGGCAATACATATATGAATTCCATATTAGGTGTACAAACACCTAATACATTCATAGCAAGGGCGCATTTTCTGGTTCTGTATCTTGATCTGTCGATATTTGACACATGAACACCAATGAAAGTTCCATCTAAAGCTCCTAGACACCTCTGCAAAATAAGAAAAAGCAAGTAGCCATTTAAGAAAAAAAATTTGCCATATTGTTTACTTTACTGTCAATTAAAAATTAAAGTAATAATTCTAGAGTACCTTGAAGTATTTCCATCTATTATCTTCACAATCTTCGGGTATAAGTGTAGGCTTTTTGAGCAAGTGATGATGCAACTTTAAAACCGCACGAATACATAAATTGAATTGTTGACTTATACTCTCTCCACTTCTTACAAAATAATTAGCTATGGACCTATTTTTTTGTGGTGAGCTAACGTAAATAGAAACATTGCAACCATTTTATCCACCTCCATATTTTTGGTTCTACGTAATTCTCCTATGCTAGATACCATCTCACAAAGCACTCCAAAAGTTTGTCTATTGACACGAAGTTCATTCTTACATATAACATCACTTTCTCTAATTAACCTATTTATATTCGCCAATTTATGACGTATTTTATCTCTAGCTTGCATTGGAACCTCTTTAGTTTGATGTACTTGCTCATGAATCATCATCGTAACAATGACAATCAATTTCGTGACTAATACAATTGTTAGTTGTATGAGTTCTTCTCTCTTCTTTCTTTTTATTGAATCAAGCTCAGATGGATCCATTATCAACAATCAAACTACACACAAAACATTCATAATCACATAATTAATTTCTAAAAAAATTAGAAACAAAGACAACAATATATAATTTATACTACCAAATTGAAGTAAATTCATTAGAAATTGCTAAATGCACATGACAGTATGCAACGTCCCAGAGCAACCAGTTCAGTGCAAAAAACTATATCCCGACAATTAGTTAATTATAGAAAATTGGTTGCCAATACAACAGGTTGACATATCTTGTGAAAAAGACAACAAAATTAAATTCCAATACACAAATGACCACGCCTTATATATACTGAAGAAATGCCCCTCAAAATTAAAATTAGACTAACCAATCATAGACTCATATACTTGAGCAAAGGCATTGCTGCGTATACAATCACTAAGGTTGCCACATGTCCCTATAAACATAAATATTTAGATTCAAGTTTTCCATTAAAGTGGCATTGACGAAATTCTTCAACCAGACTTCAAAGAATTATTGAAAATAAAATAAAAATAAATAAAGGAAAGAGACTTGGTCTTTCTGTTCTAAAGATGCCATCTTTGCCAAACAATGGATTTATCAAACCACCAAACTCCAACCTTGATATTCTATCTTAATTAACAATGTATCTACAAAACACCGTCTAAGAAATCATAGACCACAACACACACACACACACACACACACATACAGAGAGAGAGAGAGAGAATAAATTAAAAACAACAATAAAAACGCTAATTACAAATAGGAAAACGCAGACACGAGCAGACCATGAAAACATTAGCGCATTCGTATAACAAAATGCAAAACCTAGAAACGAACTGCCCTTTTGAACAAAATAAAAATGACAAAATTTAAAAAGAGGACAAAAAACCAACATTAGAAAGAAAAACAAAAGGCCGAAAAAGCTTACGACTAGTGAATTAACGATGCGGCAAAGTACGATGTTGAATCTGGAATCCTGGAGAAATGCGAGAAAACCCCTAGTGAGAGAAAACAAAAATTGAAGCCAAGAGGAGAAAAAAAGATATATGAGTTATACCGGTGTAAATATTGGTATATGAGATATGTTAAAAGTGGGGATATGGGTATATTAAAGATATCAATTTGATATCCATATACTAATATACCAAACACATGGTATGGGTATGGGCCATTTTAATACCCATACCTGATATACGTATATGGATACCAAACATGCCCTCAATGTTGACACACGTAATTTGGATTAGAGGATCTCATTCCAACCTAAATACCTAACTAAAAACATAAATATTTCATGACTCTCGATTGACAACAACCAATTAAAATTTATAAACTTCACTCTCTCTCTCTCTCTCTCTCTCTCTCTCTCTCTCTCTCTCTCTCTACCGTAAACCATTTCTCCTTAATTTCCCATGCATTGTCCTTAGGGATGTCAATCGGGCTAACCCGTTTCGGTTCGGTCCTATTCGGTTGAAATTTTCTTTGGGCTCAAAATCTTCGGCCCTAACCCTAACCCTTCGGTTTCGGGCTAGCCCGTCGGGCCAACATGTTTATGATTTTTTTTCCACGTGTATAAATTATATCTTGATAATTCTCCTAAATAATCATTATCTCTTATTTTTGAAATAAATTAATACGTGAAAAATAAGATAAAGTGAAAAGAACATGACAAATAAAAAATTTAATTAAGATCAAACTGTATCAAATGAAAGAAAACAAAAATAAATGACATAAAAATGACAATAATGTTCAATCATAATTTGTTCTTCCAAAAATAATCATTTTAAACTATACCACAAATCTATTTATAGCTTAATATTCCAACTAATTTGAAGTACAATCTTCTTCTACTTTAACAATATTTGAAGACCTTTCAACTTCATGTTTGATTCCATCTTCAAAATATTTATCATTTATTAAAAGAAATAATAATATTATAATATTATAAATTAAATAAATTAAAACATGATAAATTATAATAACTAGTTAGTCTAAAGAAATATAGGTAGGGATGTCAATTGGGTCAATCCGTTTCGGTTTCAGGCCTATTCGGTTCGGGCTGAATCGGTTAAAGTTTTTTTCGGGCCAGAAATTCGTGACCCTAACCCACATTTTTTTCAGTTTTTTCGGACGACCCATAAATTTCGGACTAAATTGACATCCCTAATTGTCCTTCCACAACCCAAGATTAGTATAATCCAAATTGTTTGATTAAATTAAACAACATATTCTAAATGCTCAAAAAAGGCTATGTACCATTATGATTATTACTTTCTCTGTTTTATTTTCATAGGATTATTTATTTTTTCAGAATGTCCCAATACATAAACATGTTTCTATATAGAGCTCATTTACTAATGTATATCCCTATTTAATATGTTTACATTAAATATTAATTCACTGTTAAAGAAATAAATAGGTCGGGGCATATTTATAAGTTTCTTGATTAATTATCTTTCCCAATTTTTTTCTTAATATCCGTGAAAAATTTCAACTAGCCCATCAAAATGTGACGGATGGAGTACTAACCTAACATTGTGTAGAGATCTCCGATGAAACTGTTTAACGAATCTCAATCTGTTTAACTGATCTTATTTGACCATGAAGGTAGTCTCCTCCCTTTTACCTTTTCTTTATTTTCTTTTTTCAATGGTCCCCTCCCTTTTTTATTTTTTTTTTCAATTTTTAATTTCTTCTTCTTTTTTAACACACACACAAACATATAAGTTTTAATTTTTTTTATCCGGTATCTTGCATTAGGGTTAGCATCGGGCGAACGCACTATGCTCGATAATTATTTTTTTGAAATAAATATATATATATATATATATATATATATATATATATACTCTAAAATTGAATTTGTGAACCATAAACTTAAATTGAATTAATTTAATTTTTTTATTAGGTGTCTCATGTGGTGCGCTCACCCGACGCTTGTATCTCATTTTATCCGATTTTCGGTGGTCAAGTTATATAATTTTAGAGAAATTAAACAATGTACGGTTGATTCATGTTTGGTAGATAAGCGTAGTAATTTGTTTTCTCAAAATCGATTTTCGGTAAGTGATAAATTAATTGTCGAAGTTGGTCACTTGATATGGCTTTATGGAGTGTAGGGAAATATCAAGAAGCACATTTATTACACCTCACATTGATGTTTTAACTTAGTTAAGATTACTATTTGAGTGTTTAATAACTTAAGTGTAATATCTGAGCTGCTCAGGGATGTAGGCACTGAGCCCACACATATGCACATGCGCCCGCCCGTGTTAGTGCCCGTGCTTGAGCTCGGGCTCAACTCATTCTTGGCTTGGTTTGAATAGGGAGCTTGAAACTCCTAGTGAAGTTAATGAGCTGCAATAGTGGAGAGGTCGCATTATCTAGTTCTTTGGAATCTGGTCAGAATAGTGGTGCTATTGTCGGAAGGACGTAGTTATTTCATCTTTGAGGTAGGTTTGGAATACGAGACGTCTCCTTTTTATACATGGATCTTCATTTGAGACGTCTCTGGTCTCTACTCGAAATGTCTCCCTTTTACACATGGTCGGGTCTCCATGGCCGGAGTGCACGTTTCTGAGGTCTCTACTCGAGAGTCTTCTTTTTATAAATGGGTGTCTCACAGTCCAATAAAAACTTATCTTTAAGATTTGCATTATTTTGAAAATTGTTATACATATTTTAGTTTAA
The DNA here is from genome assembly GCA_026008535.1 of Perilla frutescens. Classification (NCBI taxonomy): domain Eukaryota; kingdom Viridiplantae; phylum Streptophyta; class Magnoliopsida; order Lamiales; family Lamiaceae; genus Perilla; species Perilla frutescens. The sequence goes on from BRKX01000001.1 coordinate 5,358,161, forward strand.
ATATTTTTATTATATTTCTTTCATAATTATAATTTCTAACAAAATAATAATAATTGTACATGTATTATACGTGCATCGCAAAACGGGTCATTCTAGAATATATATATATATATATACACACACACACAGAGAGAGAAATATATGTTATTTTGTATTAAATGATGAAGACTAGAATTAGGATGAAGGAAACATGTGACTGATGAGACCCCTACAAACTTTGTCTTGCACAAAATCTAAGTTGTCAAGCTTTTCTTGACACCATTTAAGGTGAGACCTAGAAACTAGAGACATTTTAAGCATCATTTTCACCAGCTTCATATCAATCATGGCAAACACAAGATTTCTCTTATCATTTTGTTCTTGCATAGGCTTCACTTTCCTTCTCACCCAACACTTGCTCTTTCCTTGCACACCTCTCAGCATTATCCCTTTCTTCAAATATGCAAAATGTTAGAAAAACTAGAAACATAATAATTAGTGCGAGCCCGTTTCACGGGTCAAGATACATTATTCATAACTGTATTGGTATTCGGTTGTATTTTAAATCCGAGTACGAGTATTTTCTTACCCAGATCGATCAGACAATCTCCCACAAGATTCCCTCACTCAACAAACATTATTAAACATCACAATATATTATAAAGAAGCAAAAACTATTTTAGCCACTTGAACTTTAAAACATACTTATTTTAGTCAGTAACTTTAAAACATACTTATTTTATCCACTTTGGATGAAAATGCCCCTGTGCGCGCTGGCAATGCGCGCAACACGCAGGGGCAAAATTGTCATTCTAACTAAAATAAATATATTTAAAAGTTAGTGGCTAAATTAAATTTTTTTAAAGTTTAACCGGTAGTTTTATATATTTCCACTATTATAAATATTTCTCATGATAGTGACAATTAAGTACCTTGTGCAAATTTTTCATCACTTGGTATAGAAGCACCAAGTCTTGAGGATCTTCAACAGGTGGATGAGTTCTCCAAATTCCTTTGTATTTCCAAAATGATTTATTTTGATCATCTGTTTTGATGTATAACCAGAAAGCTTTGATGCAGTTGTCAATGGCTTCTAACATTTGAGTTGGCCTTGTGGAATATTCTTGGCTCATCATCTTGTTTTCTTCCTCCATAAAGACAAACCCTATGAATAATAAACATATGTTTTCATGAAAATGTTGCCTTTGTCCTATTGTTTCTGTTTTGTAGTTTGTTTCGAAATATTTAAATCTCACAGTTAATTAACGCATGCTGGAATCTTAGTTCAAATGCATGAATACTATTATTGAAAAAGATGTACCTCGTTTATTTATGAATAAAAGTTTTCCACATATTTATATATTTTAGTTGTTCGGTGACAAAGTCAAATTGGTCCCAACTCCCAACCCTATGTAGTGTAAATATTAATCATGAATAGGGGTGGCCAAAATAGGCCCCGCCCGCATTTCGGGCCGAGCTAGACAAAAAAAATTCAGCCCAGCCCGAAAAAATGAACGGCCCGTTCGGACCGAGCGGTGTAGCCCTAACCAGAGAAAAAACACTTAGGCCCGTGGGCCGGCCCGGGCCTCATATACAGGCCCGTATAATTTTGGGCTGGGGCGGGCCCGAATTTTTCACTATGCCCATCGGGCCGGGCCACGCGACCCGTTTTACCACCCCTAATCTGGGTCAGATCCTTTGTTGCAATTCCTATTCCATTTGGTGTTGCATAACTAGATTTTTTTTAATATTAATATACCTTAATTGGGAATGGATGAACCCTAAATAAAAAAATAAATTAATTAAATTAAATCATAATAAATTAAAAATTCAAAAAATAATATTTTTCTTTTAAAAAAATGAAGGTTTGGAACAGGAAATGTAACCGGTGATCTGGTATCCCCCTAATCATGGATGATAAATTAACTACGAAAAAATGTTAAGTTGAATAATAGGCGACATACTATAATTTTAGTGACTACTGTTGTGGACAGTTTCATTGAATATAGAAATGATTTTTAGACATTTAGAATGACTTCAACTCACCCAAGTCCAAGCGTTACGGGCCCCATCCCATATTACGAATTTTGTGTTAATTAAACTCGGAATTTTCATTATCAAAATATCGTCTATAAATAAAAGGTAGGCCTTATGTGTACTATGTGCACATCAGATGGTCAACGCTCGTGGATTTGGTCAATGCGTAATCCGTCAAAATCAGTAGCAATCGTAATATTAAAAAGTAAAATTAAAAATATCCCGATGGGAATGGCTTAATGGTGGGGTAAGATTTCTTGGAGACTAAAAAATTACGGGTTGGAATCTCCTCAGTACCACATATTGGGTGTGTAAGTAAAAAAAAAATAAATAAATAAAAGCCCAAAAGTATCACTTATATAATTAAAAAGTATTGGCCAGAAAAAAAAAAAAAAACTATTAAAATCAGTATCAAATGTAACACTAAAAAGTATCACTCAAAATTCAAAAAGTATAACTTGTATCCGTAAAAAATATCACATGTTTTGACGATTTTTTTGGTCAATGTATTACTATCTGATTTACATCTTATGTACATGAGAATTGATATACTATAAAAATATAATTAATTATAACATAATAAACTCTCTTGTCAACATTTATCACAAAATATTATATTAATTTTGTTTTATAAATTCTAATTATGCTATTTAATAACCAATTATTAATTAAAATTGAACGTTAAAGTACTAAAAAATGAGTATGAACAAAAATTGAGAAAAAAATGTACGAAAATTTCTGCAACACGATAAAATTTATTTAGTTTTATATTCATTTTTCTTCCATTTCAATTTTTATGCTTTAGTTTAATTCAACACATGTTAATTAGGGTTCTTTCTACCCAATTAGTTAGTACTATGTACGGTCACTTCTTAGTTAATAAATGATTGTTTGAAAATTACATACTATAAAATAATTATAAATACTAATCGGGTAGAATGAATCATAATTAACGAGTGTCAAACTACATCACAAGAAATTAATATTCGAAGAAAAAAATGAAAAAAAAATTAATAAATTTGATCGTTTTATAGAGGATGCAACACAAATGTGTAGTAGATGATTTCGTCTGAAGCAAGACAATCCCACACATTTTTTGGAACTAGAAAAGGGTGACTTTGTTGGACTCAACCTGATTTTTGTATTACTATAAAAAAAATTAAGCCAAACATAAAAGTTGAAATATATAAAACTAGCCGTTCAAACTTTAAAAAAACTTAATTTAGCCACTGACTTTTAAATATATTTTTTTAGCCAGAATGACTATTTTGCCCCTGCTTGTTGCGCGCATTGCCAGCACGCACAGGGGTATTTTCGTCCAAAATGGCTAAAATAAGTATGTTTAAAAACTTACTGGCTAAAATAAATTTTTTAAAAGTTTAAGTGGCTAAAATAAATTTTGCCTCAACATAAAAAATACCTGTTACATCAGGGACCTGGAGAAGACCCTGGAATGAAAGTCTTTTGCTTGTGTTATTTGAAGATCCTTGGCATTCCAATCTTTGATCTTCCACAAATCTTTCCAAATGAATTTGAAGTTCTTGAAACTTTCCAGAAATATTGTGATGAAATGCTAAGTTTCCAGCATTATCAGACAATGCAAGGGCCTCAACTTTGTGATATTGATGATCAAGGGCCTCCCAAAACAGGCAACATTGAGCCACACAGATGATTTCAAGATCACATTCCAAGCTCCTCAGCACCCTCTTTCTTGCCATTCTACTCCACAATCTGTGCTGCCTCGAGTAATCTTCCGATTGCTCGATGCAGTTGGAGAAGATAGGGGCCGATAAATGCTCGTTCAAGATTGCATCTGCAAAGTACACACATAAATAACAATATTCACTAGACAGTTAACATAACATTGTACATATCATTCAATGTTTGTGTAATAGAGCTTTCTCACTAATCCCATGTAGTCTTTCATGATAGAGAACGTTGAAGAATCTCATTCTTGATGTATACTTGCTGTGAAAAGGGTCGATATCTTCGGCTTCTCTGCTCGTAATGAGCTGTTGTTTCAATGGCCTAATCGGGGAATCAGAGCTGTCGTCTGGAGACATGGTGAGCAGCATATCCTCAAGGAACAGAAGATCAGGACCGTTGGAAGGGCTAATCACTGCAGAATCTTGATCAGTTTCATGAGGGCTGTTGATGATTTGATCCACAAAACTAAAACGAAACGAGGGCGTAGAACCGGTGTGCTGATGATCAGGGAGTAGCTGATCAGTCCCACTATTAACATCGTATGTCATGAATATAGAACTACTGTAATGATCAGAACACAAGTACTCATTCAACCATGAATCTTTAACACAAATATCATTATTTATTACTTCTTTTGTGGCTTCATATGTGTCAACAACACCTGATTCAGCTCTAGTTTCTTGCAGAGATGGTGAATGTGTTGATTTCCTACATGAAACAACGATTTCATAATCTTGCAAAGGAAGCAAGGCATCATAGAAGACATCATCAACCTTGTAGGAAAACAGAAGGAGGCCATGGACTGCCCTCTTGATCAATCTAAATATAAAAAAACTTAGGCGAAACCCCACTTTCAAAGGATAAAACAAGTAGATTAGAAGCTTGATCAACTCATTTAACCATAGAAAAAGTTGGCAGAAAACAAGAAAGATTGGATGAACGTAAAAGCTCAAGTAAAACCACTTGAGAAATCCATGAGGGATGACGAAAGATTCGACGAGCAACCAACAGGAAGCTAAGCGAGCCATGTTTGATCAACTGCTAGCTGCGGAGTTTCATGAATTTCAAGCTAATATAATTAAAATATGACTAGTCTAGCTCCAAGAAATTTCCTTCTCATTTCTTTATATGTTTGGGTTATCATCCATGGAAAGATTAAGCCAAAAAATGAGGAATAAAATGTCTTATTCTTGCATATTTTAACAGCCATAGGCAATTCAATGCTGCTTAAAATCTTGGTTAAGACGTATGATGGGGTATTTTATAATACACAGTTTGCTTGATGGACTCAACTTAACCTAATATAATAAAGCTATTGGGAAGGCCTTTTTTTTTTAATTATGAACCCAACTTTCTTGATCTGTGTGGGTAGGGCTGAAAATCAAACCAAATAGCTCGATACTCGACTCGTGCTTGTTCGTTAAAAACTCGTTCGAGCTCGGTTCGATAAGCATATTAAACAAAAAATTTAAAGCTCGGCTCGAACTCGAGCTCGATAAGTAAAAAATGAGCAAACGTGTATAAAAATATCAAACTACTCAAACTCGACTCGTGTTCAGCTCGATTAAAACTCGTTTTAGCTCGACTTGATAGATAATCAAACAAGCTGATCAAACATAAAATTTAAAACTTGATATCATTTCAAACAAGCTTGAACATATGTGTGTTCAGGCTCGACTCGACTCATTTATACCCCCTATGTGTGGGTCGTTCTTCATATAAATTCAGTATTCTTGGATATATGTGGTAATATGATGCATTTAGAAATTTATGCATGATATATATATATATATATATATATATATATATATAATTTTGTGTTTTGTATATGAAAGTTGAGGCATGGTTCAAATTTCCCATTGCACCCCTTTGTGTTTCACTTCGTACATATTTCACTATCAAATTTATGATTTTAATAATATTTATTATAAAATAAAAATTAATTATAATATAAATAATAGTAGTCAACATTTATTAATTAAAAATTGAAAAGTAAATATTAAGAAATAATTATATATATATATATCATGCATAAATTTCTAAATTCATCATATTACCATATATCCAAGATGAAATTGGATGCCTTAAAAAATTATAAAATAACACGTACGGAGTGAAATACAGAGAGTGCAATGAAAAATCTCAAGTGATTGAGGCAAAGCTTTTCAATTTGAATAATCAAATATAAAATGATTTGTGTTATTTTGTAATTTATCATACTATTGCACGTTTTAGTGTACACTGTGGTATATGTTTGTAAAATAAAATAGGCCAAATATATACTTCTACTTCATGAACCTTAGTTCATTTTGCAAAACTATCGTGAGCTTCGAAATATACTAAAAATATCTAATTTTTTCCATTTTTTTACAAAAATGTAATTGGATCCATCAATGTTGAATTGCTAACAAAGAACGCTCAAGCCCAACGTTTAAAATGGTTTGTGGAATTATATTTCATATTGAGATTAAATATGATATTTCATGTCATTTTTACAAGCGCGACTTGCTTTCTTAGCGTAAGTGCTCACGGTTGGGTGGGATTGTCTCTCGGCTAGTGCTCACGGTTGGGTGAGATTGTCTGACGAGACCGAGCGCACGCGCGTGTGGGCTTATGGCTCATATCCTTGTGCACTTAATTATTAATACACTTAAATACACCTCTTAACTAAATTAAGAAATGAATGTGGGATAATTAAACGTGCTTTAAACACATTATCCTACACACCATAAATGCCCAATTGTGTGACCGACTTCAATTATTTATTTCTCACTCACCGAAAATCGAATTTGAGAAAATAAAAATACTACGATTATCTACTACAAACATATATCAAGCGTACGCTATTTAATTCCTCCAAAATTAAATAACCCGATCACCAAAAATCAGATAAAATGAGTCACGACTCAATTATTAAATCCAATTTTACAACACAGACGATACGAAAGTTTTGGATATAAGTATAAAATATTATTTTTACAGTAGATGTAGGATTGGATTATGATATATTGATGTTGTAGCAGTTAGGGGCAAAGGCCATGGACGATCTAGAGAGGGGTCATCGTATGATGAAGAAGATAAACATAAATGAGTCAAGTCAACGGTTTCTACACCTAAACAGTATTAATTAAACATCTCACCTAATTTTTATTTTTATTTTTTGTGGTATAATATGGCCGGTTTGATATTGGAAAATCAGAACTACCCAACTTTGCAAAAGCAAATTGCAAATTGACTTGCATCATATGTATGATGTCATTTGATTTTTTAATTGATGTCAAAAGATTATTTTATGCCCTTAATTCATAATAAATAAAATACAACAATACTAAGGCAATGTTTGGTATACCCACATTAATAAAATTTGGATTGTTTTGAAAGATAATTACGTATTAGCTATTTTAATTGTGTGTTTGGTTATTAAGATAAATATACTAAGATTGTTTCACACATCTGTTTGGTACATTGTTTTATTTGGTAGACTAACTTCTGGAATGAGTAAATTAGTTTAGGCAATGTTTGGTAGTCTAGATAAAGGCATATATACTAAGATTGCTACACCAGAAACTGTAACCAGGGGGCGTCGAATACATTGTCCAGCCGAATCAGTAAATTACACCTCGGGCCTCGCGTGAACGAGCAAGTGCATATGTTTGCCATATATACGGATATACCAATGGCCTGAAAGGTAACTGGTTGAGAATCATCTAGTCTAGTTGAGATTAATTAACCCTAATTGTGATTAATAAATACTAATTGGAAAATAATAAATCATAATTGGGAGGGAAGAAATATCATATTCCATCCGTTTCATAATATTTAATGATGTTTTAGCCTTTTAATCTTGTCTCAAATTATTTAATATTTTAGACATTTTCACTCGATTTCTTCCAATTTTATCTTATATCAAAATCTTCCACGTTAACTTACCGCTAATAGCTGAGAGAGAGAGAGAGAGAGAGAAGATGTATATTTGTTGTATTTTTTACTTCTTATAGTTTTTGTGCAGAAGGTTAAAACATTAAATATTATAAAACAGGGCCGGGGAATAACAGAGATGTAATAAACTTTAATTGGAGTGCAATAAATTCATGTAATCGAAGTATCATACCAGTACTGAAACGGTCCACAGTATGAAAAATCAAAATACCCCAAAATTTGTGTATTTTAAGGCAATTAACAGTACTTACTTATTATCATCAAACTCAAGTAATTTAATTCAAATTAACATTTGATTACCATCAAAAAAATTATTTTAGTCACCATTACTAAAATACCCATCACTCTTTATTTTTAAACATTTTATTTGGTACATTTTGAAAAATTAAAAATAAAGTAAACAACAAAAAAAATTGATTGATTATTAGAAAATTAATGCTAAAAAATAATAATAAATTGTAATTGGGTAAGATGAACCCTAAATAACAAGTATGAAATTAAACCAAAACATACGAAATTGAAATCAAAGACAAAATGAAAAAGAAACTAAAAAAATTAATATGTACGATTTTTGTCTCAATCCTAACATTTTTTGTCCCGAATTTAAATATTTCAGACTTTTTGATCCCAAGTACTATGTTTCGACGGTTTTAGTTCCAAAATTTAACTTCCGTTAAGTATCTTGTTAGTTTTGGGACCAAAAATGTCGGGAAAAAAATCTCTTGGGACCAAAAAACTAACAATTAAGATTAAAAATATTTTAATCCTATTCTAATGGGATAAAAAGTGAAATGAACTCTAAGTATTTATTATTATAAGTTGCATCCGGTGTCCGAGACAGATTAAAGAGCCATTCCTCACAAGTATGTTTCTCAAAGTAATTCTGGTTTTATTTCCTATACCGGTGAATTGCCGGATGTTATTTGATCTGACATTCCTCCCGTTGAACGGGCTTTCCAGTAATTCAAGTTTATTTCCCTAAAAAAAACAATATTTGGGAAGTCATGCAAATATTTTTCTTTAAATGTTAATAAAATTAAAATACGTTACATATTTTTACAAAAAAGGCAAAAATACATCTTATTAAATAATGGGATATGTTTTTATCTGTACTCCCAATATAGACAGTATATAACACGATATAGCATTAATGAAAAAAATATTTACTAAAATTACTAAAATAAATAAATTATTTCCCTCTATATAATGAAGAACAATCTTTGTAATCAATCAGCCTTCTCTTCTGGACTTATTATTATAAAATATATATATATATATATATATATATATATATTAAATATGAGTAGTGCTAAATTTATGTTGTGCTTTCTCTTTATCCTTATAGTTTTAACAGGTTGATACAATTTGATTATTTATTTATTATTATTATTGTATTTCTTATTGAGTTCTTTGTTAAATTACGATAGCCAACATGCTTATTGTTATCTCAATTAAATCAAATTAGGGAGTTGCTAAATGCACCATTATTTTTACTCTTTGCATCATAAATTATTTTTCATTTTTTCTATTAGTTATGGATTTACCTAAAACCCTTACTAATAAAAAATATTAATTCGCGTTCTGTTCAAAGTTGTGTGATCGAAATTTCATTTTCAAACCACTCTTATTTTTTTTAAGTAAAGGACATTTATGTAACTTTAAAATTATTTTTTTTTTTTTTTTTTTTTGTAGTGCAAATAGTTGCTCCCATTACACTAAAAATACTTGAAAACGTATAACTTCCTAAAATTCGCCTAATGATAGAAATGTGGAATGAAACGCATTATATGTCAAATACGAATTCTAAATAAATAAATTAATGGTTATTATTATTATTATTATTATTATTACCGCAATGCACCTAAAAAATTACTTTTTTGTGTTTTCATTTCTTTCTTCTTCAATTAACACTCAATTAGTGAGGACATTTTTTTCTTATAGATTCTACACAGTTTTTATATAGTTTAGTAGATGAGATAATGTAGCGATCGATATTGATATTTTTACTTGAAATATTTTCAGGTATGAATAATGCAGGTGCCTTAGAAGGTTTGAAGTGTTGTCAAAACAATGTCATTGGTAGATGTTTTCCACGAATTGACGACATGCGGTGCAATACCATGTGTAAATCAAGCAACTGCGGTTTAGGAGGATCGTGCAGAGTTATCGGAGGGAGCCCCCGAAAGGAATTTTGCTTTTGCGCCACCAAAGACTGCATATAGTGGTGACAATTATTGTCACTATAGATAAAAAAAAATTGTCAATAACCAATTTTATTGTTTGTGACTATAGTGACTGACACTATAAGTTATAGTGACAAAGTAAAATCATTATCACTAAAACTTTAACTATAGTGACATGCTTTTATTGATAAAAATAATGTTTTAGTCACAAAAAATTATTGTGACTATATTTAATGTTTATAGTCATCACTTATAATATTTGTCTGTTTAGTGACTTTAAATTTTTGTCGATGAAAATATGTTATTTAGTCACAACATTTAATAATCATTGCTAAACTACGTATTTTTAGTTACATGCAAAAACAAGAGGTTAGGTTTCGATTATCTCAAGCAAACTCGTATTTTTGTTAAAGATCGCAACAAAAAATAAGTATATCCACGAATTATTAAATTTTAGAAAAAATAGATTATAGAGAATCGAGATTATTGAAAAAGATTAGATTTTAGCATGAAGGCTTTACATTTGCATGTGTCTGTATTCATCAAAGATTGAAGTTTTAATGTGGGATCTTATGGATGATTGAATTTTTAGAGTAGGATATCGGGGTTAAGATTAATTGAATTACGAAATTAGACATTTCAGTATTCTGACAATCTTATTCTTATTAGCATGGAGTGTGTTTCTTAAATAGATGGAATTCAGGACTAAGAAATTCGAAGTTTCGTGGATTGAATACAAGTTAATGTAATATTACAATTTACTTGTAATTCTTTCTTCATTTTGCATGATGATTTTCAACTCGTAAAATGGTTATTTCACATACAAAAAATCTTTGAAATTTAAGAACAAAAACTAAATGGGAAGGAACATGGGGCTATAAGAATAAAGTGTTTGTTATTGTCTTGGTGTTTTAAGTTAGAACTACAGGGATAAAATAGTACATTAACTAATATATTTTATTTTCTTTTAAATAGGGGGGATATATTGAGAAAATTACGGGTTATGTATAGAATCACCCTAAATTAAAATATAGTGTGTGTTTTTTTTAATATTAGAAGTCAATTTTTTTATAATTAGCAGGGCACTCCAAAATACCCTTATATATCATTCATGTATGGATATTGTTATTCAGTTGAGCTAAAAATAAAAATTAAATCTTATATTTAGACAAACATTGTCTCAATCATATGACTCGATACATTTCTCTTTGGCAAATGAAATGAAATAAAAAAACAAAAATAAAATCTTTGACTTGAGATGTTATTGTAAAACAAACACACACATATACATGTGTGTCTGTGTGTTAATGAAATGAAATTAAAAGTGAATTAGTTTGAGTTTCCAGTTGCTCCAAATGCTCATGGGCTTCTTGCTAGTGTGCTTCACCGGAGCTCCGTACATCGGAGCCGGAGCAGGGGCGACGGAAAAGACGGTAATGACCAGCTTCATCCCGGCTTCACAGTGGGTGCCATTGCCAACACCGCATAGGTACCACTTCCTCCCGGGGACTGCAAGGGTAACTACGTCATTTCCGCTTGTCAGCGCCCCCGACGGTGGTGGCACCGTGCATTCTTGGAAGGCCGTTCCGTTCACTTTGTACACATTGTGAACTCCAACGGCATACTTGAAAACTGCGAAATAAGATCACCTGTTACAAATCCTGTTGCATTCCCTGTTGCAACTCTTCAATATTTTTTCAAAAAAATTAATTTTTTTTATTTTTTAATTTATTATGATTTATTTTAGTTTAAATTTTATATGTAGGGTTCATCCATCCCCAATTAGGGTATATTAAAAAAAATTAAAAAAAAAAACTTAGTTATGCAACACCAAATGCAACAGAAAATCTGCTCTGAAAATAATCATATATAAATGTTACAAATTAAACACGCGACATTTGTGCATGTTATTTAATAATATGACATGAGTGGCAAATAACACACCGGATCCTCTCTGTGTCAAATCTTAATTTGTTTTTTATTTTATTTTTTCAATTTATTATAATTTAATTTAAATTAAATTTTTATTTAGAGTTATCATTCCCCAATATAATTAGAGTGTATTAAAAATAATAAAAATAAAAACTATCTCTGGCACACAGAATGTAATATGGTAGGGCACAAGAAATGTATCAATATTATTATTTGTAATAGAGGATGTCATTAATTGGCCAATTACATTAGGACATGCTATATCACATCAGTGACATGTATCAATGATAAGAAGTAATAAATTAATTAATTAAGTAGGAAAACGCACATTAAATTCGTCTTATGGGATCAACAATATAATATTATCTATCTATACATATACAGTATTGAGGTAAAATCGTGTAATACACAATGGTTCTGGTATAAAACATTGTCTATATATCATCTCATCACACGATTTAATAATTGTATTTTAGATAATAATTTTGAGTTAATAGACAACAATAGTGACATTTATTGTTGTAAATTTTCTTTTTTTTATTCGCATTTTCATGATGATTTAAATTACAACCATTGTCTATAAAAAAAAATTGCAATATTTTTTATTAATTTTTTACTTGAAAATTTGAGATATGTAACATTTTTTATTTTATTTTTTATGCATAGGCGGAGGAATTGTATACTCTACATTTATCGTCTAAAAAAATTCATTTGTGTTGCACTACAATAATAATAATAATAATAATAATAATAATAATAATAATAATAATAATAATAATAATAATAACAACAACATAATTTGCAATAATTTATTATTTTTCTATTTCAATTTTATCATTTAAAATAATTAAATAATTATATTTTTTATACATGTTATAGGTTTAGGGTTTATGACTCATATATTCAAAGAAATCAAATATTATTTTTTAATCATAGACAACTACACATTGCTATTTATAAAATTGTCTCGCTTGAGATATTCCAATTCGATTTTTCTAACATGAATTTTCATTTAGTTCCTAAAATTAAATTTTCATTTTATTTGTTGCAATTACACAAAATTAATCTTCTTAATTATCTAATTGATTAACGCAAGTGCATATGGTTTTAAAAATTGAACACAACACATCACATAAAACTCAAAAATAATTATAATATTACAAATCTAAAAATATAATTATTATTTATGCATCGCACGGGAGAAATACTAGTTAATATTATAAGCAGATTAAGAAACGTACTGAGTCTATCTCCGACGTAAAACTCTTTCCCTTGTGCCCATGCAGTGTAATTCACATTGAGTTTCCAACCGGCATCATCTCCGACCACATAATCAACTGCAAATGCCGGAGCTGCGGTTGCTGCAACGACGACGACGATCGCGAACAAGAAAGCTCTGGAGGCCATGTATCTGAAATTGCTCTGCAAAAATTGTAGTTTTCTTTGCTTTCGATTTGCTAATTTAGGAGATTGTGTTCATTAATTTGCTAGCTCACACACACACACAATATATATATATATGTATATATCTACTGCATGTATTTATAATAATATTAAAGATGTAGAAAACCAGCCGGCCAGAAGTAGCAGTAGCTAACAACATAGTATAACCCGCAATTTTGATTGTCATGTAATAAATGAAAGGAGAATTATCGATTCAGGACCTAAAAGATGAAAACTATCAATCCAGGACCCGAAAGATGAAAGTTCTTAATTCATGACCTCAAAAATCACGAATTTTTATTTCTATTTATTTTTTAATTAATTTTAACAATTTCTTTATTAGATTTTATATATAATTTAATGAAGGATTTTTCATTGAAAAATAATATTAAGTTAATTAAAAAATTAAAATTAAATTAAAATTCATGATTTTTTAGGTCTTGCATTGAGAATTTTCATCTTTCGGATCATGCATTGAGAGTTTTCATTTTTCATGTCCTGAATCAATAGATTAACCATCTTTCAGATTCTAAATTAACAATTCTCCTAAATTGAATTATATGTGCAAACTAAATCTTGACTTGGTAAAAATTATGACTAAGTAATAATAGTAATATTTTGTCTTGCCTTTGCTTTAGCCGAATGGCCGATCATGTGGATTGTAGGTTTAAGCAATTCGAATATTCAAACATATAATTTAGATCTAGCTAGTTGTCTTTACATAAATATGGTAAAATGAAATTAATTGATAGTTTATTTTTTTTACATCCGATCCTAGGTAGGTGATTGGTAATTATATGTATATAGTTTATTTTTTGATATCCTAGGTAGGTAGGTAATTGGTAATCGTCATGAATAAATTAATATTTTTTTTGAATTAACGGATCGCTTTTTCATTATTTGTGGATTGAAATCCGATCTCTTATTTATATAAGGGTTAATTGTTTTAGATATGACGAACTATACACTGATTTTCAATATGGACTTTAAAATATTACTCCTACAACACAAACTTACATTTATTTTATTTTATTTTATTTTTTGCAATTATAACATCAGTTCGACTTTCAACCAATTAAAATTAGACTAGTTTGTGTGTAATCGAGTCTAGTTGGTTAATTAGTTCAAACAACATGAACTACACACAAATTCTAGTTTAAATACAAACTTCAAAATGTTATCCCTAACACACAAGTTTATATTTTCTTACAATTATAACATTTGGTCGAATCAGACACGTTCCTCGTACAGCTGTACACGTGCATTAATTCGACTCTATTACACTCAATTTCAATTTCTGGATAACATTTTAAAATTCGTGTTTAAAATCAAAATCTATGTATAAAATTCATGATGTTTAAGCAATAATATGCACTGCATGGAACACATTTCTGCAACTATGATCCCAAAGGCAAGCAAAACAACTTGTACACAAGCTATGGAAAACTCAATCTAAGCAATAAATATGCACTGCATGAAACAAGATTGTTCTCGCTATACAATTTTGGCTTGCAATATTTTTATTTATGAATCGACACAAAATTACAATGGACTGTGTAATTCAAAATTATAACATTTTGTGAGTATAAAATTGAATTCTATAGTTAGTTAGGGAACTCCAAGCCCTGGGACTGGAATCATATACCAAACACCATCATATATGTACCTGTCAATTTCCCAGAATGGATTTCTCAGCCTCAATCGATCGATCCATGCCGTCTGTCAATATCATAGGCATGCTCCCTGCTAAACTTCACCGAATGGGTTTACTCCTGCAGTGTATTCACAATACTAAGCGACGGTAAGAAGATTGAGCAGTGAGATATGGTGATGGTGAAAGCATTACCAGCTAATGACTTCATTTGTTAGGTGGCTGACACTAAACTGCGACTTTCCTCCCAGCAAAGGCGGTTTCAGTTTTGCAGGATGTTGTTTTATCTAATCACCGATTAGAAAAAGAACATCGAAAATCTTAAAATATTAGCATATATCGGGAGACTAATATTGAAGATTAAAGGAAACACCATCCTTTACCTCATTTCCTTGCTGGAAGCTACCCCATCCGTTCTCTTTTGAGCCCTTGTAAAAAATGATTCTATTTGAGATAAGAACTTTTGAATATAAAATGATTCATAAATCGTTAGAATCAGAATAGCAGTATCTGGAGGAACCTTTACTGGTGTGTTGATGGACCACGGCAGTCTAGACTCGAATTTAGTAACTTGTGCCTCAGATGCCAGAGAGAGCTATTTCAGCAGAACAGAGATATGGATGATGATTATTAGAAAATTATGTAGTCTACTAATACAGATTAGTACTTCTAAGAAAAAGGTGATGGGATGCTGATTTTTTGGCAGAGAGAAGGCTTACCTTGTTGAATAGTTCGACAGGAGGATTATCATGACATCTCTTCTCCGTTTGGAAATTGAATTCCTGCAGAGTAGGAAGTCAAAACTGCTGAGATGTTTCCAAGTTAATCAACTAAAAAGAAAGTACAGTATGCATTATCATATGTCATCTACCATGGGCACTGTAGTTTCCTTCTTAATATTCCGGAAAACTCCAATATCACCCTTGCTTGTCAATATCTGAATTGGAAGACAGTGAGTTACCTTTAAAATGAGCAGAATTGCAGATACGAACGTTTTTAAAAAGTCTACCTTCTTATTGAGGGGAAGAGCTTTAAAGCACTGAGATGGATGGCAACCATCTGGCCTAGAAGCAGTATTCACAGTGCTGGATCTGAGACGAAATATATAAATAAGTGTACATGATTATGGAACTTTAACATTTAACAGAGAAGAGAGAAGTTCAAACAGTGGCAATGAAATAAACTACTAAATATTAAAAATTCAGTCCACGTGAACCAAAGAACTGAAACCAAAAGGCTTGATTAGCAATCAATAGTTTATTAAGCTGGCAAACATATGGAAAGCGTTACGCAGACGAGTATTTCCAAAATTGAAATCAAAAACAGAAAGAAGCATGGGCTAGTTCCATCATCCAGTTTATAGATCAATAAGTAATTATTATAAGTACCAAGTCAAGACTGATAAAGACTGACAGTAAAGACTCGATTGCGTAAAGAGTAAAATCAGCATCTCCAAAGATTACCTTCCAGGCACCTTGTTCGAGCTGTTTCCACAATCTTTCGTTAAGTTAGATGTGTATTTGTTCAAGTCCTGCTGCCATGAAAAAGAGGACAAACAAAAACCATCATGAGGACATCCTAAAAGTCATTGAACTCGCACGATCATGGATCGCAGCAATTTTACTCACAGTAACACCAAAACCAGAATGACTAGGAACTAAGTGAAGAGTACATCAACGGGCCAATTTTTTTTTCAATAATAGTCTGTCTGTCTTTCTACATTCAGAAACAAAGCCTATAAATAAACATTATGGACATCAAATATTAATCTATGAGAATCATAACTCAGGTATCCAATCAACAACCTTATCAGAATGATTGGAAGGGATTGTGGATTTATAAACAGCCGAGGCATGTTGCGCAGCCCTCTCTAACGTTTTCAAGTGGAATTCCTGAAATAAAATTTACATAGAAAATTGAACATGCAAGTCACATAGATTAAAAAAATCCCGAGTGGCAATGTATCATCTTTATGAACTCACTTGAAAATCTGGTTGATGAGGAATGCTTCTCTTAGGAAGCAAAGATGGCGCTTCAAGAATCTGAAAATACAGGACTTTGATCTGAATATCAAACAACAATTCTGAGGTACACAAGATCACTTGAAAAATGTAGGTACTAACTTTTCTATTTAGTGGAAGAGCTTTAAATCTACCACCAGTTGAAGTCCCTTTTTCATCTTTACTCACATTTGATCTGAAACTCAACCATTAGGCCAGGAATTTAATTGCCATCAGTATAAAATATTCTACTATCAGGAGAAAAAATAAACATTTTCTGAAAGAACAACAAAATGCAGCCGGAATGGATCAAACCAACCTTAACCTTTGGGCCCTGCGTGCTGTTGCAAGATGCTGATCTCTAGGAACAGTGATTCTTAGCTTAGTTTGTCTTGAATTTCCATCAAGTAATTCATCCTGCAAACCCATTTAAAAGATCTAAGATCCAAAGGTTCAATAATTTTAAATTTTAGGGCCCATTAGATTGGTTCTTTTATCAATAGTATAAATAATTTCAGAATAAAATTTGACAAAAAAAGTGACTGCAGCTTATACATTTCCAAACTTTTTTACTCCCCTTTCCATTGTTAAGACCACCAAGAACACAATTCTATATGCAATTCAGATTGACTTTCTAAGACTGATATGATTTCCATCCAAAAGTAAATGACATACCCGCTTGGGCGCCTTATGAACAAAATTGGTCTGCTGCAGCTGAACTGTCCCCGCAACCTGGTTGTAGAGTTATAAAGCTCTAAGAAGTACTAAAAAAAAGAAATAAATTCTAAAAAATATTCCTACTCAACTATGCCAACCAGAAGCATTGAACTGGTATCACCAAAACAAACATACAAAAGCAAAAGTATATCATATACTAAAACAATATTATGCAATGCATGTCAAGAAGAATTTATAATTGTAAAAGAAAGAGTATATCATATACCAATACAATATTATGTAATGCATGTCATGAAGAAGTTATAATAGTAAAAGGATCAACAAAGCTAAAGGAATCCAAACCTCAAACATAGCAGTGAACTGTCGATGCTTGATTAATCAACCATAAATAAAAGCATGGAGGAGTTTGGTTTGCAAGAATCTATCATATACTAATAAGATATTACGTTATACATTTAAATGATCTGGCCAACAGAAACACTCATAAGAGAATAATTAACAGAAGCCAAACTAGGAACAGATCCCAGGTGATAAATAAAATATACAAAATCAAGGAAAGAAAAAAGACAATCCATACCTTCCGCAGAAGACCACCTTCAAGCTTTTGTCTTTTGGCAGCTTGATTTTCAATCACACAACCAGTACCCGAACTTTTAGATGCCTTCTCGAAGAGTGGTATATTTGACCTACCATAAGAAACAAATCTTTTATAAACTATCATGTGATGATAAATATTGATTGGTTTTCCAAGATTTGGTGATCTATAACCAGGTCTTTTTGCCAAAGAAAATCACCATGGTGTGACCACTTACTCCAGGTTGCCGAATATCATCCTTCTTTTAAAAAAAGGATCATAATAAAACAAGAAAACTCACACGCCCTTAAATATGACAAGACCTTTAAGTATACTCAAGCAAATCCTCCATTAACATTTACTTATAACTGAAAATAAAGAAAACAATCACCTAGGATAACCAGTCTGGAAAGGACGATTTTGCTTGGCTAACTGACTCGCAGTTGGCTTCATAAGAGTCGAAGCCCTGGGAAAAGTAGGCTTCATGGACGGCTTACTTTGAGTTTCTGACTTTACAGTATTCGTCATGTGATTGTAAAAGGTCAATCCTGTATAGGTAGGTATATGATTAACAGAAATTGAATATATTATTGAAAACATAAAAATACCAAATACAAAGATCCTACATTCTCTTAAGATACTACAGCAGAGGTCTTCAGTAAAATACTCAACAAATTCCATGCAGGAACTAATATGAGTTGAACAGCACAGATTAAGGGACAGAGACATCAGCGGAATAGAAAATGAACCCTTACGCAAAAAAACAGTGTAAGCATAAAGCAAACCTGAGGGTAAATTCTGGGATCGATTTTGAAACTTTTGCTGGCTGTCAATATGTACGGTGCAGGAAGTTCCCTTATCTTTCCCTTCTTCATTATCTATAAGATGACATTATACAAAAATGTGAAGTAAGGTGGCATATCCTAGACATTAAGTGCTTGTGCAGCCAGTAACAATATCCTCACTCCGTAGAGGAAGAAAGAATATATTGATATAATAATGAAACATAAAACATTTTCTGCAACTTGTAAGTTATGTATAAAAGATCAGTTGCCAACCACAGAGTAGAAAACTGATAGTATGGATCAATAAACATACTCTTCCAAACAGATTCACCTTAGTTAAATCAGACTCACTTACATCATTGAACTGCTTGACTTCGGCATTAATTTCAAGCTCACTGTAATCCTCTGCTGACCTTATTGCACTGTATGAAAATTTGATGTTCAACTGAAACTATGATGCTACATTATATTAAGGACTATTGATCCTCACAGATTCCTAATACTCCTGTTTTTGCTTGTATGGCCAGACCTCTGACTTGAGAGCCATGACAACAATATCAGAGGTCAATCAAACATTTAATGTTATAGATGTATCTACTGACTATGTTCTGTTAGAAAACGAAAGAGCCACACTTATGGCTCAACCGGTATGATGATTCCTTTATGAAAAAATCCTAAATATTGTTATTGGTAAGTTTCGCTATTTGATATTTTTTACGAGCATGACACAAAGACAATAAGTAAGCCACATAGCAGGAATTGACCACATCCCCCCATATCGCCTTCTTGAATGTGTGTTGACAGATAACAATTGTCACAAAGAGAAAAGTAAAAATTATAACATTTATAATAATGGCAGAGTGTTTACCTCCATAGTTCATCTCCATAATTTCATGGTCTGCATCCACATCAGAGTCACTCTCAGACAAGTTCATGCTCTCCACGCCTTTAGATTTGGGGGAGATATTAACATTTTCTGACAATATCTCTTGTCTTGGAACTAGCTTTGCCACGAAAGCTGAAAAGGGAGTAACACAGACTTAGAAAATGTAGACAAGCAAAAAAATTAAACCATAATTTGGATTGGGAACTGGCTAACGAACAAAATTTGTTAACAGAAAAACGGCCATACTCTAACTATCGCTGTTTAGACAACAGCCTGTTGACCTCAATCCATATAATCACACAAATTGATCGATGCAATTCTGTATATTTTTTGAATTGAAGCTTCTGTAAAAATGCCTGTCAAAATCCTTCCATTTTCATAGCTTATGCTGTGACGTTATTTCCCCAGAACAAACAGACGTCTCAAACTACCATCCTTCTAGCGTACCACAAATCCTAATGAAACTATCACCAAACTTTCATTAACACAAATGTTGCACAAGCTCAAAACCAGAAAATTTTACAATTATTCGAACATTTTAAACACTAACACACTTGCAGATGGCGCTGAAATCACTTCTATCAGTCAGTAAAGCTCCAAATATTGCTAACTATACAGCAAGGAAAAGGGGAAAATGCAATTAAAAAATATCACGGATTTTTTTTTGTTCTAATGCAGGTACAAGTATGTAAACGGAAGGCACAACCTTAAGAGCGGACAACGCACAAACTTAAAAAAAATAAAATAATAAAATAACAGCCAGTTTTGAGCTCTTTTTTCAGCTTCTAAAAAAAGGCAATATTTAGAGAAGAAATGCAGTGAGGAGGAGCTTACGAGACGGAGGATAGCTTCCGGCGGAATCGAACCAGAGCTCAGCTCGGTGAGCCTCCACCGGCGACTCGTCTTGCTCGAAATCGAAGAAGCGAGCTGCGTCGAACTCGTAGTCCAGATCAATTTCATACGCCGTGAAAGTGTACTCCGCCTCCTCTTTATTCGCAGCATCCTCCACCATTTCTTCTTCCATTTTCACTTTTCCGGTTCTCTCTCCGTAGACGCCGATACAGATGTTCCGCAGTGGAGAGAGAAAATCTGAGTGAGAATTCTTGAAATGCGAGAGAGAATGAGAATTGAATGTGGATTTGTGGTGCGTACGATAGAGACAGGAGCTCCGTATATGTATATTTTGTTTTGACAGAAGTCAGAGAAGAGAGAGAGAGAGAGAGAGAGAGAGAGAGAGAGAGCGGCGAGGTGAAGAGGATCCGAAAATTTGAATGGTGGGGGAATTGACTAATATGGAGGATCCGAATAAGAGCTCCGGGAAAAGTATGTTGCAAATGACTAATTTGCCCTTCTGCCTATTTAAATTTGATTTCATAATCTTAATTAACTATTATTATAATTGTTACAATAATATATGCAGTATTTTATTCTTCTTCTTTTTTTAAATTAAATTGCCATTCAATTTAATTAATTCGGTAAGAAAACTGATTAAGTTTAAACATTATGTATAATTCGTTGTAGTTCCTAAATCAACAGTATATCTTTTTTAAAAATTAAATAATATTTATTTAATAATTTAAATGAAATTTTTCACACATAAATTGTATATACATTATATTGTAGAAAATACACAATTATTTATTATGACACGCCTAAAAAATCCTTCTAAATCTTCAATCAAAATTTCATTTTCTCAATCAAACTTTATTTGGAAGAACACTTCAATCAAATAAAAAAAATCTTCTAAATCTTATAACTCTAATCCCACAATATGTAGAATCAACATTTTATTCTAATATGGATGTCAAAAATAATATTTCAGATTTATTCAATATCTACGAATAACATAAAATTATAAATTCAATATATACATATATAATCCACAATATCTGTCACCAACATTCTATATTAGATATAAAAAATTAAATATTTTATACTTATTCATTACATTAAATATCTTAAAGAATAGTAAATATCATTTATAGTTATTTAGAAAAATTCAAATAACATAATTTCATTTTTAGTATTTTTTGCTTAGAGCAGAAATGACTGTATTTATTGTTTTAACCTTTAACTTCACTTTTTAAATTTTTAATTTGGCCTTATTCAATACAGTAATATCATTTTAACACTAAGACCAAATACAATATAATTATGCATGACAGTAAAAAAAATTATTATTTAACTCGAAAAAAAATAATATAATTTGTATTTATTATAATTTATTAACGACAAAAGGGGGACTTTGTCCACTTAGCAAAACAACGGGTGAAAAAATAATGTAAATCACAGTCTCTCTTAAGATTCATAGCTGCAATGTTAAATCATTTTCAGATAAAGCTTCCAGCAAATGTGATTGGGCTGTGACATTTATTGAAAGACAATTTTTTTCAAATATTAATAATCTGATTTATTTATTTTTCAAAATTTGAATAATAGGTTTATAGGGAAATGGGGATTGTGTTGTCAGTATGTGAAAAGGGGTATAAATTGGTGTCCTTATTGAGAGGGGCAAACTCGTCATTGGGGTTTGAGCTCCGCCTCGGGCGCCTCAACCCTGTCTTCCAACACACTGAAATTCCGGCGCAACCTGCCCTTCTTTTCGGATTGAAATTCCGACTTTGCCCTAAACGGTTTTATTCGTTTCCGCCGGGTCCCGCTCCCCCTCAAATTTTAAAATGCATAGGATTCTTCGTTGAAGGGCTACAACTCGTAATTATAATATTAAAATGGAAAAAAAAAGTCTCCAATCAGATTTTGAAAATTAAAATTCACGAAATCAAATATATCAGATGGGACAGGTCACGAAGGTTAACGCGTGAGTCAATTTTGACCCGATCCACCCTGCCCAAAAAAAAATCATTAAAAATAGTATCATTCTGAACATTAAATAGTATCATTTTGAAATATAAAAAGTATTATTTCGAAGTACAAAAAGTATTGGGCCTGCAACTTGTCCTAACGAGTTTCTTTAATTCAAATTATGGTTTATTTCATCTCAATTAATGCTTAGAACTTAGGGGTTTGGGGTTTAAGGTTTAGTTTTAAAAAAAAAAAATAGGGTTTGGGGGGTTAGGGTTTAGTATTTTTTTTTTGTGTTTTTAGGGTTTATTTTGTATTTTTTAGGATTTTCTGGGTGTTTTTAGGGGTTTATTTTGTGTTTTTAGGTGTTTATTAGAGGTTTTTTTTTGGTATTTTTAGGGATTTATTTTGTGTTATTTCAGGTTTTTTTTGTATTTTTAGGAGGGTTTTTTTGTGTTTTTAAAGGTTTATTAATTCCATTTTAGGATATAAATTCATATTGATTTCAAATAAATTAAATCAATTCATATGAATTTTCTGATTCACTAACTTTATTTTTGGATATAAAATTTTGATAAGAAAATAAAAAGAAAAATAAAAAATAAAAAAAAACTGAAAAATCGGCGCAAAAAAAATTTGATGGTCACGCACACGTCTGATAGGCGTCTGATGGGCGACTCTTATACAGGATACCTCCTCTTAAAATAATAATTAAATGAATTCTTGATTTAGTTCATGGGGATGCATTGAAATCTGAGAAACTCTTGAATTTGAGGTTTCATGTGTTAAAATTCCTAATATAATATTGGTTAAGATTTGAATTTAAATATAATTAAATATTGAGAGGAGCATATTTAGGTTTTTATATTTAAGTTGGATAAAACCAAGTTATTACATTTATATTTTTATTCCGAGTAATAAATAAAATTGTCGATTTGCAATTATAAATATTATCTAATAATATATTTTTACAGTGAATTAATAGTTTAACAATATAGAGACCTTGTTTTAACAAAAAATTATGTACAGAAACTTGATTTTAATTACCAAACTAAAGTACATGGA
Source organism: Perilla frutescens (assembly GCA_026008535.1). Classification (NCBI taxonomy): domain Eukaryota; kingdom Viridiplantae; phylum Streptophyta; class Magnoliopsida; order Lamiales; family Lamiaceae; genus Perilla; species Perilla frutescens. The sequence continues at coordinate 5,381,822 of BRKX01000001.1, forward strand.
TTTTCAATTCATAAAATATTAATTGTACAGAGATCAGAATATATTGTTTTCCTTACAAATTAATAAAATTATAGATGTGTAGGTCTTGAAATCTACTCCTCCTTACTCTTTCTAATATTTCGAAACCAATTTAATTGAAAATAATTTGAATGTGATTAAAAATAAATTTTGAAATAACATGTCAGCTGCTTCCATCAATATGTACATTTATTGTATTTATTAAAATAACTGTAATTTTTGTAAACGTTCCACGTAACTAATTTTTTTATTCTATTTTATTATAATACGCTGCAAAAAAAATATTACGTTACACATTATATATGTGTTACGGTCTTTGTTCCAACATCAAATTATTTTTCTTATATTTTTGTTCTTTCAGTTTCAATTTACTGTAATTTAGTTTAATTTTATAGTAATTAATTACGGTCCATTCTACCCAATTAGATTGTATAATTAATTTTTAATTTTCAATCAATAATTGATTATTATTATGCTGCATAACTAATTTTTTATTCTATATTGATTGTTGTATAGCTTATTTCTATTTTTATAATAACTATCATTAAACTGATAATGTAACATGGAATATTGTGTATTTAAAGTAACAAAAAAATCTACATATGGTTTTGGCTTAAAAATATATATATTGTTCTTTTGTAATATTGCATTTTATTTTTTCATTGTGCTTTTACGCAAGTATATATATATATATATATATATATATATATGTGTACATATATATATATATATAATATTAAAAAGAACTAGAAAATCTTGAAGCTAAAGATAAAATAAAATGAATTAACAACTACAACCGAATAATTGTAGGCGTTCTTTGTTCTTTAATTTTTTTTTCTAGTACTCTAGAATAACAATAATTACAACAAATTATTAGGATTTTCCTCAACACAATAAATAAATTATTAGTATAATTTAGACCTAGTTCCTCGTTTTAACAATTATTTTGCCCCTAGCTAGTTTGAATTTAATCAAATGATATGATTTTGGTTCTTTTACCTGCAAATGTGTAATTAATATTGTTTTATTATTTGAATAGTAATAAAAATATTGATCAGTGTTCCTTCGGTAACATCAAATGGCGGACTTCCCAATTGTGTGACATAGAGAAATCAACAAAAGAAATCTTTATAATAACTAATGAAAAAGTGTACGTGTAATTTGTATTAGAAGCTCTCCTATCATCGTAATATTGTATGAAATCTCCTTATATTTTCTTAATTGCACAAAACCCCATGTGATTTTAAAACGTTCAACAACTTTCATTTGTTTCAAATTTTAGACAAAAATGCATGTTTTCACTTCGTTTTGGTACTTCAAATTGATTGGAAAGGATGTTTTGAACTAAATAAATAAATAAATAAGATCGTGATTCGTCTTATGAATTTTAACATATGAAACAATCTCACATAAGACTTTATTTGTTACACAAAGTTTCTTGTTAGACTTTGAAAACATAAAATACATAAAATTTGACACTCAAGAAGCAAGTGGGGCGTGCGGGTCAAGTGATCAACCCGACCCACCCTAAAAAAAAAAAATTAGAAACGGTATCACCCGTAACACTAAAAATTAAAGTATCATTCTGAAATTAATAGTTGAGTAATACCACTTATAATTCAATTCCCACCTTAAAAAACCAAATTTATGAAAAATTCCCAAATTCAAATACCTTATTTAGCCATTATGAGTTGAATCGTCCAATAACAAAACCTAATCACAACTATGTTACTCAAAAATTTAAAGCCTAATAATAATTTTATGTCAAATGACTCAAATGTACGTAGCATAATTGTTGTGACATAATAGGATTATAGAACAATAAACAAACAGAAAACGTAAAGAAGACACGGATTTACGTGGTTCACCAAATTGGCTATATCCACGTGCAGAAATGGGAACGGATTTTATTATGCGGTTAGGTTACAGATTACAGCAAGACCCCCCGACCAGCTCAGCGAAGCGGGAGATTCAAGACATATCAACAAATCTCCACCTTGACTCGAATCTTCCTTGCAAATGCATCATTACAATGCCATATGAACAGACTCCTCCTTTTTGCCCCAGATTCCCCTTCTTGGGCAATTAACAGCTTGTGACGTTTAGCAAGTCCAAACAGCTTGTGACCCCCGAAGCGCGAGATTCAAGACATATCAATGATAATTTTGAACATAATAAATGTATAGCATCTAACTGTGAAGCCTATAGTTGAAATTGATTTTAGATTTTGGCAATTTTTGGACACACATAATCAATGCTACTCAAAAGTCTAGAATTTTTGTACGCCTTTAGGAAATTGAGGCGGTCCCCATTTGATATATATTTATAAGTTGACAATAATTATTTATTTAATCTGATGAAATGAAATGAAGGAATGGCCACTTCTGGCAAATTGGACAACAGCGTACTCTCATAAATAAATGCTGACTACAAATTTCTATAATTCCTTACCTAACTTTCATTTAATTCAGTGTAAACATACGAAAGTTGTACAACTATTCTATGCTTGTGTATATAATATGCTTCGCTTGAATTTAGATAAAGCATGTCTTAAATATTTTAGGGACATTGTGTTAATTATAAAAAATTGAGTTTCGAATGCTAAAAAATCATGTCTTACGTTATTAATAAAAACTGGACCCAAATATTAAAAAAAGTAGGTCCTTAATATTAAAAAATATACATGGGATTTGAGGGGCCACGTGCAAAAGCACACCTCGCGCCCCTCATTAGCCGCCCTGAAACAATGATTCATGTAATAAAATAGATTTACTCCGCGATCAAATATGAGACGATGTTATTTGATCCATAAATAAAATCTCATTTCATATGCAATACACGCTTGTAATTGTAACATACTGAGTTTATTGGCGGATCTATACAAAATTCTTATGGGGTACATTATTGTATTGTGCGTAAAAAAAATCTACATTATTAAATAAATTAATATTAAGAGCATACTATCGTAAAAAATTATACATTTGAATGAGATAGAAATGTATAACTATTTCTTAACTCAAAATGATCTAAAAATTGGCACTTGATCTGGTTGTAGTTGTGTTTGTTTGAGGAAGTGGTGAGAGCTGAAATATTCGTGTATCCATAGATTGAAATCGTTGCATGATTGTCTTATTTTTTATCGTTAAAAACATATCCCTCTCAATATACACAACTAAATTGTCATTCATCCACTCATCAACAATTATGTTATGCAAACCAGTCTTGACAATCTTCCTAGTATAAAATACACCCATGTCAACCCGATTATATGATAAACCAATTGAAAAATTGAATTCTTACCATATTTGATCATTTCCCTGGCATGACTTCCCAGGTTGTTAACGATTGAAAATTGAGGATTCTACCTCACATTAATAATGAATTACAAAGTTGTTACGGAATAAATAAACAATCCGTTGTTGAGAAGTCATCACGATAAAAACATGCAAAACGTGTGAGTTGATCAATATAGAATCGTGAAAAATAATATCTCGGATCAAGACACGTCATGCAACGAATCAATTCAGTGCTAGCTTCTGAAAAATAATTATTTATCTCTTGAATGATCAAATCAACAGCCTAACATTGAGAGAAAAATACAATTAATAATAAGTGTAAATTTTTAATAAATAAAATAAGATAATTAGAAATAATACTTGATAAAAAGTATCAACGTGATAATAATGCAAATTATCGTGGCTTTTGCTTAGGTCTTGATATACTATTGTCTATATCAATCAAATGAATATTATTCAATTCACAAAAGCTATCTACTTGTTTTAAATTTATTCCCATCCATTTTCTCTAAAGCTTCGTAACTGAGATTTTGCAGTGTCAATCAATGACATGGCTAGAATAATATTTTAGTCATTTTGTTGAAAGGTAAAAGACAACTAGTACGTGACTCCCAATAAATATCTCATCAAGTGTAGCACAAAAACAAACTCATAACTATCCATTTTCTCGAGCAAGCCCCTTGCAGTACTTATACTTTCAGGTAAAGTAGCATCATCACACACATTTGCAAAATTTGCCCAATTGAAAGCCATAAAGGCCATAGACTAGCAACATCTATCTCGAGGATATTTAATCAAAATATATTTACCACACTATGTCTATGATCTTGGAAATACTTAAACTTACTTCTAGTATAGATGTGACAACTATTTGGAGCCCCAACATGACTTTCACACTTTTTTGTTGGTTTTTTCCAATTTTTGAATCCAATCTTTATAAATGATTTCTCTTCAAATCGACCTCCTTTATATAATTATTTGAAATGATAACACCAAAAACAAAATGTTGCATATTTTGATATGATATACTCTAACCATGTGAACTGTTTATACCAATCATCTTGAAAATGTCTTTCATAACCATCAATTGTTCTTTTCTGATACACATGACCAACTATGTAATGTCTTCGTACTTGATCTCGAACAGAAACATCAAAGTCCTCAATCGATTTTCGCCACTCCGAATCACTAACAATATCAATTGGATTTAGTCTCACTTGTATCCGAAGTCGTTTTTCCACCGTTTCATTAAAAATAAGTACACTAGAAGATGAAGAAAATGCATCTCCGCTAATTTTCGGATAAAAAAAACATCTCCATATTCTATATTATGAACAAATTGATAAAAATAATGACACTAAATCACAATTTAAATTAAAAAGTATTAATATTAATAACAAAATACTAATACTAATATAAAAAATTGAAAGAACAAAAAAATAGAGAAAATAAAAAGAAAATGTACCTGCGACTCCCCGAGAGATAATTGAAGTTTGAACTAATTGAATTATTACTTAGTAATGTATGATTCATCCATATTTATAAAAGTGAGAGAGAGGCCCAAAATTTCCAAAGCCCAATCACTTACCTTTAAAATTTTACCTCAAAGCCTACAAAATTATATTTAGAAAAAAAAATTATATAAAGCTATATGTAATAAACTGCCCTGACTGAGTTACTGTGTAAAATTTTCATGTTGGTGTTGGGTGTCTATATTATCGTTGGCACCTTTGTGTATATATTTTATTTAGGGTAAATTACAATTTAATCCCCAATGTTTTAAGATTTAATAAAAATAACCCAAGATTTTAATAATTATAATTTAATTCTCAATGTTTGAATATTATAACAGAAATAATCCAACGTTTAATATTAACAATTTAATTCTCAATATTTGAACATTTTAATAGAAATGACCTGATAATTTAGACGAAAAAACCATTTTGGTCATTTTTTCGGCAAAAATGTAATCTGTTATATGGGTCTCTAGCTCACTTGAGAGTAAATGTGATTGAAAACGATCAAAATTATACACACACACACACACACACACATATATATATAAATAAATAAAATTTTGATATTTCTTAAAGTTTTATTGAAGAAAAATGAAAGTTGTACCAAAATAAATATAACATGAAAATATATTCTAATAAAAAAAAACTAATTATATTTGGCATAATCTAATAACTAACTATTTTTCAATGAAGTAAACATATTTTTATTAAGGTATGCAAATTATATATATATATGTATGTATATTAAATACTTTAGAAAGTTTTAAATAAAATAAATAAATAAAAAATTTCTAAAAATATTAGAAAAACTTCACATACTAAAAAAAATGCAATTTAGAAATATAAGACAAAATTACTGCAAGTGTTGATACAATTATTATATATTAGAGATTGAATTATTTAATATACTATATATATATATATTTTCAGTCCATATTTAGTTATTCCTAAACTAAAAATCGTGATATATATCTAATTAAAAGGAAAAAAAATAATTATAATACAATATTCCAAATTATTACAATATATTTTCAGTCCATATTTAGTTATGGGAGTTTCTGTTTGCACCCCATATTTACTCTTTGCACCCCAAAAGAAAAAAAGAAAAAATAAAATAGCTTTGAAGTTACTTAAATGCCCTTTGTTCAAAAAGAAAAAATTAAGTGTGGTTCGAAAATGAAATTTCGAACTCATCGTGTTTGTTCGAAATTTTATTTTCTAACATACATAATTTTTAAAATAAGTCACGTTCGGAAATTAATTTTCGAACACATCATGTTTGTTCGAAAATTGATTTTCGAACAAACATGGCATGTTCGAAAAATAATTTCCGAACGGACTCCATGAATTTTTTTTAAGTACCGTTCGAACACAAGACTTCGAACATATCCATCATGCTCGAACAGAAGACTTCGAACATATTCAGAATGTTCGAATACACAACTTCGAACGGAACGCAATTTTTTTATGCTTTTAATTTTCAGATTTTATGTTTTTTTTAAGTAAGTGCATTATAGTCAATTTTAGAGGTGCAAAAAGTAAAAAAGTGTGCATGGAGAAGTCATGGTGCAAAGAGTAAATATGGGGTGCAAACAGAAACTACCATTAGTTATTCCTAAATGCTAATTAGAAGGTAAAACCCTAAAAGCAGTAAAACCCCAAAAGCGAGAATTCATCTCCTAATCTCTCTGCAGCTTCAATAATCGCTTCATCAGAGTGAAGAGAGAGCAGACGCCGACCCACCATCACCATCGCCGAGCCCTCCCTTCTGCGGGTATGAATGCATTAAATTGAAATTGTTTTTTTTTTTTTTTTTTTTTTTTGGGTTTTCATTTCGGAAGAACAAATTGTAAAACGTGTATAAGTAGGTGCTGAGTATTGAACTTACAAGTAGTGCCGTGAAAACATTCAGTGCAAGGGCTATCAAAAATTGTTGAAAATGTTTATTGTTCCAATTAACATCAGTTTTGGCGGTTAAAAAACTGATAAAAAAAACCGTGTTTTTGTTGAGGAAAATAAAAAATTGCGCTTAATCTGCTTTGTGTATAGGTGTGTTGGGAAAGAGAAAAGGTAATTAATCTGCTTTGTGTGTAGCTTGTGATTCCTGACTAAATAATGGTGTGTTTTTATCTATTGATTGAAGTGAAGCAATGCTGTGTTTGAACTTTTTTACATATGTTCATTTCTATTATTAAAATATAATTAGTAGTTTAGTGTATTAAATATAATGGGAATGCTTAATATATAATGAAATAATATTTGCTGGATATTATATAATATTCCATATGTAGTAAGTGAAGAAATATATATCTAGATTAAATAAGATAAATACAATTATATCAAATTTAGGGTTATTTTTTATGGACCTTGAAATTTAGGGATATTTAAAAATATTAAATACATAAATACTGAATATAACATAATAATATATTAATATTTGTGTGCAATTGTCTTAAACCCTAAGTTGTGAAAGCATGTCTTAAAACCCTAGTTGTTTTTCGATCTTCTTTATGTTTTCTTTGGATATAAATCCGATTCCCATTTTGTGTGGCAATATTGATATTACTTGCACCATTAATATTACAGGGATTACATTTTTGGAACAGACTCTTTGAGCTTTTTGATCCGGGGAGGAAAATTTAGTATGTCCTTTGAACGTGAAATGTGAAGTTTTGGGATTTAAAGATCAAATCACATTTTTTATTTTCATTAGTTTTATTGTTGTTACAGAAGGAGATGAGGAAGGATCAAGAAACTCTACGGTTCACCAAGCAGCCATACATAGAAGATGTCGGTCCTCGAAAGATGTAAGTACCAGAAACCAGTTGCACTCTTTTGCTTCCGGGCAAGAATTAATGGTGTTGGTGGTGATAATTTGATTGCCTAACTATGGGATAAAGTGGGTTAGTGCATGTATGGGCAAGAATTAATGCTGATGCTAGGATCTCTAAAAGCTATGTCTACATGTCGAATCTATTAAATGCAATATGTACCTAATTATGTTGAGGTAGTGGCGTGGTGTTTTGAACCTTCTGATAGCCTGTACATGTAAGAGAATCCAGAAGATTTATGATATAGATTAGACAACTTGTTTTAATCTGTTGATTTCACCTCTGGGGATTCCTCATCCTTGTGTCATTCCTACCTTTTTATATTCTAATAAAAATAAATTCTCATAAAAAAACGTTGGTAAAATCTGAAATCATATATTCATATCTTCTTGAAACAATCAGTTTTTGAAAATATGAGTTGCTTTTTCAGTTTTCTCGAGTGATAATATTTATGTTTAGTAACCAGGGATTGACAGATGTTCATTATGTTTTGGGATGTTCATTTTGTTTGGATTTTCTTGCCATTTGCCAGAGAAAGCATTCAGTTTTCTACGTTATCCGGAGCTGAAGTACTAAAACTTTCTGAAGTCCAAGTTTCACAAGCCAAATATTATGAGGCTTCTAAAAAGGCTAGTGTTGGTGGGCTGTTAGACCCTCATATGGTAATGTTCCGTGCTCTTTATTTCAAAGTTGTCCTCTTTTCTCTCATTATTGCAGAGTTGTTTACTTGTACTTTTCCTATCATAGGTTATAAGATTTAGAATTTCAAAGTCTTGACATAGGTGTTCTACTCTTCTTTAATAAATGGGCATAGTGGGTTTGAAGTATGACCTTTCTAGTTGGCAATTAACTTAAATTCCAAGCAAAAGTTGTGTCAGTAAATTTTGCACCTTTTCAATGCTTTTGGTTTTTGAAAGTTATAAGCTCCCCAAAAAGGAGAGCACACCACCTGACATCAATTATATTTGTCTATAAAGATTTTTTATTATCTTATTTCATGGCTTCATTAATATCAATAGAGTCCTAACATAAAGGTGAAGTATTAACATGGAAAGGATAAGGATGATTGTGCTGCTAGCTACAAAGAAACTAAGTGGATAAATCTGATAGAGAATAGGAATTGATCCATAAATTGAAGTAACGATTCTATTAGAGAGAATAACAAAAGATAAGAATTTCGGGAGAAAATGTCCTGCCCAAGCTAAACAGCCGCTGAATTTCCAATGATCTTTTCTCATGCCTAAAACCCTAACACATGGATAATAAATACTAATAATAAGACTGAGGTTGGCCCAAGATCTGAGGCCCAACCCACATTTAATTAATAACCTACTGGCAACAACGTAAATAAAATAACATAAATCAGAAAGAGTAACAGGATTGAATTAGCTGCTGTATTCGTCAGTCTTCTCCTCTGGTGGACCCGAAAAGGGTTCGTATCAAAATCTTTTAGCAGGAGAAGCTAGATTAAATGTGCCTTGTGAATAAACTCTCTGGTCTTAGATACCTTCTTATGGGTTTGCTATGATTCAATAGGTCAAGGGGATAACAACTGAAAATAGAAGAAAGCAAATTCTACTGCCATGATTTTGACTTGTTAGCCATTTCCTCGCTTAAATATTCCACCATTCAGTTAATTGTATCATAGGAAATATATTTAGCACTTGAATGGCCATCAAACTGACGTATTTGTTCTATTTCAAACATAGTTTCATTACATTGATCTTTACTATGTGGCCTACTCTATAGGCATTGTTAAGGATATTTTCTTCATAGTTAAGGCGACAAAAGGTTGTGGTAATAGCTTGCATTTTAACCAAGCCATATAGTTCCTGAAACTTAATCACTCAAGTTATTTTTTATCAGCACTATATCATCAGTATATTTTTTTTTACCAAGTCACCTATCTAAATTCATGAGAGATACTTCCGTTTGATAGGGTGGCGTGGTGTTTCCCTTAGTTCATTGCTTTTCAGCACTATAGTTTCTTACATGTCATATTTTGTTTTTCAGGGGCCACCTAACAAGAATGGCAAATGTGAAACCTGTGGTGGGGATTTTTCGAGTTGCCCAGGGCATTATGGACACTTGAATCTTGGCCTTCCTGTATTTAATGTTGGATATTTGAGTACCATAGTGGACATTATGAAGTGCATCTGCAAGGTATCAAAATCTTAGTCATTATTCCTTCTCCTCAATGTTATATTGGATCCTGTTACTGACTTATACCTAGATATATGGAAAAATAGTCAAAACTGTCACTTTATCTTAAACGCTGCCTATCTTATGAAGGTTTACGTACTAGTAATTGTTACGGCCTAAGTTACTTTTGCAAATATTGTGAAAGATGTTGTTCATGCTCAAGTTTTGTTCTCATTAAATTTTTTTTTCTAGGACTTACTGTATTCATAAATATGCAAGTCCTTGAATTCCAAGAGAATTCATGTGCTGGTTTTTTGGAGTAGATAAATTCTGGAGTTGTTTATATGAAACTTAGCCTATTTCATTATTAGGATTTATCCTTGGCAATTCCCTGTTTACTTGTTTTATCTTGTGTTCTTGGGGTAAATTATTGTTGTTCCGAATTGGCGAATTCTTATAATGGATAATTATTCTGCTCATGTGGTACTACCTTGTCACGTTCTTTGTCATAGTCCTTGTAATCTTCTCCTTTGTGATCAATATTGTATTTAATGAAGAGAATAAATGTCCTAGATTATGATTTTGCTTGTTGGAGATATGTGACATGATTTATAATTTTTTTTTTCCATTTAACAGAAATGCTCCATAATACTTCTTGACGAAAAAGAGCGGCGTGATTTTCTTAAGAAGATGAGAAATTCAAAAAATGAGCATTTGAAGAAGAATGAGATATTTAAAAAAGTAGTCAAGAAGTGTAATGCCATGGCAGGAAGTAGGCGTGCAGTAAAGTGCTCCAGATGTGGATACATTAATGGTTGGACACCCTACCTGTTCAAAACCTGTATTGCTGCATGGATTTTCTGCGTTACTTTGTCTAGTTTATTAAACTGAATTGAGATTTTTGCATGTAACCTATCTATAAATGACCGAATAATCTGACATGATTATTAGGTAATACCGAACTAAAATAAATTGAATAAGTCTCAGAGCTTCATCGCTGTTTGGTTATTACTTGTTGCAGTGCCAATTGGTAGGAGTTCCTTTCTGCTAGGTGCTGCTAGAGTCATGTCTGTTTGCTACATGCACATTACAATTTTGCTTGTGTAAAATGACACGCCTTACAATCTCACATTACTATGCTGTCTTGCATAAGTAGGTTGCCTAGCAATGGATTGGTAGGAGTGTTTCTCTTAGTTGCTTTTGGTGGACTGGATTTGTAGGTCTATGTGCTTGGGCAGAAGCACGATTTAGTTAAGTTGTTATTTCCTTGTTAAATTTATTTAGTTATTTCAATATTTATGTCAGTGGGTTGCGGGCCTTGCATGGGCCACGATTACTTAGTATTTAAGTTTAATTTTCTCAGGGTTAGGGCATGTCGACACGCTTAGAAAAGTATCAGATTATTTTGGCAGACTTTAGGAACCTTAGGGTTTGGATTTCTGGTAGGATTCTTATTACAGTTCAATTTTATTGAAGTTAATATTCTAGTTATTATTCAATCTAAATTGATACATAGACCTACAATTCGGTCTATCAGCTTTTGCCACTAGCTTTTGTATTGAATACTTAAAATTATAACTTACTCAAAGCATCTGTAGGAAGTTCAAGATTGTAATACATCTGGTCTGTAATTGAAGTCTAGCGTGACTCTGTTTGGTCAATGGTCATGTTGAATCACAATGATGATTAAGATAATGAGTTGGAACTGGGAAAGTCAAAGAACTTGACCATTTCAACAAGTGTTCCAGTCTTAAAAGGTCATCTATGGCTTCCCGGCTGTTCCAGTGGCCTAAAATTGAGCCATTTTTGTGTTGTACTTGTGAGGTCATGTTTGGATTTTTTTGTGGAGGATGTGAGTGATGATTTGAAACTAATATGCCGCTTGAGTATTCTAGCAGTTTGGGTATGATTGATGCTCTCGGCTCTCCTCGAAAATCAAATCTATCAAGTAGAATCCTGATTCATGAAGGACTACATGATGATCAAAATGTCTTGTGTTTGCGTTGATTGTGTTCTTTTTTTGATAATGATGTCCGTAACAACTATTTGTGTTAGGTATGGTTAAAAGGGGACCTTTGAGAATCCAACATGATCGTGCGAGAGTTGTTGACAATAGCTTGGAAGAATGCCAATCTGCTCTTTCCCACATAAGGGGAAACGTCAATTTGCCTTCAACTCTTGATGCTAAAATGGTCTACCAGCTACTGAAAAATATGCGCGATGTGGTACTCCCACAATTTCAGTTTCAGTATGATTTGAAGGCGACCTATTTATTAACTTATGTGTTTTATTTTAATCACCTATTGGTTCATTGGTTTCCTTTGTCTTGTTCCTCTCCGTCTTTCATTTTTCTTCAGGATTGTGAGTTGCTTTATTTAAATGATAGACCCGAGAAGCTTATGGTGACTAATATTCTTGTGCCACCTATTGCCATACGACCTTCCGTTTTTGTGGATGGTGGAACACAAAGGTAATCCTGAGCATGAATTGAGTCATCTGATTACTTTGGCGAGCTATGCCTGTGAACGTGTTCTTTTCCGATCTTTATTTCCATCAGTAATAGCATAGCTCTCTTATTTTTTTTTCTGTTTTCTTCCTCGATAATCTGTTGCATCTGTCAGTTAGTTTGCTGCTTTCATGCTTAAACTTATGTCAGTGTAATGGGGTTATGGCTTATGATGCTGTTCATTACGCTATTTTCATTGGATGTAGCATCCCATTCTTGGATTTTGTGTTTTTTGAAGGTTTTTGGGTTCTTGTCTGGAGCACCTTAGGGTAAAACTCTGAAGATATATGGTGTTTTCACCTTTATTTGGGATGATAAGTAACTTTGAGATCTGCCAAGGTTGCAAACACTGAACTATCCAACAACATCTAATAAATCATAAATTTATTACCAATGATATGTGTGACCTGATATCTATTGTTGAAGTGAACTTTTTTCGTGCCCCTTGGTAATATAGCAGCATTTAGGCCATTGAGTAAGAAAATAAACATGTAAATTGATTGTCTGAAGATTGGAAAAAGCTGCATCGATCTCCTTGGTCAAGGCCATGGAAGCCTTTTGTGTTGTTCCTGTGATTTATTTCTTATTTCCTTGACATAGTACCTTTCTTGACTTTTATTTTGGCTGGTGCAGTAATGAAAACGACATTTCAGTGAGGCTAAAACTCATCATCCTAGCAAATGCTAGTCTTCGCTCAGAAATGTCGGAAGTGACCGATCAGAACAGAGGCCTGGTATAATGCTGTTTTTGTATACGTTTCTTCTTGTGATCTCTCTTTTGAGGACTTGCTCATTTTTGTTTCATTCAATTGATTAAAACTGGTTTTGGTATACATTTCTCCTAGAACTTAAGTCTACTTTTAAGCTATATAGTTTTTAAGACCATGCTTCATGCATGCGGTGCCAGTTGAAATACTCAGATCTAATCATGTAAGCAGATAGGTGTATCGGAGACATAAGGTTTTGAGTTTTTGTTCACCTTGTCGACTGGTTTTGGAGTGGATATCTTGTCGACTTGTCATAAATTTTCACTCATTATCTAATATAATGTTTTGTTATCTTGTAAAATTGTGTGGTATTTGCACATTATTATCAGATGTGATGAGATCTATCTGTCAAACTTAAAAATTTACAGAGCAACATCCTTTTTTATTGCTGAAATAATAATTTTTTGCAATTATCTCCTACGAATGTGATGTGATGTGTGAAGATGCTTGGACTATTTGTTTTGTATTGTTTGCTTTTAATTTTTTGGAATGAAAATAGAAAATTTTATTAGTTGTAAGGGCAAAATGTTAAAATGTGTTTCTTTGTTTTCATTTTTCAATCCCTTTTCTCTTTCTTTCTTTCCTTCAAATGGCATTGTGACTCCATATGTAGATAAGGAAGTTGGAGATTTTAAATAAACAAGACATATCTATTGTACTATATACAAGTGCTATCTTTGCTATGTGATTGGAGTTGATTATGACATCTTACAATGCATTGATGTCCTGGACATAAAACTTGCTTCGTTTTTGTGTCTCTCTATTTCTTTAGAGGTGAAGAAACCTATATATTTGCAATCCTTGAGATCACTTCTATGTCTAGGACAATGTTTTGCTGCTAAACCCCTGGTTAATGATAATCTAGTAATGGATAGTTATGTTTTCAAATTGACTGTACGAGTGTGCCCTGCTATTTGAGGGTTTTCTAAATAATGAACTCATTTTTGAAGCATTTTCGTTCTCACATTGTATTTCATGAAATGTTGGGCTAGGCTAGCTGGGAGAATCTGCAAGCAGAGGTTGCACAATATATCAACAGTGATGTCCGTGGATTGCCACCACAACAAAATAATTCTAAGCCATTGACTGGTTTTATTCAGCGCCTTAAAGGAAAGCAGGGAAGATTTCGTGGAAATTTATCGGGGAAGCGTGTAGAGTTTACTGGCAGGACTGTTATTTCTCCTGATCCAAATTTGAAAATTACTGAGGTCAAGTATTTTATTTATCTATCTGTCAAATTGAAGTGGCTTCACTTTATTGTGACAGTTTCTTACTTACAGGTTGCTGTTCCTCTTTACATGGCTCGTATTTTGACTTATCCTGAACGTGTTTCCCATCATAATATTGAGAAATTGCGGCAATGTGTTCGCAATGGCCCCAACAAATATCCTGGCGCTAGGTATATAAGGACACCTGAGGGTAATGAGACGTAAGTGTTCGATGATTATGCAACTCTTTCTTTCCTTCTTGTTTAATCATTTTCCTTTTTGTGGTTTCTTTTTCTTTTTCTTATTCTTTTTGTTTTTGGTGCATGCTTAACGCTCATTTGTTGTTGGTTTGCCTGGCAGGGCATTGATGTATGCATCTCGAATGCATCATGCAGATCAGTTGGAATATGGGTGCATTGTGAATCGTCATCTTGAAGATGGAGATATTGTTCTATTTAATAGACAACCAAGTTTGCATCGGATGTCAATCATGTCACATCGGGTGCGCACTGCAGAAGAAACACATGTACTATTATTGAATAACAATAAGATGTTATCAATTGCTTCATCATTTATTTGATGTCTTCAGGCAAGGATAATGCCCTGGCGCACCCTGAGATTCAATGAGTCAGTTTGCAACCCATACAATGCAGACTTTGATGGTGATGAGATGAATATGCATGTACCACAAACAGAAGAGGCCCGTACTGAGGCTCTTATGCTAATGGGGGTATATAAAATATTGCTTTTGTTCATTGATTTAGCTTCACTACTGTCTGTGCATGTCTTATGCTTGGCCTAACTTATTTGGCATTTCATGTATACTCTTGTGTTTTGTTGGCTCAGTGAATACTATCTCATGGCACTCATAATTAAATATCGATAAGAAAGTTGATTGTTACAAATCTTGTTGTTGGAACCTTATTATCCCCATCCTTATCTCCTTTTTTGCTCTGCTTCATTTGTCTGCAGTGACAGCTCATCATCACACATTCTGCAAACATGCTGAATAAGACTGTAATTTATGTTTTTCTCGATGCTACTATCTTTTTCCATGGCCCGTGACTTTGGATTTTGCTAGACAGCATAGAATCATACCTTTTTGACATTTCTGGATAGTAGTTATATAGATGCTTGATGGAAACATTGAATGGTTGAGGTTGTGGTCTCCTTCTGTGAACAGAAAATGTGACTAGCTAAAATTTTATTCAATTTGGTTCAAGTATCCGACAAAAATTTACTTACAAGGATAATAATTCGGATTAATGGTCAACCTTGGACCCTTAAATCATTACTTGACACTCAGCATATGGAAAGTAGGCAATGAAGCTCTCTGACCAAACGTTCAAGAAATGCCAAATATACGTGGAAGTAGAAGTAAAATTAATTTCCTTGAACCCTGACAGGGTATGAAATCCTGATATTTCTGAAATTGATTTAAACCAAGGAGCCTTCTGATTTCTGGAACATTTAAGATAGGTCCTGTGTTTTTATTTTAAGTGGTTAACATGTCAGACGCATCCATAGAGTTGTCTAATATCATCCTATATTAATTAGGGTGCGATGAATAATGATCTTTGATTCCTATTATTATAATCTAAGACACAGACCATATAAGATCTTGTTAAATTATTAATGACCTAATGGGTATCTGGATGAATTAAATTGTATACTAATACTGTAATAACCATAAATGTAAGAGATGGCACATGTCTATCAGCTTTTCTGTCATGTTTTACTGTTTCTTTTTTCTTTTTTAATTTCTGTTGACACTGCTGCAGGTACAAAACAATTTATGCACCCCGAAGAATGGAGAAATCTTGGTTGCATCAACGCAGGATTTTCTAACTTCTTCCTTTCTTATAACAAGAAAAGACACGTTTTATGATCGCTCGGCTTTTTCACTCATGTGTTCATATATTGGTGATGCTATGGACCCAATTGATTTGCCAACTCCAGCATTGGTTAAAGTGAGTTTACATTCTACTGCCACTGTGCTATGAACGTTTTCAATCATTGCTCTTTTACTTATCTATGCGATGATGTTCCTTTAGGCTCCTTTTGTTCTATATTTTAATATTTTAATTGTAACTACCTCCTGCATCCCATCTTGAATCTATGCTCTCTATAATTTGGTTTTCAGATTAATATTGCATTCCTCATATGCCTAATGCCATGAAATGTAATGTGGTTGTCTGCTGCACTTGTCTTCATACACACGATGCATTTTAATTTCTATGGATACCAGAAATTAGAATCCATTGGGCGGGGAAAAATAATGATTTGTACTGGTCTGTAGCTATTCGGTACCCCTTTTTTTTTCTTAGTCTGAGCCTACATAAGGATTGCATTTGGTAGCTTGATAGATGATCATTAGTTGGTACCAATTAAAGAAATTGCTAGAGATGGATTATATATGTATATATATGTGTGTGTATATATATATTCGTTTTCCCTCTTTCTCCCTTATGGATTCAATGTTTAGGAGCTATCTCATTTCCCAGTTACTTGTAATTATTGAGCGCTGTGTTAGAGAACGATAGAACGTAGCAGAAAACTCAATAATCCAAAGACAAACGAATAGGAATCTCCAAAGAAGAACCCTAAACCAAACAGACAAATCGTGCCTGTTCCAGCGATACTAATCAAAGCATAATGAAATAACTAAAGTTCAAACCCTAAATACTACTCAATCTCGCGGGCCTAAGTTGACCCGGTCCATTGAAACAAAATAACCCAACAAAACCCTAATAAATAAAACAGCAACTTTATTAGTGAAATAACACTTTTAACTATCAGCAACTTTAGGCCTCCGCCTATAAACCAATAAATCACGTCTATCAATTGCCTTCTCCGTCGGAACAGCCTTGTCCACAAGGCTGAAATCTGGAAATTGCTTCTTGAAGACCTCCACATCCACCCACGATGCATCCTCCTTCCCAAAACCACACCATTTAACCAGCAACTGCTCCACTTCCCCACCATCCCGGCTGACACTCCTACCTTGCAACACAACTTCTGGCATAATCAAAGATGCTTCCGAATTCAACTCTTTTGGCAACTTGCCAACTGCTTCTTGATCCCCCACCACACGCTTTAGCAAGGAAACATGGAACACCGGATGAATCCTTGATGTTTCAGGCAACTTCAAACGATAAGCCACCGCCCCTACTCGAGCTTCAATCTCAAACGGCCCAAAGAAGCGTGGCGCCAACTTCATATTGCTATGCTTGAACAATGTTCGCTGCCGAAATGGTCGAAATTTCAAGTATACGTACTCCCCCACCTGAAATTCCACATGTCGGCGATGTTTATTCGCCTCTACAACCATCCGATGTTGTGCTTTCTCCAGATGGAACCGTAAGTGACGAAGAATCTCATCACGATCGCGCAACTCTTCTGCCACAGCCTGCACTCGTACCTCCCCCTCCAAAAATTGCCTAATGGCCGGTGGAGGTCTCCCATAAACCGCCTCAAATGGTGTCCCACCCGCACTTGACTGAAAACCAGAATTATAGCAAAATTCAGCCCACGGCAACCATTTACTCCAACCCTTCGGCCTATCAGAAGTGAAACAACGGAGATAAGTCTCCAAACAACGGTTCAACACCTCTGTCTGCCCGTCAGTTTCCGGATGATACGCTGAACTCATCTTCAATGTAGTCCCTGCTAGCTTAAACAACTCCTTCCAGAACAAACTTAGAAAGATTGGATCCCGATCAGACACAATACTTCTAGGGATTCCATGCAACCGAACAATCTCTTGAACGAATACTTGAGCGATGGTTCGTGCTGTGAAAGGGTGTTTCACCCCAATGAAATGGCTGTATTTAGAGAAGCGATCTACCACAACCAAGATGCAATCCATCGAGTCAGATCGGGGCAGCCCGGATATAAAATCTAAACTAATATCCTCCCAAACACGATCTGGAAGAGGAAGTGGCTGCAATAAACCCGCTGGTGCCCGTGCCTCATACTTATTGCGCTGGCAAACTCCACAGGCGGCCACGTACTCTATCACCTGCCTCATCATACCCGGCCAATACACACTCGCAGAGAGTCGCTTATAAGTTCGAAAAGCCCCCACATGTCCCCCAGAGGGAGTGACGTGAAACTCTTTAATCAACTTCACCGTCCATTCCGATTTTCGAGCTATCACCACCCGTCCTTTATAAAACAATTGCTCGTGAAGGATCGAGTAGTGGGCTGGTGCGGGATCCATACCAGATTCTAAAGCCGAATAAATATGACGAAGAGTCGGGTCAGCCCTACACTCTTGTTGAATCTGACTGCCCTCTGTCCAAACTGGCAAACTCAAAGCAAAACATAGCGATCCCGATGATTCACTCTCATCTATTCCTTCCTCGCGCCGTGACAAGGCATCAGCCCCACAGTTAAGGGCCCCCATCTTGTAAACAATCTCAAAATCATACCCCAGCAACTTTCCTACCCAATTTTGTTGTGCGGGTGTAGTCAAAGGTTGCTGCAATAAATGACGAAGACTGCGCTGATCGGTTCTAACCACAAAACGACGGCCAACCAGGTACGGACGCCAGTGTTGGATAGCTAAGACCATAGCCATCAGCTCCTTCTCGTAGGCAGACTTCGCCAGATTGCGGTCAGCTAAGGCCTTACTAAAATATGCAATTGGGCGTCCTTCCTGCATCAAAACCGCTCCCAGTCCTACACCCGAGGCGTCACATTCCACAGTAAAAGGCTTAGTAAAATCCGGCATGGCCAACAATGGCGCCGTCATTAAAGCGTTTTTGAGGTTGCAAAAAGCTGTCTCAGCCTCCGAAGGCCAAGACCACGACTTCGAAGTCGTTTTGCGAAGCAAGTGAGTTAACGGCGCAGCCAGTTTCCCGTAATCTTTGATAAACCGTCTGTAATAGCCTGTTAACCCGAGGAATCCTCGTATAGCCTTGATTGACGTCGGTCGAGGCCAATTTTCGACTGCTGAAACTTTCTCCGGAGCCATCCGAACACCCTCGGCAGAAACTTCATGACCTAAATACTCAATCGAACCTTGACCAAAGACACATTTTTTTCTGTTAGCAACCAAAGAATGGGCGCGAAGGAGGTCGAATACTTGGCGTAGATGAGCAGTATGCTCCTCCTTCGTCCGGGAGTACACTAGTATGTCATCGAAAAAAACCAAGACAAACTTCCGCAACACCGGTCGAAATATCTCATTCATAACACTTTGGAATGTAGCGGGTGCATTAGTGAGGCCAAAAGGCATCACCAAAAATTCATAGTGCCCCGAGTGGGTTCGAAAAGCTGTCTTGCAAATATCTGACTCGGCAACTCGAATCTGATGGTAGCCCGCTCGCAAATCTATCTTGGTGAACCATTGCGCCCCAAGCAACTCATCCAACAACTCCTGAATAACTGGAATCGGATACTTGTCAGGCACTGTGGCCTTGTTCAACTCACGATAATCGACACAAAATCGCCAGCTACCATCCTTTTTGCGAATCAAAAGTACCGGGCTAGAATACGGACTAAAACTCGGGCGGATCAGACCGGCTGCAAGCATCTCCGCTACAAGTCTCTCCATCTCATCTTTCTGCATATGGTTGTAACGATAGGGGCGAACAGAGATCGAATCGTGGCCTGCGAATAAAGGAATTCGATGATCAGCATCTCGTGGTGGCGGCAGCCCAACGTTGGTGATAAATAGATCAGCATATTCTTCTAACAGAGCTGCAATAGTCGGGTCCTCCCCGTCTGTGGCCCGTCCCAATTCTGACAACACCAATTGATCGCCCGACCAAAGCAACCAACTTCCATCCACCTCTGTGATTGTCTCTAAGCACGCCATGGAAAGTTTCTTACGCGTTAGTGAAGGATCCCCGAGTAGGCGGATTTTCTGGGAATTAATCACGAACTCCATAGACATGTGTAACCAATTTGCAGTCACATTACCCAACTCAGACAACCAATTCACACCCAAAATTATATCCACTCCACCCAAGGGAAATACATAACAATCGACGGCAAAACTATGAGACTGTAAATAAAGTGGAACACCGCGGCAGAGACCCTGAGCTCGCACATGTTCGCCATTCCCCAAAGTTACCGCAAAGCGCTGCGATGTGTCAATGTCGAGTTGTAGCCGTTGCGCTACTCGAGCTGATATAAAGCAGTGGCTGGCCCCACTGTCAATCATGGTTAGGAGCTTGTAATCCGCGATCCGCCCGATCAATTTCATAGTTCTCGGGCCATCGAACCCGTGGGAAGAGAGTGGTGATAAACGCAAGAACTGCAGCGCCGTCTCCTCTACCACCGTCGGCGTCACCCCCTCCTCAACCGAGTCCATAGAGTCGGCAACCCCATCGTCCTCGTCGGCATCACCACCTATCATGATAGTAAGCATCCCTTTCGGACATTCGTGTAGTGGTCCATAAGGTAGGCTGCAACGGTAACACTTGCCTGTGCGACGATGCTCACGTACCTCTGCCGGCGATAAATACCGAACTTGTCTCGCTTTCTGAACTGCTGTTTGGTTGTTTGGGGCTGAAGCACCTGAATTAGGCGGCGGGAGCGCGAGGGGGCTACGCGTTGAGGTCTGAGATGGTGTCCAACCAACACTACTTCCTCGACCATGTGCAGGAGCGCCACCAGGAAAAGGTCGGGCCTGCCCCCGGCGTTCGAAAATAAGTTCTCGTTCAATATTTCTGGCCCAACGAATAGCAGCCAAAACATCGGGAATTAAATCCTCCCGCATACGAACTCGTACTTCTGGGCGAAGACCAGCAAGAAACTGACCCAAATAGTGATCCTCGTCCAAATTGGGAACCTGAGCAGCCCGAGAAATATACTGGCTAATGTAATCCTCAACCGTGCCCTCCTGTCGGGTTGAACTCCAAGCCTCAAAATGATTGGCGGATTTGTTATCCCCAAAACGCAGTAACAACTCCCGTGTAAACTGAGTCCAAGTCAACAACGGCATGCGACGCAACATCCACTGTAACCAATACAACGCGTCACCTGTCATGACAATTAATGCTTGTTCCACTCGCTGAGCCACAGGTGTTTGATACACCATAAAAAATTGATCAGCCCGTGCAATCCAAGCACGGGGGTCCTGACCATCGAAAGAGGGTAACTCCAAGCGGCCAGTTGTCGCAACAACAGTCGTCTCTCCCCCTGTCGGCAACGGACCGATGGGGACATCGGCCACAGGCAGGGCCCCGGTCACAGGGCCTGTGTTCACACCGGCGTTGGGTAGGGCGGGCACCCGATCACCCACAGCCTCCGGTGTGCGCTGGGGTAGGGCCTCCTGCAGCGCAGCCAACATGCGCTCCATCATCCGCTCGAAACCGGTGTTCATATCCGCCTTAACCTCAGCACGCAACGCCTCCATATCCTTCTCTAACTTTTCCATCGCCGCTCCTCTCGTAAGCATGGAACGGTGGCAGGTCGGACCAATTGTTAGAGAACGATAGAACGTAGCAGAAAACTCAATAATCCAAAGACAAACGAATAGGAATCTCCAAAGAAGAACCCTAAACCAAACAGACAAATCGTGCCTGTTCCAGCGATACTAATCAAAGCATAATGAAATAACTAAAGTTCAAACCCTAAATACTACTCAATCTCGCGGGCCTAAGTTGACCCGGTCCATTGAAACAAAATAACCCAACAAAACCCTAATAAATAAAACAGCAACTTTATTAGTGAAATAACACTTTTAACTATCAGCAACTTTAGGCCTCCGCCTATAAACCAATAAATCACGTCTATCACGCTGTTATGCTGCAGAGAGGGACCCCAACACCATGTGCATCATTGAATTTAAAAGCCAATATCTGTATAAATTGGAGGTTATTTCCTTCTATTTAGTCAGTTTGTAGTGTTTTTATTCTATGCATGCGTCAAGGCTCTTCTTTACTCTTGTCAGAAGAGGTTGATGTTAAGGAGCCACTTTATTCTGTAGGTTAGAAAGATGCTATAATTACTTATTTATTCTTCAGTTGCTCACTTGCTCATGTTTTCTTCTCCGTCCCCCAGTTTCTTATGTATGGCTGTATCTAATTTTTATGTTCTCTCATTGCAGCCAGTGGAGCTATGGACTGGTAAACAATTATTCAGTGTGCTATTACGTCCCCATGCAAAAATGAGAGTATATGTAAATCTTACTGTAGCAGAAAAGAGTTATGGGAAGTCTAAAGAAACTATGTGTCCGAAGGATGGATTTGTGTATATTCGTAATAGTGAGCTCATCAGTGGGCAGCTTGGGAAGGCTACATTAGGTCAGTATCTTATGTTTTGGATTTTGCATGGAAATTTTCTCTCTCCCTCCCATGATGGTTGGACTTCTCTTATGAACATTTTTAGGTAATACAATAGATTTATCAGAAATTGCGTCTTTTCGAATTGGTGTTATACTCTTCGAGTGCATAAGCTTGCACTATAGGTATTGTAGGCAGGTTAATTTTGGTATAATAAAGGTGAAGGATGGAGCTGTTGAAGAGATAGCATGTTTGCCGTCACTTAGTTCTTGGACATTTTCTCTGTCTAAATGGATGACTCTTCATGTTTTTTAACTCACTTTTAGTGCATACAAATGAAAGACCTGCTGAAATGCTAAAATTGAGTCGATTTTAGTTGCATGTTTTAATTACTGACATATCTAGAACGAAGTTATAATTTTCTTCCCTTGTATGTTGGGTCCAAAAGGCAAACACTGCAACTCCATTCATCCTGTATTATACTCGAAAAATTTCTGGAACACTGATTTTTTTGAAATGCTAGATGTTTTAGTATACTAAATCTTCATGACCAATTTATTATTCAAGATTCTGGACTTTGTCGTTGCTAATTAGATTAGTACTAACTACTAATGACAAATATCTAATCTTTAGAAATTCTACCTTTTCAAGTTTGAGATGCTATTATTGTTGTTGTATGCTGCATGTGGTTCGCTAACGAGCATAAAATAGCTTACTAGCAATGTGAAGACACTATTGTGTGTTGATCCATAAACATATTTGAGTGAACTTTCTACTGAAGAAAGGAAATAAAAAGATAAGGAAATATAAATTGGTTGATGACAAGGCAATCCTTAGTTCACTGCATAGGAACATAGTCTTCTTCCTATGAAAAATGATCTTTTGTGATTCAGGCAATCATTTGCTCTGTCTTAATATTAGTTCTTTTAAGTTTACATCATTTGGTACAAAATTCTATTGTGTTTTCTCTTGAAATCTTTTCTTATTTATGTCTCCTTAGCCTTGAATCCTCATGCATGGTGAATGACCAAATTAGTATTGCAATGAAATATTTAGGATAAATCAATTCAATTTAAGAGGAAATCAATTTTTAATCCCTGATTTTCAAATAGGGAGCAATATTGAGTGTGATAACTTATCACTACGATTTAGGTTCTTGGATTCATCAAATTGGTGAAGTTCTTTGGTCTGATGCTAGGAAGAACAATCGGCATGATATCTTGCTAGTTTGCTAGATCATATTCATATGCAATTCAAATAGTGGAGGGGGATTTGTTTCTCTTTTTGGTGTAAGCTAAAATGCTTATTTGTCCAATTATGACAACAGGAAATGGGAATAAGGACGGTGTTTTCTCCGTTCTTCTCAGGGATTATGGTCCACATGCTGCTGCTACTTGCATGAATCGCTTGGCAAAGTTAAGGTGGTGCATTTAAGTTGATCAGCTATTGTATTTTGCTTATATTTACCCTAAACGTCCCTACTCACTTTAGTTTTTGAGACAGCTAGTAAAATTCTGTCATTTCATAGTCTTTGGTGTCATCATCCATTGGTCTTTGTAATTCAGAAGAAATAATTTAGCATTAGATATAACTTACAAGTGTCCGTTTTCTTTGAAGTTCATGATTTTCTCCAGATTAGCTTGATAAACATGTGAAATTTATGCAGTTTTCTTGGTGGAACACAAGAAAACAGATGATTGTGCATCTCTGTCTCCAAAGATATCATACATGAGGTGAAGAAAACAATGAAAAATTCAGTGGAACTTCAGTATTGAACTATGGAACGGGATGTATGATTTAGAACTGAGGCTCTTAATTTGAAAATGAATTTTATGTGCATAGGATTTAAATTTCTTTTGTTAGTGTGTATACTTGCACTCTTGTTTTCTTGAAGGAATAAAAAGCTGAAATTTGGTTTTGATTCTTTGAATTGCTGTAGTGCCCGATGGATCGGAAATCATGGATTTTCAATTGGGATCAATGATGTTCAACCTGGGGATGCATTAAACCAGGAGAAGAAGGTGACTCTTGATAAGGAGTATGGTCAATGTGCTGATTATATAAAGAGTTATACATCTGGAAGCCTGGAGCCGCTACCAGGCTGCAATAAAGCTGAAACTCTTGAAGCCAAGATAACCGGGACTCTTAATAATATTCGAGAAACAACTGCCAATGTAAGATTTATGTCTTTTCTAGGATTTCTGACCACTGACTTTGCTGACTATTAAGTTATTACTGCAACTTCACATTCTGCCCAGACAACTAGATTCCAGTGGCTAATATCTTGTGTCTGGAATCAATACATGAAATTACAGGTTTAGGCTTGACTAGTTGCACAGAGCTTATGTCCCTTCAACATCCCTCCGCCTTTTTATACTGATTCACTTTTCTGTGCTTCTGATGGTGCATAAAATTTGATCTCGGTTGTTAAATTTGTTCTCTTTGGTCCTTTAGTTGTCTGCATCTATCATCTCGAACAATGATGTTCATACTTGAATTCAGCCATTTTTTTCTCGTTTGGGCTTTAACCCTGCAAGGATTTGGATTCAGTATAATAAAGTGGGGTCTCAAGTTGGGTCTGTGGATGTGCTTCCACTTTCCAGTTGTTAAGCTAATATTAAGGAGTTCCTAAATTCCCGTAACTTGAAAATTGGGAAAAAATAGTGGTGTAGTTTTTACTACTGTTTTGTTGCTGTCTTGTTTTCTTTATTTTCATATTTTGTAGGGTTGCTTCTTCAACTCCTATTGGGCCGGACATGGTTAATATTTCTTAAACTGATGTTTTCTATGTATTCTATGATGGATACTGAATGGTGAATGAGCCATTTGAAGTATGGGTGACATGGGAAATTCTTGACGTAATATGGATCTAAGGGAAGCATTTAAGGACACGAAAATATTCCTGTTGTGTCATGTTGTGTTGTTCCATTATCTTGTGAACACGAGGCCTATAAGACAATAAGTTATTAGATGTTTATGTATTTGTAGTTTCGGATGACTTTTGTAATTGTTTTAACGTGTAATGTCTTTCTTATTATGTATTAATATATATTATTGTATTTTTAAAACAAACCTGTATTTACTACATATCAATCTTATTTTAGAAATAAAGCATATGTAGGTCATTGAGGCCCTGTACATTCAATTATAATTTATTTTTTTGAATTAGGTCTCTGTAGTTTGACTTATTCTTTGAATTGGGTCCGTGAATTTTTTGTCCTCGAAAACTAAATCCCTTTACTTTTATTTATGCTAAACCTAGGCCCTTGCTTTTGGGGAAGGTCAGACTTAATTTTAACATAAATAAATAAAAGTATTGGGACTCAAAATTTTCACAAGGGCCCAAATTTAACATAAATTAAAGTACATGTGGCTCAATTATAATAAATATAAATAATAATATAGAGCCCTCATTAAAAAAAACATTGAAAGTAGAGACACCAAATTTGCTTCTTTCCTACATTTTATCGTGTTTTGTTGTGTTAATATGAAAATTCTCGTGTTTTTGTCAACAAAACTTCATATTGTGTTGTGTCTGTTCGTGCTTATCATGACATGAAACATGATATGGTTACACGCTTTAACAGATCGAATATAAAGGAATAATAAGTCTGCTGTTTCTGGTGTTTGAGTTTTGTACGGCTGTTTGTTTAAACTATGAGATTTTTCAGGAAAAGGTCTTGATATCTTCCCAAGGTCATGATTAATGGATAATTATTCATTTGAAACTGATTAAATATTCACTGCCTTTTTTTTTCGTATGGTCTCTGTGTTTCTGTGCTTTGTATGAGAACCTTGTTTCTGAACATTAGAACTGAACTGTACCCAGGGGCCAGGACAGGGTAACCTTTGAATGGAAGGTCTTGGCTCTACAGTACTTTTAGTTAAGTTTTAATTGCTTCTCTTATTCTTCCACTGTAAACTCATTTCATAAATTTGTGGTAATAGTTATTGCATTGATGTTCGCCTTTTTTTTTTTAGATTTCTCGATATCTATAGCTTCCTCAATGGCCAAGTTATTTCATTTACCACCATAATCTTTGTGCGTGTTACTGCTTGGAAGATTCTGCTCTGATTTGTAATTAAACTTGTGGTATCACAACTTCTATCTAAAATTGGTTTCCAGTGTGTGTGTGTGTGTGTGTGCATATATAAGTCCAGCATAATTGATGTGGTTACTCATTCTTGATATTGATTTGATAGGTTTGCATGAAAAATTTAAATTGGAGGAACAGCCCTCTAATTATGTCTCAGTGTGGATCCAAAGGATCTCCTATTAATATCTGCCAGATGATTGCATGCGTTGGTCAGCAATCTGTAGGAGGTCGCAGAGCTCCAAATGGGTTTGTTGATCGAACGCTGCCACATTTTGAAAGAGGAGCAAAAGACCCCGATGTATGTTACTCTATCACTATGTTATTTTTGGTAATTTTGCTTGCGCTTTTGGTAGGGCAGATTGTTGCTTTGGAGTTGGCTGATATCCTTATCCGTAGTTCCATACATACCCCTCTATCATTGATTCACTTGGGTTGACAGGATAGGAGGCGTAGACGATAGACCCCTACACATTTTCTACTACATTGATTAAAGTTTGAACCTCCTTCCCTATCCAATTCCAGGGATATCTAATTCATAATTGCTGAAGAAAGTTTGGAAAAGGAAAATTTCTATATTATCATAACTCTTTTAACTCCTTGAACTCTGGGACTTTTTCATGTAATCCATCTGAAATATCCCGACTATTTGAACTCCTTGAACTCTGGGATTTCATCATGGAAGGCAATCTGAAATAATCTCCATCCTCCAATCGAAGCTTACCCTTGTATTATTCTTCATCAAGAGACGGACTAGATGGCTGAGAAGGAGGGAGAGCTTCCGATTCAGTAACTTCTTTCAGATCTGGCATCTGCAAGAGATGCTATACAAGTTATGCAAGGATGATACGGGCTACCATCTGCTCGTCAATCTTGAGATGTCATTCATGATTGCATAAGCTGTGGAAACATTACTCAAAAACTTCTTCTGAAGTCTCTTTATAATTTTTTTTTACCCCAGTTTAATTCTTGTGAAATATCCATTAAAGATTCTTTAATAGGTGCTCTTGCACTCTTAAACTCAACCTCTTTTTAATTATAAATCTAAACTATCTCCTACAAGTACAAGCTGAAGTCATGTGTCCTAGAATTTAGCAACCCGACTTGTATCTAAGAGAACAAAACTGCTTTAGGACTGGGTTTAGATTAGAATGATACATCTTCATGCATGAATTCGTTCATGCACTTTTTGTTGTTTACCTATTATTTACTTTTTGTTGGAGGAGCATTGTGAGTGGTAAATATAATAAAGGGCTAAGGTACAAAAACACACTTAAGGTACCGGCCCAGTTCCCATAGACACTTAAAGTATGACTTGATCTGTACCCCCACCCACCCCCTAAACTATTTAAAATGGCCCAATTGGCCGCTTCCATGAAAAAATAGTAATCTTCCATTAGTAATTAAGGTTAATTAAACACGCGAAATTTGACAGTGCATTTTGAGGCTCAATTGTTTCGTCTGTAGTTGTCAATTGAACAAATTGAGACCATGATTGTGTAGCCCACACTTTAGAGTTTCAAAGCTCTCATCCAATTTTGATATTCAACATTGAATCAACGCTGTAATTTCCAATCTAAGTCACGAATACAAACCCTTGCCTCTGAGTTTTCTCAGTCCAATTACTCCATCGTCTGATACCCATTGATGAATTAAGGGTACCATTGGAAAGCCAGGATGAGAGCTTTCCAATCACACTCACATTGCAAGATATTATCCCTTGAATCACTCGGAATTAGGTTGTAAAATTTTTGCACATTTAATTAACATTAATTACTAAGGGAAAATTAATAAGTTTTTACGAGAGTGTTTATTTGCACCATTTAAAATAGTTTAAGGGGCCGAATGGGCCGTGTCATACTTAAGTGTTTAACTGTATCTTAAGTGTGTTTTGTACCTTATCCCTATAATTAATTTAAAAAATGTTCTCAATCTCCTGAGTACCATTTTGGTGGTACTGAGATGCCAATAAATTCATTTACAAGTATCTACATTCATGATACTTGTTTAAACTATAATATACTAAGATTTTCAATCATGTTCCTTTTTCATAGACTAGTCTTGCACCATATTTTGCTTATTCTTTTCTGGTGATGCTGAATTTCAGGCTAAAGGCTTCGTCCAGAATTCCTTCTACACTGGTTTATCTGCGACTGAATTTTTTTTCCATACCATGGGGGGGAGAGAAGGTCTAGTGGATACAGCGGTATGTATGGATTTTTTCTTTTCTTTAATTTACTCTTTACATTAACAGTGACAGGTGGTTGTTCTTCACCAGAATGCTTATCTTGAAGAGTAGAGGCAATCATATTTTATTTTTAACACCTACTTATAAATCTGAATAATTGGGCTCTTGTAATCATGGTTTGTAACCTGATTGTTCATGGATATATGGTCTGGTGAGATAATAGGGAAATGAAACTCAGATGTATTTGACCCACTCATCTTTGGCTTGAAGTTTACTTGCTGATGAATATTGTAGCATTTCAAAATGATGATGACAATTTAGTTCATACTTGTTGCCATGCTTAATAGAAGTTCCAAAACTGAGACTTCAACTTAACAGATTTATAATATACCAAGTTTATCTAACTATGGTGCTAAATCATAGTCTACTAAGCTATCCAAAAAATTTGAAATGGAACATGTCAATCTATTTCTGAACCTCTTTTGGCTAAAGGTTCTGCTTCAATGTGATAACAGGACTATAGTTAGACACTAGAATAATATTTTTACTTTGCTCTTTATTCTTTTTCTTAATTCTTTCTAGTTATATTTATAAGACAATCAAATGCATATGTTACTTTATCTCTGGAAAACACTCATTGTTAACTGGTTTATTTGTTTTTGACCTTTCCCCTTACTTTCAACAGTACCATTATCTCTTAGCTTTGAGGGAATGGGATAGTGTTCTCTCCTTTCCTTGAGAGATTATTTTAAGAGAGACTGATGATGATTCTTGATCATCTTGCGTCCAATGATCTTCTGCAACTGTTCACTTCCTTTGTCTCAATTGACTTGGAAGTTCCAAAGGCTCCAATGCTTTGTGTCCACCATTAGATAAAATCCACCATCATCCTCTTCCGATACCTTGGCTCCAATGCTTTGTGTCCCATCTGCTGTTGTCTCCTACAGACTGAAGAACTATGTTTCTGCAGTAGCCAAAAGTGAGATTAGCGGACTTCTTGAATCTAGACTCCCTCTGAATCTCTTAGTCATATTCAAGTCTCATACTTATAGTTAGTTGTAGTAACAGTAGGTCAGTTAACATTGCAGTTCTGAAGCTTTATATATATCTGAAATCAATTGTAACCATATGGTATGTTTGACGGTCCATTCTTGAATTGATGTAATCCACTTGCAAATGCTTGGTTGTCAAATATTTTGATTAAGGCAAAGGTAAAAAGGGTTTTTTTTTCTTCCCTTTCTGTTGCAATGAATACATTTGTTTAAGCGAAAAGAGTAATAAAGTGCAGCCTCGTTCAAGAAGCATTGGGTCAACTAATAGAGTAATAGGTTTATGTTGTTATATTAGCCGCTATCTGACTTCGAATTTTCAACATGTTTGTGGAAATCATGTCGACTTGCTTATTTTCTTTGATTATTTTTTGCTTTTATCGATTTTTTACATTTTTTTACTGAGGCTACTTGGCAGAAAAGACATTTAGAACATCTTTTGCTGTTACAGGTTAAAACCGCTGATACAGGGTACATGTCTCGTAGATTAATTAAGGCTTTGGAGGATCTATCTATTTTTTATGATAATACAGTGAGAAATGCCAGTGCTTGCATCGTGCAATTTGTGTATGGCGGTGATGCTATGGATCCTGCACAGATGGAAGAAAAAAGTGGGCTCCCGCTGAACTTCGAAAGATTATTTATGAAAGCCAAGGTATTGGCATTAATTATTTTTTTTTTGTTCATCTTTTAAGGATATAAATTAGCTTGACTAATGTAGCATTTTGATGAAGTATTTTTTCCCATTGTCTTCTGTGTTATGGTTTGACAGGCCACTTGCCCTGCAACAGATCAGAAAAGTTTAACTACTGAAGAAATTAAGGAAATAGTCAACAAAACTATCGAGAGAAGACTTTTAAACTCAACCATGACTTTTGAAGGAGGGAGTTCACAGTCTTTGCCATCATCAGATACATCATTTAAAGATGGATGCTTGGAGGCTTTTGCTCAGTCGATAAGAAATTTTATTGAGAAGAAATGTCCTAGCTCAATTCTCAAACTGAAATTGAGTGAAGGGGTTTATTCTGAAGAAGATAGGAGTTATCTGAAAAATGTTGACTCGAATGTATCCGGGATTACTCAGCGCCAGTTAATGGTAATTTTCTTGTTGCTTTAAAGGTTTTTCTTTCTGAAACACATTAACATTTTGTAGTGTGACTGTTATGATCCATATCTTCATATGTGGATATACTCGAAGTTTATAATAAATTGCTCTTATTGGAGATGATTATAACTTGAGAATAAGATCCTCAATCAGTACTAGTGAAGTATTTTGGTGATAATTGGAGGTGACTTTTCTCTTAGACTAGTCCGACGCTGCTAATGTGGCTGATTGACTACATCGGCTACAACTTTTTCTCATATAGGATTTATTTATAATGAGTTTATTAGAGAGTTCCTGAAGTGAAGCATATTGTGGGTAATGCTACCACTGTCGTTCTTGTTACGCATTTAGGATCAAAGTTATCTTGAATTGGTATTTTATTGTGAAAAGCCTACTATCGATCTGAGCATTATATATTATTAGGGTTAATTACACATCATTACCCTACGATTGCTCGTTTTTACACTTGTGTCTTGAAGTGCAAGAAGTAACACATCAGTACCCAACATTTACATAATTAACACTTCTAGCACTGCCGAAATTTTCGATTGACCGACGTGGACTGCGGGACACATCGTTTTTGCATATTAGGTGAGAGATTTATTTTCCACTTAATTTTATTAAATCTGCGGAAATCCACATAAGATTTTCGCAGTCCACGTAATTATTTGGTCCGCCAAAAAATTGCGTGAGTGCTAAAAGTGCTAATTAGGCAGAAGTGGGTACTTCTGTGTTACTTTTTAAACTTCAGGACAAAACTGTGAAAAGGGCAAACTTTTGGTACTGATGTGTAATTAACCCTTATTATTACTGTCCTAGTCAACTATATAATATAGTTGACTGAATAGTTGACTGTTTCTTTAATATTGCTCTCTGTAGATAAAAATTAACTAAAGTGTTGTCATCTTTATATTCCTCTTATGTAATTATGTTTTTTTATGAGGACTACAGTATGATACTATGATCCAATCATGCTGATTGCTCTTACACGCACACAGAGGAGGGCTTCCGTTTCTTTACAGGAGTGTTGTAATATGGCATCTGAATCTTACAGGAGTGTTTTTCTCTTATTGGGTTTAGGTCTTCTTAGAAACCTGCATCTCTCGTTACCATTCCAAGAAAATTGAAGCTGGGACTGCAATAGGTGCTATTGGAGCTCAAAGTATCGGAGAGCCTGGAACACAGATGACATTGAAAACTTTCCACTTTGCTGGAGTTGCAAGCATGAGTATCCTACGATATGATTATTTCGTTATGTTATTTTTAACTTATCTACTAACCTTTTTCATCTGGTAGCTTCCAATATGTTAACTTAATCTTGTAATAGATGTTACTCTTGGGGTTCCTAGGATAATAGAAATCATCAATGCTGCTAAAAAAATCAACACACCGATTATTACTACAGTACTGCAGTGTGACAACAATGACATAATAGCTAAACTAGTGAAGGGGCGTATTGAAAGAACCCTTCTGGAGCAGGTATTTGTTTTTGTTATAATCCTCGGGGTTCTGACCACATGATTTATTTCTTGTGTACTGTAATTATGATATGTTTAAAATGGTAACTTTTAGATCTTTCTCCTGAAAGTGTGAAATAATTAGTCTTAATGATAGGTTGAATTTTTGCTTTTGGGATTTGGAACTATGCTATGTTATGCCTTACTGCAGTTAATTTTTGTGTTGGTCTTATCCGTGTTTGGTAGGTAGCCAAGAGCATAAAGACTTCACAGGCATCGAGATTGGCATCCATAGTTATAACACTTGACATGAGAAGGATACAAGGTGCTCAACTATCTATTGATGCATACTCGGTGAAAGAATCAATTCTACGAACCCCAAAGATGAAACTGAAAGAGCAGGTGCAATTTATCTAGCATCTTCTTGTGTGTGTGTAGATTTACAGGCATGCTGTCCGTTTTACGGTTCTTGTTAGTAATTGTTGCTCCTCATTGATACCTGTGCATATTCACTACAGCAAATTAAAGTATTGCATGCTGGAAAACTTGAAGTCATTCTGCAAGCAGATAGAAGTAAACTTCAATTTGAACTCCATGGGCTTAAGAGTAAGCTCTCCAAAGTTGTAGTGAAGGTGAAACTGGTTGAATTAAATTTCTGATATCCAATTTTTATTTTTATTTGTTTATTTTAGTGTTAAACTGACCTGTTGATAGCATTCTTGACTCCTTTGTACTTTCTTGGGGCTTTTCTATGGGCGGCAGGGAATCAAATCTGTTGAACGCGCTATAATAGTAAATGAAGCAAAAGAAAAAGATCCTGGACAAAACAAAAGGTTGAAGTTACTAGTAGAGGGGTAAGTGTTAGTAACATTTCATGGATTTGTTTTCTTCTGATTCTGCTCTATCTTTTTTCTTATCTTAAAAATATTGCCAAAAAGATTTTAAGGGTTTGATATGGGAAAACCTAGGAGAGTTTTTGGAGAGAAAATTTGAGAGAGGAGGTATAATGGAGTTTCGATTGGGTGTGAATTCCAAATAAACCAGCACCAAGAGCTAAATTAACATAGAACTGTCCAAATGGGCTAGGCCCGCAAGGCCGGCCCTTACCCGCCAAAAAAGATGCCGGTTGGGTTGCTATTTTAGAGGGGGTGGGACCTAAACGGGGGCAGGTTTTGTTAGGGTGTATTTATTTTGAAAAACAAATGAAAAATAATGGAATCATAAATTAATTTAATGATAATTAAATTTGATTGCAATTAAAAATAGGGAGTTTCTATTTGCACTATTGAATTTGCTCTTTGCACTTCACTTGCTCAATGCACTCCTAATTTTACTCTTTTGAGGCCTGTGGGTTGGCCCGCCCTGCTAGCTCGTTTTGTCAGCTCTAAATTAACAGCATATTTATGGATGAGACAACAATAAGCAACTCATTTTCTCTTAAATATGAGTTACCAGTTAGATATTAAATTTTCATAATCATACAGTTTCTGTATGTAGCAGTAGATATTTCGATCAAGCAATTTGAGCATGATGTTTTTACCTGCAGGACTGGTCTTTTGTCTGTCATTGGCACAGAAGGAGTTGATGGTTGCAAGACAACAAGTAATCATATAATAGAAGTGCAAGACACGCTTGGAATAGAAGCTGCAAGGAGGAAAATCATTGATGAGATACAATATACTATGTCTAGCCATGGCATGACCATAGACATACGCCACATGATGCTTCTAGCTGATTTAATGACATTTAAGGTTATTTTGTTTTCTTCAAATTGTAAAAGTTGCTTGTTTACGACTGCATGGACTAGTTCTTTTGTCATTCTTTCAATTGTTCTCTAAGGACCTCATTCAATCTAATGTTCTAGACACTTCCTTTCCCCTGGGTTCCCCATTATTTTTTCAGGTTTTTGATCAACTTCTAAAAAAAGGTCTAGGCATTTTGACAATGAGCAAGCATCTAAGTGGACACCAGATTGCCAGGGCCGTTTACTCTTCCTTTTATGTTTGGCCATCTAAAATTTAATTCATGCTTTTGTAGGTTGAAATGGTAGACTAAACACTTCAGATATGTCAATATTTTCTATTTGATTATGAGTTTCTTCATTTCTGTCATTATTTTAAATTAGAAAAGGAGAAAGGGCTTAGTTGTGACCATAATGAGAGTAGGAGAAAGTGTGAAAATAGTTTTATTGAAGATATAATACGGAAAATGCTAAATCTTCCATTATATACGTAATTTAAACTTAAGGCAGGTTCCCAGGTTCAGAAGCAGATAGAATTTAGGCATTTGTTTGTTTCAGTTTTTTTAGAGATTGGAGATTAGCTCTTTTGTGAGGTCTTGTTCGGATGTTAAATTTTTGTGGATATCTTGTTCACTTGAAAAATCACATCATCTGATAAAATGTTTAGTTTCTTATTTTAAAAAAAAATCTGTATTTCAAACGTAAGATAATCTGCCCATTTCCAAGGCTTTCCTCTATTCCTGCTCGGGTGAGGCTCTTCCTGGTTGCATTGCATGTATAAATGCGAAGCTTCTGCAAGTTGGATTTGTTTATGCTATTAATACCATTTTTTAAGATGAAGTTAATGATGATCTGATTTACTTGTTTTTGTGTGATGGCTATTTCAGGGTGAAGTCTTGGGAATAACAAGATATGGTGTGCAGAAAATGAGGGACAGTGTATTGATGCTTGCTTCATTTGAGAAGACAGCAGATCACCTCTTTAATGCTTCCGTGAATGGGAGAGTGGATAAGATTGAAGGAGTCAGTGAGTGCGTCATCATGGGCATACCCATACAAGTTGGTACCGGAATGCTTAAAGTGAGGCAAAGGTGAGTTATCACTTAATGAACTAGTATTCAAAATTTTGACTCACATTTTATGATGTTAAATTTGCTGTCTGGCCTTAACAAGACATGGAACTTTCAATGTGTATGGGTACGAAAGGCTATGCTCAATGAATTTGTTAGTTGTCTACCACTTCATGAAATTGTATTTGAGATATTTAATGAATACTGTGATGATTTGTAGCCTTCATCTATTCTGGCTTCACACAGACATAATTCTTCAAGTACTATGCTGAAAGATATATGCTAGAGCATCACCTTTATTCATTCGACTCAATATGTATCATGATACTTTGCTGCCTTATCTTGTCTGCTTCCTTTGTGGAATTGAGTCTAATTTCTTTTCTCCAGCTTTATCTCTATAGTAGGAGTCCCTAAACCAAACTGTAACTTTGGGTATTGAGGCTGATGATGTAAGCTACTAGTTACAGAAGTGTATGTGTCAGATATGGCCATTTGGAACTTCAGGTTCAGGATTCTTAATAATACCCAAAACCCTATCAGGAACTGAAGGTTTTCTCAACATAAAATTTTGGTTTTCTGTCTCCAAATTACTTGATGCCGATTGTTTTTCCTCGTTCTTTGAGTTTCTTTTCCTATGAACTTTTGCAACGAACGAGCAAGTCTTGCTTCTCTGAATGGATTTTGGCCAATGCTGCTTTTCTTTACCAAAAAAGATGAGTGGGTTTAACTATGGATTTCAAATGCACTCTCCAAATGCACCTGCTGTGCAAATCCTCGATCCAAAGACATCCTTACAGATTATCCAACTCTACCCCATTAGATAAAATGTTACTTATTTAGAGCTTACTAATTAGTAAATACTAAATTCTTGCATATAGACATTCCATCTATACTGTACTCTGTCCAAACCTATTGTTCTCTGTAAGTACACTTAAATTTTCAATATAGATGTGTATCTACAAAATTTATTTGCATGTCCTTCAGAATTTGTGGGGATTGAAAAAATGTCAGATGCAATGCTCACTTTTTCCTCTAATATTTAAAGAAGTCTTTGACCCTTGTCCTAATTGGGGTGTCATGCTTGGAAGTTAGATTATTATAATTTGTATATATAACTGTGAGAAACTAGCCCGAAATCGCCCCTACAGTTTTATTGCTGTTTCAACATTCTCGTCCTTAAGAGTCTTTTGTGATAAATTCTTGATTCTCATCTATATAAACTCTCCCAGTGAATTATTTTGACAGTTTGATTTGCACTGTTTGGTGATTGGATGCAGTGTACGGCCTGTTGAGTTAACTTATGGACCTGATCCAATTATACAATGACTTTCTCGAAAGGGACTCCTTGCTTCTCACAGCGTTTGGTGCAGCACACGATCTCTCCAACTGTACATAAAGTGAGTTACAAGTGCCAAGGATTGGGATTCACGGATACGGTTGCATACAAAAATCTGCAGGCTGTGTTCATTTTTTTTTGTCGAATCAATTTACTGTTGAATGTTGCAGCTGCTTTGCTTAGTGTACTGCTAATGCTGTCTCAAACGCTCGATTTCTTAGGTTCATTTGATACATATAGGTTTGGATGTGTTTTTGGATGTTAGAAGCAATTGGATCATACGATGTTACGACCTGGTATAGATATAGATGTTACATTTTATCATGAATTTTTCCCAGAAAGAGTTTTCAAAAAAATTATTTGCGTTATGTCATAGTCCAGATTCTACGCAGTCTCTTTTTGGCGCTTTATTTTTTTTATATATATTTTTATTTGAATGTTCTATTCTGACCTTGTTATAGGCCAAATTGAAGTGCTGAATTATATTCTAGAAATAATTGGTAGATGTCGAAAACGCGAGTGTTTTACATAGTAGGAAAGGGGTGGCAAAACGGGCTGCCGTCCCAGCCCGAGCCTGACGGGTCTAGTGAAAATTCCGGGCCCAGCCTGGCCCGAACTCCTATAGCCTATATATATGAGGGCCCGTCCGGCCCGAAAAGCGTGCTGGGTCGGGCGGCCTGCGGGCCTAAGTGTATTTTTTTCTATTTTGGGCTACATGGCCTGGCCTGAATGGGCCATTCATTTTTTCGGGCCGGGCTCCTACTAGTAATGCAACATGACAAGGGTTGGTATTTTGATTTTTATCACTTTTTTGCCCTTTTTGATCTTTTGCCTTAACTGGTTGCCTCTATTATAAAAAAATAGGTATATGTCATGGCATATATTATGAGTAGAAAGGTTAATCTATATCTATACTAGTATAAAAGTGTCTTATCTTATAATTTTGAGTTTACCTATTGTATCCTTATTATATATTTTTATTTAAGGGCAATAGTGTAATCTTGAATTTACCTATTATATATTTATTATAATATATTTTAAATATAATATAATCTAATCTAATATTATATTATTATTACCATTTTAACTATATCACTTAAACTATCAATCATAGTATTGATCCAACTCAACGATTTCAGAATATTAAACTTAAAGTTTCAAGTAAAGTCACATGAATTAAAAAATAAATAAATTTCATTTCATATCCTTGATATAAATTAAAATTCCTAAATATTGTAAACCACAAGTAAATCAAAAGAAAATTCTAATTAAAATCACGTTTTAATTTAAAGGCAAGATTAATTGTATACTAAAATGGAGAAAACCATTTTTAATATAAAATATTTCATATTTTTAATTAATAAATTAAGTTATTCATGTAGTCAAATTCACAAAATGCTATTATAATATTCTTAAAAATATAATAACAAAGCCGTTAAATACACATTGATAGAGAACATAATATAATAAATGTGTGCTTTCTTTAGGTTAGTTTTCCAAATTTTGATTTGCCTGTTATATCCATATAGCACATTTTATTTAAACACACTTGAATCATATAATATATTTTTTTTGAGCCAATCATATAATATATTTACATGTACATTTTATTAAGAAAAAAAAATGTCCACATATTTTTTTATTGACAATAAAAGAAATCATTTGTGAGATTTTGACAAAATTGGTGCTTGCATTAAATATTATATATGGTACCTTTTAAAACACTATTATTTTATCTCCATTATATTAAAATATATATTTAATTTCGAATGATGTCATGTGTGTACATATTTTTATTTCTTTCATTCACATATTCTAATTTAATATAAAATTCTAGATAATTCATTAATATCCTTAATTCCTTATATACCGATTAGATATGAAATGAATTAATCATAAATATTTTGCCCATATATTCATGTAAAAAAAATCCTCCTAATTTTTTTCGGATATGAACTATTTTTTTTTCAACATGTGGGATTTTTATTTTTAATTCTGGGATTTTAAATTGTAAAATTTAATATATAGAAAGATATGGGCGTGACAATCAATGTAGGCTCTTTTCTATGCCATGAGTTTACCTTGCTAGCAAAGGAGACCAACTAACGAAGTGATGAGGTTGTATTAATCAATTTCTAATAATTTATCAGAGGTATTAGATGCTAGTATGGGTATATTGATTGAAAATAATCGAGTTTAAAATGTGTTGTGGAGATTTTTTTATTTTTATTTTTAGATCGCGATTCGTTCTAACTGAAAATTTCGAACATTTTGGAGTGGTTCGAACTTCATTTTTCTAACAATACTTGGAGAAGAAACAAAGATAAGGGCGTTTGAATTTAAGTTTTCGAGCATATTAGTGGTTCGAACTTCAATTTTCAAACATAGTTTGTTCAGAAAATAATTTGTAAACAAATGAGGAATGTTCAAAAAATCAACTTTGAATACTCTTGCACCCTGAAATTTTCTAAGTATCGCTCAGACTTCAGTTTTCGAACCAATTTTTTTTTTCTAAGTATTGGAGTCATTCGAATTAATATTCTCAAACAAGGTTAACATGTTCGGAATTGTGTTTGCGAATATTTTTTTTTTTTAAGTAAAATAAATATTTTTGAAGTAAAATAAATATGTGGTGCAAAGAGTAAAATTTATAGTGTATTGAATAACCAAAGTACAAATAGTATAATCAGTAGTGCAAATAGAAATTCGCCAAAAAAAAAAAACACCATCAATTTTATTTAAATAAACATTACAAGCTTCAAACAAATAAAATAACATTATTGCACAAGTACAATGAATTAATCACATCAACTCTAAATGAATTCAAAAGAATGTAACGTTTCTCTTACCAAAGTATGAAAAAATCACCTAGTTTCTGATCATGGTTCGGACAGATTCAAGAACTTGAACAACTTCAGCCATGCTCGGTCTCCTCGACGGCGTCTCCGACGTACAAATCAGCCCCAATTTCATCACCTGAATCAGCTCATTCTCTGCAAATCCGCTTAAACTTCTGTCGAAACAGTTTGAAGCAATACCTTTCTCAACCAAACTTCGAACGTACTCACACAAAACAACCACCTCATTTGATGCTCGCCTCTCTACTGGCTTCCTTCCGGTAACCAGCTCCAGTAGAATAACTCCGAAGCTATAAACATCACATTTATCACTAAGCCGTGAGCTCTGAGCCAGCTCCGGTGCAATGTAGCCGACTGCATTGTGAACTTTGGTTAAACCATAACTGTCTAGCAGAGGGAGCAGCTTCCCTAGGCCGAAATCAGACAGCTTGGCCGTGTAGTCTTCATCAAGGAGCACGTTCGTTGATTTGATGTTAAGATGAAGAACTGGAGGCTTGCAGTCATGGTGAAGATAGGCCAAGGCTCTTGCTGTCCCAACTGCTATCTGAAACCTTCTCGACCAATTCAAATCCGGATTGCTAGAGCCATTGCTCTTACCGGGATCATTGAGTCCATGTAAATTGTTGTATAAATTTCCTTTAGAAACAAATTCTGATAAAACCAACTGCATGTGGGATGACCAGTAGTAACCTTGAATGTTTACAAGGTTAGGGTGGTGGAGGCTTCCTAGACGTCCGATTTCATGCTCGAATTCATCTTGGTTCCTGATTCTTCCGAGCGTCTGGAGTTTCTTCACAGCTATAAGAACACCACCTTCTAATGTAGTTTTGTACACTGTTCCAATGGAGCCTCCACCTATTAAGCATTCCTTGTCGAGCAGAGCTTTTGTGCCTGCTTCCCAATCCTCGTACTTTGAGGGTAAACTTTTGCTGAAGAGGACTAATTTCCCGAGCATCACATTTGATTCTGTTGAAGGTAATGGAGTGCTCTCTATGACCATGGTTTCATCTTCTCTTCTCCTGCTACGAGCCTTCATGTTGATGATGGTTATGACACAAACACCGGTAACAATTAAAGTGGCTGCAACTATGGCCACGATAGCAGAAGCACTCAACTTTGGTTTTCTTGAAGAATTAGTAGGAGCACCACCAGAGCAAGAGTTTTCCAATGGAGCACCACAAAGGCCAGGATTTTGAAGAAATGCAGATGGTCCGAATTGCTGGATGCTTTGAACCAACGGGATTGCACCAGAAAGGTTGTTGTAAGAGACACTGAAGTAAGTTAAGTTTTGCAAGTTTCCAAATGTGGAAGGAATTGAACCAGAGAGCACATTCTGTGACAAATCTAAAGACACTAAATTCAACAAATTCCCTATGGTCGAAGGAATGCTACCGGTGATTTGGTTTTTGTGTAGGTCAAGAATTTCGAGGTAGGTCATGTTGTCGAGGATTTGTGGAACCCCTCCCTCCAAAGAGTTTCCAGAGATGTTCCTGCAAATATAATTCATACATTTATCAGTTGAATTGAGAATATAACATCGATGTGAAGACATATAGTAGTGAAGATGAGACTGGACTCACAGCTCAAGGAGAAACCGGCATTTGGTGATCTCAATAGGGATCTCACCACCCAGTCTCAGGTTCTGTAAATCAAGGACTTCAAGCCATTCTATACTCCCAAACTGTGGAGGAATTGTCCCGTCAATCGAGTTATTTCCTAATCTAATCACCAAGAGCTTCTTCAAATCTCCAATACCAACTGGTATACTTCCATTTATCCTATTGGAGCTCAAATCTAAGTACTTAAGGCCACTACATGTTGTGATAGTTGTAGGAATCTGTCCATACAGCTCATTTCCTGAAACATCGAAAACTTCCAAATTCGTAGAGCATGTCCCTATATCTGAAAACTCCCCTTGAAAACCATTCCAAGAGATATTGAAGTATGTAAGATTCACCAATCCTACAACCTCAAACGGGGCCTGCCCCGTAAACACATTGCCACCAAGATCCAAAAGCTCCAAACTCCTACATTTCGAAACCTGCTCTACAACACTTCCTGAAAGCATATTACTCCTCACAGACAAATACACAATCCCTGGGATATCACAAACTTCTGAAGGCAATCTCCCACTGAGACCATTGAAAGACAAATCAATCCCTTCTAGATTCAAACAATTCCCAACAGACACAGGGATTGAGCCCGAGAGCGTGTTATGTGCCAACGACACAAACCTCGTCTTAAAACAGTTCTTGAACAATGCCGAAGGAATCTCTCCTGTATACTCATTTCTTGACAAATCAAGAAACCTTATGTTTGGCAAATCTCCAAGAAATTCAGGGATTGATCCAGAAAGAGCATTTGAGCTTAAATTAATCTTCCACAATGAACCAATCTCTCCATAATCAACAGGAATATTACCAGTGAACTTATTCCCAAACAATGTAATAATCCTCAAAGATTTCAATCCAGATAATGCGGGAGACAACACCCCACCGAGACTACAGTTCCACAACACAATTTTCTCCACATTCCCATCTGAATCACAAGAAACCCCGCCATAATCTTGGCAGGGGTTCTTACTAGAATCCCAATTCTTCAAACAATCAAAAGGGTCATTCGAAATGTCACCCTTAAATTGAAGCAAAATCTCCTTTTCAGTAATGGGAGAAACGAAAATTGTTACAATATTAAGCAAGTAGAAGACGTAGAGGAGTACAATAGAGTGGGAG
Organism: Perilla frutescens; assembly: GCA_026008535.1. Taxonomy (NCBI): domain Eukaryota; kingdom Viridiplantae; phylum Streptophyta; class Magnoliopsida; order Lamiales; family Lamiaceae; genus Perilla; species Perilla frutescens. Next base: position 5,423,972 of record BRKX01000001.1, read on the forward strand.
GTCGTACCTAGTATTCTCATGATCCCAACAAAACCCCAGCATTATTACCTGCCAGATCAGTTCCTCTTCACCTCTGCTTCTGCAGATACGCTAATTTACATCACTAAAATTTTGATCTTGGGTGATGGGCATCATTGGAAATATGGAGTTGAATTGCATTGTTGGACCATACAATACTATAAACAATTAACCATTGTGTTTTTAGACTGTTATTTCAAGAAAGTACAAGACTTCCAAGGAGCAGAGTATGTCTCTGAGAGAGAGAGAGAGAGAGAGAGAGAGAGAGAGAGATGAACTGAAAGGGAAGGGTGCAATGAAACGTAACTACAGAGAAAGCTGTGCTTATTTAATGTCTCTCTCCTTTTGATTATTGAAGCAAGGTTGCTCATATAAATTGAGTCTGTGTGTGTGTGTGTGTGAGAGAGAGAGAGAGAGAGAGAGAGAGGACTGGCACACAACTGTGAATGAATGTGATGAGCAAAACACAAGTAGTTAATTAAAACATTAAAAAACAAGAGAATAACCCAATCTGTCTGTCAGCTCAAATCTTGGCCATTACTATGCTTTCTCTCAAGTGTCCGTTTCAGCACAGAAATGAAAGAAAGCATTTATTCCCTCCAACTACCGCCACCACCTCCGCCCGACCACCGCCGGCGGTAGATTCCCAGCAATAATAGGAAAACATCAACAAACGATTGAAATAGAAAATGAGAGGTTGGTGGAATTGAATGCGTTTTGTTCGGCATTGAAGTTTTTGGTCTGCTTTCCATTTGTATTGACAAAGAATACAGATATGGAAGCATCGTGTTTTTTTTTCTTCCATTTCACATTAATAATACAAGCTCAATTCCACCCTTTTCTTTTCTTATTACAATAATATTAATAATGATGATGATGATGATGCAATTAACGTTTGATGCAATTTAATGTTTGATGCTACCTTCACTAAATGACAATTTTGTAGGATTCATTAATTTTTTTTTTTTCTTTGATTTGCATATAGGATTGGACCAATAGTTTCATTTAATAAATGCACAAACTTGCATGTACTAGATGTATATAAGTTTATATCAGACGGTCAACACTTTTGACCGGATCAAACGCGGGTCAATGGGCGTTGATTCGGTCAATCCACAAAAAAGAAAAATGGTAAAATAGGTGATACTTTTTTATGATACTATTGATACTTTTTGAATTTTGAGTAATACTTTTTAGTGTCATGGTTGATACTGATTTTGACGGGTTTTTTTATTTATTTATTTTGGCCGATACTTTTTAAGGATACAAGTGATACTTTTGGATTTTTTTAGTGATACTTTTTAGTGTTATGGTTGATACTGATTTTTTTTTTTGAGTTGATCAGGTCAACAAGCATTTTCCGACGTTGACCAGTCAACGTGTTGATTTGGTCAATGCGTCTACTGGTGCACCCATTGCACACAAGTGCTTCTCTTTAATAAAATATTACTCCCTCATTTTCATAATAATTGATGTTTTAAATTTTACAATAAAAATTAAGAAATAAAAAAACAAATATATCCCATTTTCTCGTCGCCTGTATTAAATTTTATGAAGGAAATTTCATCTATCAAAAGTAAGTAAATATGTAGGAGATTTATAGTGTTTTGATAAAGGTAAAATTGGGAGAAAGAGTGTGAAAAGATATAACATCAAATAATTTGAAATAAAATTAAAATTTCAGATTTTTAATTAAAACCTTATTATAGAATATTCACATAATATAATTAAGGTAACTAATTAAATGATATTTTAGGAATTGAAATTTTATAGAGAATTTAATACATCTAACCAAATAATATATTATTAATACATATATTTTAATATACCAAAACAAACATAATATTGATATTTTATGTGGTAAAAGACATCTCAGTCAAATATATACCATATTATAACATACTGTCTAGTAAACGAGTCCTAAAAATTATTTTGATAAATTATACTGTTAATAAAATAATGGGGCACACTTGTGTGAGACCGTCTAACGGGTTTCTTACATTAGACAGATCTCAATTTGAGTTGAATAAAATATATAATTAAAAACTAAAATGACTCGGGTATCACTAGGTATAAAGTAAAGTATCACTATGTGTGAAGTGAAGTATCATATTATACTCCACTTTCGAGTTAATGATACTCCATCTCATAATTAATGATACTTCACCAGATATATATCCATTGATACTTCACTTAATAGTTAATGATATTTTACCAAATTTATATGTAATGATAATTCACTTCATAATAAATGATACTTCATTTCATAGCTAATGATACTTCACATTAGAGTTAATAATACTTCACTAAATATATATCTAGTGATACTTCATTTAATAGTGAATGATATTTCGCCAAATTTATATCTAATGATATTTCACTTTAGAGATATTGATATTTTACCAGATATATATCTAATGATACTTCAATTAATAGTTAATGATATTTCACCAAATTTATATCTAATAATACTTCACTTCATAGTTAATGATAATTCACTTTAGTGATACTTCACACATAGTGATACTTTACTTTATACTTAGTAATATCTGAGTGTCCACACGTGGGCGGGCGCGTGGAGCCTACGCTCCTGACTGTTTTTGAGGGTTTTGACGGGTTTGAAATTATTTTTTGGACTAATTTGGATCTTATTTGACCCGTCTAACGCATAATTTTTCCCAAGTTTTATACTTTTATTAGATTATTTTTAAGGTATGAATAAGATTTCTTCAAAAATACATTTGACTTTAAAAATAATATATATATATATATATACATGCATTTGACATCAGAATAAATGTGCCGAAAACTGTTGTTGGAACAAGTTGACTTCATGTAAAGCAATATATGTGAGTTTATATTTCTTGTTTTCACTCCTGTTTTTCTGTCTTCAATTAGAGATATATAATTAATAAAATAGACAATAACGATATATATATATAGGATATATAAGTTTTTTTAGCAATAGGATTTATAAGTATTATCATCTTATAATAATATATCTTTTGTAATTTATATTTCAGATGATGGGCACATAAACTGTCAAGAAATCAGTAGCCGTTGTAGTACATGTATAAAAATATTTAGAAATATGAGAAAGATCAAAGGAAGTGATAAAATGCATGCATTTAAGAAACAAGTCGAAGAGTGGTTGGTAAATATAACGGTGGATTAGTTACGATTAAATACATAAATTTTGATATAATTTATAATTTAGATATAAATTTTAAAATATTATAATGAAAAATATAATTTTGCGATTTTTTTTTCAAAATAGACACCTCAAATTCTCCAAAGAACGAAAAAGGGACATATTACATGAAATATTGTAAAATTATATAAATATATAGTATAATAATAATAATAATTTGAATTTTGTTAGTACAATAAAGATCACATATAGTGTTTGACTTTCATATTACATTGCAAATTGTGTCTATTTTGCAAAAAATTACAATTCTGTATTTTAATTGTAACATTTCAAAGTTCATGTCAATTGAAAATTGTGTTAAAGTTTATGTATTTAATCGTACGTTTTAACTTATATAATGGTTGTGAATTGACACACATGTCGGGTCGTCTTAGATATTTTAGAGGCCCTTTGAATTTATTCAAGCTAAAATATATATTATAAATACTTAAATAAATAACATATAGAGTATAAATGAGAGTGAGACGTCAGTGTGACCCATGAATAATTAGTTTTGAGAAGGTATCGTTGGAGAAAATATGTTTGATGAGGTAGAGGAGAGAGATAGTGATGTGGCAATGACATCAGACAGACTCCTGAAAATGGAAAAATGATGCAGAAGATGCTCTGAATAATACCTGCAAATCATTGAGATCGTGTCACGTGGATAATTTTTCAAAATATTACTTACGTATCATGATCTGAGTTATTAATTAATGAAATAAAAAAATGAACATCTTGTGTGGGAAGACGGACAAGATTTCTTGCCCACGTGTTCTTCAACGTAGCGACTCAGTTTTCAGTTGTCGGAAAAAACTTACCTAAGGTAAAATTGTGAAAAAAATAAGATATCAACCCGCTAGACAATCTGATACAATTTTTGAGTGAAATAAGAAAAATAAAACTAAAGATATCACCATTAAAAAGGCTGTGATTTCCAATTCTCCAGTAAATATATATGATTGCATGATCTTGTGACAGTAAGAGCAAATTTACATTAAAAGGGAAAAAAAAAAAAAAAAAAAGAGGGATAACAAGAAGTTCTTCTTTCATCACTAATAGGAGTGATGGTGTCAATTTCCATGAGCTGTTATGTCCTTTAACTGCATTTCTCTTCCAGCAGCAATGACAGGGGTGAGACTCTTAACAAATCAGCAACCAATGAATAAACCCATAAAAACATCCAAATTCTTCCATGGTTATATATATATATGTGTGTGTGTGTGTGTATCTATACCTCCCATTCAAACCTATGAGATCACTGCAACAGTAGCTCCTCTCGCGTCTGCAGCTCCTTCAGTCGCCTCTTTGCATACAACGTGACTGCTATTGTCGCGGCCACAGTAATGCAGAACCCGATCACATTCAAAACAATCTGCGATACTGACAGAGACTGCCGATCTTGGGAAGCATTAGCTAAAGTTTTAATGAGAATGCCCCTGCAGTTGAATAAGACACACCAAAGGTCAGAAGACGACCAAATTTGCAGGAAGCATAGAACGCATTCAGTCGTTATTCTACTGTCCTCGTATAAAATCAACACAAACAAAGCTGAAGGTGCAACCTGGCAAAGCAGAGTGGCCAACAACTTGAATGCAGATCTCAAATCCATCTTAAAACCTAATCATTGTAAATCCATCCCTCATCACTGTCGCACACTAAGACTATAAACTCACACTCACACAGACACAGACACAGACACGCACTGCACTACACGCACAGTAATAAATACATTGCATACACCGCACATGCTATGCAAATTAGAAACATGGCATGCATTACACACTAATACACTAAATAAAATGTCTTTTTTTCATTAATATGTAGATTAAAATAAAATTATGTTCACTATTTCTATTTATTACATGCCATAGTTAACGTGCAGCCAACACATTTATTATTCATGGGAAGAGTCACCTAGAGAGTAGGTTGTGTGCTAGGATGTTACTTATTACTTGTTTAGCATGCTTTTAGACTCCCTAGAAAAGACATATGCTAAATGGTGTTTATATCGGCAGGCGGCAGCATCAAGAATCATTTGTAACCTAACAAGTAACTAAATTAAGAAATACAAATTCAAGAGAAAGACTCTTCACTTTCCTGTCAAACAAGGGATTTGAGATTCGAGAATCTTTCTATAATCCACTCCAGACAAGGGATTTCAAATGATTTTAAGCACCTCCATTTAAACACATCCTTATATATATAAGTCACACTTTAGGCCACATTATAAATGTGTAGATGCAACAAAAATAAAGCAAGACAAATGGGAAACAGGAATAACACAAAATGTAGTTCCTATTATGTCGACACTCTCACACAAAGCTACACAATCACACCTTAGAATCAGAACCGCACTAGAGTACAATCTTAAAGGTATAGAAGATGGGGGTCATAGAGGGCATATATTCATGCAAAGAGTAAAGCAAACAATGTTTTTATCAAAAGAAGATTTATTTGGCATCAAATTCATAGCAAGTGGCGCTGCACTAAAATAGCAAAATAGGTTCTCCACAGCCTTCCAGAAACACTGCAGTCGCACACATTCAAAATCATGTTATAATATTCTCCAGCTAGAAGTTGGCAAAAGCTACATAACAAGAAAAATGAACGCATGTGCATGACAATTACACGTCAAGGTTCATGGACTAAAGCTCGATAATACTCAACACAACGCATTCCAGTAGAAACCAACATCAGTCTTTAACTCTAGTTACTTTGAATAGATGTTTATAGTAGATCCAGAGACTCAGAGAGAGAGAGAGAGAGAGAGAGAGAGAGAGAGGAGGGAACCAAGGAGTTCTCACGTGTAAAGTGCAACAAATATTTCTGGCAACATTCCCACAGTCCCCAGCAAGTAAGGAACATATTTCACATCCGTAGCCACAGCGCAGTAGTTATATATGACATAAGGGAAAGGAGAAACCCTAATCAAAGCAACAGCTCGAAACTGATTAAACCAGTTTCCCTCGCCTGCTAGTCTTATGATAGAAGCTCTCTTCGGGTGCCTTTCTAACCATACCTGCATGTGAGAAAATATGGTGCATGCTTATTGTTGAGTATAACAAACACAGCACAAGAAACATGCTCAAGTGAAATTACCGTACATGAATTCTATGGTAGAATAATGAACCAATGAAATAAGGAATAGAGGCGCCAATCAACACTCCTCCAATGATCATCAGAAAACCATAACCGTATCCAAAAGTCATCCCAGCTACCCACATGGATGGTGTAGAAGGTATAAGAAGTAATGGGAATATTGCCAGAGAAGCAAACACAATGAGTGCTATCATAGCTGTGCTGAAAGTTTTTTGCTCCCAATTTATTATGGGGATGATTTCCTGGAAAAAGTCCAACGCACATTCAATTAGAACATAAATATGATAATAATCTTCGAACGTAGACAGTCTGAAGATGCTATTATTATTGTAAAAACGTTTGAATGATATCCAAACAACCCTCATGGCATATATGAAATGGTCAATAGATGCAATGATATGAGTATTATCCAGGTATCCCACTCGACTTACATGCATTAAAATTACCGGCGGTATGCTAGTGCATTCGAGGAACTAGAAGTTGCTATGATCAATAATAGAATAATGTATAGACATACCACCGACTGCAGAAAAAGAGTCTCAAGTTCTAAACTCAAACAAGAGCTCCAGCAGCAACACAGAGACACAAACTCGCACATAAATTAAGGAATGAAAGGGGGTCAGCCTAAGTGGCTAATACCTCCATTCCTCCACACCTCAGTCCATCTCTCCCTAGCAACCCAAAACCAAATCAAGGAGAGAAAAAAATATTTAACAGATGTAAGCGTCCATTGTGCAACATGTGCAAGACATCAATTTCATCCACCAAGTCAAATAAAATCTAAATGTTTAATTAACAACAACACGAAACTCATGTTTCATCTGTTGCTCACACACACACACACGTGCGCGCGCGCGCGGAGAGAGAGAGAGATGCATAAAAAGCTTGAACACTAGAATTTAGTTGGAGCAAGATTTGAGAGTAAACACCACAGGGGGATATCAGCATGAAGCCACCAACATGAGTTATTCAAAAGAATAAAAGGACACTGAAAACACTACAGTGAAATTAATATAACAACAGCTAAAACACATCAAATCGTGCATTCACGGATAAAAGTCGGGAAATTTACGAAGAAAAATCACGCGTCTGGGTAAAAATCAGAACAAATTTTTTACCTTATCCATAAAAAAGGGACCGACCCATTTGAAGAAAACCGCGCCCAACACGGCAACAAACAAGACCACGAGCACCAGTTTCGCCCACCACCACAAAGACCACAACCAGCCTCCACCACCACCACCGCCGCCGTCAACCCCATCTCCACCGCCTCCACCGCCACCACAACAACCGGACGTCGACGTTTCCGCCTGCCAGTGGGCCCCACCATCCTCCAATTTCACGTAATCCTCCCCGATTCTACGATTCTCTTCATCGGCGGCATTGTAAGTCATATCACACACCGAATCGAAACCGAATCTCTTGATCAATCAATTAAAAATACAAATTAAAGATAACAAAAAATCTGGACACACAAAACACCTGAGTAACTGAGGGATTTGAGCTTTCAGCAATAACTACCAAAAATAGCCATTTATGTACGATTTTACTCTATATACATACGAACATATGTAATGCGATTATATATATATATATATGTATGTATGTATGTATGTATGTATGTAATCCAAGCCACGCAAAATTGAGCGAGGAAGAGAAGCGCTGAATTTGTGCGCAGACGTTTGCGTGTATTATATCTACAGAACTCCAATTGATTGAAGAAATGAAGAATGAATTGGAAAGAGAGGGTTTTTTTACTTTCAATTATTTTAATATTTTAATAAAATATTGTTTAATTTTTCAAATCTTTTGTAAATATAATATTTTATCAAAAATCATACGCAATTGATTGTATTTTAATATTTCTATTTTCTCGGTAGCGTAAAAATAATCATACAATTAAGAAGTTACATACGATTTTTGGAACGTAAAATTGATCAAATGTTAGATTTGTAATTTTTATTTTAAACATGGGTACCATTTTGTTAATTTTGTAAAAATTGGATACTGTTTTATTAATTTTTAAAAAAGAGCTAAAAATATAGGTATCAATGTGTAATTTACCCATTTTTTAATGAGGCGGTCTCTTATGCATCGGATGCAGATAATGTCTTATATTAAACGGAAAAAAGTATAACTTATAATACTGAAAAGCATCATATTTATTTTATTGAAAATTACTGATAAAAATAAAAGACGGTCATTTTTGTAACTATCATTACATTTTTTTTTAAATTGAAAATGGTATCACTTCTAATAATTAAAAATATAACTTGTAATGCTAAAAAAATATCGTAAATTTTTGTTTGATCGAAATAGTTTTCCCAAAAATAGCAAGATTGACTCTGTGTTTTTATGATTACACAAAATTGTTAGTATTTCAAAGAGACGATAGTATCTAAAAGAAAATATGATAGTAATGATACTTTGAATTTGTTTATTTTCAGCAAATCTTTTTTTTTCTTTATAATTATTATTTTATAAAAAAAAATTTCACCAAATCTTTGGTTTCATGTACGCCACAACCAAACTTCAAATTTTGGTTGACTTTTGAGCTGCTAGTGCATTGCTAAATCCAAAATATGTTTCCTAGATTATAAAATAAATTTTTTTATCTTTGGAAATTTTATTCTTGACGTTTGAGAAATTATTTATAGTTAATCCCAAATATTCACAAACGATATTCGTGTGCGTAGATGATATATATATATATATATATATATATATATATCGATTTTAAACGGCGTTGATACTTGAGTCTTGAATCTTGATATAATTTCATACAAATATTTTATTTTATTTTATTTTTATGACGAAAATAACCCGCGATCATTAGTTGAGGTTAAAGTGAATGTTTTTGTATTATTATGATATTTTGAGAGAGTGTAATGAATTTTATCATAACATAGTAGATTTTTATATTATTTAATAAATATAATATTTTTTTTAGCTTTTCTGAAAACACAGCAAAAAATATGAAGTTTTATGTTGGTTCTATTCTTCAAGTGGAGCTCAATCCATGGCTTGATGGTTAATTTTGAGTAGAGTAAGAATAATAAAATATTGGAAAATTATCGATTCAAAATCTGAAAGAATCAATATAGAGGTTGAAAGATAGATTCTATTGATTTAAAGGTTTATAGATTTAACAGTGTTAAAACAACATCCAATAAAAGATGATGTTGCCATTAAATATCCACATCATTTCATATATTAAATTAAACAAAAAACACAAATTTAGAATAATTATTTTAATTAAATTAAACACAGAGGTTTATTAAATTTCGTCAAATAAAAACCATCACTTTTTATCGTTCGGGCCTCATTATTTTTTAGTTTGAAACCATCTCTGTTTGTTTGATTAATTAAAATTTATTATATTTATAATTAATTATTATGATTTTAAATACATCGCAAACTATTAAATGTTATTGAAATATTTAATAAATTAATTAATGTTAATTTTATTCTCTCTCCAGATCTCCTTTTAAAATAATCATTCCTCTATCAAAATTGAAAATAAAAATAAAAATAACTATATCAATTTATTATTGTGATCGAAAAAAAAGTATTACAATTACATACTGAATTTAATTAAACATTAAATTTAATTTAAACTTATAAGGATCTCTGATTGAGTTAAGTAGAATTTGAATTTACATAATATAATAAAACCCTCTATTTAATTAATTAATGTAAAGTTATGTTTTTTATAAAAAAAAATAGGATAAAAATGATGTGTCAAAAGGATTTGAATATTTAACAGTCACACCACCTTCTGTTGGATGGAGTTTTAACACCGTTAAATCTCCCAGTCTTAAATCGATAGCTTCAAATTTTTAAGCATTGAATCGATTGAATCTATCTTTTAAGCTCTATATCGATAGATAAATTATCTTTTGAACTTTGGATTGATATTTCTCCTGACATATAATATAATATAACTTAGGTATAAAATGAAAGGTAGAATTTGTGAAAGGGAGTGGCAATAATAAAAGTGCACATAGAAGGCGTATGATAGCGTGTAGCAATAAGAGGGAGGTGGGACGCGTGGCGTGGCGAGGAGAGGCATACGCATCATACGTCGTAAACTCACCGCCACGCTTCCATTTTTTTCTCAATTTATTATTGGATGTGCGTCACGTCTAATTTTATATTTGGGAAAATATAAATTAATATTTAGATTTATTGTGTTTGATGTTTTAACTTTTACTAGCTTTTTCCCATGTGCGATGCACAAAAATTATTTTATATTTATAATTTTTAAAGAACATATTATTAAGATTTTTATATTTATTTTTAATTAAAAATATTTTACTTTAATTTAATGACAAAAAGTCATGTAAAATTCTCTTATGGATTGAAAATCATAAAATTTGGATCCAAACTCATATTCATTGGTATATTTATACTTTTATTCATATTTTATTATATGTAGATCTGAATTTAAGCTCGTATTACGAATTTAAACGTTTATGATAAACCTATCAAATACTATATTATTGTATCGTATTTTTCTTTCTTATTTTAATATATTAGATTAAATATTTGAGTTATAATTATGAGTCCAAATTTCAGAGTTTAAACAGATAAAAGTTTATTTGATTTGGAATTAAGAAAAGAGTACATTATATTAATTCATTTCATTTCAAATGACAAGAAATTAATTCTCAAATCATAATTAACAAATTGAAATTGATTCTCAAATTATAATTAACAAATTGAGCATATACATTATAGTATAGCGAATTCACGATCATGTAATAATTCTTTTTTTTTTTTGGAATGTTGAGGGTAATCCGCAGCCGTTACCGTGGTGCGCACTGGGTAAACCCCGCCCCTATGTAATAGCCTACAAATCCTCACACCTAGTGGTGTTGGTGGTGGGTCGAACTTGAGACATTTGGCCTCAAGAAACACCACTCCACCATTAGGCCATCCCTAAGAGGACTATAATAATTCTTTATTGGACCTATATAATGTAGTATAGCATGAAATTTATTCTCAAATTATAATTTATAAGACTGTATTTACAAACTTTATAATATTTAATTTATACTATATTTACAAACTTTATACAATTTAATTTATAGCATAGATATGAACTTGATATTGTTTAATTTATAATTTAGTTACGAATTTCATATTATTTAATTTATGATATAAATACGAACTTTATAGTATTTAGTTCATAATATATTTATGAGCTTTACAATATAGTTACGAACTTTCTACTATTTCATTTATAATACAATACTTACAAACTTTATAATATTTATGAAAATATAATAAAAATTTATAAATAATTTTTTAGATGTGTGCCCTCCTTTGTTTCTACATATCCAATATAAAACAAACCTTAAACGTAAGTTTTTGCCATACTTTTAATACAAAAAATAAATATAATAATTAGTGCTTAAATAAAAATTAATAACCTAAATGTTTAAATAAAATAATAGAAAAATAATAAACAAAATAAAAAAAGAACAAAAGAGTTAAAATGAAATAGAAGAAAAAATAGAACAAAAGGAAAAAAAAAAAAAACTATAATTCTACACTAAAATGAGAATATTCAAGAACTATAATTTTACCCAAGCACGACTTGGTATTACCAAAAAGTATTCAAGAATTGGTTGTGTGAAAGTTTTAATATTTATTTAAACAAAAGTGATAAAAAAACTATCTTGAAATTACAAAAAAGTAACGTGAAAGAAGAGATCAAATTTAAACTCAAATTCAAGTTTGAATTCGAATTTTAAGTGCATTTATTAATTTTTTTGTGGTGAAGGACATTTTTATGTGAAAATTAATTGACATACTTTTCAAAATGTTTTAAATAGAGCCTTAATGAGTAATGGCATCCTCGAAGTGGATTATCTCGTGTATTTCTACCATATGGATTGACATTTTTACATGTTGATAGTGAAACATAATTTGGGGAATTTAAAGAATCACACGCTCTAAGGTCTGCAGTATAATACAACATTACTATTACTAAAATGCAGCATATTACAACATTACTATCACTAAAATGCAGCAGATTCTCAATTCCATCTCCAACAGTTTGCACTATAATTCTACACTAAAAGAGAATATTTTAGAATATTCTCAACGTGTAGAAAATGCTCTCTTTAAATAAAGTAAAGAACCGATGTGTAGATTCCGGTTCCGGCAAGCCGAGTCGAGAGGACCTCTCTCCGCAAGACAAATACACCCCGGCTAGTGCTCACGGTTTGGCGGTGCACCCACGACCCGATCCACAGCCGTTATAGACCCGGATAGTCGATCCGCCGACCCGCTCCACGACCCGACTGTTTCTGTACCGTAAAACTAATACGGCTAAGCCCCGGAAGCCCACGTACGCCCAAAGTCCAATTGCCAAGATCCAAGTCTGAGGACGAGACGAGCAAGGGCACGGGCACCGGGCACGGGTACGGGCACGGGCTCGGGCACGTGGGCTCATGGCCCATATCCTTGTGCACTTGATTACTCCATTCAAGTGTTAATACACTTAAATACACTTCTTAATTTGATTAAGAAATCAATGTGAGATTATTTAATGTGTCTTAAACACATTATCTCACACACCATAAATGCCCAATCGTGTGACCAACTTTAACCATTTATTTCTCACTCACCGAAAATCGGATTTGAGCAAATAAAAATACTACGATTATCTACTCACGACATAGAGCAATCCTACGGTATTTAATTCCTCCAAAATTAAATATCCCGGTCACGAAAAATCGGATAAAATGAGTCACACTCACTTTATTAAATCCTATTTTCCAACAACAACAACAAATTTTACAGAAACGGATAGAAGCGGAACAAGCCAACTCTAGCAACTTTACTATGTTTAGGAATTTTTCCGATCTTGGAGGGAGCAAAAGTGGCCTTTCAGATTATTATGAAAATATTTGTATCTTTTTATTTTATTTTATGTGTATTTTTATGTTTTTATTTTAATGTACTTTTATCTATTTTAGTATTTTTATGCATTATTAGGAAAATATTTGTATCTTTTTATTTATTTTATGTGTATTTTTATGTTTTTATTTCATGTATTTTTATCTATTTTAGTATTTTTATGTAGTTTTATTATTGGTGTAATTTTATTTATTTTAGTATTTTTTATTGTTGGTCTAATTTTTATCTAATTTAATTTTATGTATCAACATTTGTATTTAATTAAATTTATCATATATAAAAAATTTTAATATTAATTATAACACATTATTTAAAATACAATACAAATAACACACAAAATACAAAACAAGACAATAAACAAAATATAACATAAAAAATAAATAAAAATTAAACCATTATGCCGTCGAGCTCTCTCCATTTCCTCAAAATAGCGATCAGAATGTCGCCGCTTTTGTAGACCATTTTGCAGCAAAATGGTGAAATGCGGCTGCCTTTGGAGATGGCCTAAATGATCTAAGAGTATACTTTCTATGTTCCATAATTATAATTTATTTTTTAAAAATTATAGTAATATTTGTTAATTGTGATTATTTTAAAATAATCCTTTACAAAATAATCTTATTTAATATTTTTTGAAATTTAGTATGAAGAAAAATCGTAGAATAGAAAATAAGGGTAATACAGGATAAATGTATATAAATTGTGTTTTTTCAATACATATTAAATGCATTTCTTAATTTATGTGAAAATAGGAAGAACACTGTAATTATGGGTTGAAGAGGTTATTGATGTTATAATTGATTTTTCATTCATAAATAAAACTGTTAATTAAAGTTTATGTTGCAAATAAAATTTAGTTAAATTTTGCGAATTGCTTAACTAATTATCCCTATTATTTTGAGGACGGTTCAACGTCAGTTTCATAATTGATTGAATTCTATAATTTAAATTACTTTAATCACACCTATATGAATACATTAAATGAGTTAAATATATTTATTTGATGCATTAAATGAGGATAAATATGAAAAAAATGTGAAATTTTTACCTCGATTGTGTAGAATGACATTTTTTATTAAATAAAATTAAAGTGCTAGAATGATATTTATTGTGAAACGGAAGAAGTATAATTTTGGTACGATGCTAGTATTAAAGATGATATTTAATTATAAGTATAAAATACTATATTTTAATTTTCCACTGTTTCTTCCTTATCAAAATAAAAATAAAAATGCTAGTATTAAAGATGATATTTAATTATAAGTATAAAATACTATATTTTAATTTCCCACTGTTTCTTCCTTATCAAAATAAAAATAAAAATGCTCTTTCCAGTGGGCCCAACAGATTTCAAATGATCTACGGCTGTATTATTTAATAAATGTTTTTGGTGCTAGGCCCCATATCATAATTATTCACGTTTAATCAATTTTAGAGCACGAAACAATTATACGTATAATTTATTGTATTTTAATATTTTTCTTGATTGGGAGGATTTGAAATATTTGGTTAGAGAAATATGAATATTGAAATATGATGATTACGTACTATTTTCGGAACAAAAAATTAATTAAATGTTATATTTATATTTTTTTTTAATAAATGAGTGCTATTTTATTAATTTTAAAAAAGTGAGTCATTTTTAAAAAAGTGCCCAAAATCTATTTATTGAAAGTGCAATTTACACTTTTTATATTTATTATATTATTTATTTTATAGTGTGTAAAGAAATTGGCAGTGTGTGGAAGTAAAAAAATATTTTTTTTAGTAATCTCTATAATCATTATTTTTGCATTAATTTAATTTATGGTGTGAATAAAAACACTTTTTGATATTTTTTTATTTTGTTGAGTCGGAGAAGGAACATCAATGATCTCGAACACGAACTTCCGGTTTTATACAGAAGGCTCTCTCTTGTAATTTAATTGTATAACTAAAGTGCTGCACCTAGGGCCGTAAATGAACAGAGGAGCTCGCGAACTATTTGGAGTTCGGCTCGAAAAAAGCTCATTCGAAATTCGTTCATTTTCTAAATGAGTCGATCTCGAACATAGTAGTATTCGGATTGACCAGCTCACGAACATGTTCGAGCTCGAGCTTAATCGAACATGTTCACGAATATTATAAATATTTTAAACGGGTAAATAAAATAAGCTATTTTTTTCAAACTCGAGTTCGAATATATAAATTAAATAAGCTTTTTTTCGAGCATTCGAGCTCAAGTTTGTTTAGTAAATTTTTGAGCATTTCACCAGTCGAGCCCGAACCGAATTCAAACATGATAAATATTTATTGAGCCGAACTTGAACAAGAGGAAAAAAGCTTGATTCGAGTTTGAGCCGAACCCGAAATTGAATATTCCTTAACGAGCCGAGCTTGAACATCAAGATATTCGGCTCGATTCGGTTCGTTTAGAACCACGCCTGCCTGCACCTGCTCCCATTAAGGATCTTTACAACATATAAAATAAGCTACTCTTTTTCACTTCTACCATTTGACTCTCTCTCTGCACTGTCTGATAAACAACTCGAGAAAATGAGTGTCAACGCTCAACTTCTCCACCACCACCACTGCCACACCTTCCACCGCCGCCCTTCTTTCCTGCAATCACGGAATCTCCGGCTCAAAGATCCCATTGTCGCCGCGGCTTATTCCGGCCAGAACTGCTCCCATTTTTCAGGTTGGTCTTCCTTCTCTAGCCGGTTTTTTTTTTCTTTTTTTATAAAAAAACCCCAGAAAATGTGAAAAAAGATTGAATTTTGTTGATTGAATTCCTCGATTGTTTCAGGTTTGCGTTTCTCCACCTTCCTTTCTCATCTGGGCTCCGGTGAGTTCTTCGTTTCCTTTGTGAAAAAACACTTTCATTTCCTTATTTTCTCTACTTAATGGTGTTAAATGTAGGTGGACTTTGTAGATTGCCATTAATCAGCAAGTGTGCACCAGATAATTCATCACCGGAATCTTTTAAGCACGAAATTGAATCCCCTAAGGTATTTTTCTTGTCTGTACTGTCTTGAAATTTACTAGAGAAGAGAGAAGAAAACGATGAAGAATGAATTTGGAATATGGGAAAAGGGGGCATCATCACAAGTATTTCTTTTTAGCTTCTCCTATTATTTCACTCATGATTGCAGCTTAGCAGCCTTTCTCATTGTAAAATAAAGTTAAAAAACATTCATTCTGCAGTTTGCTTGATTAATTGATCATCACTGTGAACTGATAAATGTTATGTTCTAGAAAGATTGACTGAAGAATAGAAACTACTAGGATTTCATTTGCTAAACTATTAGCTGATGACACTGTACTGTGCTATGAATCAGTGAAATGCAAAAGAAAAAAAGGAGTAAACGGAACATATTGTCATATACTTTATTTTTATTTTGTTTGAACATTGTTTTTGAAGCTTTTTATCGATACCAATTGAGGCATTGCGGTTAATTTGCTTCAGATTGAGGAGGAGGTTCCCTTAGTGACCATTTTGAAAGGAGCAAATTCTTTTCTGCCTCAAGTGGTTCTAGCCAGTACAATATTGGCACTTTTATACCCACCTTCATTTTCTTGGTTCACTAACAGGTTTGTACGATTCCTCAAATAATCAAATGAATAAAGTTGTTTGTACGGCATCATTGGCATGCTCTGTTGCATTTCTCCTACAGAAGATGATTATTGCGTGAAAGACCCTATGTGTAGATGGCTTGATTTCAGAAGTTTGATTACCTCATGCATAATCATGCAGTTTCTATATAAAAACTTATGGAATAATACTTCAGGGTGGTCGTGTACAGTAGACAAAGTTGTTGGTCATACGTAGATGAATCTTATGCTTTTGTTCTGTGGGTTAAGATAACACTTAACATCATCCAAAAAAACGACCTAGAGCTATTTAAAATCTTGTTCAATTGTGATGCTATAAATAATTGGGTTTTTGATTCAGGTATTACGCTCCAGCATTAGGCTTTCTGATGTTTGCTGTTGGAGTTAATTCAAGTGAAAAAGATTTTCTTGAAGCATTTAGGAGACCGGCAGCCATTTCTGCTGGCTACATTGGACAGTTTGTTGTGAAGCCCCTTCTTGGATATCTTTTTGGCACAATTTCAATTACAATCCTTGGTCTTCCAACTCCCCTAGGTAAAATTTCCTTTTCTAAGTGTTTTTCGGGACAAGTGATTAAACGGCCTAACTTCTGGTATTTTGTGTATCAGCTGTTGGGATCATGCTAACTTCTTGTGTTAGTGGTGCCCAGCTCTCGAATTATGCCACGTTTTTAACAGATCCAGAAATGGCCCCTCTGAGCATTGTCATGACATCTCTATCCACTGCTACAGCCGTCTTTGTCACCCCCTTCTTGTCCTTATTGCTTATCGGGACTAAGCTGCCCGTTGATGTGAAAGGAATGGTTTCCAATATCCTGCAAATTGTTGTCACACCTATTGCCACCGGATTGCTCTTAAATAGGTACTAAGTTGGTAGATATAATGACTTTTATCACACCATAGTGTCTTTTAACATTGTTTACTCGCACCTGCAGATTCTTTCCTAAAATTTGTAGTGCAATTCGTCCATTTCTGCCTCCACTCTCAGTATTTGTGACTGCTCTCTGTGTTGGAGCGCCACTCGCTATCAACGTTCAGTCAGTGATGTCCCCTTCTGGGATTTCAGTGCTGCTGCTGGTGATTGCATTTCATTTGTCGGCATTCATTGCTGGATACTCTCTCACTGGTCTAGTTTTTTGTGACCAGCCTGATGTAAAACCTCTGCAAAGAACACTATCCTACGAAACAGGTTATTTATTAACTCTCTATGATACTGTTACTACGATCAGCATGACAATGATTTGGAGTCGAACTGATTCCAATACCCTTCTACAGGGATGCAGAGCAGTCTTTTAGGCCTTGCTCTCGCCAATAAGTTCTTCCAAGATCCACTCGTCAGCATTCCTCCTGCTATTTCTGTAAGTCGACAACTGTATGCTTAGTCGTAAAGAATGAACTGATGATTCTACTGTCTCTGATTGCTAGTGGAATGATGATTTTTTACGGGCTATTTTGCAGACTGTAATAATGTCATTGATGGGATTCTCGCTTGTAATGCTGTGGGCTAGAAGGAAAGAGCCTGCTGCCTAATGATACGAGAAGACGAGATACATTGAGGCGTGGAGTGAGACGTGCAACTCTATTACGCGGATACGAAAGCTCGGGAGGCGTTGGAAATGAAGAAGAGATGAAGTACTACTTTTCCTGCAAAATCGCTTTTCATGCAGAGTGTATCCACATCCAAAGGTATGTTTTCAGAAACTAACAGTTTAATTTCAAGGATTAGGAGTCATTTTTGTATTTGTCTTGTAACATGTTGAGATTTTACTTGAAGGCTGGATTAGTTTATTAAAACAGATTATAAATTTAAATGAATGATTAAAAGAAATCAAGCACTTGCATCTGGATTATTGCTCCAATCAAACTGCAATGGCAAACGCACAATGGGTCTTGCCGTTTTGGGGCTCTCTCTCTCCCAAACTCATATTTGTGTTACCTGATACTAACGCATGAGCTCATGCACTGCGCCCGATTATTAAATTTAGTGAAATAAATATAAAATGGAATTATTGAACACTAAAATTAAATTGAATTAATTTATTTTTTGATCCAACAATTACGTAGTGCCTAACGTGTGGCTCGTGCTCTGCACTCGACAATAAAGTTTTTCAAATTAAATATATGTCCTAACTGAGATTAATAAACCTTAAAATAAACTTAAACCCTAAAAAACCCAAAACAAACCCCTAAAACATTTAAAAAATTCTAAAAAGACTTAAAAAATCTTAAAAAACCATGAACCCTAAAGAACCCTGTTAGTGTTGTGCTTGACACTAAACGGAGATACACCGTCAAGGAGGAGATTGTTAGTGTTATGCTGTGCACTAAGTTTATTTATCAAGTATTCTACTTTGCACTTGTTATAGTGATTGATTTCATAAATTTGTATGGCATAGAATCATCACTAAGTATTTGATTTTTCAAGTATAAATTTGTTGTTCTGGACAACGTTCATAAAGATGTACATGAACGTGATCTGAACTTTCTGAGGACAGCTCAGGCAAGGAATTTGGATTGAGCTGAAGATGAAGACGGTTTTGCATCGTGCCATAACTGGGATTGTTCAACATGCTGAGTACTGTCAGTTAGCTTGAGTAATAGTTTGAAGTCAGTTTGTGAACATATAAGGCATTCCGCGGTGTTATCTGATGTGAAGATTTAGAGATTAACAATATTCATTACAACATTCTTGAATGTTTGCATGAACATTCCTTGTCCAGATTGTTCTTCCAAAAATATTGAAGCTGTTCGAAGTTGCCAACAAAGAGGTCATTCAAGATGTTCTAGAAGATGCTTCATTCAGCTTGGAGAGCACATGAGTGAATATAAGACAGAATTCTAAAGATGGGAGAAGTTCTAATATGGAAAGTCCTAGGGTTTAGTTTTAATAAGGAAAGTTTCCTTATCAAATTCAGATTATGATTAGGACTTCTGTTTCCTTGTTAAGACTACGTTGTAATCTACAAATAGCTTGAGATACAATCCTGTTAGGATACACCGAAACACCAAAAGATCTGAAGAGATATATTCTACACAAGAGCTTTAAATTGTTTAAGAGCCACATAAGTTTCAGTTGTCATTTAAGACTAGTGATTAGTGTTCTAGTATGCGTGTATTGAAACTCTTTTCATGCACTGTCAAAGGATTCTCGGGAGAGAATACATGTGGGAACTAAATAGGTAGAAATCTAGGTTGTGAGAGGAGCTTATGGTTCAATCCATCGAAAGAGAGTGTTCGAGTAAGGCGGGTATTGAGTGACGTGAGGTCAGCTGCATGTAATATCCCTAGTAAACGATACATTGGAATTGTAGATTGTTTCTCACGGACTTCACAAGTTCCCCTCACGTAGACCAGTTGATTGAACAGAGTTACCAATCTTTTGTGTGCTCTATTTTCTGCAATTTACATTAAGTTCATTATAACGTTACTCAAAATGTTTTGCCACGAAACTATTCGAGCCCCTTCGACGATTAATTAGAGAAAAAAATGTGTTGTTGCACACTGTCTCACAGTGCAGCAACTTGTTTTTAATTTCAACGTGCCCGCTGTGAACTTTGTTACAAATTAATATTAATCAAGTGAATTATAGCTTTAACTAGCTATAAATCATATTATATTATTTTAAATATTCACATGTGAATATTTCATATAGATATACTTGATCTATGATCTATCTGTACATACACTATAAGAAAAATACAATTTAGTGATGAGTTATAATTCGTCGTTAGAATATCGAGAAATTAATGACGGATTAAGATTGCGATGTTTAACGACGGATTAATGATCGATTTTTCCGTCTCTAATTTAACTATGGAAAAATCCATCATTATACGTCGTATTTTTTATATTTAAATTTATTTATTTTATTTTAACGACAGACTAACGACTCTAATAAAGTACTTTTCACCTAATAAATTTTACATTTTAAACCATCTAATAATAATAATAATAAAATATTTATATTTAATAAAATTGTTAAATATCTTTTAAGTATAACTATTTTAAGCACGTGCATTTTTCTGGTGTGATATATTACATGCTCCAATACAATCAATTAAGTGTGATTTTTGGGCCGTAAAATGATAGATTTGCAAAAAATATAAATAAATAAAAATTGCTTTTAAGAGAGGTTTTGTAGTTTCTCAAGTACTCTGCATTAAAGAGGGACCGGCACAAAAGCAGAGGGCATGTGGAGGGCTGGATCAAGGCTCGGCTCGAAAACTCAGTTGCGGCTTATTGGGTGCACTACTCTTAGAGTAGCATCGAATTAGCCGTTATGACTAGAGGATCTTAAGTGGATTTTTGGATCTATATTAGTTAATATTTTAGATTTTTTGATTTACTCCATAGGTAAGACTGATGAGGTCGGAGCATGAAAACAAAAATAATTATGTGGACAAAAAGTGGGAAATTGGATGAAACAATATTTCCAATGAAGAAATAAAATTTCTAAATCTAGAGCTTAGCATGAATTTAGTAACAAGGATAATAAGTGCATGTAGAAAATTAATAGAAGGGCAAATTATATTTTGATATTCATATTTTAAGCACTTTTTTCAAAATTAATAAAATATGACCATGTTATAATTATTATTATTTGCAAATCTATCATTTTATGGCTAAAAATCGTACGTAATTGATTGTATTAGAGGGTATAATATATCACACTAGAAAAAATGCACGCACTTTGCATGTGCTTAAAATAGTTATACTTAAAAGATATTTAACAATCTTATTAAATATAATATATTATTATTATTATTATTAGATATTTTAAAATGTAAAAGTGCGTGCATTTTACAAAGTGCGAGCATTTTTCTATTGTGATATATTATATGTTCTAATACAATCAATTAAATACGATTTTTGGGCCGTAAAATGATAGATTTGCAATAAATAAAATGAAATAAAATGGGTCATATTTTGTTAATTTTTAAACACGTGCATTTTTCAAGTGTGATATATTATATGTTCTAATACAATCAATTAAGTACGATTTTTTGGCCGTAAAATGAAAGATTTGCAATAAAATAAAATAAAACAGGTCGTATTTTGTTAATTTTGAAAAAAGTTCTTAAATGTGAGTATCAAAATATAATTTGCCCATCTAATTTCGAATTCTATATTCACTATTGGGTTGGGATTTTAGGCTCTATTTTTAATCAATTTATTTTAAGATCATCCCAACGGCCCAAGCAATAATAATATTTTAGAAACGTAAAAATTCGTTGTTTAACATTTTTTTTGTAATCTTAACGACGAATTAGCTACTCAATAATTCCTTAGTTAAAATTAATTTTAATTTTTTATTTTTCAATTAATACTTAATTTACAAATTTGATTTTTTTTTTTAAAAAAAAATTCATTTGTTTTATTTTTATTTGATTTTTTTAATTTTTTTAGTATTTTATATTATTTTTTAAATTTATCAGAGATTAGTTTTGTATAATTTTTTTTACTCACACACCCGACCTGTGATATAAAATTCGAACTCGTGACATTTGGTTTCCAAGTAACTTCACTCCACCACTAGGTAATCCCCACCCGCACAGTTTTGCATCATTATTTTAACTTACATTAATTAATGAAATACTTAATATATTCAACCACTTAATAATTCCAATCATCTAATTAAAAGTTAATATCACTAAACTTGCTTCACGTTAAAAAATAAAATTAAAAAAAAAAAAAACTAAAAAAATAGAAGCAAATCTCTGCAAATTTACCAGAAGATAAACGCGAGAAAACGTGCAAAAATTGATCAGAGTGAAACTCGCTTTTGCAGAAATTGAAAATTTCGAAGAATTTGGAAACCTGCGGCTGATCTCTGATGCTCCACTGTGGCAGTTGATAGCATAACAAGCGTAAACGACGTCACTTTTCTTCAGGTTTCTTCCTGTGCTTGGAATGATTTCTTTCAATTAAAAAAAGTTGATTTATCAATTAATCTAGATATGTTTTTATTTCTGGAGTAACTTTTCTGGAAAAAGGAAAAAAATTGCTGTTTATCTCAAGGGATGCTTATAGCGTTTAGTGTAAGTATTGGGCGTGAAAAAAAAAAGAAAGAAAGAGCTACTGGTATAATTTCTTAGCTATTGTTGGTTCATAAATTTGAATTTTGAAGGGGGTATTTGAATCTTGCATGTTTCTCTTTATTTAAACAATTTCAATGTTATATTATGAAATGCTGCTACATCTGTTGTTGTATTGTACTGTATGAAATGATTTAGGGAATGTTCATATGTATTTTTTAATTTTTTGGGGGAAATTAAGGGAATGTTAGTGAAACTAGTTTAAGAGTGTAAGTGATCATTGAACAGAGAGAGAGAGAGAGAGAGAGAGAGAGAGAGAGAGAGAGAGAGTACCAACATGTTCAGTTTCTGCAATTAAATTTACCAGAAATGAACTACTGACCTTCTGCTCTGATTCAAGATTTCTCTCACAGCTTGAGTTTCCCATCATTCCATGAATAATGCACATAGAAATCTAAGGCTGGAATTCCTTTTCCCCACATAGTCTCTTTTATTTGCTTTTCAACTATAGGGTCACAGTCAACTACTTCGATCCTTGAGATACACTCATCGAATTCCCAATTGAGCTCTTGCAATTTGTAGCAGTGTCGTATGCTTAGGTGGTCGAGCCATTTGAAGTTTCCACATCCAACTTTCCATTGCTCCAGATCAGAGTCTTCAATTAGAAGATATTCTAGTGCTGGAAATGTGTTCTCCTCTATTTCCCACTTCGGCCCTTGAAACGCATTGCATCGCAGCTTGAGCACTTGAAGATTTTCTAATGCAGCAATGTTGCTCATTTCTGCCCATGGATAACCCATCCCACTCAAAGCCAGCTTTTTTAGGTGTAACGGGAAAGCTGCAAGTGTAGGAGGGGGAATTAACTCAGACCTGAGTTCAGGATTCACGACAACACATTTAAGTGACTTCAATTTCTTGAGATCAGAGATATGATCAAAGCAACTCAGAGGTTCACCACAATGATCAGGCGGCAATTCAATTCGAATTCCTAACTTTCTTACATTATGAATTCTTTCAAAAACACCTTTGGTACAGCTATGAGCACTCACATCTAAAAGTGTTGAGAGGGTTGGCAAAGGGGTGCCCCAAAAATCTGGTAGATCACTCCCCATGACCTGAAGATGCTTCAGTTCTTTAATGTCCCAAATCTCTCGAGGTAGATACACCAAAGCTCCGATGTTCTGATGTGGACAGACAATCAAGAACTGAAGTTTCCGAAGTTTGGATATGGAAGGAGGGAGCTTCCCATCGTATGTGAGGGTAAGGTACTTCAACTCAACTAGCTCTAATACTTGTAAGGGGAACCCGTAGAAACGGATCTTAAGAGCATCTAGTACCTCGAGCAACTTAAAAGCAGAACATATCGGTATTGGGTATCGACTGTATGGGCCGTACAATAAGAGAGAGCGTGCAGAGGATGCACACTGATCCTCTAATGACTCATAAACTTCTTTGATGGCAAGTAAAATGTTGTTGTGGATGGACAACCTGCTCTGACCCTTTATTCTTTTAACTAAACTGTCTTCACGACTATTTAGGACGTGAAAAAAGTTGATCTTCGTAGCTTCTTTGTGGCACAGGTGCCACCACGAACAATGGAGGCCACAAGCTTTTATCTCTTCATGAGAAATCGACATGTTAGAGGAACTTTTAGTGCTCTTTTGGTAGACTACAACACTATTGGCAGCAAGCTCATCCAAACATTTCACAGCAAGTTTCTTTGATGATTTGGTTGTGTTTGGTTCAAGAATTAATCCCTCAGCAATCCACATATTTATGATCTTGGATGTGGGAACATTATGATTTTGAGGGAAAATTCCCATGTACAAAAGGCACATTTTCAAATGTTGAGGTAAGTTTTCATAGCTTGGATTTAGTACCTTTGATACTTGCTCGTATGCTTCTACGAAAAGTTGATGTTTTTCTTGTGTTGCTACCTTGTTCCAGTACTCCAGGGTCTTCTCTGCTTCGGATAGGAGGTCAGCCACCGCGAGGATTGTAAGAGGAAGACCGTCACATTTCTCCGCAATCCTCCTTCCAGCTCTCTCGAGCTGGAACGAGCATGGCTCCCCATCGAACACCTTCTCACGGAGAAGATCCCAGCTTTCTTCCTTATCCAGCAGCCGCATGTCAAAGGAATCCGATCCGGGTAGTATGCCACGATCAGCTACTGTTCGTATCCTACTTGTAAGCAAAACTCTGCTTTCAACTACATTTTGTTTCGTAGATGTTAGAAGTTCTTTTAGGTCATACCAAACCTGTCCATCCCACACATCATCCAAAACAATTAGGTATCTCTTACCCTTCAAACATTCTTTCAAGTAGTCACTTATTTTCTCATCCTCATCATCTTCTTCTTCCGTACTAACCATTTCGTCTGGTTTCACTTGAGCTACAATGCCTCTTATAATCTCTTGTAATCGCCACTCTCTGCCTACTTCCACCCATGCACGACACTCGAACCATTCCACAATATCTAAGTCTTCAAATATTTCCTTAGCCAAAGTAGTCTTACCAATGCCCGCCATCCCAACAATCGCGAACACTTTCACAGCTTCAAACCATCTAGTTACCATATCTTCTTTGAGTTCAGCGTAGAGATCGGATAATCCAACCATCATTGACTTCTTTCCATGCAATTCATCAATTCTTGATGATGGTTTATCTTCCTGCACCTTCTTCAAAGCTTCAATGAAGGAATGAATATCTCGTTCTATTTCTCTCAGGTTTATCAAATGTGACATTCGATTTATCTCTTCTTCTTCTTCTGGCAATAACAGTTGATTTTCTCCATCTTTATCTCCTTGTATATCTTCAGGCATATCTATTAAAGATAATATTCGACTTTCTTCTTGTTCTTCTTCATGCAGGCCTAAGCGAAGCAACCTTCGGTTTCTCTGACCATCAACTTTATCATATTGATATGCCAAATGCAATGAAAGCAAATCATGAAATTTAGGTACTGCATCTGTGATTCGTGCAAGCGAAGAATTCATCCTTTTCCTGCTGCTGCTATCCAATCTTTCGACGAATTCTTGAAACGACTCCACCTCCTTGTACAAATATTTAGCAAGTTCCAGAGCCGGAGGATCAAAGCTTGCATCATAATATTTTAGATACCCTCGAATCTTGCTCTTCAGGGGAACCAGAGCACCATAAACTGCCATCTCTCTCTCTCTCTCTCTCTCTCTCTCTCTCTCTCTCTCTCTCTCTCTCTCAAACAAATTTCTGTGAATTTGAACTGTTTAGCATAACTAGAATTTGGTATGATATGTTGAAGAAGGAGACTTTGTTGATAGTGATGGTGAATGGATCATGTATCTACAGCTAGTTGTTGAATAAATTAATGGGTAATTCTTGAAATGGTCCATTAAATACTCCAAGAACAGCTGTCTGAAATGGCTATTGTCGACTGGTCAACATTTCTGGATAATTTTTATAATTAATACATGACACATAGGGGTGGCAATTTCAGTCGGCCCACATTTTGGGCCTTGCTAAGTCAAAAAAGACCCGAATGATTTTGGGCCAGACCGGATCAAAACATAGAGTGGCCCGAATCAGCCGGGTCACTTGGTCCCGAAAATTGCAAAAATACACTAAGCCCTCGGCCCGAAATATAGATCCGAACATTTTCAGGCCGGGCTGCTCAAATTGCCACCCCCTAATGTGAGGAATACTCCAATTAATTTTTATAAATGCCATGCATATAAATCAATATCAAGGATGAACATATAACATGAGCTTCTTTGGGGAGGCTATTATATTTGATTCATATATGATATATGTAATAGAATGTAATAAAAGGTACTAACCTATATCTTATAAGTTCATAAATAACTTGATAGATTAATAATGGGTAAATTATAATTTAATTCTCAACATTTGAAGGTTTTAACAAAAATAACCCAACATTTTAATAATTACAATTTAATTCTCAACGTTTGGATATTCTATCAGAAATAACCCAACGTTTGATATTAACAATTTAATTCCCAACGTTTGAAAACATTAACAGAAATGACCCAATATTTTTGGCTAAAAAACTATTTCGGTCGATTTCAATCACATTTACTCTTAAGTGAGCTAGAGACCCATATAACGGACTAACATTTTTGCCGAAAAAATGACCAAAATGATTTTTTTCATCTAAATTATCGGATCATTTCTGTTCAAACGTTGAGAATTAAATTGTTAATATTAAACGTTAGATTATTTCTGATAGAATATCCAAATGTTGGGAATTAAATTGTAATTATTAAAACGTTGGGTTATTTTTGTTAAAACCTTAAAATGTTGGGAATTAAATTGTAATTCGCCCATTAATAATTACAAGTTAGTGGTTGGGATCCATCAATAGACAAAGTCGCAAGACATTTTTGGACAAATAACTGCCCACTAAAGGGACTCGTGCAGTTCTGTGGTAAGTCATTCTCAATATCTATCTGTCGGAAAGAACTTCGATCGAAGTACCAATCACCGATAGCTCGTTCAATAGTCTGCAAACATCACATTGCATTGAATAAGCAAGAGTGCATAATTACGAGTAACTTGAACAATTAAAAGAGAAAGTAAAGAAAGAAATGATAATAATAACATATAGTCTTACTTTATTTGCTAGTGTGTTATTTCCTTGAAGAAATGAGCATATCCACTCTTCTACTACCAAAATGTGGGTGTGGCGATAGCAAGAATGGACAAACATTCCTCTACTCGAAGAGTGATCGAGTTTCAACAATGTCTCAATAAAAGTATTTCGAAAATCTGAAATTATATATGTATGTCAGTGATGAGTTTGTTTTATTCTATTTTTTTTTTCATTTTATTTGTTTGTTACATCAAAGTTTAATACTTCCTCCGTCCCGATTATACAATCCCCTTTCTACTCGCACGTAGATTAAAAATATTTATGAAAACAAGAAACAAAAGCTAAACTTCCAACTTTAACCTTATTTAATGAAAATTAATAAAACTTAAATTTTAGCTCAACTTTAATGTATTAATTTTTTGAAACAAAGAAAATATACAATTAATGAAGTGCAAATACAATGAATATTAATAGAATTGATCAAATTCAAATACATGCAAATTAATTAAGTTGGTCAATTTTAATTAATGTTTCTCTTTTTTTGAAAAAATAACATTTAAGATTTATAATTTTCACAAACTTAAATGTTTAATTTTTTTAATTTCCAAAACCTAATAAGGGTATAATTGTAAATTCATATTAAAAATAACACTACTTATAGTAATGAGACTATATAATCGGGGACACCTCAAAATAGAATCGTGGACTATATAATCGAGACGGAGGGAGTATTATAGTGTTATAAATTGAGTACCTCTCAATATTCCTAATTGTGTAGAATTGCATAATGCCAAATTCCCAATGCAATTGCTCCATCCAATCCTACCACCAACAGCAGGTAGTAAGTTGTATTCAACCTGTAACAAATTTATTTAAATTATATTCGAAAATTGAAAAAAGAAAAGAAAAAAAAAGGCAAAAATATGCAGCATAAACATTAATAAATAATTAATCTCTATTTTTTTCCATTAAAATACCTGAAAACTATCGAAGGCCGATTCAAGTAAAAAGAGTGGCGTCTTAATATCTCCAACAAAATATTCCGGGAAAAGACACTGAAAAAATTAATATATATATATATATATATATATATAGTTAGAGCTCTTGTATTTGAATTAAAGTTAAATTTATATATTATTATTACTATATTATGTACTTATGTAGAACTTAATTTTTCTCACCAAATTGGGATCCATTTTTGAGATGCAAGACGTAGGCAAAGAATTAGCTAATTTCTGCAAGTAAATTTTTGAAAGTAAATAATATGTGATTTTTGAAAGTAAATAAATAGATCAAGTGCAAGAGAAAAATACATGTGTTTTAATCACATTGCTGAAATATTTTTCTCTATAGTCATCTCCAGGAAGACCTTTTCTGTCGATAAAACAAAATAAATGATATATATATATATATAAGTATATAGCATGTTCAAAAAATATAAAATTGAAGCTTTTTAGGTTATGAATCATACCCATGAATCATAAAACCAGAATCAATAATGCATTTCACTCTACTTGTTTTCGGTAAGAGTGCTCGAAACCTATCACAGTGCAAGAAGGTCGTCAATCCACCGGCCGAACTGCCCGTTAAGATTGCCTGTGTAAGCTCTCATCAAGGTTCAATCGAGTAAAATAAATACAAATAATTGTGTTGCGTTGGATACTCTTTTTTTTTTACGAGGAGCTAAATTAAGTGGAATACGAGCACAAAATATTTAGAAATTTAATCAAACTTACATTTTGGGCATTTTTCATCCCTTTAGAAAGCAGCTCTTTCATCATAACTTTAAGAATCCTTGCACCCCGAAACGTGACGTTCGTCTCCTGAAACAATAACAATAATTAAATTTTAGGGATAATTTCACTTTTAGTCCCATTATAATAGGGTCAAAACACTTTTGGTCCTATATTTTTCATTTTTAGTCCCATAGTTTATTAGCTCGATATTTTTAGTTTCAAAAGTGTTTTTTTTCAACATTTTTAGTCCCAAGTGTAATATATGTATATATAATTATATATATTTATTCAAATGACATTTTGGCTTCATTTTTTCAGCAAATCATTAAGAAAAAAAGAAGAAAATATCTAGCAAAAAATTCAGCATAATACCCAACAAAATAGCATAATATCTCGAAAATTTTCAACAAAATATCAAGCAAAATGCTTAACAAAACCATTTCAACTTCTTACTAATATATGGTTTTTGTTCAGTAAAATTCTCGACAAAATATACGGAAAAAACGTTGAAAAAATATAAGAAAATATAAATTATTAGTTTTATGACTAAAAATGTCGGAAAAAAAATATTTGGGACCAAAAGTGTCGAGCTAACAAATTATGGGACCAAAAATGAAATATATGAGATCAAAAGTATCAAGCTAATAAACTATGGGACCGAAAACGAAAGATATGATAAGATCAAAATTGTTTTGACACTATTCTAGTAGGACTAAAAGTGAAATAATATTGATGAGAGAGAAAGAAAGAAAGAAATTATAATACACCATTTGAAAACTTACTGGATCAACGTGTTTGATATCAGACATGAATGAGGAGCCATCACAGTAATATATAAAAACTTTGTGCCAATTGTAGAATTCTGAAATAAATTAACATAAAATTATAAATTAATATCTCATTTACAATAGAATGAAGAAGACAAATATTATTTTATTTTAAAAAAAATTACCTGGATTTAATGTGCAATTAGTATCTAATAATCCTGAAAAATTGGTTTGATTACCAATAAATGGGTAACTACTGCCACGAGGGCCAGTTGATCTGTTGTAACAATTAGATTTTGAATCACACCATCCACCAGCCTAATTATATCGAAAAAAAATTATAATTAACAAAAATATTCAAATATCATGCATCAAAAAAAATATTTTACACTTAAATTTCATCATTATAAAAAAAAATTATGGAGGATTGCCGATTCAGAACCTGGAAGATGAGTAATCTATCGATTCAGGGCCTGAAAGATGAAAACTCTCAAGATTCAGGGTTCGAAAGATGAAAATTATCAATCCAAGATCTCAAAAATCATGAATTTTGATTTTTTTTTATTTTTTTAATTAATTTTGATGATTTCTTTATTATATTTAATATATAGTTAATGAAGGAATTTTCATTGAAAATAAATATGAAAATAATCAAAAAATAAAAAGAAATCAAAATTCGTGATTTTTGATGTCCTGAATTGAAAATTTTCATCTTTCAAGTCCCGAATTGATAATTTTCATCTTTCAGGTCTTGAATCGATAAATTGCCCATTTTTCAGGCCCCGAATCGATAATTCTGAATCAATGACTTGGAGGATAAAAATTCACAATTTAGGACTGAAAAATCACGAATTTTGATTTCTTTTTTTTTTTTAATTAATTTTGACAATTTTTTCATTAGATTTAATAGCTAATTAATGAAGAAATTTTCATTGAAAATTAATATAAAATTAATTAAAAATTAAAAAGAAACCAAAATTCGTGATTTTTGACATCCCGGATCGAGAATTTTCACCTTCGGGGTCCTGAATTGTGAGTTTTTTTTTACCTTTCAGGTTCTGAATCGATAGATTGCCCATCTTTTACGTTATGAATCGACAATTCTCCAAAATTTATTTATGATGCTATGCTGCAATGTTTAATTACCTGCAGATAAACAATCCAACTATTAGATCCGTTTCCGGATCCCTCATCATAGGAGTAAGCAGGTGGACTTCCATCCAAGCAAACTACAGCAAAAAATAGTGATTATATTTTTTCGATATTTCACGTGGGATCAAAATCGATATTGAAAAATTTAATAGTTCCATTTATTTTAAAAAAATAAAAAATCGAACATGCTCCCTTTGGAATAGCGCTCTTTAGAAAAGAAATGTCGACTAATTTATCGCAGTGGACTTGAGCAATATTCATCACAATTAGTGAACAAATGAGCATTAACCAACCAGCCATGGCGATGCCTTTTTCCATTAATCTTTACATTAAAATGTTAAGGAAAGTACGATTACTCTCTAATAAATTGTATAAATAAAGAAAAGAAAAGTAACCCGTCCCTAAAAATCTCAGTTATCGCAAGCCGATACGAGGGACCCCCTTATCAAAACCTAATGGGAAAAATAACCAGAACTACAAGAATTCTGCTCGACAGTAGCAATAATATAAGGAATAGCTGAAAACCCAACACTCGGAAGGTACAATACTTACTTGATAATAAAGTGTATGCATATGTCAAATTCAAGAAATTTCGAAATTATTTGAAACCAATATATTTGAATAAAAGCTATACCTGTTGTGATTTGTGAATGCAGATGGTTGGCAAGAAATGTTGGAAAATGTAGAAATTAGACGATGCAATCTTCACCAAAAAAAAATGTTTATGAGATCTTCCTTCACCTACAAAAATGGATATGTATATATATATATATATATATAATGTTTTTATATTCTGATTTTAGATCTCGATGTAGAACTCAGTTTTTGCTACATTTTTTGAGCAAGTGGGAGTGTTCTTAAAGCCTATTTTTTCGTATAAAATTTAGGATTTATTGCAACTTGGGTTTTATTACTATATATGGTTAAATGAAAAGGCCATAGATTACTACAAATCGAGTGCATAGGTATTTGCTTTCATGTACCTAAATAGTTGTATAGCATAATAACATTTTACTTGCCGTGATCGATATACTTGTGTGTAATATTCAACCGAGGGAAATTTTGCGTTTTCCCTCCTATGTTTGGGGTCCATACATTCGATATCGAGTTTTAGGCATCGTGTAGTAGAAGCTTGTTTTGTTACCGATGTATATAGGAGGTATTGACGAAATTCAAATTCATGATCTTTCAGTCACGAGATTGTCACTCCACCAACTAGACCATGAATATATCTTTAATTTTGAGATACTTAAGAAGATGTATCGATGAATAGGGCCGTTCGAACGGCCCTATGCTTAAAAGAAAGAAGGGAGAATTACAAAAGAGGGGAGAGAGAACTAAGAAAGACAACATTGAAGGGAAAAAAAAAGAGAACATTGAAGGAGTAAGAGGAAAAGAGTAGGATTGTAGGAATAACACTAGAAGATTTGGGCCTTCTCATGGGCTTAATTTTTTTCATGTTTTAAGCCCAATAGACATAGGCTAGATCATATCAACCATTCGCAAAATGATACTCCCTCCGTTCTGATTATATAGTCCATTTTCTACTCTCACGTAGATTAAAAATATTTATGAAAATAAGAAACAAAAGCTAAACTTCCAACTTTAACCTTACTTAATGAAAGTTAATAAAACTTAATTTTTAGATCAACTTTAATGTATTAATTTTTTGAAAAAAAAAATACAATTAATGAACTGCAAATACAATGAATATCAATAGAATTTATCAAATTCAAGTACATGCAAATTAATTAAGTTGGTCAATTTTAATTAATTTTTCTCTTTTTTTGAAAAAATAACATTTAAGATTTATAACTTTCACAAACTTAAATGTTTAATTTTATTAATTTCCAAAACCTAATAAGGGTATAATTGTACATTTATATTAAAAATAACACTACTTATAGTAATAGGACTATATAATCGGGACATCTCAAAATATAAATGTGGACTATATAATTGGGATGGATGGAGTAATAGTTTTTTTTTTTCTTCTAAATTACGATCATACTCCCTCCGTTTGGCAATAAGTGTTATTCTACCATTTTAAATTTTATTTCACAAAAAAAATATTATTTTACATGATCGAAGTAAAAAATTTCACATTTTTCTCATATTTAACCTCATTTAATGCCATTAAACAACTATATTTAACTCATTTAATGTATTCACATGAGGGTGTATAAGGTAATTTTATTATCTAATTAATATCTTTATTAATATTTGTGAATTCATCCAAAATGACACTTGTTCTGAAACGGAGGGAGCATTACCTTTTGTTTTGTTAGCATGACTAAATTAAACATTATCAAAAGGTTAGGCTAAAATTACACTTTGATACTTATATTTTGGGGTTTTAAAAAAAAAATAAACTTTTTCAAAATTAACAAAACAGTACCCACATTTTCAAGAAAAATTACAAATATAAAATTTGATTAAATTTACGGCCTGAAAATCTTACATAATT
The DNA here is from genome assembly GCA_026008535.1 of Perilla frutescens. Lineage (NCBI taxonomy): Eukaryota > Viridiplantae > Streptophyta > Magnoliopsida > Lamiales > Lamiaceae > Perilla > Perilla frutescens. The sequence goes on from BRKX01000001.1 coordinate 5,457,550, forward strand.
GATTGTATTTTAAGATTTACTTAAATAAAGGGGAAAAAATTCATGCTGGCGGGGAAATAGAAATATTTAAATACAATCATTTACATAGAATTTTTTAAGCTGAAAAATTAATCAAATGTTAGATTTATAAAAAGAAAAAAGAAAAAATGAATACTATTTTTTATTAATTCTTAAAAATTAAATTAATTTTGAAAAGTAGCTCAAAATGCTAGTATCAAAGTATAATTTTATCCTTTTGTTTTGTAATATGAGGAAAATATTTTTAAAAGTGTAAGAGACTAAGGCCTTGTTTGTTTTTATTTCCAACATCAATTTTCAGTTTTCAGCATTTTCAGTTCGATTTACGAGGTGTATTGGTTTTTTAAAAAATGTAATGATTTTGTTATAATGAATGATTTAATGTTTAGAGTTATAGGTTTAGAAAATGGAAATATGTTTATTTGATTATATTTTTGAATTTGAATTTGTGGTTGAGATGAAAAGATAAATATTTGTGTGGTTATGATGAATTGATGATTATTTAAATAATGAGTCCCACTATATATATGTGTGTGATTGAATAGGTTATGTAGGATTGAAAAAAGTGAAAACTGAAATTGAAAATTAGTGAAACAAATATGTTTTCAGTATTTTAAATAGTAAAAGTGGAAACTTTTCATTTGGAAATATAGACAAACAAGCCCTAAGGGTGTCTTCTTTTATAAGATGTTAGGGTTGAACCCCTAATCTCATAAGGAATTTATACCCCTATTCTAAAATAATAAATACTTAATTTAAGTAAAACATGTGTTATATTTAAGACAAAAATTTGAAAAAATAAAATTAAAAGATATATTCATTTTGAATTAACTAGTTGGAGTTTTTTTTTCTTTCACCAATTCACATCGGATCATTAATTAATTAACTAAATAAATATAATTGGATCCACCTCATGATTTCACCAGTTAACCGGTCAAATCAATCAATCCAACCCAAATTTACAACCCAATTATTTACTTACCAAACTTCAAAACAAAATATTGCATTGAATTTATATCAAAATTAATAATTTTTCCCCCATACATGCAAGGTTTTCACCATTGAAAAATGAGGGCACATGAAAATTTAGAATCAATCTAATTTTTCCAAGAATCTTGACTTCATCAATTTAATTTTCTAATATTTAGATCCATTCAAGAGTTAATTTTTATTTTTTTCGACTTAGTCAATATTTTTTCCAAAAATAATAATAATTTCCCATTTTCCACCAAGAAAAATTCAAAAGGAAAGAGACAATAAATAAACATTACAAAAAACGGAGCTTACAATGCAGTGATTACACCCCCACCCCCACCCACGCCCCACCAAACCCCACCCAACCCCACCACCACCGCCACCTCCTACAAATTCCTTAAAATTCGAACGTTAGAGAAGAACACAGCAGAATTCTTCAAACTCAAAAATCCGGGCTTGAAAAAACGAAGAGCAAGGGGGGGAAAAATGTCATCTTGCACAGTTGCAATCTCAAAGTCGCCGGTATTCTCGCCGTCGTCGTCGTCGGCTTCGGTGTGCTCTCCGAATTCGTCATCTCCGCGGCTGATTCGGCTGCAGAAATCAAGTGGGCTCATCAAGGCTTTATCCGGCGGCGGGGATTCGGCCGCGGTTTTGAAGAGGAAGAGGCCGCCGAGGCTGGATATTCCGGTGTTCGCTGTGGAGGAGAAGGGGGCGGCGGAGGGGTCTGCCGCGGCGGCGGAGGATGTGGCGGAGGTGGAGGGAGATGGGTATTCCGTGTGTTGTAAGAGAGGGAGGAGGGAGGAGATAGAGGATCGATTCTCTGCTGTTGTAGGGATCCAAGGTGACTCCAAGCAGGTAAATTTCTGCTTTTTTTTTTTTTTTTTTTTTTTTCTGTTTTTGGCTAATGATTAGTAGTTTGGAATATGATCAGAAGTGTTATGGAGTGGTGAAAACACACACACACACACACACACGTGTAATATGTGCTTTGTGTGCTTGCTTGTTAATGTTTGTGGAAAGATTTGATTTTTTTACTTCTTCTTGAGGTCTTAAGTTAAAATGTGTTCTTAGTGGTGAACACACACACTAAGAAATGTGACTGGTTGTTGATATTTCTGGAAAAAATGTGATCTTTGCTCTTGAAGGAATCATGGGATTTAGTATCTAGGTTTTACTTCGAATGTGTAGTTTATGTAAAATGTGATTTTTTTCCCCTTTGAATAGAAGTTGGGGGATTTTGGATATGATTTTGTGACATCCTGTGACTGATTCTTGAAGTAAATATTGTAATGCTGTAACTGTTTCTGTGTAATTATGTAGGTATTCTTTGGCATTTTTGATGGGCATGGAGGTGCAAAGGCTGCTGAGTTTGCAGCTGAGAATTTGGACAAGAACATTATAGATGAACTAAACAGAAGGGGGGGAGATCACGGCGAGATTCAGCTGGCTGTAAAGGGTGGTTACTTGACCACAGATTCTGAGTTTCTCAAGAGAGATGTTCGAGGTGGAGCGTGCTGTGTGACAGCCCTGATCACCCGAGGCAACTTAGTGGTATCCAATGCTGGTGACTGTCGTGCCGTGTGTAGCAGAAATGGGGTTGCCGAGGCGCTCACTTGTGATCACCGTCCGTCCAGGGAGGATGAGAGGGAACGGATTGAGATGTTGGTAAGCAAACCACATCTCTGCACTAGTCCTAATTTGAGATTATATTGATGGTTTGTTCTTGCTTCTTAGGCTTTTTATGTTGAATGCCGTTTTCAGGGTGGTTTTGTTGAGTGCCGAAATGGTGTTTGGAGAGTACTAGGATCTCTAGCTGTTTCGAGGGCCATTGGAGATCATTACCTTAAACAATGGGTTACAGCTGAACCAGAGACAAGAGTGCTTAAACTTGATCAAGAATATGAGTTTTTACTCCTTGCTTCTGATGGATTATGGGATAAGGTAACTGAATTGTGCTGCATTGTCTCAGAGCTCAATCTTCTTCGATTTTTTACGAGCATTATCGTGTCTTGCTGCTACACGTTGAGCCTATCTAGTTGATGGAATGTGGGTCTCATAAGTGTACAATTCTTGATGCTTTGCAGGTTAGCAACCAAGAAGCAGTAGATATTGCTCACCCGTTTTGCATAAACGTCGAGGAGCCTCAGCCGATAGCTGCATGTAGAAAGCTGGTCGATCTCTCTGTTTCGAGAGGCTCTGCTGATGACATTAGTGTGATGCTCATTCAACTGAGAAGATTTCATTGACAGTTTGGGGGAAGAAACAAGGGGAATTAACATAGAAATAACATGGTTACTGAGCTAGAAATTTGATGGGAATGGAGGGTTTCAGCTGGTGACACAAACCTCAGATGATTTCAGCTGGAGGGGCATAGTAGTCTGATTCTAATTCTTTTTGTGGGGAATTTTATGAACTGCTTTGTAGATTAGTTGATCATATTTATTGGCATTTTTTTTAGTAATGAATTAATTTGAAATGAGTTAATTGCAGATACATCTCCATTGGAGTTTCATTTCAGACCTAACCAAATCCCTTCAAAATAGGGGTTGCTGCAATCCCTCAAATCCTTTATCTTTATCAATTTTGATCTGATTGAATTAGAGTAACTAGGCATGTATCATAATGAAAATGAAAAACAGAGAATATGTAAATAAAAGCACAGTAATAACATTGGCATTTCCACATCTCCAGAAGAAAAAAACTAAACAAACACACAAAAGGTAAAAACAATGCAGCTTCACTCAGCCTCCACAGCAAAGATAGTTCATTTTGACAAGCAGATAAAATCCAAAAACGCATGTACAACACCACCTAATGCCCCCCGAATAATATTGCATGGAAAAGGCGATAGGCGAGCACATTAAAGCAAAATCTAGCGAATTCTGAGAACAAACATTATTATATCATGATCAGTAACAGTAGCTTGAAATGCCTTATCTGCATTCTCAAGCACCAGCAGCTTTCTCCTCCAGATGGGTAGCTTCTTGACTTCCACTCGACTTTGATCGTTTAGCCTCGTAGTCTTTGACAGCAGCCTTGATCGCATCCTCAGCAAGCATGCTGCAGTGTAGTTTCACGGGTGGAAGGGAGAGATGTTTTGCAATTTCCCTGCAGTTCAGCTATGAATGAGAAAAACCAATGTTGACAGGGAACCATAGCTATCAAGAAATACATGCTGAGTTAAAAATCTAGATAATAAGTGTTTTTGGCGTATTTCATGATGGTGATATCTACTTCCAACTCTCCCAGATGGAGTTAAAATTTAGATGTAGCCATAGATAAGGTGCTTTGGGAGCAAGGAGAAGGATGGAGTGCGAGAGGGGAAGTTTTCTTTAAATCTTTATTTCTTTTCTTTCTAATATCATAACACATAAAGAAACTGAAAATTTATCTCCAAGACTCCAACCATAGAATAGAACCTCATAAATCATAATTGACCATGTTCATGTTTACTGAACAGTAATTACCCCCTGAGTATATAAGAAAACGGGGGCCAGAAACATGTTACTTACAAACCATCCTTAGTCAATGCCTGAAGCACTCACTAAAGGCAATGAAACAACAAAGCGGCCTTGACAATCTATAAGATCCAGAGGCAATAACCCATATTACAAAAATTAAACCATGCAACAAAAACTGTGCTGAGTAAAAGGTACACCAATAGAATCAAACGAGAGTATTGACTTACGTATTTTTGATCGTTACGACTTCCTCCATTTGTTTACCTTTCACCCATTCAGTTGCTGAAAATGGAAAGACATTGTTATAGCAAGCGTAAGTTAACAGAAGTAGAAGAAAATCAAAACTTGGAATGTTTGGCGGTTTATGCCTCTTCCATAGTTCCATGAGAAACATACATGAATAAAAAGATTAATTTTTGCATCTGCATAGAATAAAAAAAAAAGTAGAAAATGCTAATAACAAAAGAACAGAGGAACAGAACTATAATCTAATGTGGCATCAAATGAAATGGAATAATAACAATAAAATTAATCAGACACAATCAACATCCAATCACACATGAATACAAAAAAAAAAAAAAAACAGACAACATCAGCAGAAACAAGGCATGAAGAAGGTATCATATCATGTTCACCTATCCACCATACAGTTCACTCATAAATTACAATACTCAAGCACCTGTAATTACTTCATGTTTATATTGCTTGGGGGGGGGGGGGGGGGGGGTAAATTCCTCAAAGTAGATGCTAATACTACAATTCTCAGACATAAAATCCACATAATTTCCAGTTACCATCAGTCAGCTGAAGTTTCTCTATGACAACAATAAACAATAAACTTTCTCACATCATACCTACAATGCAACCTCTCTCTCTCTCTCTCTCTCTCTCTCTCTCTCTCTCTCTCTCTCTCTCTCTCTCTCTCTCTCTCTCGTTTAAGGAAGGGGACAATACCCAACCACGAACAAATTCCCCAATAATCAGCTCCGATATTTTCAATTAACCAACGCTAAACAATTCAATAACAAAAATCCAAAATTTATTAAAAACAAATATATAAAAAAAAAAAATCATATCACAGCAAATAATGGAACTCGGCGATTTAATCGAATCAACATACCGACGGAGGAGGAGGCGATGGCGGAACCACATCCGAAGGTCTTAAAACAAGCATCAACAATTTTTCCGGTCTCATCATCAACCCTAATTTGCAATTTCATGACGTCACCACACGCCGGCGCTCCAACGAGGCCCGTTCCCACATTCGGGTCGTTCTTGTCGAACGAACCGACGTTCCTCGGGTTGTTGTAGTGGTCCAGCACTCTCTCGTGGTACATCCGCCGCAGGCCGCCACCTCCCGCCGCCGCCGCAGAGCTCCGCAGACGCCCGCCGAGGCTCGTGCTTGCTATATGCCTCAACATTTTTGGATTGATTTTTGTTTTCTTTTTCTTTTTTTCTTTATTTATATTAAAACTATCGGTTGCTAAAAATGGTGAGGCGGTGAATGAAGGAATGTCATTGGTGGAGAGGTGTTGACCTTTTTGCTCGATTCATCTTGAATTTTGACTCTCGTCCTAAATTTATTACTCTCTCTGTTCGATGAAATGAATCGAGTCGAGATTGAATATACATATATTCAAGTTTGTTTGAAATTTTATATCGAACTTTAAAATTTATATTCGAACTTGTTTGATTACCTATTAAATCAAACTCAAACGAGCTTTAATTGAGTCGAGTTTGAATAGTTTGATATTTTTATTGTACATATTTGCTCCATTTTGCACTTATCGAACTCGACTTCGAATCGAGTTTTAAATCTTATTAAACACGAAATTATGTTCAAATTTATTTAATATACTTATTGAATCGAGTTTTTAATGAACGGACAAGAATCGGCTATTTGGTTTAATTTTCATCCCTAAGGCGCGATATATATACATGTTTATATATATATTTAGCTAATTTACTAATATATACTCCTATATAATATGTTTACATTAAGTATAATTTATTATCAAAAAAATAAATAGGAGCATATCAGGAATTTTTAACCCTAAGGCGGGATATATACATGCAAGTTTCTATATATATTTAGCTAATTTACTAATATATACTCCTATATAATATTACCAAAAGAATAAATAGGAGCATATCAAGAATTTTTTTTTATTAATTGTCTTCCGTGAAAATCTCAATCAATCTATCGAAATATCACATATTTAACTAATATCAAGTGAAAAAAATCAACACAAATTAAAAGAATAAGGTGAGTTTTTAATACTTTTTTTTTTCTCTCATCTTAAATTTGTTATTATAATATTCAAATAATCAAGAAACATAGTATTTGATTTCATGTTGGTTAGTATTTAATTTAAAATTACGAATTTTTTTTGATAAATGAATTGTGAATGTAATTGGGATAGTTAATTTTGTGATTTTTTCTTGGAATAATTTTATTTGATGGTTATTAATTGTTATAAATATTTATTTATTTATTTTAAAATTGAATGGGCTTTAAATTATATAATTAAATTTAAGCCCAAATCTGGAAAAGCCCAACAGTAAGATCGGAATAAAAAAAAACCTAAACCCCGACAGCCACCGTGATTTTCGAGCTTCTGCAAACGCCGCCGCCGCCGCCGCGCCGCCACACATCTTCTACGCCGCTGCGCCAGCTTCTCTCAACGAATAGCTGCCATCATCATTTAACGTGTAAATATCAACTCTTATACATGGCTTGTTAATTTATGTCGCTTTTATCATTGGGAGATTGTTTTTGTAGCGTTTATGGTTAGGTTTTGCTTTTGGTTTTCTGTTGCTTATGTTTATGCGGTTTGGATGCATAGCTACTGTAAAATTTAGTTTTTTATGGGTATATGTGTTTCAATTAAGCTGAGTTAACGTTACAATTTCGTCTTAGTTTAATGATTATGGAATTCATTTAGCTTAATTATTGGGGATTGAATTAGTGTTTTCCCCAGCAAAAGCATTGATTTTTCTTTGGTGGGGAGAGCTTCAGCAATTTATTTTCTGATATATTTTTCCTTTACTTCTTGTTTATTATCTTCAGCTAGGCATGGGTGAGGAAGGTAAAGACGACGGTGTGAACCAGAAAAATGCTGAAAGGAAAAGTAAAAAAAATAAAAAGAGTGCCATGGGCGTAGAAGAGGAGCATAATGCTGAAACGATGAAGACAGCTGAGTCTGCTCGAATATCTGAGAAAGAAGGTGTTTCTGAAGTGAAGAGGGATCATAAAAGGGACAAAGAAGAGAAGAAAAGGAAGAAGAAAAATAAGGGAGTCGAAGATGCTGAGGCTGACATGAAGAATGATTCTAGAGAAGGTGAATTGACTGTAGTATTTGGTGACAATGGTGGCGGGCAAGAAACGGATAATGCTGAAAGGAAGAAAAGAGAAAAGAACAAGAATAAGAGTGATAAATTTGAGATGCACATAGCTGAAGAAGTTAAAAGGGATGAGAGTATCGATGGGCCAGAGGGAGAAAGTGCTTCTAGAAAAGAGAGTAGCAAAGAAGTTGTGGAAGAGAAGAAGAAGAAGAAGCAGAAAGTGAAAAGAAAAGAGGGAGAGGAAGATGGAGAAGTGACAAGAGCGCTTAGTGAGAATTGCATTGTCAATGCCACTGAGATAAGGAAGAAAAGGAGAAAAGACGAAAAGAAGAGCAAGGATGATGATTTTGTTGGGTCAAAAGACACTTGTAATGAAGCTAAGCCTGATGAAGCTGATTTATCTTCATTACAGCCGGAAAATGTGCTGGAAAATGTTGAAGATCATAGTCAGGCGACTGAGCAAGATGGCAATGCCAAGACAAATCACGAAAGGAAGAAAAAGAAGAAGCACAAAAAGAAAGAGAACTTCAAAGATGATCTGTCTGCTGCTCCGCAAGAATTTGTAGATAATGACACCAATAGTCTTCTGAACGCTAACGAGACACAAAATGGTGAAGCAGAACGTACCAACAAGAGGAAGAAAAAGAAGCCCAAAATTTCGGAAAAGGGTTCTGATCATGGACGAGACAATGAAGCTGAACGTGACAAGAAAGGGAAAAAGAGGAAGGCCAGTTTGGTGGCAAACAGTTCAGATGGCACTTCACCTAACAAAAGTAATAAGAAAGTCAGATTTTCTGGTCAGGTTGACGTTTTTCCTGTCCCTTCTAATTCAAATACTGAGAAGGGGTATGTCGAGGAGGAGAATATGGTCAGAGGCAAGCGGTTCACACGTGAAGAAGATGAGATTGTGAAAGGTGCCGTTATGAAGTACATAGAGGAACATGAGTTAGGCGATGAAGGTCTGAACATGGTTTTAAACTGTAGCAAGCACCCTGAAGTGAGAGGTTGCTGGAAAGAAATAGGGTCTTCTGTACCATACAGACCATATATAGCTGTCTATTGTCGTGCTCGAGTTTTATTTATGAGGTCTGAGAACCGGAAATGGACTCAAGAAGAGTACGACATGATTTTGAAGTACCAGGAGGAGAACGGTAACCAGTGGAGGGCGTTGGCAGATGAACTTGGCAAACATACATGGCACGTGAAGGATACATGGCGCAGGATCAAATTGCCTAACTTGAAGAAGGGACATTGGTCACAAGATGAATATCAGAAATTATTTGATCTGGTGAATAATGATCTACAGTTGAAAGTTTCTGAGGAGAAGAGATCCAAGCATGGAATGTTGCGGGACAATATATGCTGGACTGCAATCAGTGATGAGCTATCCACTCGAAACCAAGCAACCTGCTGTTTAAAGTGGTACAAACAGTTAACATCATCTATGGTAGTTGAAGGTGTATGGGCCGATACAGATGACTATCGTCTGCTTAGTGCACTTTATAGCTTGGATGCGACTTGCATGGAAGATGTCGACTGGGATGATATTATTGATAACAGATCCGGAGATGTGTGTCGGAAGCGTTGGAACCAGATGGTTCTACATATAGGTCACCATGGAAATAAGTCATTTGCTGAACAGGTTGAAGTATTGGCTGAAAGATACTGTCCACATCTTCTTGAAGCAAGAGAAACATGGGATAGCAAACCAAGGGTTCCTTGATCTGGCCTTGTGTAGCTATGGAGTTTCAAGCTTGATCCATGACAATAGCAAATTGCTTCTGAAGGTTTTTGCCTCTCCATTTGTCTTCAATCATGTTTGTTCTTGTGTAGTGATTTCACATCTTTATGTTTCAACCTTGAAAGATCCTACATGCAATGCTACAATGTGCTACCATGCAAATTATGATCTTTTTTTTTTAAAACATAGTTACATTAAGGTTTTGTATTTTATGTTTACATTCTCTGTTTCTTGTCTAAGATCATGTCTTTTGCTTGTAGAAAATTTACCATCAGTGCATTTGGGGTATGATATGATCATTTTACATTTTGTCATGATAGTTTGTTTTGTTTTTGTGTTTTTTTTTAGCCCGGACCAACTTATAAATTATAATCACCGGTTTTGATCGATGAGATGCACGATAATCATCGAACTTAATGGAAATAATTAAAGATAATGCATCTTATATTATAAGTATTTATAATAAACAAATATGTGTAACTAATTTTTTTAAGAATATTATGGAAGCATGCAATTTTTATTTTTAAATATTATTTACCATCAAAAGAAATAGTCCATTTTCACATGAGTTGCCAGAAGTAAATGATTTTAGCTATTTAATTTTGAACTCCAGATATGATTTATGAGTAGATAATAACTATTAAGTGATAAAGTTTTACAAATTTTAATTACTTAACTCCAAATCCTTAATCAATTTCAACATTAATTTTCAATTTAAGGTGCAGTAAGTACTTCTGTAATTAATGCATGTAGAGGAATGACCAAAAAACATAATAAGTGTTAGCTGTTACAAAATTCAATTGATGTTCAAATTTAACTAAGTAGAAATTGATCAATGGAATTATACTCTATTTTTTATTTTAAATTATGCTATTGCACAATTTGACATGGTGTGATTTAATAGTTATTAATTCCTATTTTGTTTGTCTTTTTAAACAATCATAGATTTCTATTTCATACAACAGTTTTCAAAACATTATATGCGTTTTACTTTGTTAATAAATACATACTTAACTGCAATATAAGGGACTCAAGAAATTCATCATACCACATTCTTCATTTTGCTGCCTCATTCCTTCTCATGTTCCCCAACACCTCCCATGGAGCACAGTATGAACAACTGTAGAGCTATTTCTCTTCCCACTCGCTTCTCCAATTTTAACCCGAAACAAGAAATCCTAGATGATGACTTTGGCATGGATGACCCCTCATTATCAAAGAGCTACCTGCAAGATTTCCAAGACCTCGAACAGATTCCGTTGTCACCTTCACTTTTTAACTGGGGCACCGGGATGCAATCCAATGGCTTCGATCCATTCGCTTCCTTTTCCCACGGCCCCAATACAGATTTCGGATTATGCAGGTATAAGCCTTGTGAGGAGAATGGCAGCATGTTCTCAGCTGAGGACTTCCAAGCTGGTGGATTCTTGAACTTTTCAGACAAGAAAGATTCATCTGTTGTAACCAAAACAACTGCTGATCAATACCATGGTTCGAAGCCTTTATGCTTCGTTGTTCCTGATGAGAGCTCTTGTGTGACTGGTGATAATTTTGGCTACCATGGTAGTAAAAGAAACAAGAACATAGTTCACTGCAGTAACATCAATGTCAATGAATCTGTGTCGACTAAAAAGTGTGTTAGAGGCCCGAAGAAGTCCAAATCAGCTAAGGGGCAGTGGACTACTGATGAAGACAGGTGGGAGTAAGAAAAAACAGATCTTGTTTTGATTTTTTTCTTTCATATTTCTTTACTCGTTGAGATTTTATAATCTGCAGACTTTTGGTCCATCTCGTGGAGAAACATGGTGTGAGGAAATGGTCGAATATCGCCCAAATGCTGAAGGGGAGGATAGGCAAGCAGTGCAGAGAGAGATGGCATAACCATCTGAGGCCTGATATTAAAGTTGGCTTTGAATTCTCTTCACTCCTGAAATTCCAGTTTTGATTTGTGTTTCTTATTCACAAATACTTCTTGTTTTTGGTGTGTTTCAGAAGGATGTATGGACTGAGGAGGAAGACCGGATTCTGATCGAGGTGCATGCTCGAGTGGGGAACAAATGGGCTGAAATCGCAAAGAGTCTCCCCGGGAGGACTGAGAATACGATCAAGAACCACTGGAATGCGACGAAGAGGAGGCAATTCACCAGGCGAAAATGCAGGACGAAATGGCCTAGGCCTAGTTCCCTCCTCCAGAACTATATCAAGAGCCTGAACTTTGAGAAAGGGAGCAGCAGTAGATCGAAAAACACTGATCATGGAATCCTCAGCCACAACCGGTCGATCAGCACACCACAGGAGTTGGAAATCGAGTTTAGCATGGATGACCACATGGTGCAAGAATATGAGTTCGATGAGGTCCATGATCTCACATTTGATGGTGATAGCATCTTCACTGGGTGCAGCAGCATCGATGCGTTCATGGATGATATTCGGGTTGACGACGGACAATGCTTTGATGTCGAGTTTCCATTGATGCAATGTGAAGTGAAGGAAGAATGCTTGGAGGTTTGAAAGTTCGTTTTGGGATTGTCTGAAATAAGAAATCAAAACAGGGATGGATACGAATAATTTTTATTTAGAGATAGATTCTAAAACACAAACTATGTATCCATAACTTCAAGAAATAAATAACAATTTACTACACACATTTTCTGCTGCTTCTCTGAGTTCATGATCTAACACAGCTGCAAGAAAAACCATTTTAGCCTTCGCCATCAACAACCCGATCGTTACTCCTCTCGACTTACAAAGAGAGAGATTTTCATGTTACATCTCGTGTTTCACTATCACCAATTCAATAACTAATGCCGCCTTGCAACTTATAACCTCAAAACATAAGGAAGAAAGCATGGTTGAGGATGATAAAATCATTACTTTTCTACTAGAGAAAATATTCATCAAAGAATATGCCGATATTTGAAGGGTAAAATGCAGAAAATAGCGTAGCAAAAACCGTGAAAACTCCTCCTCACTAGCAGCACCATACAACAAGCTCACAACAACGGTTGGATTTCTAGTCTAGCAACAGAATCAACAACAAAATTTTGTTCCAACACAAAAACCTCAAGCCGTCTTTGGCTTCGGTTTAATACCCTTCACTCTCGAATACAAGAAAACTCCGGCAAGGGCTATTCCGGTACCTGCATCCCAAGAACGTAGGAGACGAGATTAATATTCTTGTAGCAATCAACTTTTACATATACCAAAGAAAGAATAAGAGGATTGGATTTGTACCTAGAGAGTTGATAGGTGTAACAGGCGTGCGGAAGAAGAGAACCGAAGTCACAATCACCACCACCCGCTTAACACAGTTGCCTACGGAATGGGTCACAGGCGATACGCGCTGCAAGATCATGTACGAAACCTGCACAAACAACTCTTTATCAATATCTGAAAAATCTCGAGGAAAGTTGCACATGTGCAAACAATGATGGAAGAAACTATTACAAGTATCAAGTGGAAGACATTACCTGTTGATATGCATGGAAGCAGAGAGCTGCGATGAGTGACCTTGTGTAAAGCTGATTGACATTCACCCCCTGCAAATAGAAAAGACGGAAAAAACCCACTCCCATTAGCAAACATCGTGATTAGAACTCAACAACGAAAAAAATGCTATTAAGGAAACGATGGAATCATATAAAGTAAGAGAAAGTTCTGCTTTCCAAATTTACTTACAGCAGCCTGAAGGTATGTAGGTGTAAGCTTGAAGCCTTCCGTGAAAAAGGCAATAGGTGCCATCAAGAAGAAAGACATGATGGTAATTATTGAGAAAAGAGTAATATTGTCTAGGGAATCCTGCATGAAGAGAAATTGATGTGAGGCGCGATTTCTGGAAAAACTAATAGAAAGTAATACTCTTTTTTGCTAAGTAGTAGGTAGAAGCAGATAATTCAATAACATATTCTAGTGAAGCGATAACAGCAAAAAAGTTGAACAAATCGTAATTAGTCTAATAGATAGGACTCGACTATACAAGTTGAAAATATACCTCTTTCTTCACCATAAACTTTTTGCTAAGGACATTACGAGATTGATTTGTCAAATTTGAGGCCATAGCACTCCAGAAACCAGCCCTTCAAAAAAGTAGTGTAAAGATTGTGAGGAAATCTCAAACTGAGAACTTGCTTAGCAATAAGGAAATGAAGAGAATTGATGAGTAGCAATATGTTGCGATTCTTTACCAATTAAAAGAGGCCTCAGTCACTGATGCCAAAGCTACTCCACCAACAATTGGCATCAGAGACGAAACTACCCATAGTGTAGGAAACTGCGAAAGAGGGGTTACAGCAAAGTAAGATACCATTAACCAAATAGTCCAAACAGAAAGGAACATAACCAATACAATAGACACCCATACTAAATGTCCTTATTTACAAGCAAAAGAAAAAAAAATACACAAGACATGTTGAAAACTAGATAACACTAATGTTTGGGCAAACATATCAATTACAATGTCAATATTCTTAGGGGTTAATAGTTCTAATAAATAAAAAGGCTATGTGAGCCAGCCTACCTCGATATACAACTTCGTCATAGATCATTAAGACATCTTATATTACAAGTAAAAAGTTTGAATAGACTTGAGAGCGCAAGGATGTCTCACCTCTCCCAAAAACATGGCGGAGAGGACCACCGAGAAGAAAGGCTCCATGGCTTTAATTGTGTGAGTGAATGAGACAGCAACTTTTCCAAGACTCATATTGGTAAAGAGATTGCCAAGTGTATGCACCATTGCCAATGGAAGAATCGCAGCAAGCTGTAAATTTTGGATACGGGATTGTAATTCATCCTTAATTTAGGAAACCAAATCGGATATAATCATACATTCAAGTAGTGTTCTAGAAGTACCTGGGCTCCGGTGATTTTAGGCCGTTTGTAGAGATTGAAAGTCCACATCGAAAGAACAAGCACAGACCCAACCGCAAATTGCACAAGGGTTACCGTCATTGGGTAATGAAAAGCTTTGAGAACCTAACATAAAAGCATCATAGTCACATACACAAGTAATGTCATACTCAACAAACTGTATGCACCGATTTTAAACAATCGATTTTAGATGATATCAAAACTGTGATAACTAAGATTGTATTCAACTTCATACGAATCAGAAGCAACGAAAAAAAAAACTTGTTTCTGGCAAGTAGTGGGACTACATGATAACTTAGAAACTAAACATAGTTCCTCTAGTGAGAAATTTCCATTTCAAGCCACATTCTTTCTACCTCTGCTTCATCAATACACAACCCAAAAAGGAAGCAACTAAAAGCAACATAAGGCAGAAAGCTAAGATCTTTCCTGCAAATCACTTCAACGCAAAGATTCGAAAAGGAATAAAAGTACAATGCACTATAACAACTAAAAATCAAATCACAGACATCAGGGTAAAAAGTTTCCCCAGTTAGTCAAGAATCGTTTTTTTTCTCAGATTTGCATACAAATTCAGTAATTAGATCCAAATCACTGCAAAAACTGAAAAACTCGCCTAAACTTACAGAAATCGCAAAACAAAATAAACATTAACTACCTGCTTGTTGTAGATATTGAAGTAGATGTTAAATAGGTACCAAAGCCCGAAAAGACTTCCGAGAATCAAAGTGTCCATGACCTTCGAGTTCGGGCTCTCCGCCGCTCCCACGCTCTCAGCCGCGGCCCGAACCACAACTCCATCAGATTCGGGCTCCGGATTCGGCCCGGACACCCACCCGCTCTGCTTCAGCGAGCAGCAAATCGGGCTCAATTTCCGGGCCGAGGTAGAAACAGCAGAGCCAGCGCTAAAGTGGAGCTTCCCGGCGGGGAGGACGGGGAGGGGGGTGAACCCACAAGCGGAGAGCTTGCGGGGACGGGTAGAGAGAGAAAGAGAAGGCGCGAATGCAATGGCCGTGCTCTGCATTTTCTCTGGGATCAAGGGAGGAGTTAGAGAGAGAGAGAGGGAGAGGAGTGAGTTTATATGTATAGTTGTATGTATATAAGGGGTGGGGGTGGTTGTTGGAGAGGAAGCGTTGGGGGCTCCGTCGAGAAGGGTGGAGAGTGGCAATGTGAAGAGAGTTGGTGACAAAAGGTTATTTAGAGACATTATTTTGTACGTATATGTTGGGGGATATTCTCGGTATTTCCAAAATTCTTTCTATTATTTCCATTTTCCAACAACAAAAAAAAATAAAAGAGTTTTTCAACAACTACTCAAGATAAAAAGTAAAAACATATCAATGTTATAAATTTTATTAATAAAAACACGAACAAAAATTATCGAGAAGGTCATCCACAGATCGAGAAGGTTGGATTCAATTGTTAGGATTTAAGTACTCACGAACAACCCTAACTAAATCGTTATTATGCATGTATTTTATAGAAAATATAAAATACATTTTCACAAAATTATACATTGATGATTCATTGTAATTCATGTAGCATATATTCAATTATTGATGAAAATCATAAAGGAATTTAATCAACTCTTTTTATTAACCGCGTGCCTTGTTTATTTTAAGGAGTCATTTGGTTTAGTGGATAAGTCAGGATTGATATATTTATTTGAGACAATCCAATGTTTGGTTTGCTAGATTAAGGCCCGGGATTGATAAGGGGCCTTTGATTGAATTTGATTTAATCAAGCAAATGAATGATAATTTATCATCCCAATGGTGGTAAGATTGTTAATCTTACAACAAGCCTAATAGGCAAAAGTACACAAATACTTTTTGAAAAATTACAATTTTACTAAAATTAATAATTTTAATAGTTATAATCTTAAAATTTTATAAAAATAATCATATTTTATTAAAATTATTAATAAATATTTTTAAATATAAATAAAAGTAAATCGAATTTTATTAAAATTAATAATTTTAATAATTATAATCTTAAAATTTTATAAAAATAACTATTTTTTATTAAAATTATTAATAAATATTTTAAAATGTTAAAAAAGTAATTCGAATTTTATTAAAATTATTAATAAATAATTATAATTTTAAAATTTTAATAAAGATAATTGCAAGTTCAATATATGTTAATGAAAATCTATGTGGAGGGTAATTTAGGCATTCCAATACATTTTAATCATTATCCTTCAATCCAAACATAATATTGACAATCTATCATAAATTATTAACATTACAATCAAGCAATCCAAACACATGATTATTTTTATCCAAACAGTACATTCATACTGTATCTAATCAATTTGAAGGATCATATCATATTTCTTTAGGTGGGATATATTTTCCACAAATAAGCACCTAAAACTCATTTTATCACGGGCGTCGAGTTATTCACCATTTTAATATCATGCAAAATAAACATAGGATAATGTATTAATTCACCATTATCCATCAAAGTAAACAAAACCCAAAAGTATTACACACTTCGTCTCAATTATATAATCTCTTTTCTAATCGCACGTAAATTAAAAATATTTACAAAAACAAGATATTAAAGATAAATTTTCCATAATGCCCTTATTTAATATTTATAACTTTCAAAATTTAAGTGGTTGATTTTTTAATTTTCAAGAATTAATAAAAGTGTATTTGTACATTACTATGAAAATTAATACTACTTACAGTGAAACTATATAATTGAGACACCCTAAAATAGTAATAAGGATTATATAATCGGGACGAATGGAGTAAGTTTTTTTTTTTCCAAGTTGTAATATAGAGTATTTTATTACTATAGCATTCTTTAAAAATTAAATAACTAAATTAAGTACCAGAAAAAAAAAAATTTAAAAAAAAAACCCCAACAATAATAGAGTAAAAAAGTGCTTGATATAATACTTTGGCATTTCGAATTGATCAAAGTACTGAAATTCTTGTAATTAAATGAGAATCGACTGCTAAAAAAAAAAAAAAAAAAAAAGAAAACAACACTTTAATGCAATGATCGTTCAATCATTTCACTGAATAAAGTTTGATTTCATGGCATCAAAGATGGATGAATGAATTCTTGATGGCCATGACTCCATTTAAATTTAATTTCATGATTCATATATAAACAATTCTTGATATGAGAGAGAGAGAGAGAGAGAGAGAGACATGAGCACAGTTTGGTAAAATGAGGATTGCTATGGCTCTATATTTTCCCCATTACAAGTTTACAGGGAAGCTAGCAGTCTTCATCACCTGGCAGACGGGGCAAACGTCGACGAATCCTTCACAATCTCCACACAAGCACAAGTGTCTGCAAGGGAACAGTAAGACCGAAACCTGCTTCTTCTTGCACGATCTGCATTTTAGCCGGTGGTCGAGGGAATCCAGATTTCCAGGACAACTGATGATGCCGGGGTGCTTTAAGGAAGACAACGTGTCGTCTACCTCACTGTCCCCGAACCCTTCATGACCTTGGGCCGTGCCTTCTGCCAGGAGCTGCTGAATGTTGCTTTTCAGGGTGTTGGCTACTGACTCGTTGCACTTCGCTTTGTAGTGCCACGACTGAGCTTCCATGGCGACCTGCTTTATTCTGTCCTCCAATTCCTTGTTCTTGCGGTTAATGCTCTCGATTTGAATATCCTTCTCATGCAGTTTCTTGCTCACTCCTTTTTCCAATGCATTCAGCAAAGATATTGTGTGCCTTTCGTTTATCTCTCTTCCACCCTTCAGGATGCTCTCTTCCTGCTCACATTGGTAGAGAGAGAGAGAGAGAGAGAGAGAGAGAGAGAGTTAAAACATCATCCAGAAAGATACAGAAATTAGCCTCATTTTAGTAGTGATGACAGAATAAAACATCAACTCTCAAACAATCTCTTATTGGAATGTTGAAAATTTTCTAATATACCTGAAGTTTAATATACTGCCCGAGTTCTTCCATCTGTCGGTCTATCTCCATTTTAACAGTATTACCCAGCGAAAGTACAAAAGGGAAGGCGTTTGTCAGATTCTCACTGGTCGAAGTAACAGAGGAACTACGCTCTTCTTTCTCACTCGAAAGTCTGAGCCCGGGCGATGCAGGATTGGGATTTAAAAGAAGTCCAATATGGCCAGGTTTGTTTAGGTGAAGGCTGGTATTTGCAGACATGTCGAGCTTCTGCTGCACGTATACAGATTCTTCTTCCCTAACTCTCTTGGTAGGGCGACTATCAGTGGGAGCACGCTCGTTTCTTACACAGTTTATCATGCCAAGGCCAGCAGGGTACTGAGTTGGAACTGCAGAAGGATACAGAACATCATTGAAACAAATTATGAGCAATAAAAAAATTAGATTGGCAGAAATGAACTGATGTCGTAGTAGAAAAAAAGATAAAATTGAAAGTAGAAGGTAAACAATTTCATGGATATCAGAGCTTCTCCCCCTCCAACGACACACTCAAAAATTCTAAATGCATAGGTACATGAATCAAAGCAGCGCTAGGCTGCCATCCCCACCTTCATACAACAGCTTAAAAGTATTTGAACCTCGAGCAAAGAGCAAAGCTCAAGCTTGAACGTACCAAATGGATCCCAAGCTTCATTTTTAGTTTCGAGAGACGGGACTATAGCTTCTGTGGAAACTGATGCTAAGCATTCCCATTTGAAGCTTGGGCATACGTTTCACATCTACTTGTGATTCATTATGCAAAATCAATAGCAACTTTCATGAATCAGTCTCTCAAATGAACATATTTGATTTTATCAGAAACTAATTCGGTGCATTGGCTAATTGGCATTGACACATCCGAGACTACAGTTCTGGTAATGAAGGCCGATGCAGGTATAGTAGTAACAATGTGATATCAACAGCAATAGGGTCATAGCATTCGATACACACTGCAATGATACAAGGATAGAGACGAACACCAGTTCTTTTCGTTTGTAAAGAATTCCAAGAGAACACATTACACTACAAAATCACATTCTTAATTCCAAAACAATCACGGCCACGCTGTCCGATGCAAGCCATCAGACAAGATTTCAACAGAGAAGAACAAGAACAATGCCAAAAATACTTCATACATAATACAATAAGGAAAAACTCAAAGCAAAAGCTTAAATTTTTAACATAGCAAGAACATATCTCACCATGTCCGATTAACTGAAGCTGAGACGCCGCAGTTTTGTTGTATTGGGAGCGATTTTCCTCCATAACACCGCGGAAATTTCCTCCCAACATCTTCCTGAAAATCATGCTCCAATGCATCAAATCCCAGCAACAATTTCAAATATAATATGGAACTTTTAGCAGCTGAAAACACAGAATAATCATAACCTCAGACAACAGATGATGCAATTTAAATCCCTAATAACAGCAAGATCCAAAGGGGGAAAATCCTACCAACAATTGATGCAATTGATTGAACGACTACACCTGATCAAGAACCAACACAACCCTAATTAAAAATTACCCATTTCAAGCATCAGAACAGCACAAAAAAAAAAATCCCATCAAAAGCACAATCAAAATCAGCTGATAAATCGGGGGAAAAAGCCCCAAGATTCACACGAACCATATGATCAAGAACCTAGAAACAAGAAAAGGGATCCTCACCAAAAAAACAAAAAATCAGCTCAGATTTAGATAACCAATATTTTCCCAATCTCGAAAAGATGGAGAAAACCCAGAAAGAATCTTGTTTTCCTCACCGATCTCGTCAAGAAAAAAGGGCAGAAGAAGTGATGGTGCCAACTATTTGGATGGCAATAATAATGAAAGTGGATGGCGTTGTTGGTAGAAGATTTGTAGTTGTTATTGTCGTTCGGGTTAAGGGAAAAAACGATTCCATTCGTTGGTATTGGTGTGAGAAGAAATGGGGGGAGAGTGAGAAGATGATGACTTCTCGTCATTGTTGAAGAAATCTTATTCTCCATCTTTCGGTTTCTCTCTCTAAATTCTCTCCCTTTCTCTCTCATCCCCTCACTCACTGTTGGTTGGTCTTTCTGTCTGTCTGGCAGCTTTCTTTTCGTTTTCCCCAAACCAGTAAAATTTGTTTCTCACTTTTCCTTTTCCTCTTTTTTTTATTTAATTTAATTATAATATATATTTTAAAAAAATAAATAATAAAATGTTTTAATAATTACAATTTAATTCTCAATATTGGGATATTTTAACATAAATGACCCAACGTTTTCGATTAAAGTATTATTTCGGTCGATTTCAATTACATTTACTCTCAAATGGGCTAAGATAATTTATATAATGGATCGATATTTTTGCTGACAAAATGACAAAAATTGAATTTTCACTTATAATATTAGGTCATTTATGTTAAAATTTTCAAGGGTTCTAAATTAATTTGTTATTATTAAACGTTGTGCTAAAAAATATCTGAATGTTGAGAATTAAATTGTACTCCCCCCTCCCATTTTGATAGACTGGTTAAAAAAAATTGGGAAAGACAATTAATTAAGAAACTTCTTAATATTCCCATATTTATTTATTTGACAATGAATTAACGTCCAACGTAAACATATTAAATAGAGGTATATATTAGTAAATTGGCTGAATGTATATATAGAAACATGCCTATATATCGGGCATCCAAAAAAAGCAAATAAGACTATCAAAATGAGACGGAAGGGTAATTATTAAAACGTTTGGTTATTTTTGTCAACGCCTTCGAACGTTCGGAATTAAATCGTAATTACCCCTTTAAAAAATACCCATTGTTTTTTATATATTATTTTATGAAAAAACATAATCCAAAATTGTTTTCTTTTTTAAAGAAATTTGATTTAAAGAAGTAATATTATTTCGATCGATTCAAACCATATTTACTATCAAGTGAGCTGGAGAATCTATTGACTGATTGACATTTTTGCCTAAAAAAACAAAACAAAATGGTTTCTTAGCCTAAAATATCAGGTTATTTATGTTAAAATGTTCAAATATCGTGGATTAAATTGTTATTATTAAATATTTGGTTATTTCTATTAAAATATCCGAACATTGGAAATTAACTTATTATTATTATTAAAATGCTGGATTATTTTTGTTAATGCCTTCAAACATTCATAATTCAATTGTAATTACCCCTTTAAAAAATATCCATTGTTTTTTTATATATTATTTCATGAAAAAAACATAATCCAAAATTGTTTTCTTTTTAAAGAAATTTGATTTAGTTGATGAGAAGAAGCATTGTGTGATGTACAATTTCAGAAAAAAGTTGAAAAAAGATTTGGGATTGCTTAAGCTACTAGTATAAATTATAAAAAAAAAATTGATTGCTTAAGTTTGTTGATTCCCACTTAATGTAATAATAATAATAATAATGAATATAGTTGAATAAATGGAATGAGAAAATGGATTTTCTTGTTGTTTAATTTAATGAGTTGAGCTGTCTTAGGTGGCAGTCAATTCCAAGTGAGCCTAGAATAAGTGCAAATCACGTGACACCCCTCACACATCTAGATTCAATACTTTTATTTAAAAATTCAAATTCAATAATTTTGAGGTTTAGATTCACACACAGGGTTTGAAAGAATAAATTGCTAGTGGGAATTTAGTATTTACCAAGATTTGATGAGATCATCTGAACGGTGGAATTAGGCTATAAACGGATAGAGCCGCTTATAAATTATTTGGAAATCGGTTTGAATAAAGTTTGTTTGAAGCTCGTTAGAGTTTCGAAACGAACCGAGCTCAAGTCTTGAATTGAGCTTGAATAGAGTAATATTCGGTTCGCCCAACTCGTAAACATGTTTAAACTCGAGTTTAATTGAACATGTTCATTAATATTATAAATATTCGAACGGATAAATCAAATAAGCTATTTCTGTTGGAAAATATGATTTAATAAAGTGAGTGTGACTCATTTTATCCGATTTTTTGTGACCGGGATATTTAATTTTGGAGGAATTAAATACCGTACGATTGCTCTATGTCGTGAGTAGATAATCGTAGTATTTTTATTTGCTCAAATCCGATTTTCGGTGAGTGAGAAATAAATGGTTAAAGTTGGTCACACGATTGGGCATTTATGGTGTGAGGGATAATGTGTTTAAGACACATTAAATAATCCCACATTGATTTCTTAATCAAATTAAGAAGTGTATTTAAGTGTATTAACACTTAAGTGAAGTAATCAAGTGCACAAGGATGTGGGCCATGAGCCCACACGCGTCCGTTCGTGCCCGAGCCCGAGCCTGAGCCCGTGCCCTTGCCCTTGCCCTTGCTCGACTCGTCTCGACTCGTCTCGTCCTCGGACTTGGACGTTGGGTGGACTTTGGGCGTACGTGGGCTTCCGGGGCTTAGCCGTATCAGTTTTACGGTACAGAAACGGTCGGGGCGTGGAGCGGGTCGACGGATCGGTTAAGAGCCTTCAACACCTGGAGCTGGTGGAGCCTCAGGTAACTGCCATCTGGAGTTAGTGGACTGGACAGTAACCGAAAGTAACTCCTGTCGGGAGTCAAAGTCTGCAGCTGCCATTGGACACGTGTTGGACTCCTGGAGGGCTCCATTGTCGGGATCTGCAGCAGAAGGTAACTCCTGGAGGGCTGCAGCTGCCCTTGGACACGTGTTGGACTCCTGGAGGGCTCCCCTGTCAGGATCCAAAGGCCACATTCTGCATAAACGATCACACATCATATTGTTGCATACGAATCCTTTCGAGTCAAAGCTCCCAGTTCTCGACATTGTCTAGTTCGCCGGAACCTTGCCGGATTTGTGGTGCTACTGCCGGAAGGACGAAGTCGTTTCATCTTTGAAAGACAACCGCCAAACCGTGAGCACTAGCCGGGGCGTATTTGTCTTGCGGAGAGAGGTCCCCTCGACTCGGCTTGCCGGAATCTGCACATCGGTTCCTATCTTCTTGCTTTGTTTAATTCAGTTAAATATTTGTAATTGTTGCTATTCTACTCTTCTACCTTTCTGTACTTCCATTGTAATTCCAGTGAGGTGTAAAACGAGACAACAATTTTTCGAACATGTAAATTAAGCGAGCTTTTTTTCGAGTGTTCAAATGTAAGTTCAATTAGTAAATTTTCGAGCATTTCATGAGTCGGGTTCAAGTCTAGTTCGAGCATTATAAATATTTGTCGAATCGAACACGAACAAGAGGAAAAAAGCTCGAATCAAGCTATGATATTTCTTGATGAGCTCAGACACCAGGATGTTTGACTCGGTTTGGTTCGTTCACAGCCCTAAGTATAATATAAGATATAAAATGTTGTGTAATAAGGAATCAAAACTATATTCTTGAACCTTCATCATCCGAATAGTGTAATTAGAGCTATGTACGAACAGAGCCGCTCGCGAGTTATTTAGGATTCAACTTGAAAAAAGCTCATTTGTTTTCTAAATGAATCAAGTTCGATAAATTTACATGTTCTCAAATATGTTCATGAATATTATAAATATTTCAAACAGTAACTAAATAAGATCTCTTTTCGAGTTCAAGCTCGAACATGTAAACTAAACGAGTTATTTTTCCGAGCATTCAAGTTTAGTAAAATTTTGAGTATTTTACGAGTCGAGTTCGAGCATGATAAATATTTGTCAAATTGAGCTCAAATAAAAAGGAAAAAAAAGCTCAAATCGAGTTCAAATATTCCTTAATGAGACGAGCTCGAACACAACATCAGAATGTTCAACTTGATTCGGTTCGGTTCGAATATAATGGGCCTTCTTACCAAAGGAGCCCAAAAGATACAGCCCATAATTTCTAAACCTATCAGAAGCTGACACGTGTATGCTTCCCTTTCCATAAATCTCAGATATTCTTCTTCACAAATAGCCCAAAATCCATCGACTCCGAAATGACTAAATTGCCCCCTCACTACTCCATTTGCATGCGACCACACCCATGCCCAAAATCGTAACTTCACTCAGCTCTTTGCGTGGATAATTTGCAGGAATCGAGCATACATAAATTGATGAAGAACAAAAAAAAAAAAAGAAAAAAAAAGAGGAAAATAAATTTGTGAAAAGAGAGGGAATTTCACGAACAATGCATTGCATGAATCTCAGGGGAGTTACAGATTTCAACTCGCTGTCGTTGTCGAGTCGACTCAGTGGTAGCATCGCCAAAGATTGCAATTTGCGGTCGAATCGGATCGTCGCTTGCAGCATATCGGGTCAGGGTTCGGGTCCGGCTCAGGATTCGAATCAAAGTTCGATTTTTTCTCGAACCGAGACGTACGCGCTGCTGAAGCAGCAACTGGAAGTAGCTGCTAAATCTGAGGTATATTTGTTTTGATTCAATTTTTTTTTTAACTTCGCTCATTTTCTCTGTGTATTTTGTGCCATTGTTCAAGATAATGCTTAATTAGCTAGCTCATGTAATGTTAATTTATGTTATTGCAGTGTCTTTGAACCGTTTTGTCTGTTTTTATGAATTTATCAAGTGTGAATTGGATTGTAGCTTAAATGATAATTGCTCTGGTAAAATTTCTGCAAGGAGGCTCTTATTTTTCCCCCCCTTTTAATGATTGGTTAAGGATTACAAAGAAGCAGCTAGACTTCGCGATTCCTTGAAATTATTTGAGGATGAGGAGCCAGTTCTGCGTCTTCGGAGATTGTTGAAAGAGGCCATTACTGAGGAAAGATTCGAGGTATCGCCCACTGTCGTAGTTAGAACATTTTCTTGCTTTATGTAAATTGAAAATTATGGTGTGAAGTGATAACTTAAGTTTCAGTTAGAGGGAGTCTTGACAATTTCTGTATCAATGGATGGATAGATAAGCTAGTCATATTTGATCTGGGGCTTTTTTCTCATGCCTAAATTGTTATTTCGTATATTTTCTTGTAGCTCAAGCTTTAGTTAGAGGGAGAAAAATATGTTGGATCATACCTTTTCCCCTTTAGTATTAGTCTGATCGAGCCACACACAGACACCTGTTATCATTCTCTTTCATCAATCTGCAGGATGCAGCTAGGTATCGTGACGAGCTAAAGGAAATTGCGCCTCATTTTCTCTTGAAGTGCTCGAGTGATGCAACAACCTTGGTATGTCAGTATCATTTATCCACTTGGCCACATATATGCCTCTTGGCTTGATGCTGTCCTGTATTTATTCAGCCATCAACCTAAAGCTGATTTTTTTCTTAATTAGGGGATTTATTGAGCTAGTGATTCTTCGTATTTAACCACTTAGCAGATCTAAGATATATTGCGTCATATAAGCTTATGGGTTTTGTGCCATGAGGCAAAA
This sequence comes from Perilla frutescens, assembly GCA_026008535.1. Taxonomy (NCBI): domain Eukaryota; kingdom Viridiplantae; phylum Streptophyta; class Magnoliopsida; order Lamiales; family Lamiaceae; genus Perilla; species Perilla frutescens. The sequence continues at coordinate 5,483,156 of BRKX01000001.1, forward strand.
TTTGCTGAACCCCGTTGCTTTGCTTCTCTTAAAGCTGCACATGTTTCCTTTCAAATTGGTTATCACTTATCATCAAATGATTCAAGTGCTAGGTTGTTCATTGCATGTAATCCCTGTCTTTTCAAAGCTAGCATGCATTTTGATATGATCGGCCAACTATTATTTCATTGATATGCCCCTGACTGTAAGCATTGATGTCATCTGCATTTTCCAGATGTTTTTCTGTCCCATAAGATTAAAAAACCTGGTTCTTATATAGCATTTAATTTAGATTCATCTGGCAAACCTTATCATCTTATGGGTGATTTTGGTCATAGAGTTTTATACCGTTTTCTCTTATTCAATGGACGAGTTCAATAGGAGGTAAATTTGGCTTGGTGGTCATGTTGCATTCTGTTTTCTGTCTCTAAAATTACCCGACCTTGTGCTAATTCAGGTGAGGAGTTTCGTGAAACCTAAATAACTTATCGATTATATTCTTTCTCAGGGCGTCAGGGTTCAAGTTAGGAGTGTTTACATTGAAGGTCGAAGTCAGCCTTCAAAAGGTCTTTACTTTTTTGCATATCGGATTAGAATCACCAACAATTCAGATCGCCCTGTACAACTTCTTAGAAGGCGCTGGATCATCACTGACGCCAATGGAAAAACTGAGAGTGTCCAGTAAGTTTCATATTTTTCTATTTATTCTTTTGCAGTCATAAAAAGCTCCATCAACCGCAATCATGCCTATCACGTTGAAACTGTGAAAATGCTTTTCTTCACCCCTACTTAGTTGATGATTCATTTTATTTATCTACCACGGGTAACTTAGCAGCGCTGCCCTGCTTTTTGACTGTAGTGGCATTGGAGTGATAGGCGAACAACCAGTTATACTTCCTGATACTAGTTTTGAGTATTCATCTGCATGCCCGTTGAGTACACCTAGTGGAAGAATGGTGAGATTAGGAACCCTTTAATTTCCCACTAAATAACTGTGCATGTTTTGTCATACCATAATCTTGCTACCGAATAAAGTTGCTCAATGGTTTTCTATTTATGTGTGTCGTGACTATAGGAGGGTGATTATGAGATGAAGCATATTGATAAACTAGGTGCTCAGACATTCAACGTAGCTATTGCCCCGTTTTCTCTTTCAACATTTGGAGATGGTGTCGATGCTATTTGAGAGAGACTACCTAAGTCACACGAGATGATGATTAAACACTGTATTGGTAATGTTTGTTTGTATAACAATAGCATAGTTAAGATGATCACACACCAAGTTAGGATTGTTACCTGATTCTGGCAACACCTAGTTTGACTATGTATAATAAATTATGAGCCTCAGCCACTCAAATAAACATGTCTTCCTCAATTTGCAAAACATAGCTTCCTACCGGCTTGCATTTAGGAACGTTTTCTTTTGTTTTTTCCCGTCTGTCAACTCACCTTGTTTGGTGTCTCCAGACGAAATGCTCGTCTTTAGATCTCCCCCTCTCCCGAACACTTCTTTTGGGTGACGAGGAGAAACGTACAACCACCACCCGAAGGAGTTTGAGTTAGCAGTGGCTCAATGAGGCATGGATTTTAATGATTTTTTTTTTTTTTTTTTTTTTTTTTTGTGGCTATTTACTATATACAGGGAAGTTGGAAGAAAATTTTGCGAGTGGTTCAATGTGGTGTAGGAAATTTCATGCTAAATATTAATTCCTTTCATATTTTTTTATTTCATTTGTGTGTATGACAGTTTATATGTTGATAATGTCATTAATATTGCTCTTGACAATGCCATAACTGTATTACTTTTACACTGCTGAAATGAACCAAAATCTCCATGAATCCCTTTTAATTTGTAACCAATCTCCATTATTGTTTATTGCGAAAAAATTTAAATTTTAAAATACATATATCCTAACTTTGGAATCATAATCAGCCCTAATAATCAATTGTATTAACTAAAAAAAAATTATAAACTCTAATTAGGTTGAATGAAATTAAAATAGAAGAAAAATTAATAATTTTAATGTTGGGATTCTTTGGACTAGAGAATTTTTAATGGATGGAATTCTCATAATTAAATAATTAATATGTTCAAATAATACTGCACGGTGCTATCTATAAACGGGAAAATTCTACCCTAGTGGTTGAGGTAGTCGTAAAATTTTCCCTATCTGTGCTAAGCAATGACTTCGTTCATCATGCATTCCCTGAACTTGAGCTCCGCCGATGTGTCGTCGACCGAAATAATATCGCAGCATTCGCATCGATCCATCTAATTAAGAAGAAAAAAAGATTAAAAAAAAATGAAATGAAAGTCCAAATAATAATTAAGGAAAATAATGAAAAGGGAAGAGTAAATTAATGTAACTATTTTTACTTAGTTTCAATTAATACCGAATGGCATAACATCCTCTATTTCAAATCGTGTTTCATTTCTTACCCGTTTCCTCGTGGTCACCGGGGAGAAGACACGGATCTCGGAGACGAAATCCGCCGTGTTCTTCGCACAAGGCGGCATTCCACGTGGCGTGGCTCGAGAATAAGTGGTGAGGATTAATCCCTTATGCATTGTAACCACATTGTTCCTCACTTCCTTAAAGAAGAAAACATGGGGTGCCTCGCACGAGTTGTTGCTAGGTAACCTCGTGTTGAACATATAGAGGGGCCGTGGCCGAGGAGTGCTCGACCACGGCTCGAATGTCTCGAGGGGCATCTGCAGGTGGCTCCTCGGGATGATTCTCTCGTATATGTGTGTGGAGTAGCCCCATGAAACGGAGATGGACCAGTTTCTTTGCCGGTGGTGGCAGATGGTTTGCTGCAGCATGCGGGACTGGTCGGCTGCTGCCGCCTTCATGAGGTGGCGCGCCGCCTCGTAACGGTCCATGCCGGGGAATATTGGCTCCACCTTGTCGAGATGGTGGAGAGAGATTAGGGGGGATTTTGGGTGAGACGATAAGAATCCCGACAAATCACCGCGCAAATCAATCTACAAATTACGAATATATTTTAATTTGTTACAAAATAATCCATCATAATCAGAAGCATTTGTTAAATAAGAATTGAGGTTAAAAAAGTTATAATTATGAAATAAATAATTCTAATAATTAAATATAAACTAAAATTGAAAATCTTAAACCGATAAATAAATAAAAACTAATGGGTAAATTTCATATTACTGCCATGTGTTTTCCTGAAGAAAAAAAAGTGAAAAAATAACTCACGTGTTGAATAAATGGTTAATTTAAAAACCTCCTATGTTATGATATAATCCATCAAAAAATGCTCATTTTGGAGAGAGTGAATTACACTTGTTAAAAAAAAGTATGATTTTTTTTTTTACAATTTTTATTATAGATAAATATATTTTATAGTGTTTGGTTAAACCACTACTTCACTCTCTCTAAAAAGGGATTTTGTGATGAATTATTTTATAATAGAAGGGGATTTCAGACTATTCATTAAACATGAAAAATTTTATGATTTTTCGAGAAAACATAGGACTTATAGTACGTAGTACAAAAGTGGGGTAGATAATTTCTTGTATTTACCAAATAGCTAATTAAGTTAAAATGGTCATCCAACTATCCAAGAATATTTTCCTCGAAAAAAAAAAAAAAAAACTATCCAAGAATATAGCTAATGGGACATGGACTTATGTGAAAATTACTTATTACGTAGTATAAGTTTAATACATATTAGGTATATCAAATTTTCTTTATGTATTTCTTGCCTACATCTACCTACAAATCTAAATTTAGACGAAATCACATTTTGGGACGAATGAGATCTAATTAATTTTCTGAGCTCTTATTAATAATAGATATTACAAAAGTAAAAATTAATTATAACATAATCAATCTAGTCACATTTATTAAGAAAAGATTGAAATTTTAAAAATTATAAATCATATTTTTAAAATAATCAACCATAATAATTATTTTTAAAAAAAATTAAATACTAAAAAATAATTATAAATCATTTGGTGGGTGAACAATCATAAAATTAAACTAAAACATAATAAATTAAAATTGCCAAAAAAAAATGGTAGAAAAATTTATAAATTTAATCGTGGAACACGGGTGGAAACACCAATCGATCCTTAAAAGATCCCCTATCGATCCCCTTCTTTTTTAATTCCTTTACTTGTTTTACTCTTACCAAGTTCATGATTAGAAAATTAATTTTTCGTGATAGAGTGCATGAAAAACTAAATATTTCAACAATGTGCATTCATGTTTATACTAACACTAACTAAATTTTGAATTTGAGAGGGAGAGAGAGTACCTGATGAATCCCATTGTGAGGAGAGAGATTGACTCCGATATCAGAAATACAAAGCATTGTAATAAAATCTGCAGAAATGAATGCAGCATTTCTCCTCAAACAATTCTCCATATCATTTGCTAGGGCTTTTGCAAGAGGGTAGCTCAACATGAACCCCGCCCCTCCAAACCCTTGATTAAACGAGAACCAATAATTCGACATGATAAACTCCGACTTCCCCCCAACATAGTAATAGCGACTATCATCCAACTCTCCGAGAACCTCGACAATATTCTCCACCATAAAAATCGAGTCGTCGTCTCCCATCACCACCCACCTAAGATCCTCCCTATCCATCTCTCTCACCACCTCCATTATCCCATGAACCATTCGGATCATCACCGGGGCCCGCGCCTTCGTCTCTTCCAAGAATCCGTCGAGGTTGTCCGAAACCCGGTAAGGGGGCGAGGCCTCGGACCAAGGGAGGAGGTCTCCGGTGGGGGGCTTGTCGAGATAGAGAAGCCCCCGAGTCGTGGTGGGCCTCCACCATGACTCTATGTAGTGCCGCCTGTCGTGCCACGCCTTTTCGGACCCGAGAAGCCCGAAAACGAGGTGGCTGAGATTGGTGGGGGCCTTCGTTCGAGACGAAGAGTTATGAACGATGGTGATTGTTGATGGTGGGAATTTCGAATTATTGGAAAGGGAAATCAAGAACAAGTATATTGAGAGGCCTGATATAAAGAGGAATTTGCATGCATTATTTGCAGCAAACATACTAGAAGAAAATGGATTAATATTAATAGCCATTAATTGATTGATTTCAAAAATTAATGCCGAATTGAAACAAAACTAAGAAGTGAAGAGAGATAGCTAGCTAGGGTCAATTTATTCAGACATATTTAAATTTAAACATAGACTATATAGTAGAAAGTTGTAATAATATATTGTATATTCATGATATATATGCTTTAATTAAAGATTAATATAATCCATGTTTTACCAAATGTCAGGTATAATTAATATATAAATATATACACATATACATACACATGCATAGGTAGGTTGGAATTGGAGATGAAAATGATTTTAAAAGAGAGAGAGCCTCGTTATTAGGGGTAGATACATGAATCCTAGTCGAAACGTAAGTTGACAAATAGATTGTAGTGTGTGTGATATATATATATATATATATATATATATAGAGAGAGAGAGAGAGAGAGGAGATCAAATATAAACACCTTCCTAGTGTGTAATTTAGGGATTCATCACATCCTTTAGATCTTAATACATCAGCGGTTAGGATTAATTTCTTCTTAATTTGTTTTTTTATTTTTAATATGTCGAAAAGGGATTGCATGCCTTTTATTCTACTTTAATTTTAAGATTATGTTGAAAGTTATTGTTGTAATTAAGATTATGAAATAATATTTATCCCTTTACTCTTTTGGAAATTGTGATTTCTGATGCTTTTTTATATGAGTATTACAGATTGAGTTGAAATTTATAGTTGTAGGTTTTTAAAATAAGATATCCCAATGCTCTTTTTTGAATTTAGAATGCTTTTTTTTGTGAATTTTGCTTTTTTTTTTATGATTGTTAGTAATTGCTAGAATTTTTTAGTTGAAAGATTATGAAATAATATATCAATATGTGCTTTTTAAAATGCTTTTTTACATGAGTATTAGAGATTTAGTTGAGATTTATAGTGGTCGGATTTTGAAATAAGATAATCCATGTGCTCTTTTTATAGTTCAGATTGCTTTTTTTTTTTAATAATCATGATGCTTTTTTTTTTACCCTGAAATGATTTGTTTCTGTTGAAATATTTAGTGTCATAATATATTATATTGTTATTTTTATGCATTAGATGCTTTTTATATTATTCTGTAATGCTTTTTTTATTTGATTAATTAGTGTATGTTTAGGTTGTTTGATGTCAACATAATTTTTTAAGTTATTTTTAAACTTCATAATGCCTTTTTTTTATTGCTTTAACATATGATTAGCTAGTGTCTTACTATGTTATATGATGATGATTCTTTTGTTACCTGAGGTGCGCTTGTAATTGTAGTTTAATATTTTGTATTAACCAAATATGTAACAAGCAAATTTGTTCTTTTGTTATAGTTAAAATATATTAATTCATTACTATTAAAAATATTTTATTAACTAAGAATAAAAACTAAAACTAAATAAGTACAAATAGACATACGTAATAAATCAAAACAACTAATGTTGAAATAACAATAAAATAATTAAAAGATAACTAAGTAATAATATTGATATTGATTTAATTGATTTCTCCATCATTTAGATTGCAAAAATATCCAATATTTGATTAAAAAATTATAAAGTTGGAACCGTTACAAAACTTAAATAAAACTTGCAAGATTATATAATTAAAACTTGCAAGATTCACACTAGTATAATTAACTAATTAATTAATTTGCAGATAATTAAATATAATGGTAAAGATTCCTCTCTCTCTCTCTCTCTCTCTCTCTCTCTCTCTCTCTCTCTCTCTCTCTCTCTCTCTCTCTTATGCTGTAGAACATTGGATTTCAAACAAAACAACATTTGATTCAAGTATACATTACTTGGTATTTAAATCTAGAATAGTAGAAATTAAAACTATAATAATATATACAATTCATGACATATTTTAATTAAAAATTAATTAATGTCTTACCAATTAAATGTAAGGTATAATTAATATATGCATGCATAGGAAGTTAGGAAGGTTGGAAATTGGAGATGAAAATGATTTTAAAAGAGAGAAAGCCTCGTCTTTAGGGGTAGATGCATTAATCCTAGTATAAACCAAAGTTGACAAATAGATTGTATATATAATCCATTTAAAAATTAAAACACACACATGCTTGCACGTTAACCAATATTTAAGTGTGTGTGTGTGTCTATATACCTAGCTAGCTGGCAATTACTAGCTTAAAACTTGCAAGATTAATCATACTTGTATAATTTGAAGATAAATAATGGTTAGAATCTCTCTCTGTTAGAAATTGATATCGGGTATGATTCACCCTCATAAAACTGACTTATAATGGGCATTTAAAATCATCTATTGCACATTTCGTGTTACATTCCGTATTGCACACTCGATTTTCTTAGTTTTTTTTCAATTTTTTTCTCAAATTTCAATTTCTTATGCTTTAGTTTAATTTTACACTTATTATTTAGGTTCATCCTATCCAATTAGGGTTTTATATATATTTTTAGTCTTTAATTTTTCAAATAATCAATTAATAATTCAAAATTTTAAATTAAATAATAAAAAATTACAATGCATCCTAATTGGGTTTGATGAATTCTAAATAATAAATGTAAAATTATACTAAAACATAAGAAATTGAAATCAAGGAAAAAAATTGAAAAAAAAAATTAAGAAAATCGAGTGTGCAACACGGAATGCAACACAAAATGTGCAATACAAGATTTCAACTGTATAATGGGAGGGTTATTCTCACATTAATAAAATCAATATGGGATATTTAACACGAAATGGGTATCAGACCTAACTCGCCCTCACAAAACCGGCTAGTAAGAGGAGGGTTACCCCCAGATTAATAAAACCAATGTAGGATATTTAACACGCTCCTTCACATTAATAAAACCAATGTAAGATATTTAACACACTCTCACACACAGGGCCCCAACATTGAAATTAGAGTTGACTCTGATACCATATTAAAAATGGATATCGGGTGTAAGATATTTAACACACTCTCTCACACGCAGGGCCCCAACATTGAAATTGGAGTTGACTCTGATACCATATTAAAAATGGATATCGGGTCTAACTATTTCTCAAAAAATCAACTTGTAAGGGAATGGTTGTCATCACCTTAATAAGTAGCACATGTCACTTTTCCCAACCAATGTGGAATATTTCGCTCTTACGAAAGCCGCGCGATTTTACTATAGTTTCTCTCTTAACATTTCATTAATTAAGATTCTCAAGAAAAAAGTCATATAATTTAAGGGTAATATACTATATCCTGATTAAATTAATTATATAAGAGAGATATAATAGGAAAAATCATTTTTATATAAAAAAAATTCTTATATTATAGTAGTGTATATGAGTATTAATTAAATATATTGGTATTGAAATTATCATCAACGCAACAATGATCGATTCGAGTCAACCAATTGCATATAATAATGATCGTTGAAAATCAATCCAATAACAGCTGTTAGCCATCATAATAAATAAATAAAATAAAATAAATTAATCAGCGGTGTTTATGGACAATGTTTATGCAGATCTCTTTCACATTGATTAATGCTATTATTTTTTATTTTTTATTTTTTTTTTGAGGAAAACTATTATTTATTTATTTGTGAGGTTCACCCTTCACCTTGCACTTCAATCCACAATGTATTATACAATCAAATTATTTATCTTGAACGAAAATATTGAGAATTAAATTGTAATATTAAAATATTAAGGTATCTATATGTTAAAACATCCAACTATTTTTGGAGTTAAATTGCATGTAATTATTAAAACATTAGCTTATATTTGTTAAAACATTTAAATATTGAGAATTAAATTATAATTGAGTCCAATTAAGTTATAATATGGATTCCGCGTAACAACTACATAGTGGAAGTATATATTCCTATTAACTCAACTAAGGAGTCGAACCTCATTAAAACCTCTTGAGGTAAACATAATTAGTGAGAAAAACTACGATTAATGAAAAATCGAGTGCAAATCCTTACATTAATGAAACAATTACAATAATAGTTAAATTAACAACAATACTATTATACTAAGATACAAACCCCTTTCCATGATCGGACTAGCCATTTTCTCTACCACCTGATTGCCCTATCTCTCTCTAACAATTGATTGAGAAATTCTATAATACGTGCGCTAACACACGCTACCTCAATCCACACAAATATTGACACGTTTTTCCAAATAATGGGCCCTACTCATTTTAAAAAATGTGTGTGGAATGATATTATGTTGCACGTAATGGGAGTACTTGGTCATGTCTTGGGCTTTTCATCATACCATGAACAACTCACTCTTACCTCTCTCATTGTAGCCCTTTTCATTTGGTCTACACCTAAAGGGTTGCAATCAACCATCTCAATCTCTTCAACACCTCCTCCAAATTCTCCATCAATCTCTTTCAATTTGTGGCAACGTTTCATGATTAACCACTTAAGCCAAAACAAGCTTCCATCACCAATTTTCCATTTCACCAAATCAGTGTCTTCAATCACAAGGAATTCGAGTGAAGGGAATTCCCCTTTTCTAACTTCCCACACCCACCTCGAAAAGCGTAGTTTCGCAATTTCAGCACCTTAAGATACCTCAACGAAGCAATCTTGCTCATTTCGTCCCACGCATATCCCATCCCGCTCAAACTCAACTTCCTCAAACTCGAGGGCAGAGTCAAAACCGGAGCAAACGAGAAGGGAACCTCAAAGGCCTTATAAGGATTCACGACCACACATTTAAGTGATAATAGTCCCCAAAGACGAGAAACATGACTCAAACATGACCTAAGTGGTGAAACCTCACCATCATTGATTGGATCAGGACTCAATTCAATTTGAATTCCTAACTTCTTCAAACAAGGAATAGCCCTAAAAACTGCCTCGGTGCAACTGTTGGGATTCACACTTGAAAGTGTCAATAGGCCATGCAATGAAGCACCACAAGGATTTGGTAAGTCATTTCCCTTCACTTGAAGATGCTGCAGTTCTTTCATGCTCCATATCTCCATAGGTAGATACGAATACGACGAGGATGATTCATCATCATCATCTTCACAGAGCTTGATGATGCTCAAATGTCGTTCAACAATGAGAAACCTAAGCTTTGATAGATGGGATATTGCAATTGGGAGCTTTCCATTGAAAGTGAGGGCTAAGTACCTTAACTCAACTAGGTTTACTACCTCCATTGGGAATTCATAGAAACGGATTGTAAGAGCATCCAGTTCCCTCAGAAACCTCAAACCGAAACACATTGGCACTTGATATGGAAGATAAGGACCATAACATAAAACAGAATGTGCAGTTGATGCACAATTCTCCTCCAATGATCTATTCACCTCTTTGATACCAAACAAAACGTTGTTGTGGAAAGATAAACGATGTTGGCTTTTGATATCATCTCCCAAAGCATCATCACAACTATCTAAGACATGAGAGAACTTGCTCTTCCTAGCTTCTCTGTTCGAAAGATGCCACAACGAAGAATGAAGCCTACACGTTTTTATAGCCTTGGAATCGAGCCCCCAAGAGCCGGTTATGGTGTTCTTGCAAATCATAACCATACTATTAGAAGCAAGTTCCTCTACACACTCTATTGCAGCTTCATATGTAAACTTGTGTAGAAATGGTTCAAGAAATCCATCACAATTCCATAAGTTGATGAGTTTTAATCGAGGTATCTCATAGCTTAGAGGGAAAACTCCCATAAACATGAAGCACATTTGTAAAGGTCGAGGTAAGTAGATAAAGCTAGGAAGTAGTACTTTTGATATTTGATCATATGCAGCCTTGAAAACTTGATGTTTTTTTCTCGTTGCAACCTCATTCCAAAACTCCGCAGTCTTGTCTGCTTCGGACAGAAGCTTGGCTACCCCGATGATTGTAAGAGGAAGACCTTCACATTTCTCCGCGATCTTCCTCCCAACCCTCTCGAGATGAAAAGGGCACGATTCATCTCGAGCAAACACCTTCTCACGAAGAAGATCCCAACTTTCTTCCTCGTTCATCAATCGCATTTCTAATGTTTCATTTGCAAACACATGTTCTACTTGCCGTAGCCTACTCGTTATCAAGAGTCGACTTCCATTTCTCTCATCTGCGAAATGATTCATCAATTTCTTTCCTCCTCGTGAATAGAGAGGTGTTTGCAAGAATTCAGACATGTATCTGTCCCATACATTATCCAACACAATGAGATATCTCTTACCTCTCAAACACTCATTCAAACGTAAAACTATGTCTTCATCATCATCCTCATCCATTTCCACACTCATTCGATCACTGCCAAGATTCATGAGTAACGCAGCCAAAATTTTACGTGGGACTTGTTTTGATCGACAGTTTCTGCTTAGGGTTACCCACACACGACAGTCGAAGCGTTGTAAAATGTCCCGATCTTTGAATATTTCCGTAGCAAGAGTAGTCTTACCGATGCCCGGCATTCCAAAAAGTGAGATAATTTGGAATAATGTGGTAACTCCATAGCCAAGAAGCATCTGTTTAAGGTGGCTGTAATGATCAGACAATCCAACCATCTTCATCGACTCATCATCATCATCATCATCTCCTTGAGGAAAAGAGTTGTACAATTCATCACCATTTTCCTCCTCCAATTTCTTCATCTTTTCAGTGAAGAGATGAATCTGTTTTTCAAGATTTTCGATGGCTTCTCCGCGGCCAAACAGTCTCTTTTTTAATGTGAATATAGTGTTGCTGCGGCCAAACAGAAATAATCGTTTGGCGTTTTGTTCTTCGACGAAAGAATCGAGGGCGTTTCCTAATTCATAGACTAGTTTGTGCATTTCTGTAACCAATCTTCTCTCTACACTGCTGATAAACACTCTTTTGGCGATTTCTTCTGAGAAATCCACATGTTTGTATGCTAATTCTAAGATTTCTCGATCAAGCGGAGAATCATGGTCAGTTAGATACTTCTCAATTTCCCCCTTGAGATAAACTACGGAAGCAAAAGCCATCTCTCTCTCTCTCTCTCTCTCATCAGAATATGTGCATGTACTGATTATGCAACAATTAATTATTGAGTCAAACTATTAATTGTGTGTTGCATAAACAATGGCCAAAACAACTAAGCAACAGCTGTCGATCGCCATCGATTGCAATAAACAATTTAAATTGATTTAGTAGTGATTATGACACCGGATAGATCAGAGAAAAATATTACTATAGGGAGATTATTCTTATATAGAGTTTACATATAAAAATTATTATTTAAAAAAAAAAATATATTATACAACATTTGAAAATGTCCCTTCATATTTAAAAACATGAATTTAAAAGGTATATAAAATTCATTCATGTGCTCTAACCGAAGAATACATCTTATAGGAATCACGCAAGATGCGCATGGTGATAATCCAGAGAATGATAGTGGCAACAGCTTCAAACATGTTGGACAATCTGGAAATATTTTAGATTCAACAAGAAAGTGATCGTGTTGACTAATTATTTTACATAAGTATTTCATACAATCTTAAATTTAATGTAACATATGTATCTAAAATAGTTCTAAACATTTTATATAGATATTTAAATATATATCAAATTTAATGTCACTTTATTACTATATGGAGGTACATTTCTTAAGGATGGTCCTAAAAAAATACTGGAATATTACAATGTAGAGATTATTTTTATTTATAACTGGTCCCGAATTGGGGCACAACTTTTTATTACTATAAAAGATTACTCTTATATAGAGATTTTACCGTACTTTAAAAGTTTAAACACTAGTTAGTTATATAATATAGGCGTGCACGTGGGTGGTGTGGCAATTTCTCCTTCGTCCCAAAATAAAAAAATTAGGCCTGAAATATGGAGTTAGGTCGGACCACTTGACCCAAAAAAACTGCAAAAAAAAAACTAGGTCCGTTGACGGCCCGGTCGGACCCGAAAATTTTAGGATCGATTTGAATCGGGTCTGATTTTTTTCGGGCCCGGGCCGAGTGGCCCAATTTACTAGCCCTACTCATGGAAATGAGATAACCTATATATCCCACATTAAATTATTTATATAATAATTATTATATTAAAAAATAAATTAATTAGATGGACGGACAAGATCTTCCCTTTTTTCTGTATATTGAATTTGCGCATTTGTATGTGGAATTTTAACATGTATTAAAAAAATTATTACCGACATTTTTTAATTTACAAACTTGACACTATCATTTTTCAATTTTCGAAATTAAATAGCATTGTGAATGTTGATTTAAGCATCTCTCTATGTTGAATTTTAATATTACATTTTCAAAAATAACTTATAAAATTATCAACTTTTAATTTTCAATCCATCGGATCATCTTGTTGGATGGTTGAGAGTTGAGACACACTGAGAGTGCGTATGCACGCTAATCCTCCCTCCTATCTTAATTTGGCTGTAACTATTAAGCAAAATATATTTCGACATTTCTATTCAACTAATTTGTAATTAAGACGAACTAACACATTTTTAAAGTATTACTATTATGCAAGACAAGAGTATATAATTTTTGGGAAATTTACATTTTAATACCTACATTTTAGAAATTTTTTAAAAAATGACTCACTTTATTACTATTAGCAAAACATTACCCACTTTTTCAAAAATTTTACAAATCTAACCTCGATCAAATTTTCAGCCTAGAATATCCACGTGACATGTCCAACAAATTTATTTTATTTTTAGTTCATAATTGACATGAAATATCCAGGTAATATTTTTTGGGGTGCTGTGGATTTTTCGACAAAAGCAAGTAAATTAAGGGGAAAAAAAAAGATTTAAAAAGTAGGAGTTTTGTCGACACTTTGTATTTATTTTTTAAAAAATTGATGAGAAAGGTCCCACCAAATCAGCTTTTACGCTGAAAACTGACAAGATTGTTAAGGTGCAGTAAAAGAAATAAATTCTTCCTTTTTGAATTAATCCACCCCAACAACCCCAACACCCCCCACATACGTCCATTCTCTCTCCCCAAATTCAAAAACTGTAAAAAAAAAACTCAAAACTTGCAAGAAGTAACCGTTGTTGGCCGACGTTAAAAAATAGTAGATCGGCGGTAAAAAGAGTTGGAGCGGCGCTCAAGAACACAACAAAAATAATCGATGAATATTTTATTTAAAAAAAAAATAATCGATGAATATTTTAAAAAATAATCAATGAAGTTTAAAAAATAATCGATGAATAGTTATATATTAATCGAGGAAAGCCTAGATTAATCCTATACTAATCGATGCCGTTTAAAAAATAATCGATGGATATTTTATTTTAAAAAAAAAACTAATCGATGATTATTTAATTAATCGAGGAACATAAAAAACTAATCGAGGAAGTTAATATTAATCGAGGAACCCAAAAAAAAAATCGATGAATATTTAATTTAAAAAAAACTAATAGATGATTATCTAATTAATTTTAAAAAAACTAATCGAGGAAAACCTCGATTAATTTAGTTCTAATCGAGGAACTTTTTTAAACTAATCGATGCTATATATATTAATCGAGGCTATGTATATTAATCGAGGCTATGTAAAATATAATCGAGATAATTTTTAAAATTAATCGAGGCTATGTCAAAATAATTTAAGCCCTGTCTAATAATCGATGCCTAATAATTTAAGCCATGCCTATCAATTAAGCCATGTCTAATAATCGATGTCTAATAGTTTAAGCCATGTCTAATAATCGATGCCTAATAATTTAAGCCATGTCTAATAATTTAAGTCATGCCTATCGATTAACTAACTAGGCCTCGATTAATATTAAATCGATTAATATTAAAAATAGCCCTCGATTAACTATGCCTCCATTAACTTTCAATTGCCTCGATTAATATACACATAGCCTCGATTAATATATATAGTGTATAAGTTGTATTAGGATTTCACATATGAGAATCAATTTAATTATACTATACTGTATAGGTTGTTTTGAGATTTCATAATTGATAATCAAAGTGATCATCACAAGTAAAATTCCGATACAAAATATACACTATATTAAAATCAAATTGATTACACTATGGTGTGTAGATTTTATCGAGATTTTACTTGTGAGAATCAATTTGATTATACTATATAGTGTATAGGTTGTATTAGGATTTCACATGTGAGAATCAATTAAATTATACTATACTGTATATGTTGTTTTGAGATTTCATAATTGATAATCAAAGTGATCATCACAAGTAAAATTCCGATACAACATATACACTATATTAAAATCAAATTGATTACACTATGGTGTGTAGATTTTATCGAGATTTCACTTGTGAGAATCAATTTGATTATACTATATAGTGTATAGGTTGTATTAGAATTTCACATGTGAGAATCAATTTAATTATATTATATTGTATAGGTTGTTTCGAGATTTCATAATCGATAATCAAAGTGATCCTCATAAGTAAAATCCCGATACAACATATACACTATATTAAAATCAAATTGATTACACTATGGTGTGTAGATTTTATCAAAATTTTACTTGTGAGAATCAATTTGATTATACTATATAGTGTATAGGTTGTATTAGGATTTCACATGTGAGAATCAATTAAATTATACTATACTGTATAGGTTGTTTTGAGATTTCATAATTGATAATCAAAGTGATCCTCACAAGTAAAATTCCGATACAACATATATACTATATTAAAATCAAATTGATTACACTATGGTGTGTAGATTTTATCGAGATTTCACTTGTGAGAATCAATTTAATTATACTATATAGTGTATAGGTTGTATTAGAATTTCACATGTGAGAATTAATTTAATTATACTATATTGTATAGGTTGTTTCGAGATTTCATAATCGATAATCAAAGTGATCCTCATAAGTAAAATCCCGATACAACATATACACTATATTAAAATCAAATTGATCACACTATTGTGTTTAGATTTTATCGAGATTTCACTTGTGTTGGTTATACTATATAGTGTATAGGTTGTATTAGGATTTCACATGTGAGAATCAATTTAATTATACTATAGTGTATAGGTTGTGTGTAAATTTAATATAGCATCGATTAAATTTAAAATTAGCATCGATTAATTATATTAATTCAATGCCTCGATAGTTAGAATAGTTAGATAGTTAGATATTATTCTAATTAATAGCATCGATAGTTAGAATTAGTTGGATGTTAATAGCATCAATAGTTAGATGTTATTCTAATTAAATAGCCTCAATTGATTTTAATAGCATCGATTATTTTTAGGATTATTTTAATTGATTATTTTTACAATCGATTATTTTAATCAATTATTTTTACAATCTCAGCCTCAATATTCATCGATTAATGCCTTGAATTTAAGCCTCGATTACTTTACATTATTCCTCGATTGACTCTAATGGCCTCGATTAGTCTAGAAAATGTCCTCGACTAATTTTCAAATATCCTCGATTACTTCTAAGAGCCTCCATCAATTAGTTTTAACCTATACCTCGATTAATTTTAATCTATGCCTCGATTAATAGTAATTTCAATTATGCCTCTATAATTTAATAAGGTCCTCGATTAAGTTAAAAGGGTCACGATTACTAGTTCAAATATCCACGATTATTGCTAAAACAAGCATCGATTAATTTCAAAGGACCATCGATTACTTTAAAATTAACCTCGATTAATTTAGCAAATTATTGAAAACAACAAATAATCAAAACACATGCAATATAATCATTTCTTAACAACAAATAATCAAAACACATGCAATATAATCAAAACAATGAATATTTGCAAAAGAATTTCATGAAAATGGACAGTACAAAACGTACCTTTCAAACCGTCGATTATTCAAAGTTAATCGATGCCCTTCCTTAACTTTGAATAATCGCGGATTTTTAACTTTTAATAATCGACGATTTAATCGTGGGATTATTCAAAATTAATCGATGCCTCCCTTCACTTTGAATAGTCGAGGATTTTTAAAGTTCAATTAATCGAGCCTGCCTATTATTTAATCGATCCCTTAACTTTAATCGTGGGCTGCTTTTATTTATTCAAAATTAATCGAGGTCATGTATAACAAGTATATTAATCGTGGCCTTCGTATTATTTAATCGATACCTTTTTGAAAATTAATCGAGGGCCTCTTTCATGGTGGGTGATTTTCATTAATCGATGCTTGTATCAATCGTGACTTTCATTTAATCGAGGATTCTGCATTGATTGATAATGTCCTGACACAAGTACACTGCGCCCAATGATTGTGTGTGGGGACTTATTATTTAATAGTACAAATTGCCTACAAAACTGCCTATTTTTAAAAGTTGGTGTTTTTTCCCATTTTCTATTTACTTTTGTCTAGATTTATACATTTTCACTATTTTTTGTTGGAGCAAAAAAACCACGTAAGAATTCCGGCGTGCCACATAGATATTATAGGCTGAAAATTTGATTGAAGTCAGATTTGTAAAATTTTTGAAAAAGTGGGTATTGTTTTACTAATAGTAATAAAGTGGGTCATTTTTGAAAAAATGTTCAAAATATAGGTATCAAAGTGTAAATTTTCCTAATTCTTTAGTAGAATAATATTAGACATACAAATCGTATTCTCTACTATAACTTTAAATGCAACAAAAACTATTTTTTTTTTTATTGTAAATAATATTTATAAATAAAAATTGCCGTGCCTCCATAATAATATTCTCATTTTTTTGAGTTACACTTCTTTGTTTACTACAAATACTTATAATATAATACTCCAGTGATTTAAAATTAGGGCTGTAAATGAGTCGAGTCGAGCTCGAACATACATATGTTCAAGCTTGTTTGAAATGATATCGAGTTTTAAAATTTATATTTGAGCTTGTTTGATTATCTATCGAGTCGAGCTTTAATCGAGGCGAACACGAGTCGAGCTCGAGTAGTTTGATATTTTTACATATGTTTGTTCAATTTTTACTTATCGAGCTCGAGTTCGAGCCGAGCTTTAAATCTTATCAAACACAAAATCATGTTCAAGTTTGTTTGATATTCTTATCGAATTGAGTTCAAACGAGCTTTTAACGAACGAACGCGAGTCGAGTATCGAACTATTTAGTTTCATTTTCAGCCGTATTTAAAATCGATAAATTATCTATAATTATTTTCAATTCGATAATTATCGCACTGATTTAAAATCGATAATTATAATTTATAAATTTGTCCGGGCTAAAAAAAATAAAAAAACATAAACAGAAGAAGGAAAAAGAAAAGAAGAAATAATTCCTAAAAGTAATTATCCACTACTTGAGCAACCATTAATGGCTGCCAGTTATTCTTGGATTCCTTTTCCATTTCTACAGTTTCCATAATTTCATCAACAATTTGAGTTCATCAAAATCTGAGAGAGAGAGAGAGAGAGAGAGAGAGAGAGAGAGAGAGAGAGAGAGAGAGAGAGAGAGATGGCTTTGGGTGCCTTGATTTCTCTCAAGCTCGCGATAGAGGACCTTATAAAGAACCCTTATTCCAGCATATCTGTTTCTCCCCCAACTCAACAAATCTTGGAATTTGCATACGAGCGAGTGCTTTCCTCTGAAGAAATCGCCAGAAATTTGCTCTTGAGCAGCACGAGCCATTTGGACCTGCAAATCAAAGTGGCAGCTTCCAAATTACTCGACATAATTCGATCTCTGAAGAGGAAGCACGCCCCATCTGGAAGCAGCGTGCGTTACATTGAATTATCTGCAGAGGAGGTCGAGGATCTAAACCAAGACATTCATTCCTTCGCAGATTCAATTTTTCAAGAAAATGCGCCCCAATTCAACGATGATGATGATGATGTTGTTGTTTCAGTTTCATCAAGAATCAAGTCGAAGATGATGGGCTTTTCCGATCATTACAAACAGCTCAAACACCATCTCACTTGCCCAGCAGCTTCCATCAGTCCCACAGTCGTCGTCCTCGTTGGGATGGCCGGCATCGGTAAGACCACTCTTGCAACTGAGATTTTTCAAGATTCCGACATTGTGCAGCACTATGACTGTCGTGTGTGGCTCAAAATCGGCAAAAAATGTAATTTAAAAGAAATCCCACTTCGCATTCTAGCTGAATTGAATCCTGATCATAGTTATGATCGGTTTCTTGTGGAAGGAGATGATGATGATGATCGGGAAAATGCTACTGCTCGGTGCCTGCAAGAATGTTTGAAGGGCAAGAGATATTTGATCGTTTTAGATGATGTATGGAACAAATATACGGCGTGTTACTTCAAATTTTCGAGTAAATACAGAATATGTGGATTGAATCCTTTTCCATTCGAGGGAAATGGAAGTCGAGTCTTGCTCACAACTAGGCTGCAGCAAGCAGATGAACATGATGGCCATTTTCCGGATTATGTC
Source organism: Perilla frutescens (assembly GCA_026008535.1). Taxonomy (NCBI): domain Eukaryota; kingdom Viridiplantae; phylum Streptophyta; class Magnoliopsida; order Lamiales; family Lamiaceae; genus Perilla; species Perilla frutescens. Next base: position 5,502,480 of record BRKX01000001.1, read on the forward strand.
TTGAAAATGAGGTTTTTGGATGAGGAAGAGAGTTGGGATCTTCTGCGTGAGAGAGTGTTTGATGAAGAAGAGCTCTGCTCTTTTCAACTCGAGAAGGCCGGGAAGAAGATTGCGGAGAATTGTGAAGGTCTTCCTCTTATGATCGTCACAGTTGCCGGCCTCCTAGCTAGAGAGGAGAAAACACCACAGTATTGGAACGAAGTTGCATCAGTAAAAAATCATCACCTTTTCATGGATGCATATGATGAGATATCGAAGGTGCTGTATTTGAGCTATGAGAACTTGAGTCACCAGTTGAAGATGTGTTTTCTTTATATGGGAGTTTTTCGTCGAAACTATGAGGTCCCCCGGTCCAAGCTGATCAATATGTGGAGTGTTGATGGATTTCTTGAAACAAATGCACACGAGTTTGGAAATGCTGGTGCATTGGAATGTTTGGATGAGCTCGTTTCGAATAGTTTGGTTGTGATCTACCAGAGCAACCTATCTCCTAATTCTGCAGTGGGAGAAGAGCAAATAAAAAGTTGTGGCCTTCACTCTTCGTTATGGCACTTGTCTAGGAGAGAAGCTAGGGATACCAAATTCTGTCACATTTTGAGTAGTTTGGATGATGGTGTGAGTGAAGGTGTAATGCAAGGGCAATGTAGATTGTCCTTCCACAACAATGTGTTGTTTGGCATCAAAGATGTGTGTGAAATCGTAGAGGAGAATTGTGCATCGACTGCACGTTCTCTTCTGTGTTATGGCCCTTATCATAAGTATCAAGTGCCTATATGTTTCGGTTTGAAGTTGTTGAGGGAGTTGGATGCTCTTACAATCCGTTTCTACGAGTTCCCTTTGGAGGTACTAGGGCTAGTTCGGTTAAGGTACCTTGCCCTCACTTTGAACGGAGCAGGGACACTCCCTGCTTCGATATCCCAACTCTCAAACCTTCGGTTCTTGATTGTGGATCGACATTTGAGGATTAGATCCTGCAAAGATCCATTGTATATGCCAAGGGAGATATGGAGCATGAAAGAACTAAAGCATATTGGGGTGATGGGAAGTGATCTACCCGATCCTCATTGTGCTTCATTGGAGAGCTTATCAACACTTTCAAATGTGGGTGCTCATAGTTGTACCGAGGGAGTTCTCAAAGCAATCCCCAACCTAGAGAAACTAGGAATTCAAATAGAATTGGCATATGATGATGATCATGGTAAGCTATTGAGCTGCCTTAATCAAATCTCCAATCTCAAGGAGCTAAGATCACTCAAATGTGTGATGGTCAGTTGTGAGATCGTCACTCCACTTGCTCCATTCCCAATCTTCCCACCAAATGTGACGAAGTTGAGTTTGAGCGGGTTGGGCTATCCGTGGGAAGAAATGAGCAAGATCGCGTTGCTCCTCTCTCTCGAAGTGCTGAAGCTGAGAAGCTATGCTTTTCGAGGGCCAAAGTGGGAAGTGAAGGAAAGATTTCGATTCCTTCACTCCCTTGTAGTTGAAGATAGTGATTTGGTGGAATGGGAGATTGGAAATGAAAGCTTAAGATCCCTCAAAAGCCTAACCCTAAAGCATTGCTATAGCTTGGAAAAGATAGAGTGGGAGCATGGAATGTGGGGTGATAGAATTCATTGGGCTTGCAAAGAGTCACTTAGAAAGATTGAAGTAGTTGATTGCAACCCTTTAGGTGCTGAGCAAATGAACAAGGCTTTACCCCCATGGAAAAAAGATGCATTAGCTGTCCATTCTTCGTGGAAGCCGCCCGCCAAGAAACGAGGACTAGTGCTTCGCGTGTAAACGTGAAAACCAGCTTGTTTATTTTATTTTAAGTGCTCCTCTTATCGTATTTTGGTGATCGTCAGAATATCTAAGCTAGATATATAAAAATGCTTTTCTTATTGTATTTTGGTGCTAATTGTTTTAGCACCAAAACTAGGGCTGCAAATGTGTCGTGCTGAATTAGGGCTGTAAATGAGTCAATGAGTCGTGCCGAATTAGGGCTATAAATGAGTCGTGCCGAATCTGAACATACATATGTTTACGCTTGTTTGAAATGATGTTGATCTTTAAAATTATTTTTGAGCTTGTTTTATTATTTATCGAGTCGAGCTTTAATTGAGATTTAGTAATTTGATATTTTTACATACGTTTGCTCTTTTTTTTTATCGAGCTTGAGTTCGATAATTGAAGGCTCTCTATAACTCAAATTGATCTTGCTTCTATTTTAAATTTTTCATTGTTGTATACTAAAAAATGACTATAAATTTTATTAAAACATATTGAAATATGCATGACTGCAATCTCACTATTGGAATAGAAAATGAAACAAAATAGGGTATATTTTTTCAATAATTTATAGCGTTTTAGAAAAATGTTATAACAATTTATAAATTTCTTTTGTAATTATTTAAATCCAAACATGAGCTTCCATAGCATAGTGGTATTGCGTTCGCTTCGTAAGCGAAAGGTCGCGAGTTCGATCCTCGCTTGGGAGCTTTCATTTTTTTTTCTATTTTATTTTTAATATTTTCCATTTTTTTTTGGTTTTTTTTAGTGATTTTCCAATTTTTTTTAATCTGTGATGCTCACGCCCAAAATGAATTCCAACTTTATTTCTTTCTTTCTTTGGTGTAGTTTTTTTTATTTTAAAATTAATAAAATAGTATTTATTTTAAAAAAAAATTACAAATCAAATATTTGATCAATTTTATGTAGTATCCGCGCCTCTCACTATTTAATGCTTAACTTAATTGATTATTTGATAATTTTATAAATATTAATTATTTCTAAATTCTAGATTTAGAGTTCTATTGACAAAAGTAGATTTATGTAAAACATTATATATATATATATATATATATATTATAAAGGGATATATTATATAATATTGGTACATTAAATGTAAGAAGTAGGTTAGATGGAAAAAACATGAATTTCTTTATGCTTACACGTATCTTATCGTGTGATAGGTGTATGACTTTCAATTACATATATATATATATATATATATATATATATAATATTTGGTACATTAAATGTAAGAAGTAGATTAGATGGAAAAAAAAACCATGAATTTCTTTATGCTTACACGTATCTTAATGTGTGATAGGTGTAATAAGGCTGGGATGTAGGACAAAATATAATTATTTGATTTATTTAGTGTTGCAATTGAAATTAATCATTTAAATATGTATTCTTAAAATACGTACAAGAATCTCTACATACATAATACTACAATGTTCTATTTTATATTTTTGATTCATGTTAAAAAAAATAGCACTAATTCTATGATAATTATAGAAGTTGATCGAGATTAACTAGTGTTTATAAACTTTTAATTTTGAAAATCTTGAGCAATATGAACTATTATCTTTGAATATTTATATTTTTATACTTCATTAGAAAGAGTATGAATTTAAACTAGTGAATGCAAATTTCATTGGTGTGACAGAGAATAAATATATAAATGCGTAAACTATTATTTTTATTGTAAGAAGAAAAATTATTGCTGAAGCATGTGTTAAGGTATTGGATTCAAAGTTAATTATTAGTTTACTTGTTCAACTAAGTTAAATTGTGAGGATATAAAGAATTTTGGATTAATTACAATATATGGTAATAAATGAATTTATAAGTAATTTATATTTATCTAGGAATAAGTATTATAATTGCAGTCCCCTTGGGAATGGCCTAGTTGTGGAGTGATGTTATCTTGAGTCCAAATGTCTCAAGTTCGATTCACACTACCAACATCACTAGATGTGAGCCTGTCACACCTGGTCTGCCAAGTATTGTTTACCTCTCATGTGTAGTTTGCAGACTATTACACAAGGGCGAGATTTACCCGGTGCGCACTTCGTTAGCGGTTGCGGGTACCATCGATAAAAAAAAGTATTATAATTGCAGAAACATTTAAGTAGAAAACTTATCATAATTTCTACTTGTGAGGGGCAGGATTTATTCGGTGCGCACTTCGTTAGCGGCTGCGGGTTACTCTCGACAAAAAAAAAGTATTATAATTGCAGAAACATTTAAATAGAGAACTTATCATAATTTCCTACTGTGGTCAATTAAAGTTTGGGAAATTATTGGTGGATTGAACTTGGAGTATTTTGTTTTGTTTTGTATTCCTCAACTCTAATGAATGAATCAAGATTTTAACTCATATTAGTGTTTTGGATCTATGTATTTTAATTTTTTTTTTGAATTTGGTCCTTCTATTTTATTTGATTAAAATCAAGTGCCTCTACTATCAATTTATTTAAAATCAAGTGCCTCTACTATCAATTTTGTTAATATACTTTAATAAAAATTAAATTAAATCATAATAAATTAAAATATATATAGATTTGGCACAGAGGATCTGATTATTTGTGTGGGGTATATATACAAATGTAGCTTAGATATGTAGAAAGATTGGGCTCATAATAAAGATGTTAAATTTACCTCAAAAAAGAAATTTGATGTTAAATAAATTAACTAGTCAAAACATTTTAGGTAACACGAGCATACACGTTAACGTCGGATAAGTGTACTGTGCGAGACGTCGGATAAAAAAATTAAATTAATTCAAAATAAATAAATATATATTTGTAAAAAAAAGGAAGAAATTAAAAATTATAACAAAACTTAAAAAGAAAAGAGAAAGGGGGAGAGAGACCACTAAAAAAAATTAAAAATAGAAAATGAAGGGATCACTTCCTGTAAAGATCTGTCTTTTATAAGAAATTCGTTAGACGATCTCACAGGAGTGTGCCTCGAAATGTTTTAATTTAACACGATATATCAAGTGGAACGTACGTGAGCTGTCTTAATAATGACCATTAGTTTGTCTCTCTAGGAAATATATTTTTATTGCAATACAAAATAATGAAATCGTTTTGTCTTCACATGAGACAAGCATTAAGCAACTTCAATTTCACTTCTAGAAAAAGATATTGTGACATGTTTATTTTATTTTTTTATTTTTTTTTGAAAAAAGAGTGTCTACATTGGAATTATTGAAATTAAATTCACGTTACCACTAGAATTATTGATCAATGGTGCCCAAAGACAATGACAAGCCTCCATCACTCATCCAGAAACGTTATAACATAGTACTAATTTTGTGTTTGCAAAAAAAAAAAAAAAACATATATATATATATATATATATAGACACACACACACACATGTGAAATATCCGATTGTGTTAGAGAAATTAGTGCGTGTACGTCTGTGTTTTTAACGGGAAATTATATAATACGTGCGCATATAATGTGTCCCTCTCACGCATGATAAAAAAATAAATAAGTGAACTCATTATTTAAAAATTCTTATTTTTTGTGAGAGGGCACACTACGTGTGCGCACGTCATAAAATTTTCCCCTTTTAATCCCTATTACTAGGGGTGTGCAAAATCGAACCAAACCGAGTTATTTGCTTCGGTTGATTTGGTCATTTTTTCTTTAATTTTGGTTTAGTTTTGAATATTAAAATCAAAATATAGTTTGGTTTGGTTTCGATTTAAGTAAAAAATATTTTAGTTAAAACCGAACCAACTAATTTATATATATATATATAATTTATAATTCTAATATTAATTATACCTAAATTAATAAATTTTAAAGGTATTATGTATCTAAATAAAATTATAATTCTAATATTTATTTTTAATTTTCTAGTTTTAGAATTTTAAAAATATTTACTTATTTAATATATCGTTTGTTATCTATGTTGATTGCATATTATTTTCTTTAGATAAAATTATTTTGGAAAAACAAAATCATCATTGAAAATTATCAAACCAAATTAACCAAGGAATTATGGTTTGGTTCGGTTCAGTTATATATATTATTTTGGTTTGTTTGGTTTGAATTTTTTTAAGAAATTTTTTATTTGATTTTGTTAATTTAGCTCGGTTTTGCACTGAACCAACAATTTGCACACCCCTATCTATTACTACTGGTATTAATGGAAATGACTTCAAAAGTTGTAGAACTAATTTATTATGAAAAATAGTTTAGGGATTCAATTAAATGCTCGTGGTTGGGAAGTGGTTGGGAAATAGTTGTAGGACCAATTTAGTTTATTAAACACATGTAATATACATGTAAAATATTTTTATGAATATGATGTGATACATGTGTGAGTGACACAAAACTAATTTTTTATATGGAAACTAGAGCGTTTCATTTTTATAATATTCTTTCCGCAATAATATTGAGGGTTGGATGTGATCCTCTAGTCCAAATTCCGTATTACAGAGCGTATGAATGTGTATTATTATCAAGTCTACTTTGTTAATAATCGACCCCACTTTATATTTATAAAAAAAAAACAAATAAATTAAAAATCATAATAATTAATTGTTGACTACATATTTAAAATAACATACTAAAAATCAAATATAAATCTCAATTGAGTATATCAGCCTTAATTGATTACTGTAAAATTAAACTAAATCGAGTGAAATTAAAATTAAAGGAAAAAATTTGAAATAACAACATTGAGTGTTGCTATATATGCAATAGTTAATATACATTAATTATGCTAATAAGCATTAGTCCGTTTAGACTACGCAATGCTAATCAGTATCAATCGTAATATTAAAAATTATCACAGAAAATTTAAAAAGTATCACTTATATTTTTAAAATATATCACCTATTTGACGATTTTTTGATCAACGAGTTAACCGTCTGATATACATCTTATGTAAAAGATAATTTGTGATTTGTTGGTAACTGAATATTACTTTAAAATTGTCACTTATCCACTATATATCCAAATATAAATATAATAAATTTCTAAAAAAATAATTGAAACTCTTTGACCAACTCCATTGTTATGATCAAACCGTAAACTATGAATATTATAGTTCGAAAACATCTACTGCATATTTGGTGCTGCATTTTTTGCTGCACACTCAAATTTTTTTAGTTTTTTCATTTTTTTTTCTTCAATTCTAATTTATTGTGTTTTAATTTGATTTTACACTTGTTATTTAATGTTCACCCTACCCAATTCAGACGCATTATATTTTTTTAATATTTTCTTATAATTTATAGTTATTAACTGATTATTTGAAAAATGAAATATAATACAAAAAAAATAATAAATCAGAATTGGGTAGTGTGAACCCTTTAAAATTAAACTAAAGAATAAAAAAAATTGAAATCAAAGAAAAATGAATATTATCTAAAAAAATTCGACTGTGCAACAGCGAACGCAACACAAATATGTGCAATCGGGGTTCAAATACCCTATTACACTTCTATATATTTCACTTCGTGCCAAATTTCACTATAAAATTTATTATTTTAATAATATTTATTATAAAATAAAAATCAATTCTAACATTAAATAATCATAATCAGCATTTATTAAAAATAAATAAATATTAGTTGAGCTAGCTAGCCATGTGATAAACAAGCTCTAATAGATTAATACCTATGGACAAAAATTAGTACCAAGTAATTAATATGCATACATATATATATATATATATATATATATATATATATATATAGGCATGCACAAGACTATACATACACACACACCACACACACACACACACATATATATAAGCTTACGTAGCATTCCCACATTTAATTTACTAATAATACATAAGTGCCTGCACATTGTAGCATATACACACACACACACACACATATATTATATATAATTCAATTTCCTCATCAAATCAAAACTACAACGACAATGATTCCAGTCATCATCATCATCATCATCATAGCTCTGCCTGCAATCTTGATGCATCTCCTCCTCCACAAAAACAAGAAAAAATCAAGCTGCAAAAACAACCTCCCACCGGGCCCACGAGGGCTCCCATTGATCGGAAACCTCCACCAACTCGCCGGAGCAACCTTCCCACACATATACCTATCCCACCTCTCCAAAATCCACGGCCCCCTCCTCCGCCTAAACCTAGGCTCCACCGCCGTCGTCGTAGTCTCCTCCGCGAAACTGGCCCAGCAAGTCCTCAAAGATCAAGATCTAACCTTCTGCAGCCGGCCGAAGCTCGTCGCGCAGCAGAAGCTCTCTTACAACGCCTCCGACATGGTGTTCTCGCCGTACAACGCGCACTGGAGAGAGGTGAGGAGAATCGCCGCCGCCCATCTCCTCAGCCCGACCAAGGTCCAGTCTTTCCGGCCGGTGAGGGAAGGCGAGGTGGCTCGCATGGTGGCGAAGATCGCGTCCTCGCCGCACCCGGTTGTGGACCTGAGCGCGGCGGCGATGGGGCTCACCACGACGCTCATATGCAGGATTGGCTTCGGCCGGAGGTACGAGGAGCAGGGGGCGGAGCGGCGGCGGTTTGAAGAGCTGCTGAGGGAGCTCCGGCAGCTGACGACGACGTTTTTCGTGTCGGATTATTTTCCGGCGTTGAGTTGGGTGGATAAGGCTTCTGGATTGATGAAACGCCTTGATTGCGCTTTTGAGAAGCTGGATTCCTTCTACCAGGAGCTTATCGACGACCATCTCCGCCGCCGCCGCCACAGCGGGGTTGCAGGTACGGAGGAGGAGGATCAGGATGACATTCTTCGTACGGTGATTAAGCTCGAACTCGACTCGACCCAACCCAACTGGGATCGTGTCAAGGCATTGTTAATGGTACTTTTTCTTTTCTCATTAAGTTAGTTGACCTTTTTCTAATGTTTTTAATTATATTTTTATTAATGTAGTCGTGACTAGGGATGAAAATTAATTTGGCTTTGAGAATATAAATTTCTTTAATTATATTTTCTATTACATATATTTCCGTGTTATATATACATATATTTATATATATATATAACGTTTCATTGTCATCAAATTGAATTACGTGTTTTCACATATAAGTAACGGACACATGACATGTATTAATCGTTCGTGGTTGCACGCAGAATATATTCCTCGGTGGAACGGACTCGAGCGCAGCATCAATAGTTTGGAACATGACCGCATTGATGAAGGCGCCGGCCATGATGAAAAAAGTGCAAGAAGAAATCCGAAACGTGGTGGGCAACAAGGGCAAAGTAGACGACGATGATCTCCCCAAACTTCCCTATCTCAAAGCAATCATAAACGAGACTTTCCGGTTGTACTCTCCCGTTCCGATGCTTGCACCGAGAGAAACCACCGCAAAATGTAACCTAAACGGCTACGAAATCCCCCCCAAAACGACGGTTTATGTGAACGTGTGGGCAATTGCAAGAGATCCCGAGTATTGGACTTTTAGCCCCGAAGAATTCTTGCCAGAGAGGTTTATGGGAAGTGATATTGACATGATAGATGTTAAAGGCCAAGATTTCAGGGCGATTCCGTTCGGATCGGGTCGAAGAATCTGCCCCGGAATGTTTATGGGACTTGCTAATGTGGAGCTTGCAGTTGCAAATTTGCTCTACTCTTTCGATTGGGAAATGCCTCCCGGGATTGGGATTGATCAACTCGACACGGATGCTTTACCCGGTCTCATAATGCATAAGAAAAATCCACTTCTCCTCCAACCTAAGTTATATAATTTTAGAAGTAAGAACTAATTAAAGGATCGATGAATAAGATTCAATATTCCATTTCCATGAGTTAATTATGTTGAATCAACAAAGAAATACATATTAATGAGAGATCGATTGTGCATGTTTATGTTTTCTCTTTGTTTGGTAGCTATTTTGATTTGTAGTCGGGCTTTAGTGAAGGAGTTCGGCACGTCTAACGGTTTATGATTCGTTAGATTATCCAATATAAATATTTGTCATTCCGTTTTTAATAAGTTCAATACTGATGATTAAAAACGATCTATTATGGGAGTTGATTATTGATTATAAAATAGTCGTCAAATAATTAATCAAACTTTCAAGGTTTGATTTCAAGATAATCAAACTTATTTGGGCCTCAACCGGTCCTTTCATTTATATTAGGGTGGAAAAAAAGTAACTTTAAATATCATCTTCATTTTACTCTTGGTCACTCTTAAAATTAAATAGATTTTAAAATATTATTTAGATGTTCATTTTTACCGCAGATCAGATTTGCTGTTACATCTGGTGTTTCACTATCATTAATGGATGACATGTGTAGTAACTTCTACACCATGACATCACAAATGTACACATGACATGCATTAACGATAATGGAACACCACATGTAACACCAAATATAACAGGAAATTCGGTCTGTTTTTACCGACCCTCATAGCACCCGTTTATTTTCAATTTCAAATCTTATCATATTTTTATTTTTTTAAAATTTTTAATTCCTATTTTAATTTCAGTTAGAGTTTTGAAAAAGATGATGAGTTAAAAATAAATGGAGGGGTAAAAAAGAATATTTTAAATTTATTTGATTTTGGGGCTACAAAAATAAAATGGGATGTGTCTAATTATATTTTTATTTTTTATATATAAAAAAAATAAACCGAAACTTAATTTGGCCGAAATGCGGCCCAACCATTAGGTCCAATATTTTCAATGCTGACATGGCGCTGAGGCGGGCCCATACGCACTGCTGTACAGCTGCACCAGAATTACTACTTGCAGAGAATATTTCTCTCTCTCTCTCTCTCTCTCTCTCTCTCTCTCTCTTCCCAGCTTCGTTCTGAGTTGAACCCAATTCACACAATAATCTCATCCCTCCCAACCCCCCCCCCCCCCCCAAAACAATACAAACCCAGATCCCTATTTTCTCTGCCTTCACTGAAACGAGTGAGTATTTAATTATGCAATAGTCAATTTCAAGAATCTACTTCAATCGTCTGTGACCTAAAAGCCCTCATTTTTTCGCGTGTCAACTCGACGAGAATTCCTTCTTCCTCCCTTTTCTTCTTCTTTGTGTCTGAGGTCACTCCGTCTATGTTAATTTATATTGCTTAAATTCTGTGTTTTCCGCATAAAGTTTGAATCTTTTTATTTGTTTTCGTCTCCGCAAAATGGAATCCGTTATTTATCTGCTGTTGTTTGCAGGTTTTTAGTGTCTATTTATGCTAATAAATCTGTTGTTTGGGGGGAGATGTGGATAGGTTTCTGCTACGGTTACAATCTCTGTAGCTTGTTTTCTTTTCCCCCTTTTCAGTGATGATTCGTGATTTGGTTGACTCTTCTCGAGAAGCTAGGTTATTTTCCTCCCTATCATCAGTTGACCGAAATCAATTTTGATTTTTTTTTTAGCTTTTTTCGTCGATTGAAGTTGGGGTTTTGATTCTTTAACTACTGGATTTTATCTTTTCTTTTGATGATTCTAGTTTAATTATGGGGGATTGGATTTCTAGGTTATGATTATGTTTGTGTGAGACTGCAATTAGGGTTGAAATCCCTTGTTCATTTGTTTGGGTTTCTGAATTGGGGAAAGTTTTGGTTTTGGTGAATTTGTAATGGCGGAAGAGAATGCTAATACAATGAACCTTGATCTCAATTTGGGGCCTGTGGATCATAATTCTAGTGATGGTAGTGAGCCTCCATCAGGATCCTATCCTAATGTTGCTATGAACTTAGAGGATTGGTTAGACGGTCCGATTCATCGGCCTAGGGAAGGTTTTAGGCAAAGGCATAGGTGGCGTTCGTTGTGGAGGCAACTTCCGATTCCCCCAGAAACTAGAAGCCTCGCATTGGAGTTAATCGGTGGGAATGCACCACAAACTGGTGAGGGTAGTGTTGCATACGAGGAAAGGCCCGTTGAGGTTGAGAAAATCTGTGAGCATGGTACTGATTCTGTGGAAGGGGAGGATGAGAGTAGGAAGAAAGATGGTGGGAAAAGCAATGGTGATGAGGGGAGTTTTTTCGATTGCAATATATGCTTAGATTTGGCTAAGGATCCCGTTGTTACTTGTTGTGGTCACTTGTTTTGCTGGCCTTGTCTTTACCGGTGGTTGCACCATCATTCGGATGCCAGGGAATGCCCCGTTTGCAAGGGGGAGGTCACCACGAAAAATGTGACCCCAATCTACGGGCGTGGTAATGCTGTCCGGGAGCCGGATCTTGATTCTAGCCTCAAGATTCCTCTTAGGCCCCAAGCTCGACGGATTGAGAGCTGGAGGCAAACCATCCAGAGGACTGCAACTGCATTCACTATTCCAATGGAGGAGATGATCAGGCGCCTTGGGAGCGCGTTTGATCTGAACCGGGAGCTGGCACAGATACAGACCCGGCATTCTGATGGCACCCGCGACTCACCAGAGAGAACCAACGCCTTACTCAACCGATTCTTGACCTCTAGAGGAATGCGGAGGGAAAGAAACCCTATACTCCCACCTGATGATGTGATTGACCTAACAGAAAGCAGCCCTCCGAACTACGAGATGAGGGATAGGGATAGCCGCCGGCTGTCATCACTGCTGCTCCGTAGATCAAGCTCCCATCGAGCTGCCTCGTTGTCAAACCTTACATCCGCATTGAACTCAGCGGAGAGTCTAGCTGCGGTGGAGTCATATTTCCAGAGCAATCCGGTGGAAAGGAACCCGGAGCTGCCTCCACCGTTCGATGATAGGGACTCTGTATCCAGCATTGCTGCAGTGATACACTCAGAGAGCCAAACGGTGGACAATGCCATAGAGATTGATTCCACGGTGGCGCTCTCGACTTCGTCTTCCCGGAGGAGGAACGATGCATCGAGAATCTCAGACGTAGACAGCGGGGACTCGCGCGCGCCACGGAGGAGGAGGCTCAACTGATGCAAGCCACCACCACCAAGTATTCCTCTCCAGAGTTAGTATATACTATACAAGAAGGAGCTAGATATATATAAATATATTTATATATCTTTTAACATTCAATTTGTGTTTTTTTTCAGTGTTCAGCATTGAACTTTTTACCTACGAGCTGCAGCTAGTAGTGACCATATCATTATCTTTCAAGTTTTGTTTACTAGTTTTAAATGTTGTTTTTCCTTCATTGTAATTCAATGTGTTTCAGTCATATCATATATGTAGCTTGTCAAATTTGTGATGAAGCGCCAAATTTAAGGTTGATTTATTAGTTTCACCTGCAAATAACCTTGCAATATATATATGGGAAATTCTAAACACAACCCCCATTTTTCTCTTTGTAGCCCCTTTATAAAAAAAATAAAAAATTTAAATTAAATTTTCTATTTTACCCTTGTAGCCTTTTTTTTAAAACTTGAAACTCTAATAGAAAAAAAACCCCTTGCCATATAGCAACATCTATTCTTCTTCAACCGATAATAGGAAGGGAAAAAAAAACCCCACACCATACAACAATACAGTTTCTTCTTCAACATGTGCCGCAAAGAGAGGCTATCAAAAATAATTCATAGCAAGAAAGGGTAAGGAAGATGGGGATGGCTAGCCAGTGACAATTTTTTTCTTTTTAATTCTCTGCCTTAGCCCCGCTGTTCATCTTGTTCATTTTTTCTTTTATTTTTGAACATAGTTTTTCTTTATTGAATTAAAGGAACCATGGATAATTATTTTTTCATAGCTTCACCATATGATCAACATAGTTTTGCACATATTTGAATTTTTTTTAGAAACTAACTTCACCATTTTTCTCTTTTTCGAGGGAAAAGAGTGGTAGTTTGCAGTTCACTTTAGTTAGTTGTTAATGTTTAAATATTTGATCTCTTGAAATTAATTTCATTAATGTCAAAATTTTGACCAAGTAAAAAAATTGTACCGCACGAATGACTAAAATTATAAGCTCAAATAATTACTTGTTCTACAGAAAAAAAAAAAAAAAAATAGTCTTACATCCTTTGATTTATTTTGGAGAGTGAAAGCAATTAAATTGTTTTTTTTTTTTTTTTTTGGGGGATTCTGGGAATTTTAAGTTTAAATTTAGAGTTGCGGGCTATGATATTTTTGTTGGGGTTTTAAATAAAGGGCAAAAAAGTCTATTAAATTATCATTAATATTTTATAAGATTAAGGGGGTTATAAAGAGTAAAATGAGGGCTGTATTTAGAATTTCTTTTTTTTTTAACACATGAGGCCCGTTTATAACGCACTTTGTAGTTATTGGGCCGAAGATAAACTTTGCTCAATAATTAACCCGAAGGAAAAAGTCCATAACTAGGAAATGATCAATCAAATGTTTGAGTTGATTTTGGATTTTTTCCAATTTTTTTCGCTCAACCCTACCTAGCACAATAAAAGAAATATCATAATGAAATATAACCTTAATTAAGGAGAATTATCAATTTAGGACCTGAAAGATAGATAATTTGTCAATCCAAGATCCGAAAGATGAAAATTATCAATTTGGGATCTGAAAGATGAAAATTGTCAATTTAGGACTTCAAAAATCATGAATTTTGATTTCTTTTTATTTTTAATTAATTTTATATTAATTTTCAGTGAAATTCCTTTATTAATTATCTATTAAGTATAGTAAAGAAATAATTAAAAAATAAAATGAAATTGAAAAACGTGATTTTTGAGGTCCTTGACTGACAATTCTCATCTCGCAGGTCCTGAATTGATAATTTTCATCTTTTGAATTCTAAATTAATAGATTACTCATCTTTCAGGTCCCGAATTAACTATTCTCCTAAAATTAATTAATGCTAGTCCATCTAATATTCTAACTTTAAGTTTCTTTTATATTTGAAGTGTTAATAAGTATCTAGAAAATTGAGCTTACAAACTATTTTATTCTTTTCCATTATGATATGATGATGAAAATAATGAAATGAGTTTTAGTTTGTTGTGGCTTGGCTTACATTCATTTTTCCCATGTGAAAAAAGAGAGTAGCTACATTGGGCAATATATCTTCTAAGGGTTATCCCTAATCATATGATTAAACCACTTTGTTAATTACAATCAATGGCTTAATTAATCTCCAATATCATCACAAATCATAATAGTGGTGGACAAATTAATGAATGTGGACAAAACAACCCCAATTCCCAAACATCCAAGAATACTAACAAGATTTCCACCAACAATGTCACCCTTTTTAGTCAACTAATTATTATGATATCATGTGATTAATTATGATATATCATGTGGTTAATTAGCCTTACCCAAAAGCATGTCAAGACTATGTAACAACTTTGCCCCACATATTTTGATGTGTGTATATATATAAATTAGGAAGATCAATGCAACATAATATAAAATCAAGAATTCAATAGAATAAAATCTCACACTTCAACAATCCATGTAAAGTGTTTTTTTTCTTCATAAGCAATAATATTCATTTCTTGCGTGACATCAGTACTCCGATCAGTACAGTAAAGTAGCATAACGCATGTAAGCGTACTATATTACACCATATAAGTTTTCGTTGTTTAAAGTAAATTATCCATGTTGTGATATCTGCGATGAGATGTATTACTCCTATATGTATTATAGAATTTTCGGTATGTATACATAATAAATATATATATACACACACACACACACATATGACAAGCATGACATCATAATTTAATAATCCTAGGGTTGTTGGGTAAGGTTAGCAATAGTATCCCAGGTTGCATTAAAAGGTCGCAGGTGATGATTGTGACGATCATGATTAAATTATATCATTATATTATTACATAAAAATTTAAAAAGCATGACAAATACATAATTATCTTGTATGATTAAAGGCTGCATGAGTTCAATTATTGCAAATTTGCAATGATCCCAAAAGCATGGCATCTATTCCAGATGTGGTATGAATATTTTCAAATATTTACAATTAAGTCCTTCAAAAAGCCTATATCCCACGAAAAGAAATTCCCCGCAAATAATTTTAATTTGTTCGATTTTTTTATTCATTGATTAATGCGATGATGTTAGATATCCATATAATTTGTACTTTAAATTCTTAACCATTATTAGGGCCATGAATTTTGTATAATATTCAATTATGAATGGAGAAAATAAAAGTATGAAATGGATTAATTGAAGGACCTGGAATAGTAAATGATCATATATATATGTATGTCAGTATGTGTGTGTGTGTAAATATAAGTGTAATAATATAATATGTTTATAATAATTATCATATTATAAACATATAATATAGTATTGATGATAAAATAAAAATTGAAGTATATCACCATGATTGAGAAATCAACTATTCACTCTCTCTCTCTCTCTCTCTCTCTCTCTCTCTCACACACACACACACACACACACACACACACACTCTTATGTACTGTGTTGTTACATATAAAAATTCGCATGAAAAATCAATAAACATGCTGCATTGCTCGGACAAAATCAATCAATTCAATCCACTTGTCTCCAAAATCTCTCTCTCTCTCTCTCTCTCTCTCTCTCTCAAAATAATGCATAGTCATTATATTGGTGAGAAGTATGATGATACGTACAAATTCACGTGTGTCTTGCCAACCCTCGATTTCTCTTTCTTGCACAAATCAAATCGTATTAAAAGCCCTTATCTTGCTACTCTCTTCTGCAATTGCTATATATACATTGAATTCAAGAATTTGATGGGTGTGTTGTTTAAGCTTCTTTTTAAACTACATCCGCTAGCGCTCTCTCTCTCTCTCTCTCTCTCTCTCTCTCTCATGGAGTTGGGTTTGAGCCTGCAACCCTTTTCTTTAATTGAGAGTTCACAGAAAATTATTGGGACAGCTGATTTAGGGTTCTGCATGGCTGTCGGAAAAATGTGCGGTGATGGCGAAAGCTATTCTAGATGTAAAGAAACCGGTTCATACGAAGATCAAACAACTTCTTCAGATCCGCCGGTTCAGCTCGATCTGCTCCCTTTTTCACCGGTTCACAGATATCAGCCTTCATCAAACAACTTTCCTTTCACTACTAGCAGCCTTACTCAAAACTGTAAGTTTTAATTTGCTGTTCAATATTCATATATATACAATTACGGCCGTAAAATGAGTCGAGCTTGTTTGAAATGATATCGAGGTTTAAAATTATGTTTGAGCTTGTTTGATATACCTATATCGAGCTCGAGTCCAATCCGGGCTTTAAATCTTATCAAACGCTGAATAATTATATTCAAGCTTGTTTGATATGCTTATCGAATATCAAGATTTTAACGAATAAACATGAGTCAAATATCGAGCTATTTAGTTTGATTTTCAGCCCTATACTCGATTCCAATTCTCAAAGCTCGACTCAAGAACTTAAATAGCTCACGAATAGCTTGACTCGTTTAATTTTCTCAGTGCTCTCTAAAGAGAAATTAGCTGATCAAGAAGGGCCATCACATTCATCTCCAAACAGCACAATTTCATCATTTCAAATGGATTTTTTTTCCAAAAGAGGAAGATGTGATGATGAAGAAGCTCAAAATTATGGCTCTCCAAGAAAAAAGCTAAGGCTCAGCAAACAACAATCAGCTTTTCTTGAACTCAGCTTCAAACAGCACAGCACTCTCAACCCTGTAATTAATTATTTAAATCCATCTATATAATTTGATTATTTTATCATCGATCATTAATTAATTGGAAATATATATATATATATATATATATATATATATATATATAGAGGCAAAACTTATTTTAGCCACTTAAACTTTAAAACATATTTATTTTAGCCAGTAAATTATAAACATACTTATTTTAGCCACTTTGGACAAAAATACCCATGTATACGTTGGTTGCGTGCTGGCAATGCGCGCAACAAGTAAGGGCAAAATAGTCATTCTGACTAAAAAAAATATATTTAAAAGTTAGTGGCTAAAATAAATTTTTTAAAAATTTGACCGGTTAGTTTTATATATTTCCACATATTATATATATATATATATATACAATTCTTGTTTATTTAATTTTTTGCAGAAAGAAAAGGTTGCCCTAGCGAAGCGGCTGAGTCTCCGCCCTCGTCAAGTGGAAGTGTGGTTCCAAAACAGAAGAGCTAGGTAAATTAAATAATATTTCATCTCGTATTTCATTTCATCAATGTCCGAGAAACTAATTAACGGGCTCGTTAATTTGGTATTTAGGACCAAATTGAAGCAGACAGAGGTAGATTGTGAGTATTTGAACAAGTGCTGTGAGACATTGAGAGATGATAATAGGAGACTGCAGAAAGAGACTCAAGAATTGAGAGCCCTAATCAATGCCTCTAAATCACTCTGCATGCAGCTGCTTCCTCCCACTACACTCATCATGTGCCCATCTTGTGAAAGGGTGGCCACTAACGAGTCATCGTAACGTGACGTTGTATTGATGAACTGAAATATAAAAACGTGATAAGAAAATCGATTAGAATGAACGTGTATTTTGAATGAGATTGACAATTAGGGGTGGCAATTTTGGCCCCTACTACCCGCATTTCGGGCAGGACAGGACCAAAAAAATTAATCGGACAGCCCGAATTACCACCCCTATTGAGAATGTAATAGGTATTTGATTTATTTAATTGCAAGTTCTGTTAGTAGAGATTGTTATATTAGCAAGCGTGCTCCTTGCTTTAGAATATTTTAGTTTAATTTATTGAATATAAATACGATCATTGATTAGGGTTTTTTTTTTTGGCAGTGGAATATATAAATTGATAAAAATAGTAAGTAATAAATTATGTTATACTACCTCCGTTTCAAAATGTTTGTTATTTTGTTTTTTTTTTTTTATCTGGAATTAAGAATTAATTTCGTGGACAAATATACTCATCCCTTATATATGCCATAAAATCTAATTCATCTATATTTTCCTAAAAAATAACAATATTTTCTCTCTCCATATATTTTTCTCTCTTCATATATTATAGGTAAGTTGGAATTAAAAAATCTTGTAGGATTTGAAAGGGTTAAAATTAGGAGAGAGGATGTCAAATTATATAAAACAACAAACATTTTAAAACTAAAAAAAAACTTTAAACAACAAACATTTTGAAACGGAGATAGGAATGTGATTATGCATTTTCACGCATGCTTCATGAATTATGAAGTATTTCAATCCTCTATTAGTTATTTCATGACTTGATCTAATTATAATAAATTATTATGCAAATTGAGTGGCGTGACGTCAACTAATTATAATAATTCATTTAATTTAGCTATGCAGATTGTAAATTTAAGGTTTTGAATTGAATTCAAATTCCAATAATGTAGATTGATGGAGTCCAAATTCCAATAATGCTGTCACATGCCGGATGAAAAATACAAATGATCAATGAATTATTTGTGGTGAAAATCATGACATTTGATTTAAAGAAAAAGTTAAAGGAAATTATTAAATTTGAATTTAAATTTAAATTTAACTATATTTACAAAGCTCGTTTATGTCGTTTGAAATCGTCTATTACACATTTTGTGTTGCATTTCATATTACACACTCGATTTTTTTAATTTTTTTATCAATTTTTTTCATTGATTTCAATTTCTTATGCTTTAGTTTAATTTTACACTTATTATTTAGGGTTTATCCTACCCAATTAGGGTTTTATATAATTTTTTTAGTATTTAATTTTTCAAATAATCAATTAATAACTAAAAATTTAAAATTAAATAATAAAAAACTACAATGCATTCTGATTGTGTTTGATGAATTCTAAATAAGTGTAAAATTAAACTAAAAAATAAGAAATTGAAATCAATGAAAAAATTGAAAAAAAACTAAAAAAATCGAGTATACAATAGGGAAAAAATGCAACACCAAATATGCAATAGAAGATTTCAACTGCGGTTATGTTCCTTTAAACTAGCTCGAATTCGATAAGTAAATTTAGCTTGAATTTAACTCAACGATAGACAAATTAAATTAATATTGAATTTGATAATACTCGACTCAACTTGATTCGATTGATTGGTTGTCGTCCTCACAATAATAAAGTGTTGCTCAAGAATGGGCCTATGGTTTTTAAACTCGGCCCAACATATTGGAATAGTTGGGCCTGGCCCAAACTGCTGTGAGGAGAAGATGGTAAATTCATGTAAAGATTCTTTTACAACAGTTTTTTTTTCTTCCTTTTTTTTTCAAAGGTGAAAATGTGAAATTCTTTGGATTTGAAGTCGTTGTGGAATATAAATATAAATAAAATATGAAAATTCACATTCGCTATGATCTTTTGAATCTTATCCAAGGTTGCAGAAGACGCTAGGCCCTAGTCGGGCGGCCGAGTGGCCTAGGTGGATTTTAAACTTTTTTTATTTTATTATTTTATATATATCTTATCAAATATAAAAAAAATTATGTAGAAATTCATAAATCTCAACATTCCAAATAATATCAATTAAAGTTTAAATCATCCAAATCCAAATAAAACAAACATTGAGAATTCAAATTATTCAAAGTTCATGACAAAATAACATTCAAAGTTAAAAAATAATTAAGAAATATATAAAATAATATCAATATATTAAAAAATAGTTAGGAATTAAGAGCCCATTTAATAATGAATATATTAAAAAATATATTTAAAAAAAAAAATTCAGTCGCCGCCTCGGCGCCTCCACATAAAAGGGCCAAATAGCCCGTTTTCGCTTTGGGAGGGTACCGTGTAGCGTCCAGACAGCCGTTTGGGCGCCACCTAAACGGTTGTCTAGGCCGAATTATGCAACACTGATCTTATCGCTCAACTATATATGTCGATTAATTCAAATTCTTCTCCCATATATATATATATATATATATATATATATATATACCCACATGAAATTATTTCCTTTGAAAAGAATAGCATAGCCAAATTTTTTATTTAATTTTGGTGGGGGACAATGATTAATGTAGAATGATGCAAAAGTGTTGGAGAAAGGTAAAAGCATGCTAATTGAAGGGGACAAGTGTTGCTTCAAGTCCAAGCGATCATGACCATCATATATATATATATATATATATATATATATATATATATATATATATATAGGGGTTGGTTATAATAGATACTAAATATTTCCATGAGAACTATAAACCATGCTTATTTAATATGATTTTATAGCTTATCTTGTTGTATTTTAGTGCTAGTGACCTATAATTTTTTTTTAAAAAAATTAGCACTAAAATACAATAAAATATGCTATAAAATTGCACTAAATAAGCATGGTTTATAGTTCTATACCTAGTTCTCATTTGAACCAATTCCTGTATATATATATATATACATATATATATATATATATATAATGTTGCTATCTCAATTCATCATGCTTAAATTTGATCCAAATATCACATTTTTAAAATCAATTTGATAAGTTGTGTGAGTAGATTTAATTTGTTTATTCAATTACGAGAGGATAAGGCATATCGCGAAAACTATAAAGTATCATTTAATTTCTTAAGTTTCAAGGAAAAATAATATTCCTTAATTAAATTCCACTTAGGCGATAGGGTTAGCAAGAATCCTATAGAATTTATTGAAATTATTCTCATGGATTAATATATATCCCTCTCTCTCTCTCTCTCTCTCTCTCATAACATATATAAAACAATCTATTGATCAGTTTAATCGAATCTAAAATATTATTTCATCATATTTGAGTACTTTAGTTAACTGCAAGACACGTGTTAACCTCTGGTGAAAAGTTTATTAATACTCCGTAAAATTTAAATATTATTCTGTGCAACAATAAAATAGTCAAATATTAAATAAACCAACAATTTATGTCGAATAACAATTACTTAAACAAAAGAGCAAATGTTTAATAAAATCTGACTAAAACAAATTCAAAAATCGAAGAAAAAAGTGTCGAACATAATAATATTAATAAATTAAACCAAGGATCAAACAAAGCTATAAATGTAGGGATTGATACATGTGAATATAATATTGTCCTCTATAAATGTTTATATATTATATACACAAATTAAACAAACAAAATCATTAACATTTCACACTTTTTTCTAGGCTTGTGTTTGTTGCAGTGCTACATAAAACTCCTGCATCTCTCTCTCTCTCTCTCTCTCTCTCTCTCTCTCTCTCTCATTATTTATGTACACACTAATATAGAACAATATTTCTTGGATCTTCTCCAAGTTGATTAATTGTATCTTCCTATGGTTTCTTCAAGTAAAAATTAAGGGCTCCCAAGTGTACCAACACCACTAATGCACAATGACGTGCATTATATGGTGTTGGAATAGACGATAAACACTATTTGCAATAGAAGATCTCACGTGTAAACGAGTCACTATGCTCAATGTGCATGTATATACATACTTACCTAAGCTCTCTTCTGTGATTGCTGTTTCTTGTTCATGTTCAACAGAAGCTCGGCATATAGGATCTCGTTCCAAGAATCAGGCACTCCGGGAAGGCACCAATGGCTGCAGTCCTGAAAGCTCAAAGGCGAGCGCCTCTCCTCCTCGGACAACTGCTGCTTCCTGTATATCGATGGATGACCATCCTTACGATAATCTGTCAATCTTGTTACGTTCATATAAGCCACACGGGTTTTCATCCCTTTCAAGACCTGCTCGAGAACCATCATCTTGTCGAGATAGGGTGTGAGATAGGCATCGTTCTTGATTGGCTCTGTTTCGTTGTCACATTGCCCCCCTGAATTCCACTGCCCTCCACTGCAGGTCATGAAAATCAATCATGTGTCACAGCAAAATGAACAAAAATTGTATATATCTTGAGATGGGAATGTCCAATGCATATATACTTCATCAAATCAACACATTTCATATATGATGAAACACAATAGTAATCAATCTACTACTTTCAATTCAAGAAAATGAAGTAATGTATACCTAAAATGAGATGGGAATGTCCAATGTATATATGCTTATCAAATCAACAAATTACAATGGGTCAAGCTCTAGTGAAAATTTAATTCACATTTCATATATGATGAAACACAATGTATATTAATCAATCTACTACTTTCAATTCAAGAAAATGAAGTTAATGTGTACCTAAAAATGAGATGGGAATGTCTAATGCATATATGCATTTATCAAATCAACAAATTACAATGGCTCAAGCTCTAGTGAAAATTCAATTCTCACATTTCATTATATGATGAAACACAATATTAATCAATCAACTACTTTCAATTCAAGAAAATGAAGTAATGTGTACCTAAAATGAGATGCTGAATAGCCTCTGAATAGCACGAGGGACTTTCTCGGATTGACATTGGTGTCGACCCATCTGCCCCACGTCGTTATAGCTCTGCGAAAAGCCTCAAGCACATTCAACTCCTTGTGTACATGGCTGCCTTCTTGATAGTAGTCCTCCCTGAAAAAACAAAGTAGCAACAAAATCTCAATATCACAACAAGATTCATCATCAAACTAAACTCGATTTCTACCCTTTCGAAGTCTTGTCATGAGTCCACCAGTGGCCAGTGTTGAACAAGATGATATCTGCATCCTTGTACTTATCAGCAAACCGGCTGACTAGATCAAGCCGAAGTGTTTCCTTCTTCGTTCCATTCTCTCCGATCACCTCCCATTCTTGAACCAAGAAAGGAGACACGAAAAACTCCACCGTGCATTGGTAGTCCTAAACGGATTCAAAACAAGCTAAGTTACAGAGATTCAAGATTGAAATCCCAAGGACTAATTAACCATGATCTTCACCTACTTCGAATACAAATGAATACGAAGCCTCGTTCCGAAAATACTGCCTCCCAGAAGCCTCATACACCTTCTCCTTATCTTTCACAGAGTTTTTTAGGATGCAAATGAGAGATTCCCACATATTCCTATTGAGAGAATCACCAACAAACACCAGCCTTTTCCCCCTCAACAATTCCAACATATGACTCCCATTCAACCTGAATTAACATATGTTCAAGATTAATACACTAAATTAAATTGTGCATAAATCAATGATCATCACATGCCACCATTTCCAAATGTAGATAAACCAATGCTTGAATTGGATACAATACAAACAAAACAACAATTGCAGTAATTACCAATTCTGATGCACACAGTCAAGCTGTCACATTCACTATACGTATAAAATGACACCATCAATATACACGTATACGTATACGTACCTCGGCAAAGTGCAAGAATTAGGCCTCCATTTAAGTTTAAGGTAGTCAGAATCCGGCCTGCCATTGAGGAAACAGTTGAACTGCTCATCTATCAAAGAACAAGAACCCGGTTCGTACAATGGATAAGACTCATCTCTCACCCAATTCCCATCAAACAGATCGCAACCCCACAAATCATCGATCTTAACAACAGTTTCCGCAACTCCTTCATCAGCAACACTCTTCACCAGAGAAGCCGAATTCGCAGCTGTTGCGGTGTGATTCGCCTTCAAGAATTGGGTCCGGTTCTGCTTCAAGATTTCACCTCCGCCCTTCAACTGCTGCTTATCTCGAGCGATCTCTTCATTCTTGGTCGGTGGGGAAAAGTTGGTGTTTTGGGAATTCTGGGATGATGATGAGTTGGGGAAGAAGTAGTATAAGAAAGAGGAAAAATGGGATCGGTAGGAGTTGTCGGAGAGGATTGAAGGTGAAGAGAGAGAAGCTGATGAATTTGTGAGAGCGTGGGTGAGCCATGGAGAAGAAGAGTTGGAGGAGGGGGTGAAGGCGAGAAATATGGTGAAGGCAATGGAGATGAAGATGAAGGCGTATGCAAATGCTACGGTTTTTTTAGTTTTCAAGAAGTTGGTTTTCAAGTACGAGATCAGAGTCCCCCCGTTGATCGGTGCGTACTTCGCTATATCCGCCATGGCTAGAGACACAGAGGTCAGAGAGAGAGAGAGAGAGAGAGAGAGAGAGCTTCAATTCGTGTTGGAAGTTGTTATATATTAGTGAGTGCCTCTGTGCGTCTGTGTATGGAGAGAGAGGGGTGGTGGAGAGAGAGAGAGAGAGAGAGAGAGAGAGAGAGAGAGAGAGTCCTTCGTGTTTGAAAGTTGTTACTTGTGAGGACTCGTGTGTGTGTGTGAGAGAGAGAGAGAGAGAGAGAGAGAGAGAGAGAGGACTACTCGTCAGTGTCAAGAATGCCAGATGATCATTATATATGGTGAAGTTTTGGAGAGAGAGAGAGAGAGAGAGAGAGAGAGAGAGAGAGGCTGAAGCTGTAGTGATTGTGTTGTGTAGGGTAGTGTAGTGTGTGTAGTGTGTGAAAATCAAACCTCGTCACATGCAGGCTTAAAGATATGAGGAGATGATAACAAGAAAATTAAAGGTTAATGAGGAATTTACAATGCAACAACTATTTTTAATGATAGTAATTAATATTTATATAATCATGTGTAAAAAATTTAAATTTAAATTGGCACCACCTATGGCGTAATTAAATTAATAATGGGCTAATTAAATCAATCGCCGCCGTGAAGACGAGATTAGTAGGCAAAGCACCGCCATTCCACCACCACCTCCGCCTCAATTTCTCAACTCTATTAAGCTAAACCAATTAATGCAATTATATAAATTTTTTTAGTATTTAATTCTCAACTCTATTTGTTATAAAATTTTATAACATATAGACGCATTAATATTTTGAATAATAAATTAAAATTATACATATTACCCTCTTAGTTGATTACAAGCACAATACTCTTAGGCAATGTTTGGTATACTGGTATGGATATACCCACATTAATAAAACCTGGATTGCTTTGAAAGATAATTGCGCATTAGCTATTTTAATTGTGTGTTTGGTTATTAAGATAAATATACTAAGATTGTTTCACACATCTGTTTGGTACATTGTTTTATTTGGTAGACTAAGTTCTGGAATGAGTAAATTAGTTTAGGTAATGTTTGGTAGCCTAGATAAAGGCATATATACTAAGATTGCTACGCCAGAAACTGTATCCGAGGGGAGCGTCAGATACATTATCCAGCCGAATCAGTAAATTACACCCCGGGCCTTGCGTTAAGACCGGGCCTCGCGTGAACGAATAATGGCTACCAAACACACGATTTTTGCTGGATACCTATACTAATATGCCTTTATCCAGGCTACCAAACATTGCCTTAACGGTATGCATTGTATTTTCACAAATATATATATATATATATATATATGTATGATTAAGTCATGTGACGTGTATTGAAAATGTTTGAGCTATATATATCATATAATAAATCTCACTCACTATTTAAACTCACATTCTCGATCCATTAAATTCATTTCAGATAATCATCATTTCTTGATTAAATATTAGATTGTGCAAATATTTTAAAACTTTCATAATATATATTTTGTTACATGCATTTTTGAAAACAGTCTTGACTTTCAACATAAAAAGGCGATCTTTAATTATAATTTGTGTATATAAAGGTGCATCATGAATATATAATATCACAGTTTCCATTTTAATAATAAAAGAGTTTTAATTATTACAAAAGTTTATATATATATATATTGCTGCCGACAGTTTCAGGAAATGCAAGAACCAAGCAAGTAGCATTCGACAAAGAATAGAAGCCATTAATTTCAATTACAACGAAATGGGTTGGCAAAATATTGAATTTCGTTTTATTTGGGGTGTTAAATAATATCAATAAATGGAAATAAAATGATAGTTTTTATGAATTTGGTGTAATGTTCCTTTCTTCGTTGATAATTAGTTATGTAATGTCACATTTATTAAGAGGTCCCATATATTCGAATTGATTTTTTGAAAATAATATATATATATATATATATCAATGTTTAGTTTAAATTTTGAAGAATTGAGAGTTGTAATTAAGAGAATCAATATTCGTTAGATGTTTAAAGTTTAGTATTTGATATATTTGCAATTCTAATCATAACTTCAACTACCGCGTATGCAAAATTAGCTAGAAAAGTTATTTCCAAAATTTTAAAAACAATAAATTTTCGAATTGAAAGTCCAAAACCGGTTACTTAAAATTTAAATACATCAAAAATCTTGTATGAAAATTAATTAGATGAGATTTTCAAAGTGGTGGGAAATTAAAAACCTGCTTATAATTAAGCTGATATATATATATATATATATAGATATAGGATAAGACGAAAAACAGATCTAGCAATTTCCAAATTAATTTATAATTCATTCGTGTTCTCTTAATAATATCGCCATTGTTGAAAAAAAAAAAGAAAAAAGCCAAGAGTTGTGGCATTTTGTACCTATTAATTTGTCTTTATTTTAGGCATTATTGAGCTCGAATTAAAATTACCTAGTTCCAATTCTCAAACTTAATTCAAATCCAATAATCTCGAGTCTTTTTATGTACGAATGTTACTTGGTATATATAAATTATGAGAGGTATATACATGAGCACGTAATGTATTAGACTATAGAAATGAAGACTCACGTGACATATATGCATCTATAACACACTAAATGTACGTTCTGATTGAATGTGTGTGTGTGTATATATGTGTGTATATATATATATATACATACACGTTCTGATCGAATGTGTGTGTGTGTGTGTGTGTATATATATATATATATATAATACTCTACCTTGAGCTAGTATGGATGAGAGACAATAAAGTTGTAGCATGCAAGAAAGAGTTCACCACTCTTTTTTTTTTTTTTTTGGTTTTGCTGCGACAGGTTGAGTAAACAAGAAGTAATAAACTAAATTTGAACAAAAGTGACCTCATTCATAAAACAAGAATGCAGGATTTCTTTTTGTATTCATCTTAATTAGGAAATAAATATTTTATAATGGAAAAGTAGCAAACTTTGATAAATTAATTAAAGGAGTGTCGTCAGCGTCACATGAGAATGTAGTGTGCTTTTCTCACGGCATTGATCATTAGAAAAAATAAATTAATTACCCAAATTCAAGTTCATTCCATTTAGTGATTTTGTCCCTCAAAAAAAATAAAACTAATTACCCAAATTCAAGTTCATTCCATTTATAAATATTTATAAAGAAAGTTAATTCCATTTTGCCTCAAAAATTAATTATTAAATAAAGAATTATAAAGAAAATTTTCAATATTGTCGCTTTGGCCGAGTGGTTAAGGCGTGTGCCTGCTAAGTACATGGGATTTTCCCGCGAGAGTTCGAATCTCTCAGGCGACGTCATTTTTGTTTTTGTTTTTTTATTAATATTAATTTCCATATTTTTTTGGGTTAATTAAAATTTGATTCCGAAACGTTTGAATGTTTTAATAATTATAATTTAATTTCTAACGTTTTAGCATTTTAATAGAAATGGTCCAATATTTTAGGCGACGAAAACCGATCCGGTCATTTTTCTCGACAAAAATTTCAACGCTCACTTGAAAGTAAATGTATCCAAATTGACAGAAGTAATATTTTCATCGAAAACGTTGGGTCATTTCTGTTCAAATATCCAAACGTTGAGAATTAAATTGTTATCATTGAACTTTGAGTTATGTTTGTTAAAATATCGAAACATTGGGAATTAAATTGTAATTATTAAAACGTTGGGTTATTTCCGTTAAAACCTTCAAACGTCGGAAAATTAAATTGTAATTAGCCCTTTTCGTACGATAGCTAATATGATCGAGTTTAATTAAATTCGAATAAAGTTTGATTTTCATTTTTTCTTGTTTAAATTTGTGTGGTTGAAATGAATTGCATGCGAGTTTCCCGCGGAACACAAGAAAATGCATATGCCTCTTTTGAATTTGCCCCTAACATCTCACAAAAAAAATTAGACAGAAAGTTGTATCTTCAACATTCATCTTTCTCTCTCCTCCTCAATCACAGGTGTTAATTTCATCATTTTCTTCATCAATTCCTCAATTAATATATGTCTGAATTTAATCACACACATGTCGATCTGTTTCAGGAAGAATTTTGTGTATTACAACTGCATATATAACTCTTTGATTGCAATTACGTTTGGAGAAGAAGTAATTAAAGAAATGTTGTGCTGCGGAGGTGGCGATGAAGAAGCCATCGCCGGCGGCGCTCCATCAAATCAATACACCACCCCGCTTAAGGCAGGCGGCAACGGCTACTCCGGGCCCGGTGGACGCGGAGGAGGAGGAGGAGATCGAGGAGATCCGAGAGGCGGTGGAAGAGGCGGAGGAGCGCCGCAGAAAGTGTTGCCGATTGAGTTACCGGCATTGTCATTGGATGAGGTTAATAGATTGACGGATAGTTTCGGGACGAAATCTCTCATCGGAGAGGGCTCCTACGGCCGCGTGTATTATGCAACGCTCGGCGACGGCCGCCCATCGGCGATCAAGAAGCTCGATATCAGCTCATCGGGGGAGCCCGACACTGCGGACAACTTCACAACCCAGGTATATATATATGGGCAGGTCTCCTGTACATAAATAAGGTCCGATGATGGACTGATCTAAAATTTAAGTGAATTTTTTTTTATTCGACAACTAACGCAGTGCACTCGCTCAACGCTAACACGTGGGTTCATACACTGCGCTCGATAAATTTTTTTCCGAAACTAATATAAACCGTAATTGGGAGTAATAAACATTAATTCGTTCAATTGTTGAAATCACAATCGAGATGTAATAAACTCATAGTTAAAGTAACAGTATGATACTTTAAGGCCACAACAGATACGTTTTAGTGTAATGAATGATATTTTTTTCGGGCAATTGTTAATGTTGTGCAAATATGAATGCAGCTATCGATGGTGTCTAGGCTTAAAAACGAGCATTTGGTAGGGTTGTTGGGATATTGTGTGGAAGAGAACAACAGAATCCTAGCATATGAATATGCAGGGATGGGCTCATTACACGACGTTTTACACGGTCGGAAAGGGGTGCAGGGGGCCGAGCCGGGGCCGGTGCTGAGCTGGAATCAACGAGTCAAGATTGCTTTTGGTGCAGCCAAAGGGCTCGAGTTTCTTCATGAGAAATGCCAACCTTCCATCGTCCACCGTGATATCAGATCCAGCAACGTCCTGCTTTTCGACGACTTCCTCTCTAAAATCGCAGATTTTAGCTTGACTAACCAGACTTCCGACACCGCCGCTCGCCTCCACTCCACTCGAGTCCTCGGAACATTCGGCTACCATGCTCCCGAGTGAGTGAGCGAGCTCGTGACTGAAAACAAGCTAGCTCATTCTTTTTTTAAGTGTACACGCGCTTATGATTGATTGATTGATTGATTTTGTTTTTGTCACCTGCCTTTAATTAAATTTAGGTATGCCATGACGGGCCAGATAACTCAGAAGAGCGATGTTTACAGTTTTGGAGTGGTGCTTCTGGAACTCCTCACGGGGAGGAAGCCAGTAGACCACACCATGCCCAAGGGCCAACAGAGTTTGGTCACATGGGTACATACCTAATTCATTCATTCATCACACACACGTATATTTATGTATGTTTAATTATGTATAATTAATATTCTGCATGCAGGCGACTCCAAGATTGAGCGAAGATAAAGTTAAGCAATGCGTAGATCCAAAGCTAAACAATGAGTATCCCCCTAAGGCTATTGCCAAGGTACTCTACCCATCATAAATTAAGATCGATACGGTGTTGCTATTCACACTACATTTTTTTTCTCCACACCGCATTAAAAAAATCAATCCAAAAGAGAAAAAAACCCAATATTGTGGCAATACATACATATATATGTGTGTGTGTGTTTATTGATAGTAGACATGCATGGTGGATGCAGATGGCTGCAGTTGCAGCACTGTGTGTGCAATACGAAGCCGACTTCCGACCAAACATGACCATCGTGGTTAAGGCTTTGCAGCCACTTCACAACGCAAAACCAGCTACTGCAGATTCTAATGCATGAAGATGAAGACGAAGACGAAGAAGATGAAGTAGTCTTTTTTTTTGTAATATTGAAGATGATATATGTATATGTGTTCAGAATTAATTGAGCAAATTTTTGTCTCTTCATTATTAGTATTAATGTAGATCCTAAGATCATTCAGTTTTTCATTTGCTGTAACATCATATCATAGTAGATTTATCAAACATATATGTTGTGCCCAAGTTAGGATCTTTAATTCCATCTTCATTTTTCATTATTTTGTAAATATTTTGATTCGGATACTAATGAGATATGGTAGCACCGCATGCTCGACATGGAATTTCATGTTACACTCCGTATTACATTTTTAAATTACGAGTTTTTATTGTATTTTTTTTCTTTAATTTTATTTTTTCGTGATCTAATTTAATTTTATGATTATTTTTAGGGTTCAGCTCACCCAATTAGAATTTATAATTATTTTTTAATGTTTAATTTTTTATTTCAAAATTATGTTTTATAATTTTTTATTCATTTTTTTGTTGATAAATGTTGAGTATGATTATTTATGTTATAATTAATTTTTATTTTATAATAAATATTATTAAAATCATAAATTTGATAATGAAACACTCAAACACGGAGTGAAACACAAAAAAAATGTAACAGGAAATTTCAACAAATGTACTCATGCAGTTGGAATCCTCTATTGCATATTTAGTGTTGCATACTCGATTTTTTTATTTTTTTTTTCAATTTTTTTCTTTGATTTCAATTTCTTATACTTTAGTTTAATTTTACGCTTATTATTTATGGTACATCATATCCAATTAGAATGCGTTGTAATTTTTTATTATTTAATTTTAAATTTTTAGTTATTAATCGATTATATTATTTTAAAAATTAAATTTTAAAAAATTATATTAAACCCTAATTGGGTAGGATCAACCCTAAATAACCAAGTGTAAAATTAAATTAAAGCATAATAAATAAAAATCAAAGAAAAAAAATTATAAAAATCGTGTGTGCAATATGAAATGCAACACCAAATGTACAATAGACGATTTCAAATGGTACTCATGAGTTGTAAAAGTGTTCATTCCTTTCAAATATCGAAAATTTGAAAGGGATTTTAATTAGATAAACAACCAAATATAACAATTATATAAACATACCATATAATATAATACATCCATAACATAATGCAGATTATGCTATGTTTTGAACCGTTAAATAAAAAAAAGGAGAATTATCAATTCAGTACATGAAAGATGGGTAATATATCGATTCAGGGTTTGAAAGATAAAAACTCTCGATCCAGGACTCGAAAGATTAAAATTCTCAATCCAGGACCTCTAAAATCACCAATTTTGATTTCTTTTTATTTTTAAATTTATTTTAATTTCTTTATTAGATTTAATAGCTATTTAATGAAGGAATTTTCATTGAAAATTAATTAAAAATAAAAAAAATCAAAATTCGTGATTTTTGAGGTCCTAAATTGAGAATTTTAATCTTTCATATCCTGAATTAAAAGTTTTCATCTTTTAGATCATGAATCGATAAATTATCCATGTTTTAGGTTTTGAATCGACAATACTTCATGAAAAAAAAAGGGGGAGGGAATTTAACATTTGATAAATGTAATGCGACATTTCCATTATTTTATTAAAAAAATTAAAGAAAAAGTGATGCGCGAATAAAAGTTGAGGCGGTAAAGTGATAAACACAAAGTTGAGGGGGCAAAGTGCAAAAATGAGAAGAGCAGATCACCTGTTTTTCAGTTAAGCCGCAATCAGAGCTGCGAAGTGAGAGAAAGAAGCGAAAATGGAGGTCGAAAAAGCAGAAGCTGTGGAATTATGGAACCGAGAAACTGTGCCGAAAGTGATGAAGATTGTCAGCACAAGACTCCCTCCAAGAGACCTAATCAATCTCTTGCTCGTCAGCCCTTGGATTTATCGAAATTTGATTTTTCACCCTTCACTCTGGCTGGTAATTTCTGCTGCTCCTTTTTCTTTGTAGTTCTTGAACGTCTGTGTAAAAGTCATTTTTCTCTCAAATTTGTCAACTTTGATTAATGGGGTGACGGGCTTTTTTCTTCTTCCACTTTTTTTGTTGATTTCTGTTCCTACCCCCAATCCCAGACTGTGTGTGTTTATGTGGTTTAGTCGATTTTCAATCGCTTCTCATTATTCATTAAGATGTATTGATGATATGATTATGGGAAGATTACTTCTGTTAATGTTTTTAGTTAGAGCTTAAAAGCTGTGATCTTTGAGCTTACATTGTTGTGTTGTGGGTTAAAGGGGTTTTCTTTTTCAGGTTCTTGATTTTCATGAGATGAGTAATGCAGGGAATCGTCTTGTGGCAGCTCTCTCATTGGTTGATATCTTCTCTCTTTTTCCATTTTTGGTTTAATGTCATTTATTTTTCGTTTTCGTAAACACAATGAGGGAACTGTAATTTTCTGATTCTGATAAATTTGGAAGAACATGAAGAAGAAAGAAATTAGTTTTAGCATTGCACACTTTGAAAAACTTAAATTGGTAATATTGCGATTCAATAACCAATCGACCGGAGTACGTGATTAGTTAAACTTTTACTACTTGAGCTAGGCTTGCAAAATATTAATATAATGTACTGTTTGTTTTTAAACTGAAGCAAGAACATTGCTTGCTAGTCTTGCGTTTGACAAATCCGATGTGTAAATGTTTTGCAGCCGAGATATCAGAATGTGAAGCATATAATCCTTGAGTTCGCCCGTGATATTGAAGACAAGCATCTTGAAATCGTTAAAAGCAAGGTGGTAGTTGGAAGTAAAGACTGGGTGCTTCTCTCTTACTCTTTAATCATTTTGCTAAAATTTGTATATTTTATGATAGTGCTTTCCTGTGCAGTGTGGACATTCTATTAAGAATTTAGAGATTCTTAATCTAAATGGCTGCCAAAAGATATCAGACGTGGGAATTGAATTTATAACCTGCAATTGCCCAAAACTGAAGGTTTTCTCAATCTACTGGAACGTCAGGTACTTGATACCTTTGCTGTGCACTTGGTTGCGTAGATTACTGTTATGCTTTCACGAGTAAATCTGAAATAGTTCAAACTCAAGATTTGATGTGTAATTTTCATTGCAGGGTGTCAGATCTTAGCATTAGTAACTTGGTTAATAACTGCAAAACCGTGATTGATTTGAACCTGAGTGGTTGTAAGGTATGTTCAACATACCAATCAATCTGAGTTGCTATACACTGTTATTTCAACTAGAATGATCATCTTATATCGGATGGTTTTTCCGAGACTACAGAATGTCACTGATGAAAGCTTAAAATTGATTGCGGAAAATTATCAAGGATTGCAGCTGCTGAACCTAACGAGGTATTGTGGGCTTTATAGGTTTCTAAAATTAAGAGAACAGGCCATCAGTGGATTCTGATGATTCAGTTATGCTCATATAAATGAGTCATGCCTTTGGCATCTTTAATAGAGCATTCTAAAATTTCGAACTATATGTCGAGTGATTACATATTCATGTCTTGCGTGATAAATGATTCTGACAATGCATCAGCGTAAAGAAATAGATTGGTGAAAGTTCATCTCTTCATTTCAAAAGTCATGTCTTATCCTGTCCCCTGACGTGGTTTATTCGTGTATTTTAGATGTGTCAAGCTAACGGATAAGGGTTTACAAAATATACTGGTCAACTGCTCCTCACTTCAGAGTTTGAATCTTTACGCTCTTTCCAGGTAAAATTAGTCGAATATTTCTCATAATTTGCTAAACTGAGAATCTTAAAAAGGATTGGGCTGATATGTATTTACTTCCATACAGTTTCACAGATGCTGCTTACAAGAAGATATCGTCTTTGATTCACCTTCGATTTCTAGATCTCTGTGGGGCTCAGGTATGATTATAGGCTCTAAGCATCCACTCAAGAAACTACTTTTTGGTCAAAATAATTTACTCTTAGCACACAATAAACATGACTCTGAATTACATTTCAGAATCTGTCTGACGATGGCCTTTCTTGTATAGCTAAGTGCAAGAACCTGACTTCGCTAAATTTGACATGGTACGTGGAATATCGGTTGGCTGTCCTGTTATCATTTTGTATCGACTTAAAATAGTTTACTCAAACTCCCCGGTGCTTGTCTGCTATAAGAACAGGTGTGTGCGCATCACTGATCAAGGAGTCATCACTATTGCTGAAGCCTGCAGGTATCTCGAGTTTCTGAGGTGAGTATTTAGACGATGAACTGATTATCACTTATGCCAGCCATTGCAGTCATTCCAATGTTATAAATCACAACCCCATCACCAGCCATGTTTTATGTTCAAAAATCTCGTTTGTGCATTCGAGGATAATGAATAGGTGCATGGAATGATAAGAGCATGAAGTTGTGGTTTTGATAATTCCCATCAATTTCAAGTGTAAAATAAACCTTATAAATGTTAAAAACTAACTATATTCATCTCTTTGATTAACATCTGCCATTTTTGCTACTGCAGCCTATTTGGCATAGTCGGTGTTACAGACAAGAGCTTGGAGGCCGTTTCACGCACCTGTTCGAGCACAATCACGACCCTGGACGTCAACGGTTGTATTGGCATAAAGGTACTGTGCTTTCCTTCACCATACAGCAGCCACTAATAAAACTTCGAACTTCAACCATTCACGCCTCGAACAACAAAAGGGCAAGGCAGTTTTTCATCGAAGAAGTTTCCTTTCTATACTTGGTCGAGTTGTGACTCGACGAACTGGGCATTCTTGTCCTTCGTTCTATTCACAGCGCTGTCAATACTCATACAGAGTCTGTAATTTTGTTTGCAGAGACGAAGCCATGATCAATTGCTTCAGTTGTTCCCCAAGTTAACATGCTTCAAAGTCCACAGCTGAGAGAGAAAATTACTGGAGTGAGAGTGGGTTGGTTTCCAAATTTTAACATGGAATGAAAAAATGGTTTCCAAATTTCAGTTAAACTCAATATTCACATCAAATTCCATCCATTTTCTTTCTTCTTGTCTACATAGTTAGTTCTGAGAGTTGTGGATTATTATTATTATTAATGTAATTTCTTTCTACAAGATGATAGAAATGGGCAAGATTCTCAGATATTATAGTTCAAATGGGTAATCATGCAATTTAAGCTTCACTACTGAAAAAAAATGCAAATGGATTGAAGGATGAGAAAAAAGTTCCAAAATCTGATCTTCCCTTCTCTATTGAATCACAACATTTCTTCTATCTTGGCACCTAATCTATGACGGCAAACGAGCAAATATTCATCTGTTTAGCGACGCTACCTCTCCTCCGGTGACTTCGCGATTTGGCTTTCAAGAAAGGCAAATTGATTGCTGAACTCAAGAAATCCAAATTCAAACTTTGATAGGCTTTATCATAAATTTTTTTTTTTCTGTAGGGCAAAGGTGGCATGATGATACAAAGATATCCCCCTGCGCCTTGTGGCCGTGGGTAACACTTCAGAAATTGAACAAGGGGAGAATGATCTATCATTACACTGACTTTTCTCTCTCATTTAATCGTACCCAGCTACTATACGACAAACTCTCCTCCGGCCCAGACCTGCGGGGGGGAGAAAGAAAACACGCGTCAAAACCCTTCTCTTCTAACATTGTATTGTCACGCTCTACATGTAGTTCTTGCACAACTTACCCCTCTTTATCAGCGTCTAGTCCGAGGCTTGCAGCGGAATTCTGCCAAGAGCGCTATGTGGTCCGAAGACCATTCGGGAGAAGGAAGAGCAGTGTCTTTCCGCAGGCTGTCCTCGTCCAAGAGCTCCAGCAAAGACTCCACCATTAACGTGTCGGCTAGAACGACAGATTAATGTATGACCGATTAGTATCATAATATTGAGGCAAATATGCTTCAATGATAAGTTGGAACATCTCAAATATACCTGAATAGAATATGTAATCATGGGTACCAATAAAATCTCTAGTGCAGTTTGTAAATAGGGGTTCATTAGTTGCAGCATCCATTTTCTTTCGCTGCTCGAGACCAAGTCCAACCCCAACTCTTGCAAAGGATGAGTAAGCACTTACCTGTATTGAATACGATGCAATAAATTGGATGAAGTTCCGCATGTATATAAGTTCAGTCAACAGAAGTCACAACACTGAAAAAAGTAGGGTATCGGGTTTATGATACCAATGGTAGCTGATGCGCTAATTTGGCAGCAGGACGAAGAATTCCGAGGGGGTCTATGGCTAAGTCTGGATGAAGTGGATCAACTTTCCCCATAGCAAGGAGGGCGTGAGGGGCACTGGTGATTATAAACAAAACGCAGATTAAGCTTACAAAACGTCAACTACAAGCATCCCAGGCTACACCGTATAATCGAATAGAACAGAAAGAGCACCTTCCAGGAACTGAATTGAAATCACCACACACCAGCATTGGGATGTCTGCACTTGCAGCAATTTTTTCTAGTCCTTTTAATAGCGTATGAACCTAATATGAAGGAAGACAAAGGAGGGACTTCAATTAAAATTAAAACCACACAAAAAAGAGGGAATATGCATGTTTAGAGAG
Organism: Perilla frutescens; assembly: GCA_026008535.1. NCBI lineage: Eukaryota > Viridiplantae > Streptophyta > Magnoliopsida > Lamiales > Lamiaceae > Perilla > Perilla frutescens. The sequence goes on from BRKX01000001.1 coordinate 5,539,422, forward strand.
AATATGGACTCTGATAAGAACCTGCCAAAGCTTGACGTCTTTCAACTCTTGCTGCACGTTTATATGTGTGTTTGCCTGTAATCAAATAGTCATAGATGATCCATTAAGTAGCTAAATACACAAAACCAAAGTAACTCTATCCAGAGGTATCAAGAAAAAATAGTTGGGCTTCGAATTCTTAAATCTAGAGAAGTTTGAAGCTCGGAGAAAAATAGCCTAGCATCTTTAGTTTTGCTGGGAACATAGTTGTGAATATGTGATGAAATCGTACCACACAAATTAGCTGGCGTTTCCCGGGATTATCAATACCCTGGTTACTGAATTTAGCTTCTAGAACTAAGATAAGTGCAACATTATCCTGTATGAATGAAAGGATATCAGATGATATACATTTAACATAAATACGAAATAAATTGACCAAGTATAGCTAAAATTCGAGGATGCAAAATTTAACTTTATTACCCAGTACCTTGATCAACCGGTTCAAAGCATTTTTTTTCTGAGCACTTGGTACCAATGCATCAGTTAAAGACTGTGCAGCTTTGTTAAACTCAACCTAAAACCATAGGTGCCAAGTGTCAAAATGATAAGCAAAGTTCACAGAGATGTTATACAGATATCGCAATTTGGTCACCTCATATTTCTTGACATGAGAGAATCTATCACGACGGAAAAAAGTAGCACATCCATCAATGTTCTTGATGGTCCCAACAAAAACCTGTGGATAAACAGTATATTGCATCAAAAACAACTTGTCATCAATGTCCAGATTCAAATAGATGTTTTCACCCACCTCTGCTGTTTTCTTTTTAAACATAGCTTGGTAGCCATGTTTGTCCAGCTCAGGTGCAAAGAATTCCTCAAAGTGGTCACTTTGAACCTGACGATATTGGAACACCAAAAAAAGAAGAGATGGAGTCATAGAGTGTAAACATTTTACTCAAAATAGAACATGTCAGTATTTCAAATTATAGTAGCCTTTGTAGAAGCCAAATACAGGCCAGTTCTAACTCATACGACACTAGGCAAAAATAGTAGTGCAAGTACTCATTCACCCAAACAGATTGATGAGGAAATTTCAATATATTAACAAGAGAAAAGCTTATAAATTGGTTACTCCGGACCAAATACAAAAATAGAAGTGAAATCTCAACAAATAAAAGTATATAGGGTAATAACAAGTGGTGCTAAGAGATCTAATGTTTAAAGCTTCTCCCAACGATACAAATTTCATGTAAACTGCTAATTGCTTAACCTAGGATCGAGAGCTTTTTAAACTTTTAATAAGTCCATCAACCATTATAATCATTTTTCTTATTTTACCAATCGTAATGAAAATATTTGTAAATCCGAAGTAACTTTTGAGGCTTAAAAAAACAGAATGGAACCTCTTGGAGACAAACAATGTCTGCGTGGTAGCCAACTATCTCTCTCAGTATATTTTGCCTGCGGTAAGGCCAAGATAGAGCCCAAGTGGGACAATAGCTGTATAATTCATTTGCCGCATATGCATCAGACAGGATATTGTATGAAAGGACCGAAAATGTCCCTGCCGATGATATACGACCATCAAGATCTAGATTCCTGGAAACATCCATTCCACTCACAGGAATTATCCGTCGTGGAATGGGTGACGGTGCTGGAATCACGCGTGAAGTTGAAAAGGTACTGGGAGGTCCCACAGTTAATTTCGTTTCAGCATCTACAACAACACACTCAAACTTAAGAACATGACCAACGTCATCAGCTGTTGGTGTATATATCTTAGAATATCCAACTTCAACCCAAGTTTCACCACCATTCCTCTGAGTAACTGCAGTAGGGTACAAAGCGCTGCTTGCATTTGACAAATTGGGATTTGATTGAGATGTCGACAAGCTAACATTACTACCGCTACTGTTGAATCGCCCAAAAATTTCCTCCTCCTCGGTTCCATTTTCATTCAAAGCACTAGCAGCACGCTCATGCAGGACACGATGATGTTGCCAGGCATCAGAAAAACACTTCGGTGAACAATGGTAGCTCTTAGCAACAGGTAGTTTTGCCTTAACGCATCCAAGGCATTGTAACGTAGCCTGCTCAGTTGGGTGAACACTACAAACTGCAACTTTTTTGTCACTTTGAATGCGATACCTGCAAGGAGAGCCAATTATTTGCATGTACAGACATTCACAACAAGTATTTTGATATATACAACTGGCGGCGTTTTGATATTTATATTGGACAGTGTAAAACTTCAATTGGAGACAACAGGCAGCAGCATAGATTTTTAAGATACCTCCTTTATTCAAATAACAAATTTTGAATAAGCTTGCTGCATTAATCACAAAAAATAAGCTAAAGAAGTATTACAAAGGATTCCCTTCCAATAAGTGATATATAGGACCAAGATTGTGCGGCAACAGCTACTGAACACATCTCAAATGCCGCCGCAGACTCATAAAAATATGTTGTTTCTCTAGGAGCCAACATTTAATGTTCTTAAATTTACCGAACACATCCATCCAATAACTAGGCACACCCTAACCAAAACCCCGGTACAATTACACCCAAAAGACAGAGCATTTACGGCACATAAAAACTGACAGTGCGACAAGTCGACAACAAGTAGTTAGCACCTAGCAGCTCGAGAAACCAACAGCTAGCTTCCAAATACTTACATTATAAAGAATTTCATTTTTGAAAATATAGAAATACCAACGAATCCTATAGAATGTTATCCACCAGTATGAAAACTAGGTAGCCTTAAGCATATTCCTAAAACTATTAATCAAAAGGACAATATTTTTCCGAGGAATGTTCATGATGAATCATAAAACTTCTTCTGGATTCCTTTTACAGCTTAACCAGGCAAAAGATTATTCAGTTATTACTCAAGTTCACCTTCACAAACAGTGGCCAACAATCAAGAACCGATCATTATTCTCGTATAGTAAATGAATACCAACTGCGAATTCACTAGTTATTCAAGAAACGTCATAAAACCAGCTTCCCAAGCTCATTTTATAGTTGAACAGGTACAGGATGATTAAAACCATCAGCGAGAGGAATGGAAAATAGAAAAAATTAAATGCATCAATAACTCAATGCTAAGGAAAACTGACCATTTATATCTCAAGAAATGGCCGTCAATGGGGTTGAACTCAGTAATATCATCAGAAATGAGAGATTTATCAGAACGCTTCAAAAGCACATATGGAGTCAATTCGCATCCAACAATGGGGATATCGGACGGCAAGTGCACCCGCAGCACACTCAGCATTTTACCCTCTTCTTATTCAATGCCTCACCCTCTGATTCCGTCGCCTTTACGAACCCTAAAACAAAGTAAATTGAATAATCAAACACCAATTCTCGGCGGACTTGTGGCGGATCCGCCATCACCTGTGCGGGGAGCCAATCGCCAGCCTTACGTCCTGAAAACCCTAATAAATCGCGATAAATGGAGATCAATTTATTAGGAAAAAAATATATAAAGATGTCAATGGAGAGATTGAACGATCCTGGGGGATAATTCAATCGAAACTGAGGGGAAAATAATGATTTGATGGAATTGAGGGGATGATTTGAGTTTGCATGTCAATGTAGAAAGAGAAACAATTGGGGAAATTTAGAGAGAGAGAGAGAGAGAGAAATCGATTCATTTGAAGAGTTAGGGTTTTACAGCATTTTTGAACAAAGAGAATGAGAGGTGGAGAGGGTGAAAAAAATTAAATAAAAAGTTCTTTAAATAAAATAATATTAAATATAATAATATAATATAATATAGAGTAACAAAATTAAACACATGAATTATAGGGTTTGCTACAATATTACTTTTAAATTTTAATATAACATATATATTTAAAAGTAGTATGTTAATTTTAATTTTATAAAACCATCTCACACATATATTTATTATCATTCAATTTAATCACCTAAATTAAACGTTATGTTCTTTAAAATAATAATAAAAAAAATTAGTTAGGCAAAAATGTATAAGAATAAAAGTAAATTGAGGTAAAAAATTTATTGAATTGGCTGAATAATAAAAAAATGTATAAATAGGTATATGCCTTATTCAAATGGTATATGTAGTCATGTACTACTTTATTTTATTCATAACAAAATAGATTGGTGGTGTTAATGATGTAATTACATATATAATACGACATATTTATTGTTATGATTAAAATATTATGTTGTGATCGTACAATTATATGAAAATTTGAGATTTTTAAAGTAGCTTCGACCAACTAAGATTTTTAAACAATAATACAAATGGAAACTCAATTACGGTATATCATTGATTTTTATCATAAATTTAGTTTTATTACTTGTTATATGAAGAATCCATAAATAACTATGATAATTGATAACTTTAATAAACCAAGAGTAAAAAAGAAGATTTTTTTTTGTAATTGGGGTGTGATTTATGTACTTAAGTAAAAAAAAACTATATTGTTTTACTTTCCTCTATATACATACTAGTTCAAAAAAAAAAAAAACACCCACGACATGACAATACAAGACGACTTTATTTTTTGAGAGAACTATTTAAGCTCTCAAATTAAATAAAAAATAATATTTTGTATTTTGCTCGAGTTAATATTTTTTAATCAATTGAAAAGTGCAAATATTTATTTTATTTTAATGATTTGACATTTTTAGAAAAAATTTCTTCTCAAAAATTGGGCAAGAATTTATTTTTATAGAGTATTGATATCAAGATGAACGATGCATATCGATTTTGTTTCATAATTTATAACTTACATTAGTAAAAAAAACCTGAATTTACAAGGACAAACTTCAGTTCATGTTTCTTGTTCAAAATTCAAATCACACACACACATATAAATACATGCATATATATATATATATATATACACAAATCTGCAATTCTGGGGAAACACGAGCTCGAATGAAAACTGAATGCAACAGTTGTTATTACAGTAACTCCAGTAAATGAAATTCGAGTATAACAAACAGATATATCATTCATGTCTGCTTGCTAAGGGTCTTCCTGAGCAACGTATCGTTGCAGACTTAACACACGAAATCATCTATTACAAACCGTGATGAAAACCAAACCTCAAGGGCCAGATCAAGAAACCGGCATCTTTATCAGGGAGGTCCACGGCAGTAATACGAGCAGATGCAGTGGCTGCCTCGGCATTTTCCACGGCCCTGAGGCTTTGCAGAGCACATTTCCACACATTTATAGGAGTCACATTTGCTTGAATGAATTTTCTTGAGGCACCTGTGCTCCGGGATCCAGACTGCAATCGCCTCATTCACATGTGCAGCTGCAGTGAACACAAGAAACTAAAATACCCTTGGAAGAGATGATGATGATCAGCCAAAATGCAGAGGAACAAGCAAACCTGAAGAGACGACGAGGATGACGAGGATGACGGTGGCAGCTGCCCGAGCTTTCATTCCGAACAGAAATGGAACTCCAAACCCAAGTATTCTCTTCAAAAGCATTAGCTCAAAGAAAAGAACCACTGTTTGTGGCCACTACTTATACTAAAAGCAAGAAAATCTGTAACTTGTATAAAAAGACATAAAATGACATCTGTTGCAGCATAATACAATATTCATTTACAGTCAAAATATGTGTAGGGTATTGCTATTTCCTGCAAAAATGAAATAAATGTTAAAAAATTATTAAAAGGATAAAGATGAGTGTTGTATACTTACCAAGGGCTTTACTTCAGCATAAGTTCTTTTCTTTGTGTCCACTCCTAATGCAAGACAGTATGGAGATGATGCCATAATCCCTATTCGGTTCAAATTTATACATACAATACGAACAGTAATACGATATTCAATACACATGACATGACAGTAATGCAACTCTAAGAAATCCATCTCAGCAGATAGAATATAGTATGAAAAAACCAAATCATCAGGGAGAATATAAATGAAGAAATCACTAATATAGCCACTCATTAATTTCATGTTTGAATGCATCAACAAGAATAATAGGTGGTCAAAGAAAAAGAAGAAAGCCGACTTAAAAGGGAAAAAAAAGGCACACAAACACTATAAATCAACCAAAACAAAAATAAATGGAAACAATCTACAACAGAATCTGTAAACGCTTCTATTATGCTAGCATTGAGACATTTGTTCAGCACAAAATTGGTCCAAATTATAAATTTCCAACTCTTTGTCCATCACAAAAACAAAGGAAGAGAGAGCAAGCCTAAGGCAATGATCTCCAGCATGGAAAACACATCCACCACACAATCCTTTAATAACCCCCCTTGAGATCATTGACAACGTCGTACGGGATTGGAGTTACAGTCTCTAAGGTCGCGCCACCCACCATAAATCCAGGTTTCGGGCCCTCTGGCTGCCTCTTGGTGCTGATAATTTTACCCTGTGCCTTGGCTTCAGCCTTCAACTGATCATTCTTCTTTATCCTCAGCATGACCTCTTCGTGGCATCTCGATGGCTGAACATGCTCCACACGAACATGGATTCTCTTCTTAATAATTCTGTTGCCAACCTGAATCCATGCAAGCACATCAACATCAGCACACTTAATAAATAAATTACTCTTCAAGAGCTGAATCACAAGAAAAACACCAGATACACAACTACCGACAAACAAAAAATAGGGAAGCAACAGTCCTACAGTAAAGCAAAGCTATATATATGAACCCGAACAAATCTGTAATAAATAACATTGATCAAATTCTTCCGACAACAGCTACAAATGTTTCAAGAAATACACATCATACCGAGTTCAGATAAAAACATACAAAACGAAACCAAAATAACATTTTTAAGCTATCATTCTCAGCGAATTAGCATCAACATACCAAATCAAATACTGCAACAAATTATCTCAATAGCCGTGTTACATAATTGGAGAGAAACATAACTATCTATGGCTCCCAAATAAATTATAATTATAAAAAAACAAGAATCAGTGTCTCAGACATCCAAGGAAGGATAAAAGCAGCAGAAGCTCTCAAGCCCGGCGAAGGCGAAAGCTCTCAGGCGGCCACTGCGAATGTTTTGAGAAACAAGCCTTACAATTTGTCATCAGACACCCAGAACATTAAAAAAATGTTTTTTTAAAAAAAAACATCCATCGCCATCAAAATGCAACCAGCCCATTACAAATCATATAAAAAAAATTAATTTCTAGTCATTTTCCGTTCAGGGGAAAAAAAAAAAGTGGAAGACGAGGAATACCTGCTTGTTCACTTCAACACCGACGGCCCGCTTGGTGACGTTCCAGACCCGGCCCGTTCGGCCATGGTAGAACTTGTGGGGCATGCCTTTGTGGATCGAGCCGTTAACTTTGACATCCACATAGTCTCCGGTTTTGAAGGTGCGGAGGTAGGTGGTGAGATGAGTCGGACCCTTCTTCCTGAAGGCCCGAGAGAAGGAATCTCTTGTTCGCGACCTCAATCCGTGGCCCGCCGGCATTTTTCTGAGGTGTTGAGCTGAATCTGAGTGTGAGGGTTTTGGTTTTTTGGGGAAGATGATGAATGTTATATATTGGGGAAAAAATTAGGGTTTTACTCTTTATGGGCCGTGATGATGCTTTGTGGATTAGGATTTAATTTTGGGCCTATTTAATTATTTCATAGTGGAAAATGTGGAAGAATTAATGTGACAATTTTACACTTATTAAATAATTATATACCAATATTAAAGAAAAAAATTGTCACAAAGTACAAATTGTAAGTTCACAAGAGTTTAAAAGGAAGTTTCTTGGAAGCTTTAGGAAATAGCACTAAAAGTCTAAATTAAATATTTATTTGGATTCAAATTAATTACTATTATCTTATAATTTTCAGCTTCTTTCAAAAACATCTAAGGTTTCCACCTAAACCTTGACACCTTCCAAAATAAAGGAGATTCCCCATTTTAAGTATTTCACATCTTTATTTGAGACAGAAACCATTTATTTCTTGATTCTCACTCTCTCTCTCTCTCTCTCTCATCATCTCTCTTCACTTCTCACTCATCCCTAAATTAATCCGCCATGGCCGGAGCCACCATCAACCTCACATTGATCACCATTACTCTGACACTACTCCTCCTCCTCCTCTCACCGACAAATTCTCAAGAATTTTCCAGAAGGCTCTCGAAACGAGAAATGGGGCTGAAGAGAGAGAAGCTCAGCCACCTCCGCTTCTTCTTCCACGACATCGTCAGCGGCCGCAACCCGACGGCGGTGCGCGTGGCCGAGGCCGCCGTCACCAACTCCTCCACCACCGGGTTCGGCGCCGTCGTCATGATCGACGACCCCCTGACCGTGGGCCCCAGCATGGAGTCCAAGAGCGTGGGGCGAGCCCAGGGGATCTACGCCTCCGCCGATTTGGCCGACGTCGGCCTTCTGATGGTGCTCAACTTCGCCTTCGCCGACGGGAAGTTCAACGGCAGCAACCTCAGCGTGCTGGGGCGGAACGCGGTGTTCTCCGCCGTGAGGGAGCTCCCCATTGTCGGCGGCAGCGGCGTTTTCCGGTTCGCCCGCGGGTATGCTCAGGCGAGGACCCGTGACTTCAACCTCACGACCGGGGATGCCGTCGTTGAGTACAACGTTTATGTCTTCCATTATTGACGTAAACGATCGAGCGTGTATACATGACATGTATTGATGATGACCACGAAGCATTATTGTAAGGAATGATCTTTAACTTGTTTGTTCAAATTCATGTAGAAATAATTGCTTTTGTTTTCACCAAAAACACTCACTAATGTGGAACAATATTTTCTTACACCATCTATGATAATATTTTATAATATTGTACGTCGTGAAATTCTCTAGTTTAAAGTTTTGTGTGTCAATCCGCTCAATCGTGTATCAAGGTATAATTCTTTTTAATATTTAGTTTTTATTTTTTAAATAATATTATTGATTATTCTAAATTTAGGAAAGACATTATTAAAACTATGCAATTTTGATATTGACATGCAAAATTTTGGACTAGAGGATTCCACCCGGTCATGTTGTGAGTGTTCGGCGTGTGTTGTTTATTATCATTACTATTGTTATTATTTGTATTATGTATTAATATTGGCCTTATTATATATATTATATTGATGGTTAGGTATATACATACATATATATATATATATATATGTTTGGTGGTGATCTTATTAGTTGTCCGATTATCTAAAATGTAATGTGTGATTGAGTAATTAATTTAATTAAGTTGGTATATTAATAGGTTGAGCTACTGCACAAGTTAAGTTAGCTATTATATATATATATACATACATATATATAGATATATATATATATTAAGACAATACAAAATAGTTTAATTTACTCTAACAAGAGCATGCATGACTCGACGATTTTTAGACTAAAAATTTTACTCATGAAATTTTACTACAATTACAATCATTACACTCCCAATTTTTTGCAAAAATGGTAGGTATTTCGATTAGGTGTGTGCAAAATCGAACCAAAATTAAAAAAAATCAAATTAAAGTGGGTTATTTGGTTCGGTTGATTTGGTCATTTTTCTTCAATTTTAATTTGGTTTTGAATATTCAAATCAAAATATAGTTTGATTCAAGTTTCGGTTTAAGTAAAAAATATTTTGGTTAAACCGAACCAACCAAAACATATATGCATGCTATATTTATAACTTGTAATTTATAATTCTAATATTAATCATACCTAAATTAATAAATTTAAAAGGTATTATATACCTAAATAATATTAGTAACTCTAATATTTAGTTTCAATTTTCTAGTTTTAGAATTTTTTAAAACACTTACTTATTTAATATATCATCTGCTATCTATTGAGTGCATGTTGTTTTCTTTAAATATAATTGTTTCGAAAAAACAAAAATAATCGTTAGAAATTCGGTTAAACCGAAAACTAAATCAAACTAACCAAAAAACTATAGTTCGGTTTGGTTTGGTTCAGTTATATATATTGTTTTGGTTGGTTCAGTTTGTATTTTTTAGTAATTTTTTTATTTGATGTTGCTAGTTTGGCTTGATTTTGCAACGAACTAATCATTTGTACATTCCTAATAGTGAAGGATTGAAGTTGTTTGGAGATCAAAAATTACGAATTCAAATCTTCTCAATACAACAGATTGAATGTCTGAGTAAAAAAAAAAAACTCGAACTTATTAGGGAAAAAAAAGGAGTTAAACTACTCCAAAAAAAAAAAAGGGAGTAGGAATCTTGTCGATTGGGCCCAATTTGTTTTTTTCTTTTGGATCTTGCCATATTCATTGTTGTATCTTGTCAAAGTAATACACCACAACTAACCCCATTGTTGTATTCAACTCAAATTTGTTATTTACTAATAAATTGATTTCCCCCACCCCCCAAAGGTTGCATCATGATCATGCCATACGTAGGGTTGTAAATGAATCGAATCAAGTCGACCATCTTAATATTCGAGCTCGCCTCGTTAAAGAATATTCAAGCTCGATTCAAGCTTGTTCCCTCTTATTCGGGCTTCACTTGATAAATATTTATCATATCCGAATTCGACTCAAACTTTGCTCGTGAAATACTCGAAAATTTATTAATCGAACATGAGAATGCTCGAGAAAATTGCTCGTTTAATTAACATATCCGAGCTTGAAAAAAAGGCTTGTTTAAATTTAACCTTTTGAAATATATATAATATTCACGAACATGTGCGATTAAACACGAGTTCGAACACATTCGCGAACTGACCAAGCCGAACACTATTATGTTCGAACTCGACTCGATAAATATTTATCATGTCCAAATTCGGCTCAAACTTGGCTCGTGAAATACTCAAAAATTTACTAATCGAACATGAGAATGCTCGAAAAAATGCTCGTTTAATTAACATATTCGAGCTCGAAAAAAAAAGGCTTATTTAAATTTAACCTTTTGAAATATATATAATATTAACTAATATGTCCGATTAAACTCGAGCTCAAACATATCCGTGAGCTGGTCGAGCCGAACACTATTCTGTTCGAGCCCGACTCGATAATTCTATCAAGCTCGATTTGGGTCGGGCCTTGTGTGGTTGAGTGTTGGACATCCACATGAATAGAAGGATAGCGAGGCCCAATCCAAGCACAGCGTGAAGTGTTGCTGACTGCTGCCGATAAACCTGCAACTGCAATGCCGCAGCGTTGCTGAATTGACGACGAATTGTGTTTGATAAGGGCAAGGAGAAATCAGATCGATTGCAGAGAGAGAGAGAGAGAATCTTGTTGATCGAATTGAGTAGATTGATGGGGACGCGCCAAGTGTACGAAGAGAAGTTGCGAAGAGGGAATCTCCACCACGATCCCACCATCAAACCAGGCCTCGGCACCCCCCGCTGCCCCCGCTGCCTCTCTCTCCTAAACCCTACTGAGGTGTGCTCTCTCTCTCTCTCTCTGCATATTTTTGGTGTTGTCATCGTCGTGTATCAGCTGTTTGATAAAATGTTTGTGAAACTATTTGTGGAGCAGGAAAAGTCGGAATGGAAAATCACTCCGGTTCTGCATGACGCCGCTACCGTGGTATGCGCGCGTAGTCCTTTGTATTTTGTTCCTTCTGAATTATACTCTAGCTCTCGCTTGATTGATACATGTTCATGGTAATATCGCTCTGACAATGATCAAAATTGGATACTCATGGAGTCAGAGATGATTAATGTATTAGGAGGAATGAGAATGATTTTATGATTGTAGTTTGTGTGGCTTGTGTAACCTGCACCTACTCTGTTGCTATTTTCCTTTTGAAGACTGAATGAAAACAGCTTTTGTCATTTTATATTACTTGTTGTGATCTCACAATTCTAAACACGCTTTTTTTTGTGCACAAAATCATCTGGAGGAGTTTGTAATTTGATGCTAGAAAATTGTAGTTGGACAGGATACTCATTTGTTTGCCTTTGCTAAAAAAAAATATAGCAACATGAATTTGTCTTTTCGAGTGCGAGACGGCACTGCGTAGATCTCTACAGTAGTATCTAGTAAGAAATAGTGACTCTGATTTCTGATAGCAGTTGTTTACAGAATTACAGTTATGCTTAGTGGATCTTGATGCCCGACGGTGACATGTTTTATGATTATGTATGTGCGTACACATAGTTAACTCACAGACACTGGCAAATATATAATTAATGGAATTTTTTTTGTATCTAAACTGATTACAGCTTGCCTAAGGAACCTCTACTCTCCTTAATGATCATGACTGTTTGTACTATGATTTGCGCTGTTTTGAATAGGTTGGCTCTGGGATTGGTGGTATGCTTAGTGCAGTTCATGGTTTTAACACAGGTAGAACAATTCGTTCCATCTACTCACTCATTGAAGTGTATACTGAGGCTATTGTCTTATCTCATTCATCTCTGACCATGTAATTTCTAGGATTTCCTTATTTCCAAAACCGAGTGAATGGGCCAAAGTGGCTTCCTTTTGTTATTGGGGTATGATTATGTTTTCTTCTTCAGTACTCTTGTCAATCTAATAAATATGTTATTGCAGTTAAAACCTGCTAGGTCTTGTTTTGTCCTCCAACATCTCAATCTTTCATTCCTTTTCCATTTGGCAGCTTCCCTCTCTTCTGATGTATTCTGCTGCTAGTGCTGCATTTGGAGGTATGTGTCATTTATATTCAGATAACTACTCAATCTCATATTAAGTGTGTTTTCTATATGTCCTTTTTTATCTGTTTTATTGCTAACTCTTTTTCTAGTTTAGTACTGCTATAAGGGACATCCAATGCTCTTCTTGTTGGAAAGTTGTGTATATTCTTTTCCCACAAGATTTGAGCTTTTAAATAATATCCGAGGCATATCATTTTTCCATATGTAGTGTCCTTTCCATAGTCTACCTAATTTACCGATACCCCATACCCATAGTACCTTGTTTTGGGACGTGCTTCCCAGTTCATGGTTCTCCAGCGCTCTGAGAACGCCATGTAATGCATTCTGGGGTGCAAAATTAGAAGAAAACGAACAAAATGAAAAGGCAGTAAGATGATAAGACATTTTAGGGAATTGTGTGACGGTATATCAGTCATCAGATAGAGGGAGATAATTAGGGGTTTATTTATATAGGGACTTGGGCTGGGCTCTTTTTTTGTTAATGTTTTGTGATTGGCTATCTTAAATAAAGTGACATTTGATTATTACTCTGATTGGAATTGAAACAGTTGGTCGTCACTAAATCTCCTTTTGATTATAAGGAAAACAATGATATTAAATGTAAATCTAATAAAGGAAATCAAGTGGAAATCTGAGGTTCTCCTACTCTAAATGTTTCCGATGGCTTATAATATATATAAAACATGTATAATAAATAGGATCCTTCATGTAAAATTTAATATCTCAGCTCAAGGTATAAAATTAATCTTGAAGGAAAATTTGACACTACCAACCCAGACAAGTATGGTTCACGAACCACGTCCCATATTAGGATACCCCAAAAAATTCAAGACATAGTGTAGTGTACTGCACTCCCTTTTGTGTACCATGGAATGGAACAGTACATTTCAGGCTACTATTGCCCTTTTCTGAAAGTTTGAACATCCTCTTATTTCAGAATGACTCATTGTTACCTTAATTCACAGGCTATGCGCTTCCTAAGTTCAGTCAACTCACTGTGACATCTTATTATGCTGCTTCAAGTGCATCTCATTATGGCATTTCATTGCTCACAAGACATATTGAAGACGATCACATCTCCAGAATTCAACAGAAGCAGCTTCCGTGATTGGCTGGAGGAGTTTATAATCATATCTGCTTTATTCAGTTCAGTTTTGTATTTACCGTACTTACTCTTGTTACTGGAATTAACATGTAAATTAGAAGACTCTATTTTCTATCTGTTTTGACTCACTTGACTCTTTGATCTACTATTTTTAGTGCATATGATGATATAAGTTACCATACTGGTTCTAGGAAATATTAATTAATTAATTAATGCATTATGCCGGAATGGATTGCTTGCTTATTTCTTAGAGCATCATACTCTTATCTGTTTAAATTTACCATTTTTTATGCAGGATGTGTGGTGGTAATATGACTTATATTAGCATATAACTGTTGTCAAAGAATTGATGTCACAATATGAATTAAGTTCAATTTTTTTCATGCTTTGGATTAAGAACGTGAAGATGTGAATTAGTTATGTAGAAATGCCAAGACATAATATTTTGATTAATCAGGTTTTTGTAAGGACTCCGTTTTTCTGCCCGTTTCACCATTATCCATAGAAGTAGATGAGCTAACAAATAGGAAAATTTATGTATCTAGTATCTACAGTTGTAAAAAGTACTAACGAAAAATAAACATCATGGCAGTCCATTGTCCGAGTTCATTAAAAATGTCATGTGCATTTTCAATATGGGTTGGGAAAAGGTTGAATCCATTAAGTTTCCTGTTTGCGATTTAATGCCCTTTACCGTTGCTTCAGCCAGTGTTGCAATCAAGTTGTTTTGCCTTTCTGTTTCCTATTTTGTATTGAATCCTGCTAACAATTTGAATACCCCATCTTGATTAAGAAAATATTGATGTATTTTGCTATTGTCTGGCACTAATTACGCAGTCAGGTACCATGCATGTATTTAACCATTTATTTCAGTGAATATTGGTGGTAGCTGGACCAAGATATAACACAAAGTTCAGTTATCAAGTACGTAAAATTGTCATAATTTTACTGTGATCGTTAAATGCTCTCTGATTTTTATTCATTGCTGGCTAGTTGTTTATATCACTTTAGCCCGTGTCACTTGCATGGTGAAATTCCAAACCTTGCAGCAATTATAACTGCCTGAAATGCTCAAGCAGGCTTGTAACCTGAGCAATATTTTTACTGCTGTTATTCTGGGATCAAGTACAGAGAAATTAAAACGAGACGTGTGGTGATGAAATTGTTATTTGTATTATTTTGACTTATTAGTCACCTGTTACCTGGTTGATTTTTACTTGATAGTTAGTGTAGTAGTACTTGATCTTCGACATTATCTTTCCTGGAAAATATAGATTTGTGGCATATATGATCAGGTAGTGCTTCATTCTTATGTCTCGGTATCAAATAAGTGTATCCCTAACACCTGTATAATGCATTCACGAGGTGGAGGTGGTGGTGGTGCCACTGCCACGCGAGTGTTGTGTAAGTGCTTTCTATGAATTGATCAATAGATGTATGCACGTCGTCATATAATGTATGCAGAATATTGTGTGGGTTAAGTGTTGTCGTTGAAGATGAATGGATGTGTTGAGGCATGCACTGGATTGGCAAGTCAGTGTGGAAATAGTGTTGAAAGTGTCTACCTTTGTATGGTTGTGGTCCAACCATAAAATCAATTGTTGCTTAAATCCCAGTGGTCTGTGTTAGAGGTGTTGTGGTCCTAACTTCCATAATGCATTCTGGTCTTCATATGTCTTTGTTGTGTGTGGCCTTCATTTGTCAACTTTTCTGTTTCTGTAGGTTTTCTGTCCTCACCAGACTCTATTAATTCGTGGGCCTTCAGATAGTTGGAGTGCTGCTGCTGCCTCTCTCTCTCTCCTCTCTCTCTCCTCTCTCTCTCTCTCTCTCTCTCTCTCTCTCTCTCTCTCTCTCTCTCTCTCTCTCTCTCTCCTTTGGTAAACCTAAAACCCTCTCTTATTTGAATTATTATTCTCTTATGCATTGTGTTCGTGCTTTACTTTCTCATCAGTGGGGTAAAATGAAGTACCATAATTGCAAATGTGTCAGATCCAATTCAAATCTTGTGATAGACTGATTATGTTCTATCTTCTATTCTAGGATTATATACCAATATAACATAATATATATATATATATATAAAGATTGTAATAGTGTTCCTAATGCAATGAGAGCAATGAATTATGGGTCCGTTTAACGTACTAGCTAGAGGGGTGATGGCATGTGCAGATTAAGTGAGAGTTGAAAAGTCTTTCCACCTCCAGCTTTGAAGTAAAGAAAACATAGTATTATAGGAAACCATTTTTAAGACATTAGTCTACAAATGTGGTGAAACAGAGGAAGTCTTGCAGCCGTTATAGCTAGTACCCTTTCCGAAAATGATGTATCGATCATCTAAAATAATTAATTAGTGTTGTAAGGATGATCTAGTTAAGGGCCCCCGCTCCGACCACCTACAGATTGAGATTAATTAAACATACCTAAGTTTCTTGATATTTTTTGAATTTAAACACCAAAATCTTTACATGCTCCGTACTAGCTTGTTATTCATTTTCTATGAATCTTTGGAATAAATTGAAAAATGAATGTATATTACATGTTGGAACCAAATTGGAGTAGTAATTAGATAATGAAGAACGAGGAGACAGACTAGTTCATTAGTTTACATGCTATATATGGTCTAATAAATAAAATCAAGAAACGCAACAGTTATTCGTCGATCAAGAAATAGCAAAATATATAGTAGGTAGCCTGCCTGAGACTGATGAGAGAATTAACGTACGTATGTAAAACTCACTGTATCTTAAATTAAGTAATTAAAGATGCAGATCCAAACTCACATGATCTTGCATTTCCGGAGGCGGCTTCGATTCGTATCCAAAGCACAAGTGAGAAGCAGAAATGGTAGTGATTGAGGAGGGCAAAGGCTTCATCTTCATGAAGTTATGATCAATGTTATCCTTGAATGGTGGCGTCGGGCGGTACTGCCAGAAGGCGGCCAAGGGGCTGCCATTGATCGGCTGGGCGGTGGCGGCGGTCCAAGAATGGTAATTAGCCATAGGCAGCCGCGGCGGAGGAAGAGGAGGAGGAGCTCCGAGGCGGGTGTAATTGTAATTGGAATTGTAGTTGTAGTTAATGAGGTGTGGATCATGGAGCTGCATTGTTGAGTGGAACTGCAAGTGAGCTCGCTTGGCCTGCTGCCTCTCTCTCTTGTGGGCGTTTTGATGGCCGCCGAGGGCTTGAGAAGTCGGGAAGTTTCTGCAGCAGTAATGGCACTCGAATTTCCGGCTGCTGCTGCTGCTGCTCTCTGTGCCGCCATCACCGCCCTCCTTATTCGCCTCCATTGATAATTCTGGAACGTTGGAGTCTGATCGATCGTTTTTTATGCTGCCGAATTCTTTGCCGAATAGCCTGATGGCTCCCTGCTTCTCCTTGCTTAGAGGAGGGGGTGCCGAGGAGCGGATGAAGGGTAGCTGAGAGAAAGACTCGACGCTCATCAAGTCCCGAGTCTCTCTCTCAGTGTTAGGGTTAGTGGTCTGAGCCATGGCCATTAAGTGTAGAAGCTTTGCTAATAAGGTATATATATCTGCCCCTTTTTGGAGAAGAGAAAATGTGAAAGAGGAGGTGGCCATATATATATATGGGAGAGGATATGGTGGGGCCGATCGCCATTAGGCACACACACACACATATATATATTTATATATGCATATTGATCAATATATTTAATTATTAAGAATTAAAGCTACATTTGTTTAGGCCTTTCGATCTATTTTTCTCCACTTGTGCAGAGTAGTTGCTTCATATATAATATATATACTACTATTTCTGTGTGTGTATAATTGCATGTCATTGTCTGTTAAATAATGATCTTTGCAGATATTTAATATGAACACGAGCCTATACATAACTTAGGACAAAAACAACTAACAAAAGTCTTTGTAGGTTAATTATTGAACTCTATGTTTTGCTCAATCCCACCATCAAGAGTTTTTCACACACACACTGTGTGTAAAACTCTCTCTCTCTCTCTCTGCAGGACCATGAAGAAAGGCACTCCTGCAAGTTCTTATTATCAACATGGGTGTTTTGCTAGAACTGAAAGAAAAACACATGGGTGTTTTGCCAGCTAGTATATCTTGGAACCTTTAATTTCTCCCTAAAGTGGTCCAGAAATATTAGCAAACCTTACTTCAATGAAAGAGATACGATGTCTATATCCCTCTTCTCCTCCTCTCATCGACTAGCTTCACCAAGTAAGTATATACACCTCTCTCTCTCTCTCTCTCTCACACACACACACACTGCATGTAGTGTGAAAAGTATTTATTTTTGTATTTTGCTCCCTTGTCTTTCCTTACATATGAATTGTTTTCCTTAATTGCTCAGCTAATGTTCTGATACTATATATGTTGGTGGGAGTGGCTATATATGGTCCATGTTTTTTTTATTATTCCGGCAAATCAAATCCTTCGTTTAGACATTGAAGTAGATCTTCCTAACTCTATTCTTTATATACCGATTAATTTCATTATAAAGTCCTAACTATACATATATACAAGATTTTCGTGTCGCGCCTCATATTTCACAGTCACAAATGAACGCCACACATATTTTGTGTGTGTGTGTGTATTGGACAAGAAGAAGCAAGTTAGATATCAGATCGAAGAGTTTAATGCTGCTGCCAATGGAAACAAAATATATATATGTGTGTGTGGTCAGGATATATATTTATGGTTGTTGATGATTGCATTGCATCGTACCGTTATATGCAGTTTTTGTTCTCATTTGAATTGGAAACAATATATTCATTCAGTTTGCAGTATACACACACACACATGTGTGTGTGTGTGTGTGTGTGTTTAATTAGGAGTGGTGGATGAGAGATGAAGAATATTTACTCCCATCAACTTACTGCAACGTAACCATAAATAAATAAATTGGGTAAGTGTATATATATATATGTCTGTGTGTGTGATTTTATCAAAAGAGTCTCAAAATGTCATCTTCACGTACAAGCAACATTAATTTTTTACAGCTTTCTAACTTTCACTGCATGCATGCTTTGAATGGCCCCAAACTAGTTCATGCAATTCTCTCTCTTTCTCTCTCTAGATCTGTAATCTAATTTGTGATGTTGAAAAGAATTTGCAGTGGTTGATGCATGCCATAATATAGTTGCAATTATATATTTATTTTTGGTTTAGTACGCAGTTAGTACACCTCACCATACATATATAGTAATAATTCAACCCTTTTTGCTATTTATGCAGTTTTAAGACAAGTCACTGTCCAAAATTAATGCTTTGATATATGTAGTCAGACTAGGAGTGTGTCAAATATTAGGTATATTATATATATATATATATATATATACATGTATGAATTTTACTCGAAATTATCATTGTTATGTGAAAATTGATGGGCTTGCGATATCCACAGAGAGATTTGGCGGTCGGATTTTATTGGACTTTCGGAACCCACGTCAAATTACGTCAATTTTAATTAGTTGATGTGGAATACTTTTTTTTTCTCGTCCACGTATTCTCCGATTTCATGACTCTCTGGAAAATCAAGAATTATTACAAAAATAAAATGGTAGATGTAAAATTGTTATGTTGTAAATATAAGTTATGATATTAATATTATTATAAATAGCAAGTGATGGTATGTTAAATATAATTTACCCTCGTATAATGTCTCATCTTGTTAAAATGTCACACAAATAATTTACTATATAAGTCGATTAAATGGATCATCCTAATAACTTAGATTAATCATTTTGAATTCACATGGTGAAAATTCCTATGTAAAAGATCCATTATTTTCTCATCATCCAAATAAAATAAAAAAATAATAATAATTGTGCTTTGTCTTTTGACTACGTACTGACGGAGCCTATTAATGTTATTAAAGTAATATTTATATAATTATATTTTCCACCTAAATTAGGTCCCATTTCTTTTATTGCTGAGAATTTGGATCACACACACATACATATATATATATATATATATATTTCTCGATTTTTCCATTTTTATAGCTCAAATCACGTGCATGGGCATTAATAAATATGCAGTACATACATTAGATATTTTATAACTTAATTCATTAATAAACAGTGAAAATCTGTTAGGCGAAAGAGTCCGAGATTCTCGGAAATTTTTGCATTTATTGTGAATTAACATTTGATTATTAAAATAATTAAGGCTCGAGATAGGAAATAAAAAAAAAATAAGACTCTAGTTAGGTGCATGCATGTCAAACGTGTTATATATATATATACATATATATATATATATATATATATTGCTCGATACATTTTAAACATATTAAAAATGTAAATGTATTAACGTGTACACATGTAATACACACACACACACATAAGATGAAATAATTTATAAGCTTATATAATTATAAATATTTATTAAAACAAAAATTATTTATCAATGAAGAAGAAATTGATCTCCTCTCTCTCTTTTGGGACCTCTGATTTAATTTGTTTCCATGTCGCTGGACCACATCTCAATTTTCACGATTATATATAAAAATTACAAATAATCACTTTTAAAACATTCAAACGGTAGAGATCCCGTGTGCAAAAGGTAGATGTCTCGAATTTGAGACGCACCGCTCCCCCTTCCCCCAACTAAAAAAATACGAAAAGTAAAAAAAAAAAAAAAATTCATTTAGACGGTTATACAAATCTATGAAATATATATATATATATATATAAGAAAATATTTTTCCATCTCAATATTCCTTTTGAATATGATTACATGCATGCGTATTGCATGTGAAATTTTCCCATACATGCATGCAAATTAATTAAACAGACAAATGGAATGTTTAATTTTAAGAAATATGGGGAGTAGATATATAGTTTGCAGAAAATATTAATAATAATTCAGAATAAGCCTTGCAAATGCATAAAATTACACAGGAGCCCACCATATTTATCACGCACCCCAACAACTTTTTGCTATATATATATATATATATATATATATTCAAAATGATGTACGTGTTTATACTATATACATACATTTTATACCTACTCTCTCTCTCTCTCTCTCTCTCTCTATATATATATATATATATATATATATAAATAATTTATTGACATGTGTTAATTTATTAGTACAAAATAACGATCGCATTGAACAATCTTTAAAGGGTCAATGCCCAATTATCCATCAGCATTATAGTATTGTCTGGAAACTGTAATTTTTGGACCACCAACACACATTTATTTTATTTTATTTTATTATTATTAACCTGCCCCCCTACTGTCCATTTTTTAATTATTTGTCGAGAATATTCATGAGAAATAATTGACCAAAATCATATATAGTGCTAAAAAAATCACCAAAATCATTAATTAAGCTTTATATATATGCGGCCATATGCATGTATATATACATTTTGTGGGTAAAAAATAAAGTGAATAATTAAGAATGAGACAGCTAAGTTATATATATGAGGGGTCTGGTTTGATTATTGAAGCAATATAATGAACATGAGCAAGTACATTTCAATATGTGGAACCCTACTAGTTCATTTAATTTTTTGCTAAAATGCTGTTGAAATTTCATTTTCCTCAGATCTTTAGAGGATCTTGATGTTGAAATTCACAAATATTGTCTCTTTCCAAAACACACACATATATACATTAAATTATTTCTATACACACACACACACACACACACACACATATATATACACACATGTATACGGTATATATACCAACTTTAATTTAATTTTATTTTAATTATTAATTTATGAGTCATTTCTTAGTTGGAACCGGCCTAGCTAGCCAGATCAATGTTTTGTAATTTTCTAAATAATTATTTTTTTATATTTTCATGTACTACAACAAATCAATCAAGTAATTTTCAAGAAATTTATAAACTGTGCTTACGAACTCATATATATATATATATAGATACACACACACTACTATTTATCTAGTAGGAAAAAGGTACGTACGTATATATAGTAGTAATTTATTCTTTGGATTTAATTGGCCTGGGAAAAATTAGGTTAAATTTGAAATAGATTTTTGGTAGTTGTAACTTGTAAGGCATTCACATGAATATATATATATATCTCCCATTTTACTACATTAATTAACTAGTATCAAATTAATTAGTGGTCCACATCTTTATTTCAGATTCAGATGTTGACTGTACATATATATGTTTAACCACTTGCAAAAAAATTATTTATGTTTTATATATAGATATAGATGTATATCACATGTTAATTCATTTAACTAGCTAGCCCCATCCCCACCTAAATCAAAGGAAGACAATATTAATGTTGACTCCAAATATAGGAAAAATAAATCATCATTTGTAAATTAATTATAGTATATGTCCTTAATTAGAAACCTAGCCATGATTTCTTTCCGAACAAAAGAAATAAGAGAATGTATGTATGCATGCATGCATGCATGTAGTGACGGATCCAAACGGAAATATTTGAGGGGGCTTCATTACACTGTATGTATATAAAAAAAATCGTTATCGGCATGAAGACCAGACCCCACCGACGGCAAAAAAAGACAGAAAAAATAAGGGGGGTCGGGGGTGGGGAACAAGGCCCTCTCCAACTCCCCTAAATCCGCCCCTGTATGTAAATATGTAGTTATATTTCAACCATGCAAGTTCATTTAATTTAATATCCACCATATTTTCCTGCTATATTTATCAATCATTTCTACCTCCCTTCATTATCATAGAGAGCAATGTGACATTATGATTCATGACTTCACATTAATTTGCATATATATGTATATATATATAGTATTATAAAACACCATTTCTTTTGTTGGCATTACTTATAAATGTGGTCCAAACCAATTCTTGTCTTAAAATTAATCTATCTCCTGCTCTTCTCTTACAACAACTTTAATGAATAAGCCCTATTTGATCAACTTTTCCCCTATAACCAACTAGCTATAGCAGTAGCAGGGATCAAATTATATATATATATATATATATATAATAATTGCATTATTGTTCTTTCTTTTAATTTTTAAAGAAAAATCAAGCCATGTAAACCACCTACCTACCTGGAGATGCTGACATATTGTCTTTGTAATTAAATAGTACTCATCATTTTTTGGGATTTTAATAGAAAAATTTACACTTTAATACCTACATTTTGGACACTTTTTTAAAAATGACCCACTTTATTACTATTAGCAAAACAGTACCCACTTTTTCAAAAATTTTACAAATCTGACCTCAATCAAATTTCCAACCTAGAATATCTATGTGGCACGCTTAAATTCTTGCGTGACTTTTTTGTTCCAATAAAAAATATTACCTGGATATTCCATGTCAATTATGAACTAAAAATAACATAAATTTATTGGGCATGCCACATAGATATTATAGGCTAAAAATTTGATCGATGTCAGATTTGCAAAAATTTTAAAAAAGTGGGCACTGATTTGCTAATAGTAATAAAGTGGGTCATTTTTTAAAAAATTTCCAAAATGTAGGTATCAAAGTGTAAATTTCCCATTTGAATAATATATTATTATAGTTTAAAATGGATTGGGAAGAATGTGAGATGACGTCTATAATCTGATGATTTTGTCAATACCCGTAAGAATGTAATTATGTGAATAGAACATATATAACAACAATATCGTTGATTAATTCTCAAGAATATCGAACCGCACATAAAATATCATATTTTTTTTTAGTTTATTAAACTCCAGCTCTCCTGGTAGCATTCTAGACTTGTCTATTTGTAACATAATAAAACTTAGAAAACAAGAAGCATAAATCATAATTAATTGTAATAAAAAATTTAATTAATAATATATAGTCTAAATGGATAATAAAATCTAATAAAGAGAAAATAAATTCATTGCTTCTTTCATATCTTGTAGTAAAATTCCTACAAATATGAATTTCCTACAAATATGAATTTCTTCATTTGTTTGTTGAGCAAAAAATAGGAATTACATACCACAAATAGAGGCCCAAAAGGCCCAATCTTGTACTGCACTAGTACCACTGTCCAACGTGTAAAATGATATAAAAATCATATATATTTAATCTCAACATAGAATATAATTTCTTACATCATTTTAATGCTGGACTCAGACATAATTTGTCAACAATCCGATATCAAAAATTGAATTTAATTAAGGACATTTTTGTAAACTCCACGAAACTTTGAGTATTTTTTGGCATGTCATTTTCAGAAAATAGACGATAAAGTTTAGGATATGAGTATATATATAATTTGGCCTTCATAATATGAAAAATGATAAATAGGACAGTTAAAAATAAAATTTAAACTAAAATATATATATATATATATATATATATATATATAATGCGATGGAGGATGAACATTGAGACTTTGGGGGTAGAAAATATGATTTTTTAAAATATTAAATTCAATATTACTATTATATATATATTTAAATTTCAAAAAGGGACCCGGTCCCCCCCCCCCCCCCCCCTAAAAAAATAAAGAGATTATTTTAGTGAGTTATATATACACACACACATTACAAGCTGTTACTACCAGCATTTTGATATATTAAATGTAGAAATTACACACACAAAAAATAACCTATGAAATTGCACGTGTGTTTTAGTTGCTTTGCATATATCTGGATAGCAAATTCTCTCTCTCTCTCTCTCTCTCTCTCTCTATATATATATATATATATATATATATATATATTTAAATTTTATATGTACCTTTATATTAGTATAAAGGAAGCTATGTATAGAATGGAGTTGGTATACGCCACCACAATTTCATACATAAATATAATTATACATGCTTTAGGATATGGGTCATTGTACCGATCGAGATCTCTCGTTTTTTCAAAGGAGATGAATATCAACTAAGCTACGTGCTAGTGGTGCTTGTCATTTTATTTTTTATTGAACGATATATATATCTGAGCAAATTAATAGTAGTTCTTATTCAGTTTCAAAGGAAGAATGAATGCACGTATGTATGTTGAAAATTGGAATCACCAAAGTAATTAAATGAAGTAACTAAAATTCATTTACGTACTATAGACTATATATAGTCTAAAATTAATTCTAATTATAAAAAAAATTCAAGAAACGTAACTCACTAAAAAATCAAGAAACGTAACTCACGAAATATCAATATATATATATATATATATATATATATATAATTCAATAAAATCAGGTGATTAAAGACGCAAATCCAAACTCACATGCTATGGAAGCTTCGATTCGTATCCAAAGAGCAAGTGAGAAGTAGAAATGGGAGTGATTGAGGAGGGCGGCGAAGTCTTGAACGGCGGCGTCGGGCAGCGCCAGAAGGCGGCCAAGGGGCTTCCGTTGATCGGCTGCGCGGCGGCGGTGGCGGTCCATGAATGGTAGTTAGCCATAGGCAGCGGCGGCGGAGGAGCTGAAGCTAACCCTAAACGGCTGTAATTATAATTATAATTACAATTATAATTGTAATTAATGAGGTGTGGATGATCATGCAGCTGCATTGTCAAGTGAGCTCTCTTGGCTTGCTGCCTCTCTCTCTTGTGGGCGTTTTGATGGCCGCCGAGGGCTTGAGAAGTCGGGAAGTTTCTGCAGCAGTAATGGCACTCGAATTTCCGGCCTCCGCCCTCAGGAGCGTCGGAGTCCGTTCGATCGTTTTTTATTTCGCAAAATTCTTTGCCAAATAGCCGGATGGCGCCCTGCTTCCCCCTGCTGGGAGGAGGGGGTGCCGAGGCGCGGATGAAGGGGAGCTGAGAGAAAGACTCGACGCTGATATTCAGGTCCCGAGTCTCTCTCTCAGTTCTAGGGTTAGTGGTCCGAGCCATGGAATTAAGTGTGGTGGATTCTAGTGGAGTCGACGGGCTTTTCTATTCTCGTATCATCTATAGATACTAGCATGTGTACGTTATATATATATGTATGTATATATTGAATTTAGGTGAGCATTATTGTTTTTTTTTTTTGGATCTATTGATATGTTGTGATGAGTAGTTGTTTGATAATATATGTGAGTACTTGTGTAATTGGTCATTGCAATATGGTTGGAGAAGACTTTTAATGTGTAATTGCATGTGCTTGTCTGAAAATAATGATCATTGAATTAGACATTTAAACATGAGCCTACATATATTTATTATGTATCTTGGGACAAAAAGAAACTGTCAAAAGTCTTTTTAGGTTAATTAATTAACTCTTATTTGTTTCTCTAAATCTGAAAAAAAAAGTCCCATCATCAAGAATTGATCTTAAAGCTTGCTTGTATTTCCTTTTATATAAATATAGGAAGATTCTTATGTGCAATGGTTATTTATATGACTTAATTATATCACATGTACGTATGATTTTCAATGTCAGAAATGATAGTTTTCAGTATTCGAAGCGATATTTTTAGAATATTAAAATGGGTATTAGAATTTAGAAGCGATACTTTCAATAATTACAAAAATATCAATGCCTTTTTAAAACGTGTATTTTTCAGTATTAAAAATGATATTTTTTTCGTCCGATATAAGATTTATGTGCAAGTGGTGTACTCAAGACCAGTATGTCTATGTGTGTGTGTGTGAGAGAGGGGGGGGGGGAATTATTATAAGTTCTTCAAAATGTATTAATTAAAAAATTTGAAAAGGGATTTGCAACAACATTTTCACCGGCCACACACACACACACATATATACAGGGAAAATGTGTAAATACACCCGTAACGTTTACCTTAAGGGGCAGATTCACCCTTAAGGTTATTTTTTGAGCAAATAACATCCTAACGTTTAAAAAAAGTGCAAATCCGCCCTCCGATCCCCTCCCCAAAAATAGTATTTTTGTTCAAAAATATAGAAATTTATTTATTTTTTCATATTTTTCATCCCTAAAAAATAATAATTTTTATAGGATGAAATTTATTAAAAAACTTACATGTATTTTTTTATACATTTTTTAATAAATTTCATTCACAAAAATACAAACTCAATTAAACTCAATAATAATGATGATGATGATTTTAAGTCTAAATTTAAAGAGAGATTGTAATTTTTAGAAAAATGGAAATTATACGAAAATAAATATTTTTTTAGTGTTGAGAAAAAAATCATGAATAAAATGATATTTTGCATAAAAAACACTATTTTTTGGAAGGGAAGGGGGAATTTGCACTATTTGAAAAATGTTAGGGTGGTATTTGCTCTAAACAAAATGTTAAGAGTGAATTTGTTCCTCCATGTAAACGTGTGTTAAGGGTGTATTTGGCTATTTGCACGTTTTCCCATATATATATATATATAATCTCTCTCTCTCACAGCCTGGACCATGAAGAAATTAAGGCAGTATGTACTCTTGCAAGTTCTTGTTATGATTTATAAACCTTACTTCAATATATACAATGAAAGAGATGTCTAATCAAATCATCATTCTGCCTCTTCCATCTCTCTCTCTCTCTCACACACACAAACACACACACACACACATATATATATATATATATATATATATATATATTTGGAAAATTATAATATTACAGAGCAGCACAGTTCATGAGGTAGCCACAGATATGATTGATCAAAAAGTCTGTGAATGTCATCTTCACAAGCTAAAAGGAACATTTTTTACAGCTTTCTAACTCTCACTGCATATGTGCTTTAATTTCAATGGCCCCAAACTACTTCATGCCATTCTCTCTCTAGATCTCTCTAATTTCTCATCTTCAAAAGCAATTTTTGCAGTACTGTGGTTGATGCATGCCATAATATTTGCAATTATTCTTGGTTAGAACACCACATATATATAGTAATTATAATTCAAGCTTTTTTCGTGTGGAATAGTTCCAAGACAAGTCGCTTTCCTATTTAAATTGCTTAATTTGATATATCATAGGATTTTAATTACACTATATATGTAGTAATTAAAGGTACTACGTGTTTAGGTTTATATAAATATTTGGAAAATTTAATTTCATGCAAACCCTTTAATTATTTCCCATTAAAGTTAAGGGGACCAATTAAATAAGGTCTCTTTTGCCGGAGATGAAATCCCGTGTTTCATCTTGTATTCCAACTATTGGATTTATGACATGTTCTTTGAGCTCATTTACTCAATGATATAATTAATTCCGACGATTGGATCGAGGCCACGTGGCACATTATTATTATTATTATTATTATTATTATTATTATTATTATTATCTACCACATTTCTTGTTCTTCGATGGCATTTTGAAATTATGTATAGACTCTGCTTGCAACTGGCAGGGCTAGTTCTGACATTTCGAGAGTCGTCCTCACACACACACACACACGCTAGCATTTTGAAAAAAAAAATCATTGTTATTTTCATCCTAAATTTTGAAAAAAGTTCAATTAATACTTACAAAAATACAATAAAAGAAACAAGTATTGAATAATTATCAAAATTATTTAAATACTAGAGCTTTTTGAGAAGTAAAATTATCAATAATTTCATCAAAATTATTTTTTCCACGGTGTCTAATTTTGAAAAAAAAAAACTTAATCTAATTTTCACTCATCCTATAAAATAAGAGATAAAAAGACATCATATAAATAGACTCTATTATTTTAAATATAATACAAAATATTTTGTTGTTATCGGTTTATATTTATTGATGATATTCGTAAATGAAAATCGTTAGACTTTGATAGTAATATCTCGAAAAATAAATAGATTAATGATACATATATTTTTTTTATTAGACCTTGTATAGTTGTATTAAATATTTTAAAACCTATATTTTTTAGTATAATATTAAAATAAAAATAAAAATTAGGGACCCAACAAAATGAGAGCCCATAAACGATGATCCACCTAATCACTCCTGGTAACTGGCTCATCGTGAGCTGATCCTAACTGAATCGAACCGAAGTTATGTCATTTGTATATTATTGATTGGGAAATGAAAATGTGGCACATGTAACATGTTCATAAGTCCATTGAATGGGTCCATATCATCCTAATAACTAAGATTTAATCATTTTGAATTCATCTTCAATAATCAATTAAGCACTATAACTCATACTCCAGCACAATAAATGATATATATAAAGACGAAAAACATTAATATAGTATTAACTTGTGTTTTGTATTTTATCCCCCATAAAGCTCAAGCACATCAAAGCGGTGAATTTCATGTATAAAAAGAAGATATCTCAATTTACAGATGTAAAAAAGAGACATGCATCTAAGGTTCGAAACCCATAACTCGCCCTTAACCCAATTCAAAATAAAAATAAAAGGGTATGTTCCACTTTTAAACCTATATTTGGGATTTCTTTTTCCCAATTTTTCAAAAGAATTTACAAATTTAGTATTTGATCAATTTTCCTGCTCAAAAATTCTATGTAATTGCTTGTTTGTAAATATTTATATATTTCCCTAGCCACGTAAAAAAAAAAACCCCGATCAAGAAATCTTAAAATGCAATCAATTACGTACGATTTTCGGGCTGTAAAATTGATCAAAGCGGATACTATTTTGTTGATTTTAAAAAACGGTTGAATATATATATATATATATATGTGTATCAAATTGTAATTTACCCAAAATAAAAGTACTCGTGCTTTGCATGTCTTTTGATAAGGTGCGGACGCATGGGGTGTATTAATGTTATTAACTAGGGGTGGCAATTTGTGCGTGTCGGGTCATTAACGGGTCGACACGATAACAATACAACACGATAAACCCAAACACAAACACGGCCCGTTAAGAATCTGCTCAACACGAACACGGTCCATTATGTACAAACATGGACATGACACGAACACGACACGAACACGAAAAACACGATTTATTATCGTGTCGACACAGCACGATAGAGACACAATAAGAACACGAACACGACAATGACATGGTATAAAATAACTATTAGTACATATTAAATTAAAATTATAATTTAAATAAATAAATTTTAATTTAAATAAATAAATTTTAATTTAAATATATAAATTTAAATTAAATAATTGAGTTTTAACTAAAATTTTAGATTAAATAAATATGTGAAATTATTACATATAATTAATATATTTATTTATGTATTTACATAATATTAACGAGTTACACGAATCTGACACGACCCGACACGAACACTACACGAACACGATAAGACTAAACACTAACCCATTAATTTCGTGCGTATTCATGTCGTGTCAAAAATTGTCAGCCCTATTATCAACGTGATATTTATATTTTCCACCTAATTACTTATAGATCCCCATGCATGCATTATATTTCTTTTTAATTCTAAGAATTTTGACAAGAGCTTCTCGTTTTTTCATTAGTCATAGTTCAAACTTATAGATCCCCATGCATGCATTATATTTCTTTTTAATTCTAAGAATTTTGACAAGAGCTTCTCGTTTTTTCATTAGTCATAGTTCAAATCACGTGGGCATTAATATACACTAATTTAATTTGTAACTTGTGAAAATATGTTGGCAAATTTGATGTTTTTTTTTTAATTTAATTACGAGTTTTTTTTCCTTTATTTTATTTTTTTGTGATTTAGTTTAATTTTATGATTGTTCTTAGGATTCACCTCATCTAATTAGGATTTATAATTATTTTTTAATATTTAGTTTTTTATTTTCAATTAATAAATCATTATTATGGTTGATTTTTTTCAAAATTATGTCTTATAATTTTATATTTTTTTTTGTTGATAAATGTTGACTACGGTTATTTATATTAGAATTAATTTTTATTTTATAATAAATATTATTAAAATCACAAATTAGATGATGAAACACAAAGTCAAACAAGAAAAAGTGTAACATGAAATTTCAACGTAGAAGACACAGAGTGGTTGTGGAAAATTTTGTATTTATTGTGAATTAATTAACATTTAATAAGGCTCGAGATATATAGAAAATTAAAAAAATATGGCTCGTGAATCGTGATAGGTGTGATCAAATGTGTTATATATATATATTGCTTGTGACATAATATATATTAAAAATGCATGTGTATTAACGTACGTAATTTACATGAGTAAATTAATTTATAACCTTATAAAAATTTGTTTATGCATATATATATATATATTCAAAAAATTTGATGTATTAATTGAAAAAGAAATCGAAAGGTAAGTTTCAAGACCTCTGATTAATTTGTCTCTTCCCTCTCTTTGGGCCACATTCTTGATTTTCATGATTATTTATAATTACACGACCCCTAATTAATGTAATTATATTGTAATTAATTATATGTCTTCCTTATATATTTCTTGATATTTCATTAAAATAACTAGTTTATAATGATCATTAATTAGAGAGGAAAATTACAATAACAAGTGGCAAAAGGCGGTGACATACTTGTAAATAAGATGATTTTAAAAAAATAAAATAAAAGTGAGGGTATAATCATAAAAATCGTCTATTGCACATTTGGTGTTGCATTTCCTACGGCACACTCAGTTTTTTTTTTCAATTTTTTCTTTGATTTCAATCTATTACAATTTAATTTAATTTTATGTTGTTATTTAGGTTCATCCTACCCAATTAAGGTTTAATATAATTTTTTAGTATTTAATTTTTCAAATAATCAATTAATAAATAAAAATTGAAAATTAAATACTAAAAAAATATAATGCATTCTAATTGGGTAGGACGAATACTGAATAATAAGTGTAAAATTAAATTAAATCACAAGAAATTGAAATTAAAGAAAAAAATTGAAAAAAAAAACTAAAAAAATCAAGTGTGTAATAGAAAATTCAACACCAAATTAATGTGCAATAGAGGATTTCAGCTG
Organism: Perilla frutescens; assembly: GCA_026008535.1. NCBI lineage: Eukaryota > Viridiplantae > Streptophyta > Magnoliopsida > Lamiales > Lamiaceae > Perilla > Perilla frutescens. The sequence goes on from BRKX01000001.1 coordinate 5,570,791, forward strand.
GGGCATAATGGTTTTTTTTTTTTTTAAGGCAAATGACATTTTTTTGTAAATAACAAGTCTGTCATATATATCAGCAAAGATTTGTATCTTAGTTTAGCTGAACGGTGACCCATGACAACATCATTTATTTCATGAGAAAATAATTAAATGACGAGCCATATGTAGTTAAAAAAATATTAATCATATCATGGAAGAAATCAATATGGTTGTTCGATTGAAGATTATCAATTCTTACCATCGTAGCAATAAATTTGAGTCGTATTATCAATACTAACAATTTATACATCAGAGCAGCTATATATGTTTACATGGACGTGGTAACCCCCCTCCTCCTCCTCCTCCTCCTCTCTCTCTCTCTCTCTATATATATATATATATATATATATATGTGAGACAATATTTGTGAATTTCAACATCAAGATCCTCTAAAGATCCTAGGAAAATGAAATTTCACCAGCATATTAGCTAAAATTCAATGAATTAGTAGGGTTCCACATATTCAAACATATGTACTTGCCCATGTTCTCTGCTTCAATATTAACTAAGACAGACCCCTCATACATACATACATATATATATATATATATATATATATATATATTAGGAAAAGGGTAGTAACATGTTCTTTGAATTTAACTGGTCTAGGAAAAATTAGGTTAAATTTGAAATAGATTTTTGATAGTTGTAAGGCCGTGACACTCACATGAATGTCTCCCATTTTACTACATAACTAGTATCAAATGGTCCACATTCTTCATTTCAGATGTTGACTGTACATTCATATGTTTAACCACTTGCAAAAAAAACAAACAAACAAACAAACTAACAAGAATGGTAATATATCATATGTTAATTAATTTGATTAGCTAGCAATCCTCCCTAAAGATTTCAGATTACCCGTGAGATTTTCTGTTACATTCCCTATACGTATTTATATGCTTAACGACTTGATTTTTCTTAAAAAAAAATCAGGATATAAATTTTATATCCTTGGACTGTTGAAGCAGTACTCAAATATAATACATATGTAGTGTCATATATAATTATTAAAAATTTCAGACTCAAATAACGTTATAGATATTAATTAAAATCTTATAATAGAAAATTCACACAATATATGGTAACTAATTAAATGATATTTTAACAATTAAAATTTTATAGAAAACTAACCAAATAATATATTATTAATACATGAAAAATAAACATAATATTGATATCTTATATCATAAAAGACATACATATCCAATCTTATACCATACTATCTAACAAATGAGTCCCTATTTAATATATTTACATTGAACATTAATTCATTACCAAATACGTAAATATGGTATATTTGAAAATTTACTTTTTTAATTGTCTTTTTCAATAATTTTCTTAATTCTAATTAAAAATACAATTAATCTATATAAATGCGACAGAAAAATATTATTATAGTATTGTATATTTCGACAGAATATTGATGAGAGCTCAAACATAGGATGCGAAAAAAGTTATCACCCCCTTCATTTAATGCCCACCATCTTTTCCTACTAGCTAGATTTATCAATCATTTTTGCCTCCCTTCATTATCACTTATTAGAGTGAGCAATGTGGCACTATGATTTATGACTAAACATTTGCATTCATGTTTCCCCCTAAAAAATGAAGGAAAAAAAAAAAGAGTGGGGCTTCATTTGATCATAACTACTTAGACTTATTCATATATCAAACATCACTTTTTTTTGGCATTACTTAATATGGTCCCAAACCAATGTACCACAACTCTAGCTTGTCTTAAAAAAATCTATCTAGCTCCTTCTACTCTTAACAACACTCCACAACAACATCAATCAATATGCCCTATTCAACTTTTTCCCTAACCAACTAAGGACCATTATTCACCTTGTGATTCAAAATTTACGAGTTTGCATTTCGACAATGTTTTACTTCGGGGTTTATTAAGCTGTCTTAAAAATTATGAACTTCAGCATAGTTGTAAATTTAACATTGAATTTTAAAAGCATGCAATTAAAACACCAATTCTGAACTTGTGGGCTGTTCAACATCCTCAATTTTTGCTGGTCTCTTTGAACCCGTTGTGACTTGGCCATCAATTTTTGAAAAAGAAAGTCGAAGTGGCTAAAATTCACAATCGAATCAATGGAAAAAAATTGGGGATTGTTAAATTCAGCTACACCAATATATATTTTTCGAAAATTAATGGTTCAATAATGATGGATTTGAAGAGACGAGCAATTTGAGGGTGAATTGGAGGTCAATTTATTTTACAAAAATTAGAGGATGTTGAATAACACACAAGTTGAAAATTGGTGTTTCAATTGTTTACTTTTAAAGTTCGTGTTAAATTTGCAAATATGTCCAAAGTTCATGATTTTTAATGCAATTTAACCCTTTAATTTACGAGTTCAAATTTCGATTATGTTTTTCAAGTCACCCCCCCACCCCCATTGTTGGGTTGAAATTCCCTGTTATACTATTTTGTGTTTCACTCTGTGTTTCATTATCAAATTTATGATTTTAATAATATTTATTATAAAATAGAAATTAATTATAAGATAAATAACCATAGTCAACATTTAGCAACGAAAAAAAATAAATTAAAGAAATTATAAAATGTAATTTTTAAAAAATCAACCATAATAATGAATTATTAATTGAAAATCAAAAATTAAATATTAAAAATTAATTATAAACCCTAATTGGGTAGGGTGAACCCCAAAAATAATCATAAAATTAAACTAAATCACATAAAAATAAAATTGAAGAAAAAAAAATACAAGAAAAACTCATAATTTAAAAATATAACATAGAATATAACACAGAGAGTGTAACAGAAAATTCCATGTACCCCCTATTTAGTGCGATTTTTTCTCGTGTTTTGTACTGGCTATTGTATATGAACGGAGTTACAAGGATTAAAAAAAAGTATGGACCATCATTTATAATTGCATTATTGTTATTTTTAATTATTTTAAAAACATTAATATAAAGCCATGGAAACCACCTACCTAGAGATGTTGATATATTGTCCTTGTAATTTAATATCATTTTTGGAATTTGAAATTGGAGTAATATATTATTATATTTTTAAAGGGATTGTGAAGAATGTGGAATCCTAGATTTTTCCAAATATTTATTATATGCATGACAAGATTACTAGTACTAATTACTAAATGTGGCAACCTAGGAAGATATAAATTAAAAAGTTTCCTCTTCTAACAAAAAATTAAATTGAGTTTCCCACTTTCATGCATGGTCAATTATGGTTTTGATGTGGAAATTTCCATTTATTATACTATATACTATTCTTTTATTTTATTTTTTCTTTCTTTCTATTTATTAATCCTTGTTAAAGTTGATATATTCATTTAGATTGTGACAACAATAATGGGCAAAAAAAATATTAAAAATAAATAAAAATAAATAAATAAACGAGGACTAGAGCAACCAGACTCTGTCCTCTGTTATAACTTAGAAGGAAATTACTTCTTTAATTTGTTTTTAATTTATTTGATATCTATCAAAAAAAATAAAATAAATTTATTAATTACTCCTTTCATATTTTGTAGTGAAATGCCTACAAATATAAAATTCATTTGTTTTTTGAGCATATATATATATATATATATATATATATATAAATCCCTATAGTTAATTCCTTGTTTACTTGTTCAAAATTTCAGAACACTGCGCATTAATAATTTTAGAACACTGCACATTAATAAAATAAAATTACTTCTTTAATTTGTTTTTACTTTATTTTATATCTAGCAAAAAAATAAAATAAAATAATTAATTACTCCTTTCATATTTGTAGTGAAATGCCTACAAATATAAAATTCATTTGTTTTTTGAGCATATATATATATATATATATATATATATATATATATATATATATATATATATATATATAAATCACTATAGTTAATTCCTTGTTTACTTGTTCAAAATTTCAAATTACATTTTTTTAGGATTTTTTGTTTCAAATTACTCAATGAGGAGGAATTACACACAACTGTATAAGCCCACACATAGAGGCCCAATATGCCCAATATTGTACTGCACTAGTAGAAGCTGCTCCAAATATATGCCAGGCCCAAGCTGATTATATATATATATATATATATATATATATATAGGAAGGATCAAATGTAAATATGATCCTAGTGTGTAAATTAGGAATTGATCTTATCCCTTGAATCTTGTTACATGTATGGTTAAGATTAATTTTTATTTATTTTATAGTACTTTATATTTATTTTGTAAAAAAGGTCATTTTTGTCCTGCAAATTAATCAATATCTTAATAAATCTGTCTTTCCTTAATTAACGTCATTTCCACCTTTTCAATATTTGTGCAGCCGTATATTTTCAAAATTTTCACTATCAAACATTTGTCAATCTAAAATTAGTGAAGCATAGTGATTATTTTTATTTATTTATGTAATGAAATCTTTTATTTCATTTTATTTTATTTTTCGTTCATATTATTGTAATGATTATTGTAGTTTTCATTTAGTTTTTATTTTTCAAAATATATACTTATCACAATGATTATCCCAATGATTTTTAAGTTATTCTTTATTTAATTTATATCCTAATGAGATTAGGGGATTTTCATGTCTTCAATTTAAATTAAGAAAAAAATAGAAATGTTTTTTTATAATTTTAATTCAATGTGAAATTTGAACTGAATATTAATGTTTTTTTAGTGATTATGCTTAATTTGTTTGTTTTGATGCTTTAATAACTAATTATGTTAAGTTCTTATATAGTTGTCTTTTGAATATTAATGCTTTTTTTATTGTATTAATGCTTTTTTTGTTATAGGTAATGCATCATTGAATTTTATTGTGAATTTTTAGCTCATTTTATTATACTTATTTATTCCAGCATATCATTTATGTTTTTTTTTTGAAAACATAATTTATTCTCTATTTTAATTCAATTTTTAGTTTTATGGATTTATAAAATTAGTAAGATTTTTTTAATAAATTAAATTTAGAATTAAATTTGAACATAATATTAATTTTTTTTGTGCAAATGCTTGTTTTGGTTTTTTTGATGCTTTATCAACTGATTATTTTAAGTTATTGTAAATTCGTTTGTTCGATATTAATGCTTTTTTTGACTGAATGAATGGTTATTTTGTTGTTGGTAATGCTTTATTATCTGATTTTGTATATTTATCATGAATTATTGGTAAATTCATAATTGCATTAAACTAGCATCATCAAATGTCAATTAAAGCATCACATAATGTCATATTAGCACAGACAAATATATTATACTATAATCTTGTTTAACATCACCCATAAATGATTATAACATAGTTGAATATCATGAATTGTATCCCTATAAAACTCTAATAAATATTAAAACTATCAAATTCACAATTGCACTAAACTAGCATTATCAAACACAATTAAAGCATCATGAAATGTAAAATTAGCATTATTTCATATTATAAAAATTGAAAATAATTCCTAATAAATTTTAATTGATCCACCTAAAAAATAATATTTATAGATATACATTAAAATAAATTGGATGCTTAATATATTTTTATAAAATTCTCACAATACCAAATCAATTGGCATTAAATTCCTCACCGATATGTAATGTGATTTCGCTGTGGTTTAGTTGCTTCAAAAAAAAAAAAAAGAGCTCACGAATATATTTTCTTGATTCATGAATCATGATTTCGTGGATGGGAATATTATGGAAGATATAATCTTCCTATTTAATAGGCGCTGAAATTGGGAACCCAAAAATCAAATATGCTAAAATTCATTTTTACCCTTATGCCACAAAAGTCAAATAAAAATGGTTAGGTTTTCAACAATTTTCTAAAATAATCTAGACCGTTCAAATCACTAAATAAATGGATATGATTAATTCCTAATTTACACACTAAGGACATATATGCATGATAACCCTCCCCTATATAGATATATATATATATATAGACAAGAGTTCAAATAGGAGCACTATTCCCATGTAGGAAATAGGAATTAATCATAGCCATAGAATCGAATTTTTTCAATGGTTAGGATCGGTTTTATAGATGGGGGATTAGATTGCAATTAGTTGATAATTAAAATAAGATAGGGTTATAGTAGTAATTCTAAAACGATTCTGCACAATAAAATCCCACGATTCATGGAAAATCCAATCTCCATGCAATATTGGATTCTATTTCCATTTATTTTAAAAACAATGAATCCAGCGGTTTTTTCACTCACTTCAATCAGTCACGGTTCTATTTTTTTTGGTATTCACATGAAAAGCTTCTTAAGAAACCGAATCATGGGAAGTTGAAATCCATTCACTTCTGCCATCTTCGATCCACTTTTAATCATTTTTGAAACCGTTTTTTCAGTTTCCTGTTCGTCAATTATTCATATTATATACAAAGTTGCAATATCCATGGAAAATCCAGGTATTTCATGTCTAATTATTTTTTTATAATAATTAGTGGGGTGATTAACATGAGTTATAATTTTCTTATTTTTTTATTTTTTCTAGATGACGGGTTTTAGGATAATTTAGTACATTAATCGATTGAGGAATAAATAAAGCTAGAGAAGACATGAAAGAAATTGTGTAAAAATGTTCGCTGACAAGTTGCAGAGTTTTGATATCCGCCATATTATAATTTGCTAACCAATCATACGTGATTTGCTAATTTATAAATTTTATGGATTGAAGTTGTGTTTGTGATTTTATTAATTGTCAGACTGTTGCTATCCACCATATATTATTTGCTAACTAATGAAACGTCGTTTGCTAATTCAGAATTTTTATGCATGCATGAATTGAAGTTGTGATTGCGATTTCATTATTGTCAGTCGTTTGCTATCCGTCATATTATTATTTGCTAACAAATGAAACTTCGTTTGCTAATTCAGAACTTTTATGCATGCATGGGTTGAAGTTGCGATTGTGATTTCATTATTGTCAGTCGTTTGCTATCAGTCCTATTATTATTTGCTAACAAATGAAACGTTGTTTGCTAATTCAGAACTTTTATGCATGGGTTAAAGTTGTGATTGTGATTTCATTATTTGTCAGTCGTTTGCTATTAGCAATATTTGTAACACCCTAATTTTATAAACCTAGAATGCTATTTATTTTATAAAAACTAACATATAAAATAATGCATGAAAGAGAATTTAAAACATTTTCTCAAATATGGAATAAAACTAATACTAGAAAATCATAATAATACATAAATAAACTTCTATTTAAGAAACTTACATAATATATAATTCATATAACATAGTGCGGAAGCGTTTTTAATAAGTTTAAACATCTAAGCATATTTAAAATTAGAATCACATAGTCCAACTGAAATTTCAACTAAAATTTAGTAGTCAAATGAGTTTAGTAACTTAAATATTTAAATAAAAACTTAACTATCATCCATCTCCTCACTGCCATCACCGAACTCCTCAATCTGAAATGCTGTAATATAGAGATGAGTATAACAAATACACTCAGTGGAGAATACGCATTATCCAAAACATATTAAACGAGTAACTCATATTCAGACATTCATGCCATGTTACATAATAATAATTATTTGAACAGTGGGGAGTCAGCCCAAAGGCAACTTATCACGGCCTCAGACCTATAAACGGTCTCTGAACAAGTATATGCATATACACATGCACGGTGGGCGACCCAAGGACAACTTTTACGGTCCCGGACCTATGAACGGTCCCTAGCATACTTTAACTTTCACTTTCACATAAACACTCAGTCGAACAATAAATCACAAGATCAATATATAATGGATAATAAATAACCACGTGCATATAAAATTCCCCACCTTTGAAGACCTTTGACTCGATTTTTCAATGCAAACTGTTAAAAACTTGAAGGAACTAACTCGACACCACCTAGCAGAGAATATAATTAATTATTTTAGTAATTAAAATTTTATAAAAATGAATATAATTAATTATTTTAGTAATTAAAATTTTATAAAAATGTGATACGGTTTAGAGATTAAACTATTAATTGTTTATGATACTATCACCAACTGTATATGGCTTTCATCTATTATTACTAAATCAACTAAAAGTTAAGAGTTTTAATTAGTAACTTTTAATTATTTAACTTATGGATATATGGGGCTGATTTCGAGAAAGATTTACTATACTATTAATATTAATAATATTGTACTATTTGTAATAATAAGATTAACAATTTTCGAAGACTACCCTAGATATAAAATCTGATTAAGTCTCCAATCTGCATGCCACAAACTTAGAAAAAGAAGGATTTATAAAGAAAAAGAAATAGGCATGGCACTATAAATTATTATCCTAGACTAACAACTTAAACCAAAACTTCTTAAACAAATTCTTGTCGTATTCAATTTCCAAGAATTAACCCAACATATGACACCTATTCCATTAACTCAAACACATGCACTACTTATAAATTTGGGAAAAGAATGAGAGAATCAAAAAGAGAAAAATAATTATCACAATAAGAAGAACTCATTTAATTTTCTTTTTGGCTTTCGATTGTGACTCTCCTATCTCAAATTCAGTTGGGAATATTTGATTATAATTTAAAAAAAAAAGGAATTAGAGAAAACTACAAAGTTAAAATCTTCATATCCGAAAATAACTTGGAGAATGAAATTTCAAATATTGTTGGTGTTTGGAATTAAATCAGAAAGAAAGTGAACATTAAATTCAATATTTCGAATACACTATTTTGGGAGAAAGAATTACCTTGATCAAAGTTTCAGAGGTTCGACCAAAAAGTTTTTGACGGAGAATTCTACTGAATGCCAGTAATTAAACTCGACAACGGCAGAATTTTTACTGTAAATATATCATGAAAATTTAATTATAAACTGAAGATTTAATTGCATTTAAATTGTAAATTATTTTACCTTGGATAGAGATAGATGACTCTTCTTCCTTCAAATATTTAAAGAGGAAAACTCTATTTTTGGAAGACTCGTGAGAACGAAAGAAATGGTTCTCACTTATATGATTCTTTTAGAATTCAAGATGGTTTTTCCTTGAATAATTTTGTTCAAGTGTTTTTAGAGAAAATAAACCGTAGCAGTTAATCACTTGATCATGCGTGAATTGAGGGGTGATTAAGTGAGAAATAACTGTTTCTTTTATTATTATTATTATTATTATTATTATGATTATTATTATTATTATCTGAATTTTAGATTATTTATGGAATTTGAAATGATAAATTATGGTATATTTTTAATACCTTTATGCAAATTATAAACTATTGATATTATCTTTTAATTTTCTCTGCAGGCGAGACGACTAAAATATAAATTATTTAATTTGAGTTTATCATAACGACGAGACTAAAAATACTATATTTATAAATGATAATTTTGAAAAATGGGTCGTTACAATATTATTATTGGCTAACAAATGAAACGTAATTTGTTAATTCATAACTTCAATGTACGAGTTCAAATCGTGATTGTGCTTTCATTATGAGTTCAAGTCGTGATTTGCTAACTAATTTAGCACTGTTTGCTAATTCAGATGTTAACTTTTAGAATGTTGCTATATGCGACATATGATTTGCTAACTAATTTAGCACTGTTTGCTAATGCATATGATTTGGACTAATTTAGTCCAAATCAATGACAAACATAAAGAGCAAGTTGTTTGAGTTATTCTATGGTTTCGTCCGTCCGGATGAAGTAGTCGTTAATCCACCAATACCAGTGAAGACTAAAGGTAGTGGCAGCCGTATACCATCTTGAGTAGAGAAGGCAATCAGAGTATCAAACGATGCTAGGAACTGTTCATTACCCAAACGTCCTTGAGTTGAGAATCTGATTATAGTTGACATCTCATATTTTAATTTCAATTTTAAATAGCATTCAAGTTTATTTACTAATTTTTTAAAATGATGATGGATGTGAACTTGGATTTAATTATTGATTTGTCACATGCGTATTACTATGAATAGCATAAAGGTTTATTGTTTGTTGTTTTTGAATCGTGGTATTATGAATATGCTATAATTTTTGCTAACTACTACAATCTGGTTTGTTAATTTATAAGATTTTAAGGTTGATTGATTCAAAAGTTGAGATTGTACCCGCCTTTTCTCTTTTTTTGTAATATAATATTTGCTAAAGAATATAGTTAGGTTTGCTAATTCAATACTTTTTACAGAATCATGATTCAAAAGTTGATAATTCAATTTTTTTGATAAACACACAAACGAAATTTATTTTTGCTATTGTATTGCATTTGCAAGGGAATAATATTATATTTTAAAAATTCAAACGTACCAACAGAACACTAACCTACGTACATTTGTGTTTGTTTTATAATTATTTGTCAGGTAATTGCTATCCGTAAAATAATATTTTGCTAACTACTGCGATACGGTTTGCTAATTTATAAGATTTTAAGGTTTCTTGATTCAAAAGGTGAGATTGTATCCGTCTTTTCCCTTTTTTTGTAACATAATATTTCCTAAAGATTACAGTTAGGTTTGTTAATTCAATACTTTTTACAGAATCATGATTCAAAAGTTGACAATTCATTTTTTTTGGTAAACAAACAAACGAAATTTGTTTTTGCTATTGTATTGTATTCGCAAGGGAATAATATTATATTAAAAAAATTCAAACGTACCAACGGAACACTAACCTACGCACAGTTGTGTTTGTTTTATAATTATTTGTCAGGTAATTGCTATCCGTAAAATAATATTTGCTAACTATTGCAATACGGTTTGCTAATTTATAAAATTTTACGGTTTCATGATTAAAAAGCTGAGATTGTATCCGCCTTTTTCCTTTTTTTGTAATATAATATTTACTAAACACTATAATTCAATACTTTTTAAATAAACATGATTCAAAAGTTGATAATTCAATTTTTTTGGTAAAAAAAAAATGAAATTTATTTTTGCTATTATATTGTCTTCGCAAGGGAATAATATTACATTAAACAAATTCAAAAGTAGCAATTATTAATTAATATCTAGAGCTACAATATTTTTTTGAAAAAATAAAATGCAATCCGGAAGCTATGAACATTCAAATATAAATAAGTTATATAGTACACATTCCTCGTAATAACGGCTTCAATGTTCGGGTGACCATCCTCACATAACATCATGTAGTGTAGGTTTGCACCATGGACTACGCGTTGCTTGTGAATGTTACTGTCTGAGCCAAGGATGGCGCCATAGTATTTAGCTCTGAGGAACTTCATTTGTTTGAGATCGTTTTTGGTGAGTCCGGAGTCCCAATTTCATCTCCCATATATGTTTACAAATCTGCTATCAGATTCAGAGTTTTTTGCTAATAATATCCACAAAGTTGCTAATAATGTACACAAAATTGCTATCAGATCGATTCACATAATTGCTAATACACTCATACAGAATTGCTAACAGACTCATGAACATTTGCTATCATCTTCAGATTTTTTTTTTAATAATATACACAAAGCTACTAATAATCGCTAACAGAGTCATGAACATTTAGCCAAATGAGCCCAAAAAAAAAATGCTATCAAATTCAGTATTTTTTGCTAATAATATAAACTAAGTTGCTAATAATGTACACAAATTTGCTATCAGATTCACACAATTGCGAATACACTCATATATAATCGCTAACAGACTCTTGAACATTTGCTAACATCGACAACATAGTTTCTAACTGCCTCATAAATATTTACAATCCTTTCACATATTATGAGCTATCCATTCTTATCACATAAGAGGAAATAGAATACTAACATCTTATCAGCACATCTGTGTCAAAAATAGAGTATTCAAGTAATACAAACAACAACCAATAACCATTCGACCACAATAGGCTAGAATTAAAACAATAAAGATTTGCTATCAGATTCATTTACATTTGCTAATACAATACATGAATTTGCTAATCATGACACACAAGTCGCTATTCGCAATTAAACAAAATACTTGAAAATAATTTCAAGATTCATACAGTTTCACTTTCTGTGTGTTTTTTTTTAAAAAAAATGCAATAAAAAATATATACATATGATTGCTAAATCACTACTAGTTATTTGCAATTGAACAAAAAATGCTAAAATTAATAGCCAATTGAACACAAACTGCTAAAATCAACACAAATATTTTTCCTCTCATCTTCATATTTATTTGCTAATAATATACACAAAGTTGCTAATAATAGCTAACAGAGTCATGAACATTTAGCCAAATGAGCTAAAAAAAATTGCTATCATATTCAGATTTTTTTGCTTATAATATAAACTAAGTTGTTAATGACGAACACAAATTTGCTATCAGATTCACATAATTGCTAATACACTCATACATAATCGCTAACAAACTCATGAACATTTGCTAACATTAACAACATAGTTTCTAACAGCCTCATAAATATTTACAATCCTTTCACATATGATGAGCTATCCATTCTTATCAGATAAGAGGAAATAGGATACTAACATCTTATCACCACGTCTGTGTCAAAAATAGAGTATTCAAGTAAGACTAATACAAACAACAACCAATAACCATTCGACCACAATAGGCTAGAATCAAAATAATGAAGATTTGCTATCAGATTCATTTATATTTGCTAATACAATACATAAATTTGCTAATCATGACCACACTAGTTACTATTCGCAATTAAACAAAATACTAGAAAATAATTCCTATTCATATAGTTTCACTTTCTGTCCGTTTTTAAAAAAAAAACGCAATAAAATATATATACATATGACTGCTAAATCACCACTAGTTATTAGCAATTCAACACAAACTGCTAAAATCAACGAAAAACAAATTTGCTATCATCTTCAGATATTTTTGCTAATACCATACATCATTTTGCTAATAATGACCTACACTGTACAATATTTGAATTCCAACCAAAAAAAATTTGAACACATGATGTACAATAATAACTTAGGGTATTGTTGTTTCACTTTGCCTTCTAGTTGCCGCGTTGCTTCAGTTCAATCAAGATGATTCCATTGCACAAGCACCAATGGAATTTGCTTGTTTCTTAGGACTTGAACTTTTCTATCAAGAATTTCGTGAGGTTTTTCCTTTTATGTTATATCAGAATGTAGAACTAACTCACTTTCCTTGACAACGTGTTCTGGGTCAAAAACGTATTTCCTAAGCATTGAAACGTGATATACATCGTGAACTTGTGACAGGTCCGGTGGTATAGCTAATCGGTAAGCAACCTCACCAATTCTTTCTAGTATCTCGAATGGCCCAATATTTTCCTTTCTCCGACTGCGTCCCAGTACAGGGGTTATCTGCCTTTGCGGCCATATAAGGCTTCATATGATGTCATTTTTATAGTTGATTGATAACTATTATTATATGCAAACTCTACTAATAATAAAACGTCTTCTCACCTGGTATTTTCGTCCAACACAACTTCATAGAGCATATCTTCCAAAATTTGTATTGTTCTTTCTAATTGGCCATCTGTTTACAAATGGAAAGTGATATTGAAGCTTAGATTTGTTCCATTTGCTTCCTGAAAACTCCTCTAGAACCTTGATGTAAAACGATTATCACGATCCAACGTGATAGTAACTGGAATTCAATGCAAGCGAACAATTTCTTTTACATAATTTTGTGCTAATTTGCTTAACTCTGTTGTTGTTTTGATCGGCATGAAGTTTGCTGATTTAGTTAATTGATCTACGATGACCCACACTATTGAGTTCCCTTTCACTGATCTTGTGATGCCTACCACAAAATCCATCATTGTATGCTTTCATTACTACTCTAGAATTTCCAACGGCTACAATAAACTTGAAGGTCGATGATATATGAATTTCACTTGATGACATGTTACACAACTCTATACAAACGCTACTATCTCTCTTTCTATATTATCCTACCATAAATATGTTTTCAAGTCCTACAAGGGTCAATCCTTGATTCAGGATCAATATAACCACTCTCGGAATTAATCTAATATTTACTTCAATTTAATGGGACCTTTATTCATTTTACTTCAACTAGAAATGCAGAATACTCGTGTTTAAAACCCAACATGACTCGATAGTAGGTTCTTAAAATATTTTTCAATTAACTTGAAACATTTCTAACAAAATAAATGGAACAACTTAAAACAGGACAGCAACTTCGAAAAATCATAGAAAATTCAAATTAAATCTGATTGAGACACAATCAGCGGACACGTGTTTGCTACAAAAGGACCTAAAATCGGTCAGAAGGAGTCGGAGATAAATTTCGATCACCTTGGCCTGAAATCGGCTAAAAAGACAACTGTAACTGTTCACCCGAACGGATTAATCAACAAAAAAGTTGGGTCTTGATCAAGATCGATACTTAACGAATTTTCAATTAAAAGTACAGTTTTTCATAGTATGGAAAATATGGGATTTAATGAAACAAATGGGTCAATAATAAAATGGCTACAATGACTGGAAATGAGCAAGAAACACAATATCTTCAACATAGATAGAATCTGCCAGAAAAGAGTATGGTTTTTGAGAAAAATTACAGGTCAGATACAGAGGATCAAATGATATCTGATCTTAGATCGGACACAAGAGATTGGAAGACTACAAGGAAGAGTTGCTATAGACCAAATATCAAATTCATACATTGGAGGAAACAACGGAAAACAACCTCTGAAGTCGCAACACAAAGATTTTTGTGGTAGATTTTGACGAGTCAATTTGTGATGTGTCTTTGATAGACCAAATGATATCAAATTGATGATTCGATACTTGTTATGAAAACTATGAAGTGCTAGGTTTACAATAACATAAACCTCGAGGAAAGAAAATATATGGATCAATAGGAAAAGATGTCGCAATGGGACTGCGACACAACTTGGCTAGCAACACCACTGAGGTTCTTAGGCCCATTTCCCCAACTTTTTGGGCGCCAAATGGAAACAACATCAAAATGAATTTTGTTCTACAATGACAAAGAAATGTGTATATAAAGTTTAGAATTTTTCTCAACTGGTTCATTCCCAACAGATTGAAAGAAAAATGGCTTCTTGGGGAGAAGAGGGCCGAGATGATAAAGAGAGAAGATAAATGAGTGATGCTTCATTATGTTTGCTCATTATTTTCATGGTTGAGGATGTTCAGCTGCCCCCACCCTTAACATGTGTGGTGACATATAGAGTAAGATAAAATTGAGTGGTGGCAATCAACTTGTGATATATTTTAATATATGGTATTGGGTTGCAATAGAGAATGAATAAAATTATGTTGGAAGGTCAAGCGAACTTCATTTTTAATGAAATCAGTGACCGCATGATAATGAAAAGATTTAAGACTCCTAGTCAAAGATGAAATCAACTTCAAAATTTAAAATAAAATGAGAGAATTTTTAAGGATGAAAAGATGGTCTTTCAATAATTAGGACACACAAGATTCAATAAACATCCAAATGACGAATGGAAAAGATTCATGGAAATGTCTCATCACGAGAAACAAGATATATGATCGAGAAAGATTTAGAAGACGACATGAATTTAAGAGCAGAATTGAGTCTATATCAAGAGTCATTGCCAAATTCTTCTTACACTCTTGAAAACTCTATTTACTAGCTTATGTACACTTAAAGACTACGTCTTCGTAAATAGTGTATCATAAGAAATGCTATCTTTGAGAATTCTTCAACAAATCTATGATAGTCTCCTGTAAGGTCGAGAAAACTATGTACTTCTAAAGGATTTATTGGTTCACACCAATTATTAATGGTTTCGACTTTGCTTGGTGTAATGATCTGATCCCGAAAAGTAGGCAATAAATGAGGGATAGGGTGTTAATTAAAAAGAAAAATGAATTCGGGGACATAAATCAATGGAAAGGCATCAAGAATAGTATGATAGAAAGTCTATAGATCCAAGAGTAGGTTATGCTTTTTGGAAAATCAAGCAGCATAAATTTTGTAGCTAGAGCAAATCTCCATCTAATAATGGCTTATAAGAAGGAAATAAAACCTAGACTGAATCAAGATGCTCATTCATAGACAAAGAAAGAAGTACACTGATATCAACAAGTGAATAGACCTCTTCATAGGCCAAAAGAAAATCAACTAAGTCCATTTCATAGAACAAAACAAACAAATAACAACTAAACCCCTTCATAGATCGAGACCTAAGGCAATGGGAAATAACTCAAAAGAAGCGAGGATTTATCCTCTTAACTAATATAGAAACAAAAATAAATCAAAATACTTGATCAAAGTGTGCAGGGACGCACAGAATCTAGGTAAACAAGTAAAAATAATACACTTAGAGCACCTATCAGAATGACTTATATTGTGAAAGTCTTATGTCAACTCATAACATCAAGACATCATCACACCTTGTTTCCAAGTTGTTATGTTGCTTGATCTTGACGGTTCTATCTAGCGAGGCTCCTATCGTATGTTATATGTACACACAAGATCAACTCGTCGTTCTTGAGCATATGGTCCGGGACAAACACATGCTTCATTTGGATCGATACTTTTAACACATCATGCATCCTTTATTTTCACTGCGCTTTTCTCATTGTCTATAGATAATTGTAGAACATTTTCCAGCTTGTGTTCTCATCTAAGATGACTCCTTGAAGCCCGTATCTCTTATTTTGTATCACTCATTTGATTTAGCTATTTGTTTACGTGTGTAGCTCAATTTCGTATCCATAGTTTTCTGAATGAATGTTGATGTGAATCAGGTTTCTCGATCCATCATGATCGAGATAAGTATTCAACATAGATGCACCATAACTCGCATGTATAGCTAAGCTAGCTTGTTTGACTCCATCTCTATCTTGATTGGTATTATATATCAGCCGACAAAAATCTCTTGTTCCACTATAAAAGTATTCGAGTATTTCTTGCCTTTTTTCTATTCATAGCACATGCTATCTCCTTAGCTCCCTAGGGTGGTAGATTCCGATCTCTTCTTGCACGTGACATTAGAATAAACATATCAAGAGAAGACAACAATCCACATCTATAAAAGGTGCCAAGTTGATCTAACAACAAATTGCCAAACTTGACCTGACTGCATCGCACAATCGTCTTTGGCCATCATACGTTTAGTCATCAAAATGAAAGGTTTCCTCAGTCAAACTATGTTTTTAACTATCTCATAAGTGTTTACAAATCCAGCCTAAGTTTAGCAACTAGGCTAATAATCTTACGTTATCAAGCTCCCAAGTTCTCGTTTTCATTCTAGAGTATATATAACAAACACTTTTCGTCTATCACAGCTCAATACTATGTATTCTGCATATTTCCAACATCACAAGTATGCACAAGGCATAGATAAACAAATTCTATACAATAGAATCAGCATGGTTTAACACAAAATCCTGTACGCCCACAGGCATATTTCATTCTCAAAATCAATAAGAAATCAGTGTAATACTTAATCTTTCAAAGCATTCCCGCCAACATGGAAAATCACAATCTTTAATTTCCAAACAAACTTAACATTTCACCAATTGATGTAAACTTTTGAAATCTAAAAATCGCATAAAAACATGCGTACCTTTTAGCTGTTGCGTGAGTGACGAGCTGAGGACTTTTATAATATCACATGAGAATTTAATGAAAAATAAAAATAAAATAAGTTGACCCAACAGGTTTGCAGAGTTGCAAAACCTCGCTCTGATACCACTTTGTAGCGCCCCGATCCTGAAAGACCGTGGAAATGGACGCCACATGGGTGGGAATTAAGAAGCGGGAAAGAAAGGGGTAATCTGATTAATGTGAACTTAACAGACGACTCAGAACGACCAAACATACCTTATAATACAACATATATGTATCCATAACACTAAGACTAGAGATCTTAGCGTTTAACAAAAGAATATTACAAGTGTGGAAGTTCTATTATCAACAGGATACTTAAGAGAAAAAAAAAGACAGTGGAAAGTAGGTAATTAACAAAAGCCCATGTCTCAGCATCGTCACATCCACGCGCCAGCCTACTGACCTGAAAAATATTTGAAAAAATATTTGGGCTGAGTACTAGCGCACTAAGTGGGCGAGTTTTCACAATTCAAGTTATGCAAATCATTTTATTAAAGTAATCTATCTGTGTTCATGCAGGTAGTGAAGCTTAGGAGGTTTTTAAAATTGAAAGCACCCTAAGTTCACCAAAACATTTTATCGTGAAGCGCTTAAGAGTATAACCCGTCACTACCCGCAACCTAAACTACATCACCAGCGCATAACGTTGAGTATGGCCATAATATACCCAAAGAGTATAACCAATAAGTGTTTCATTTTAGTCTCACCGACAAGGAGTAGGGCAGGACAAATAATGCATGCATACTGTAGCTACTCACATTGACACAGTGCTGGTATATGAGACTCCGACAACATACAGTAGCACGTAAATATTTAACACAGATAGTCACATATGCAATTTTAACAAAGCAGAGTTTAATAACTCAAAAAATACAATTTGCAAAGATATAATATAGCTCACCTGGATAGAAGATAAACTCTCAAATTTCAAGGTGGCTTTGCTCAAATTCTGTTACCTCTTCTAGCCCTACAACAATCAATCTGGGCTTAGTTAACACTTAACTAAATGATCCCTATTGAAACACAATCTCTAAGTTCTCACCTTTTTTTTTTAATTTAAATTTCTATTTATTTTTTTTGGGTTTTAAACTCTGTACCAATTGAGATATACTACTTATAAAAACATATAAATAATATTATATACATCTACTAAGCAATTTTTAATTAATGAAATAGCAATTTAAATTTACAGACCCAAATATAAGCTATGTCAATAATATTAATACAAATTCAATAAAATTTTACTTAATACAGGAAAGTGACACTTAAGCTTCTCGATAAACATTACGAAAGGACTAATAAATCCAAATCTACCAAACTAAAATTTCTTTATATTAAATTACTAATATTAAAATCCCCCCATCCAAATACTAACTAGATATTATACACACACATGCGAAACTAGATCTAAATACTAACCTTAGATTAGCCACCAACTTTTCTCAATTGATTAGGATTTATGGTTGTGGGGTAGTGAATTTCTCTTAGTTGATTATGGAAGTCAATTTACGAAAACATCTCACTTCATCAAGCTATTTATATCTAAAATCTTAAATATTTAATATTCTTATTATTGTACTACACGTGTACATCTAAACTATCATACACTTATCATGTGCTAGGACACGTATATTAATATATCATTAGTACAATCCTCATCATCCTCTTACATATATTAAACTATTTTTTTTCCTTTTTATATATCTAAATGGTACACATCATAATATAGCTATCCTATAACAACCTTTTTTTCTCGTAAGTATACATATATACATATATAATTTAATTATTTTTCGAATAAAATAATAATATATTTGGATAGAATTTGAATATAATATTTTTTTATTTAGATAGTCATTAAATAGAATTATATTTATCTAGATAAATAATTGTTTGGATCAGGTATAATTATATCCTAAAATCATGTTTTTATACCCGGAGTGATAATAACAAGCTCATTTTAGGTTTAGAATAATATTCGGAGTTCATAATAAAAATACAACAATTTCTCGAGCCTCCCTAACCTGCTCAACGACACATTTCACCTGAGAAATGAGATCTACAACGGTTTATTTTCTTTCCTAACTTAATTAAATTTAGATAATAAATTTTTGGGGTATTACAATTACACATAGGGCTCGTTTGCTAGACAGGATAAGATAACATATGATACCTATGACTAGGATGTCTTTGATATATTAGGTATCAATATGATGTTTGTTTGAATGTATTAAAATATTTATAAAATATATACATATATAATCTACCGTTTGGTTGGAAGTATTAAATTTCTCATATAATTACTATTCAAAAAATATCCTCTTATATTAGGCAGGAGAGGATTTATTATTGGACATTAATTAATATGGAGTGGGGCAATTTAGTTCAAAAATTATAATAATGATCTTCTGTATTACATATCCCACCTAAGAGGTATGATACAAAATCCTACTAAATCCTGCAGATCTTTGTTAGAAATACTGGGCCCTTATTTAATAAAGGACTTTGAGTTTTGAACCAAACAACTTATTAAGGTGTCGTAGATATCCATCACTCTCTTATCACCCCTAGCAAACGAGCCCATAGTGTGATACAAAATCCTACTGAATCCTGCAGATCTTTGTTAGAAATACGGGTCCTTACTTAATAAAGAGTTTTGAGCTTCGAACCAAACAACCTATTAGGGTGTCGTAGATATCTATCGGCTCCTTATCACCCCTAGCAAACGAGCCCTAATGCGTCTCTAATCTCGAGGGGACGTTTCTCACCATTTTTTATTCAATTCGGAAATGAACCTGTGACTGTCTCAAAGCTATTTCTACGAATCTCAATTGTTATTTTACAAAATCGTGTTTCGTCTCCTATTCCAAAATATTACATAATATAACATGTTCGTGTGATGTCAAACTAATTATTGATGCGTTCAAGTTTGGTATATATACAAAACTCATGTTCACAATATTTACTAAGATTTTGATAAAAACAATATTTCAAAATTGAAAACTTATCGAACATGAAGTAGCATTTATAGAATAATTATTGAAAAAAGTAAATTGTATACCATGTTACATGAAGAGGTCCCTCTCAATTTTTTTTGAAAAAAAAATGAATAATTTAGTAGTTTTTTTAATATTTAATGTAATTTTCTAAAAAATATACACTTCCTTTAATACATCATCCTATAATATAGTTAAGGAAGACTATTAAAAAAGTTACATCCATAACATATATATATATATATAGTAGTTTTAAAACATTTGATAATTAATATGAAAACAATAAAAGTGTTTTTAAAAAATATTCCCCAACCTTTTACCTTTATTTAAAATAATAAATTACTTGAAGCAAAGCATCTTATTTGTAATACTATTATTACAAGTTACCACACCAAAATGTAAGAAAATAAAATTCACACCAAAATTCCATATTAGTACAAATTCAAGCACCAAAAATTATTTTATTCCAAGAAAATAGAAAAAAAAAAAGAGGAATTCTATTTTTCTTTCTCAAAAAATGAGGATATTATTTTGTCAAAAAAAAAAATCACAAAAACTCAATAAAATAAAATAAAATATATTAAAGCTCAAATATACTATTATGAGCGAGTACCGGTAAATTCGATGGTGCATCCCTTCCCACTGCATATCATCGTTCGATGTGTGACACGTGGCGTGTTGTGGTTTTTTTTCTTGGTCTTGACCATGGTTAACCCTCATTATTAAATTGTGACGTGGGGCCCACTCTTTTTTTTTTATTCTTTTCCCTCCTTCTCTCTCTTCCCCTCTCTCTCCACCCACCGGCCTTCTCTCTCTTCTCTCTCTTCCCCTCTCTCTCCACCCACCCACCTCTCTCCACCTTTTTATGCACGTTGGACCCCTTCTCTCTCTCTCTCCACCCAACCGTGTAGGTGTACTACACGATCCAATTTTTTTTTTTTAATGTACACGGCCAAAGTTTAATTTTAAATTAAAACAAAGTTTAACAAATTAAATTCAAACCTCACGATTCATTTTTAATTTTAAAAATTTTTATTTTTTTAATGATAGTTTTGATATTTTTATATAAAAAAATAACATTTAAATAAAAAATTAGTTAAATTAATACATAAAAATAATATACATATATATATATATTAAATTTTTTTAAATGATAGCTTTGATATTTTTATACACAGTGCTCCACCGTGTAGAAACCAAAAAATATTTATACACAGTGCTCCACCGTGTAGAAACTAAAAAATAAAAAAAATAAAAAAATTGAAAGTAGAGCACCGTGTAGAACACGGTGTTTCACCGTGTAGACACGGTACTCCACCGTGTAGATCACGGTGTTACCAACTAAAAAAAAAATTCAAAGTTAATGCCTTCAAAGTGTAATACACGGTTGGAGCAAAAAAAAAAATCAAAAGTGTAATTAAAACCGTGTAGAACACGGTTGATCACCAACCGTGTAGATCAAAAAAAAAAATTTGAAAATGTACATGTATTGTAGAGAAAAAAAAAACTATAATTAAAAAAACTATAGCTTTGATATTTTTATATCAAAAAATAGCATTTAAATAAAAATTAATTAAATTATATATAAAAATTATATATATATATGTGTGTGTGTGTGTGTGTGTGTATTTTATTAAATGGGTGATAAATATGGTGGGACCCTAAAAGGTTATGTATGTACCATATGTATAGTGGGTGATTTGAAGGGAATTGATATTTAAAAAAGTAGGTATATAACTTTTGATGTGGCGGTGACGTGGCAGAGTTATGTACCAAAATTTGGGTACAGTATTGGAGATGCTCTTATAATGAACTAATAAATTACATTATACTGTTCATTCCATTTCAAAATATAATAAATTATACTATATAAGTTCACTTGAAATTAGATTATATAAGTTAATTTTGGTTGAAATTATAAGAAGTTATAAGTTCATTTTATTTCAAATAACTAGAAATCTCATTATAAAACTTTATTTTATCTACATTTTGGTTGAAATTATAAGAAGTTACAAGTTCATTTTATAAATATATAAAATATTACAAAACTTGTTTGCTTAAAAATTAAGTTTTATTTGACAAAGTAATGACCCAATGTATAAAATGGCAAAATAATTATTTTCTTATATATTCAAGTATGAAATCATAATTTAATTTAATACAGAGTATTGTTGTTTTACAACTTAATAGTATAAATTAGCATTGATATTATAGTGTATAGTCATGGCTTAATATTATAAAACATCATTGCATAATATTAAATTATTACAGACTTTCATGCGGTGGTCTCAATTTATCAATGGGGTGTCGAACAATGTAGTAATTAGAAAGACAAATTAGATTATATATGTTCAATTCATTTGAAGTTATATTATATACACTTCATTTATTTTATTCTAATTTGAATGTGCATGTAGGTAAAAAATAAATATGCATGTAGTGTGCGTGTAGTATTTAAAATTATAAATGTGCATGTAGTGTGCGTGTAATATTTAAAAATAAAAGTTGGGCAAAGTTGGTCACGTGTTGTATGAAATTTTTCCATTTTTTTTTAAATTTTCTTATCATTTATTATTTAAAATAAAAAATAAAAAATGTTCAATGTGCATGTAGTGTGCGTGTAGGTAGTGTACAGTGTACTGAGTGTTTATGCCTGTAATAGCCATATATAATACGTTATGTTTGTGCATGTTATTTTTTATTAAATATTTTTTTATTTCTTATTTATAATATATGTATATAAAATAAAGATAAATTAATAATTTAATATATATATATAATATATATATATATATATATATATTTGGTTGACATAATTTGAAGATAAAGTGTTACTTATGTCGAATTCTCTTGTTAATTGATTCTAGAGTCGAGTTGTTTATTGTTTTGCGTTTATCTTCTCTACCACAAATTGTCAAAATAATTACTATGATAATCGAATTTTAGTATTATTATTGCTTTTTCAAATTTTTATTTTTTTATTGGAAGTCAAAACTTAATAATAAAAAAATAATGATATTAAAAAAATTAAGATAAAAAAATATTTTCAAATTTTTATTGAAAATTTTATAAATACAATTTTTATAATAATTAAAATAATTGATGAAAAATAAATAATGAAAAGGTCTATACAAGATTCCTAGAAATAAGTAATCACAATACCTACTCCAACTAGGTATTCAGAATCCAGGAATGTTGCATTGATTTCCTTACTTTGAGGATTCTGATTACTTTCCAAAATTCCCTAAAATTGAACCAAATGCATAAATTTAAAAATAAGAAATCAGATTACTTTTCAAGACCAGATTCCTTGTCAACTAAACGAGGTCTTACATTCAAATGAGTTGGAGAACCTATATAATAGACATCTCTTTTTGCCGAAAAAATAACCAAAATGATTTATTCGCTTAAAATATCGGGTCATTTCTGTAAAAATGTTCAAACGTTATTAATTAAATTGTTATTATTAAACATTGGATTATTTCTATTAAACTATCCAAACATTGAGAATTAAAATGTCACTATTAAAACTTTGGGTTATTTTGTTAAAACCTTCAAACTTGGAAATTAAATTGTAATTAACCCTTTAAAATAAATGAACTAATATATTGTAATTTCTTATAGTTTAAAATGAAATGAACATACATAATCTAATTTTGAATGAACTAATATTCTTATAATCTCAAATCAAATAAACTTATACACTATAATTTATTATAAGTTGGAATGAAATGAACTAATATAATGTAATGTCTTATAATTTTTAATCATATGAACTAATTCAATGTAATTTATTATAATTTAACAGTAAACGAACTAATATAATGTAATTTCCTAATTCATTACAAGAAATTACGACATATTAATTCATTTCATTCCATATTACAAGAAATTACACTATATAAGTTCATTCCGTTTCAAATTGTATAATGTCATTTCTTATAATTGGAAATGAAATAAAAATTATATAATGTAATTTCTTATAATTGGAAATGAAATGAACTAATATAACTATTTCATGTAATTTGAAATGAAATGAACAAATATAATGTAATTTCTTATAGTTTCAGATGAAATAAAGTTATATAACGTAATTTCTTGCTATTTAAAATAAAATTAGCTTGCAAAATGTAATTTCTTATAGTTTGAAATGAAACGAACTTATATAATCTAATTAAATGACTAATAAAATATAATTTCCTAATTCATTACGATAAATTATGATATATTAATTTATTTCATACCAAGTTACAAGAAATTACACTATATGGCCTCATTTCGTTTCAAATTATATAACGTAATTCCTTATAATTTGAAACGAAATGAAATTATATAATGTAATTTCTTATAATTTTAAATGAAATTACATTATATAAGCCAATTTCTTATAATTTCGAATGAAATGAACATTGATAATGATTTTATGCAATTGAATTGAAATGAGCTATTATTATTTGATATAAAATAAACTAATATATTGTATTTTCTTATAGGTGCAAATGAAATTAACTTATATATTTTAATTTCAACTGAACTAATATTCATATAATTTCAAATTATATGAACTTATATGTATTAAGATTTATTATAATTTAAAATGAAACGAAAAATAGAATGTAATTTCTTAATTAATTAAAAGAAATTATAATATAATATTTTATTTAATTTCGAATCCCAATAAATTACTATTTCAAATGTTATAATGCAATTTCTTATAATGTGAAATTAAATGAACTTAAATAATGTAATTTCTTATAATTTGAAATGAAATTAACAAATATAATGCATTTCTTATAATTCCAAGGCAAAACACATAATTATATCCCTCTACTTTCATGTTTTGTTTTAATAGGTTCTTGTTCAAATTTTATGTTTTGCTAGATCCTTCTATTTTGATGATACACTTTATTAGATCTTTGTACTTTAATATTTTATTTCAATAGATCATTGTACATTTTTTTTATATTTAGATAATTAACACTCAAGTTGTTAAATAATTTTTTGTGTTATTTATTTATGTTAATATAATAATTTGCAATAACACCACAAATTATATTATATAAATTCATTTGAAATTAGATTACATAAGTTAACAGTATGCTTTTTAATAATAAGTTATGACAACATATGTACACTAATATCAAAAATAATTTACAATAGTCCCCTTGGGGTCTGGGGATGACCTAGTAGTAGAGTGGTGTTATCTTAAGGCCAAAAGTCTTAAGTTCGAATCCCACCACCAAAACCACTAGGTGTAAGCCTGTCACACCTGGCTTGCCAAGTGTGGTTAACCTCCTCTGTATAGTTTGTAAACTATTACACATGGGCGGGGTTTACCCAGTGCGCACTTCGGTAGCGACTGCGGGTTACCCTTGACAAACAAAATAAATAAAAATTACAATATGTCCATTGAGTGATCAAATGATGGGAGTGGTGGGAGTTTGACATTTTCGAATTTCACTAATACTTCTAAATGTATATATGTGACATTATGGTTCCACATCTGAAATGAAACTTTGTGGAAAAGAGTTCTTACTCAATCCAAATGTTTAATTCATTCTCAAATTTTGTTTAAAGAATGGTAAATATTTCTATTTAAGAAGAAGATTAGAGGCACCAAAAGTTTTTAATGAATGTCTAATGCTTTGAGATTTATATGCATGCAAGGCAAGAACAAGTAGTCTGAATCTAGACTATAGTGTGAACTCAGGAGAATCTTAGGTCTCCCTTAAATGATATATGCTGATTAAGCTATCTATTTTTAGATGGTTAAGCATCGGTTGACAGCTAGGAAGAGTGTGCCTCTTTTCCGCCCTATTCAAGAGAGGATCAAGAGGTTCAGAAGGGAGACTTAGGACGGTGATGAGCAATTACTATCCTTTATGGTGAGGTACTTGGATAAATGGGCTTGGGCAAATGGCTATGAAGGAGCACCGGGAAGCGTGTCTGATCTGGAGACATGCATTCATATATGTGAGCATGAACTTCCCGTTTAGAGACCCACGATGTATCGCATCCTGCAGAGCACTGTCATCCATGATCCCGAGATACATGCTGAGATTGGGAACCTGACTGAATTCTCCTCAGCTCTGATGGCTCGTTGGGTGACAAAATATGGCTAAATGAATGCTCTTGCCGAGTAGCAGGTTGCCGAACCAATCCTCTCCTTAGTGGTGCAGCTAGAACTTCAAAGGGCTACCATCAACAGTCCCCCTGGACCCCGGGCATCTCGCCCACATACTGCAGGAACCTCAGAAATAGGATCCTCGAATGTCTGAGTCGTAAATCATCCTGAGTCCCTATTTTCCTGCACTCCTCAAGTGCACCAGTGGCCCCCTATGTATCAGATATTTGCACCTCCAGATCTGGGACAATGTATGCCCCATCAGTTCCCTAAAGCAAGCGTGAGGAAGTTTGTGGATCTGGAGGAAGATGAAGATGAAGAAGAAGAGCCGAAAGAAGAAAGCGAGAAGGAGGTGGGGTTACCTTGCAAAGAGAAGGGAAAGGTTCCTGCATGTAGCTAAGCTTTTAGAAGGAAGTGTAGGGCGTAGATGTTAGGACGCCTCGATGATTAGACTGTTTCTCTGCTTATCTAAATGTTATCTTGTATTAACCTATAAGACTCTGATAGTGGCGGTATTTTTCAAAAGGCTACTCTATCACGGATGTAACTTAATCTATTAATATTATAGTTAATGCCAAAGTCCTCTTAAGGAGGCAATTTTCCCGTATTTTTGATGTTGTTAAATTTCCATTTTACATGAGCTTTACCGAGTTAATTGAAGACCTTATCAAGAGGCATTTATTCTTTATGCGCAAATAAAATCAAGCGTCGCTAATAGTTAGTTCTTTAGAATGCCGCCAAGAAGAAGAAGAAGAAGAAGGAGAAAACGAACAAGGAAATGACCAAGTACCAAATCTGGACCCGAGAGCCAAAGATGTGTTTTTTAAACACAACCCTCCATCTTTCAATGGTTTAAGAGACCCGATGGACGCTAAAAAATGGGTTCGCTCCTTAGAGCGAATTTTTGACTTTATCGCTTGTTCCAAAGAAGAGAAACTAAGTTGTGCCCTCTTCATGCTCACTGACGATGCAGATTACTGATGGGAATCCATTAGAAGGATTTGGTTGAGAAGATTTCAAGCACGACTTGTACCAAAAGTACATTCCAGAATGCTACCGTGAGAATAAGGAAATGGAGTTTTGGAACCTCAAGCAAGGAAGGAAGACGGTGATTGAGTACGATCAGGAATTTAACTAGCTGTCAAGGCATGCTCCACACCTAGTGGACACAGATGGGAAGAAAACGCATAAGTTTAAGAAAAGACTTAGACTTGAGATTTGCATAGCTCTCGCTAGACAAGAAGACTTGTCCTATGCTTGAACATTAGTAAAGGCTTTAAGCATCGAAGAGATACTCCATCGTGAGAAGATACCAACTCCTTAGCCAACCAATGATCCAAAAGAGAAAAGGAAGTGGGAAGGAGGAAGGAGAGATGATAGAGGAAAGAGACCCCAATGGCAAAGCAAGGAATTAGGGGTGCCACAATATCATCCTGACCTCACATCTGGATTGAAAGCATGTCCAAAGTGTGCAAGGACACACTCTAAAGCTTGTCGGATGAATCAGAATGGGTGTTACAACTGTGGAGAAGAGGGGCACTTCATGAGGGAATGCTCTAAAGGAATTAATAGACGAACACATCCGCCATAACAACCCAAGTACCAGTAGCCGCAATGTTAATTCCCCAGGAACCAATAGAGGCCACAACAAGGAGGACCTTAAGGATAAAGACCGGGAATGAATCTAAGGCCGAACCTAGGAAGGGATCAAATGCTTAATCTGGGGCAGAGGCCGTCCCGGCAAGCTCGAACATATGCTCTTAATCAGTAACAGGCTGCTAAGGCCCCAGATAATCTGGCAGGTATGATTACCATACTCGATATGTCTGTTTTAGCTCTCTTCGATATCGGAGCTTCACATTCATTTATAGCTGAGTCTACTTGTAAGAAATTAAGGATAAAACTTGATAATGCTGAGAATGCTCTTGAGATAAGTATCCCTTCTAGAAAAAGAATGTTATCTAGGAATGTGTGCTCTAACCTAGAACTGAACATAGAAGGGGAAACTTTTAAGTCAAATCTTTACGTGATAAAGATTCAGAATTTCGATATAATCTTAGGAATGGATTGGTTAACCTCATCTTATGCCGCTATAAACTGTACTGAAAGAGAAATGGTGTTTCGATCACCTAGAAAACTCGAGGTAAAGATCTACGGATCAAGGCTGGGAACTAAAGTCCCAGTAATCTCCGCTTTAAAAGCCGTCAAGATGATGAGGAAGCACAACTGTCAAGCATTCTTGGTTAATCTAATAGGCAAAGAAGAAGGAGAGCTTGCCATTGAAGACGTTCCAATCATAAGAGAATACCCAAACATATTCCCAAAGGAGCTACCAGGACTACCCCCGGATAAACAAGTGCAGTTTACCATCGATTTGGAACCAGGAGCGGCACCAATATCGAAAGCCCCCTATAGAATAGCGCCAAAGGAATTGCAGGAACTAAAGGTTCAATTGCAAGAGTTACTAGACCTAGATTTTATTCAACCTAGTGTGTCACCTTGGGGAGCTCCAATTTTATTTGTGAAGAAGAAGGATGGCACGTTGAGAATGTTCATCGATTATAGAAAGTTAAATAAGCTGACTATCAAGAATCGATACCCTCTCCCAAGAATAGATGATCTTTTCAATCAGCTTAAGAGAACAAGTGTTTTCTCTAAGATAGATTTGAGATCTGGGTATCATTAGCTAAGGATTCGAAAGGAAGATATCCCCAAAACTACTTTTAGGACTCGATATGGGCATTTTGAGTTTATAGTAATGCCTTTTGGATTAACAAATGCCCCAACAGTGTTCATGAATCTAATGAACCGGATATTTCACCTATATTTGGATAAGTTGGTGTCGGTCTAAATAGAAGACATCCTCGTCTATTTAAAGGATGAGTTGGAGCACCAAGAGCACCTAAGTGTGGTGCTGGAGATATTAAGAAAGGAAAAGTTTTACGTTAAGTTTAGCAAATGCGAGTTTTGGCTTAAAGAGGTTATGTTTTTAGGACACATAGTGTCAGCTGAAGAAATCAATGTGGATCTAACCAAGATCAAAGTGATAAGTAATTGAAATCTCTAAAGAGCCTGAACGAGATAAAAAGATTCATCAAATGATTCTCAATGATATCTAAGCCCATGACGCATCTACTAAAGAAGGATTTCAAGTTCAAATGGACACCAGAGTGCGAAGAAAGTTTCCAAACCTTGAAGAAGAAGTTTACCTCAGCACCAGTGTTAGCCATTCCGGAAGGGAATGAAGATTTTGTGGTCTACGCGGATGCGTCAAGAAAAGGATTGGGATGCGTGTTAATGCAAAGAGGAAAGGTGATTGTTTACGCGTTGCGATAGCTTAAATATCACGAATAGAATTACTCCATACATGGTTTGGAGTTAGTGGCGGTTGTACACGCGCTGAAGATTTGGAGGCACTATCTCTATGGAGCTAAGTGTGAGATCTACTGGGATCACAAGAGTTTGAAGTATTTCTTCGAGCAAAAGGTTCTTAATATAAAGTAAAAAAGGTGGTTGGAACTTGTAAAGAATTACAACTACACGATTCATTACCATCCTAGCAAGGCCAACGTGGTAGCTGATGCCTTAAGTCAAAAGGAGAAGGTAGAATTAGGACTCGTTCGGATCAAGGAAGAACTTTGCAAGGAATTCAAGAAGTTAAGAATAAAGGTACTAATACCACCTAAATCTATCAAAGCTCAGATTACCACGATAGTCGCTCAGCCCAACCTGAGGTAACGGATAGTCGAAGCTCAAAGAGGAGACGAATTTCTCAAGAAAAAAGGCTGGAAGAACGGTCCGATAACCCGCAGGCCTTCACGGAAGCCACTGACAACGCTTTCTTTTTCAAAGAAAGGTTATGCGTACTAAATAAGGAGGAACTGAAGGAAGAGATTATGTGTGAAGTACAAGAAATGCCGTACACAGCTCATCCCAAAAGTACTAAGATGTACCAAGATCTCAAGAGAAACTTTTGGTGGAATAACATGAAAAGAGAAGTAGCTACCTTCGTAGAAAGGTGCTTGAATTGCTAGCAAGTGAAAGCTCTTCATCAGAAATCCTCTGGACTGCTCTAACCTTTAGAAATTCATGAATAGAAGTGGGATCATATTAATATGAACTTTGTGGTAGGACTGCCAAAGTCTAAGCGAGGCAATACCGCCATTTGGGTAATCGTGGATCGATTATCAAAAGCAGCTCATTTTATTATTGTTAAGATGACGGATGGGCTAGATCAATTAACCCAGACGTACATTAAGGAAATTGTGCGATTGCACAGAGTGCCGGTCTTGATCATATCTGATCATGACATAAGATTTATGTCAAAATTCTGGAAGAGTCTACAAGAAGCCATGAGAATGAAGCTTAATTTTAGCACGGCTTATCATCCTCATATGGATGGCCAGTCCGAAAAGACTATTTAGATTTTGAAAGACATGCTGAGAGGAGTGGTCATTGACCAAGGAAGTAGTTGGGAGGAGTTACTCCCATTGGTAGAGTTTACGTATAACAACAGCTACCAATCATCAATCGGCATGGTGCCTTATGAAGCCCTGTATGGAAAAAAAGTGTAGATCGCCTCTATATTGGGATGAAGTTGGAGAAAGAAGGATACTTAGACCCGAGATGGTCCAGGAAGCGATCCAGAAGATCGAATTAATTCATTAATGAATTTAGGAAGCCCAAAATAGGCAAAAGGCATGTTCAGACCAAAGAAGAATGGAGCTAAGTTTCAACATTAGAGACAAAGTGTTCTTAAAAGTATCTCCATCTAAAGGAGTAATTCATTTTGGTAAACGAAACAAGCTAAGGTCCAGATTTATTGGACCTTTTGAAATCTTAGAAAAGGTTAATGAGGTAGCTTATAGGTTGTCCTTATAGCCTAACCTGAGTGACGTTCATGACATTTTTCATGTCTCAATGTTGAGAAAGTGCGTGTTTGGTCTAAAACATGTGAGTAGTAAAGAAGAGATAGTGCTGAATGAGGACTTAGCATATGAGGAGAAGTCTCAAGCCATTGTGGATCTAAAGATCCAAAAGTTAAGGAACAATGAGATCAACCTAGTAAAGGTGATCTAGAACCATCATGGTTCGGAAGAAGCAACCTAGGAACTAGAACCGTAGCTGTTGAAAAAGTATCTGGATGTTCCTTATCAAGGTGACGAAATTTCTTTAAGGATGGTAGGATGTAACACCCTAGATTTTCAAATGAGGATTAGATAATTCTTAATCATAATTAAGAGGTTAAAGAAGAGATTTTAATAAGGTTTAAAGGAAGTCAGATGTAAGTCACGACTTTAGGGGTCATTTTTCGTGATATCGTCTTATCGAAAATTTTGATCCTAACTATTTTATGACCAATTTTGGTCTTGTTTGAAAGGTTTCGACCTAAGGAGTGTGTTGGTATGTTTGGAATTTTAATCTGAGGTCATTTGAGGCCCCGGTGATGAAAATGGTATTAAGAAAGCAAATGAATAGTAACATCCACGTGCGTTCGTGTTTTGAGAAATTTACAAAATCCTCCTTGTTGATTTGAGACTCATTATGTCAAGCCTATCTTATGGGAAATGACCTAATGAATCCGTTCACATTCACGGATTGCCAATCCGAGGTCAATCGAACGCTCGAGAGCAAAATCTGTCAGTCTGAATGAATAGTAAAAGTAATTTTTGAAAAAAAGAATCTTTTCTCATTTCTCTTCAGACGACCACTTCTTCATCCCGAGTCAGGTTGGTTCAATAGTGCTTGAGCTAACGAGTCTCCTGGTATTTTCAGATTTCATGTCTGAGGTTGTTTGGACCTCGACATTGAATAAAAAAACTTTTAACCGAGCTCGGAGTTACTTTAGCAGTATTCTTCTACTGCAACGGCTTTCCCCAGAAGCCATCACTTTTTTTTATAAATAGGACTCCTTCCCTTCACTTCATTTAACCCCAAATCATTCATTCTTCTTCATTTCTCAAAGTCGAGAGAAGGAAAAGCTAAAGTGTTGAGAGGAGCATTCTTCGTGAGTGTTCCTCCGAGGCGACGAACAGGGTGGTGGGGAGAAATGAGGTGAGGAAAGATGCTAGAGGCACCGTTGGGATGCAGTAGGCGGCTCTGCCGCAGCTACGATTCGACAAGATACCGAGCTAGCCACCTTCCTTCGACGCACTCGACTCCGTCCATTCTCTTTTCATCAACCTCGAATCCTATTTCTTTTCATTCTTTTAAATTCCGCATTTCATTTTCGTTCTTCATTATTATTATTATTTTGGTGTTGTTATCATTTATTTCGTTAATTCCGTTCAAATTCGTTTAAGTTTTGTATTTCGATTTTCATTGTAATTTTCCAAATTAATAACATGCATGTCATTATAGTGTTGATTTTAATTAATCAAGCATGCTCGTTTTAAGTGTTGAAGTGTTCTTCGTGTTTGTTGAACCCCGTGGAGACCCGGAAAAGGATTTACAGCTCGTTGCTTCGTCCTCCGCTCCGTGATCGAGGTGGGTAATACTATACTCATCTAAAGTTTGAGCTAGTAAGCTCTAGAAGCATGTTAAGGCAAATGAAATATCCAATGAAATGTTTTGCTCTGCCTGATTGATCTCTGTACAAAGAAGGGAAAGAAAGTAAGTTATTATGGATGATATTTGCTGATTGAGCTCTCGAGCATGTTTAGACTTGTTAGAAATGTTTAAGTATGATATATGCTTAGCATGAGATAATGATAATTGCCTATTTGTTGCAATAAGTGTTTATATACGATCATGATCTTGTAATTAAATGTTAATATTTTGCTTAGGATTATATAGTCGAGTATTGTCTTCTAAGGTAGTGATAAATCCCTTGTAGGCTTTGAAATCATGCTTGATTAAAGGATTATCCCTAGATGTTATACTTTAGGCCTGATTATGCTAGTAAGGCTAAGAAAAGAAGGATTATATCCCTTATAAGCTATGAGATCATGACGATGATTGAATGATTAGTCCTAGATGTTTACTCTAGGCTTTAATTATACTAGCAAGGTTAAAGAAGGAAGGAATGATTGTATCATTTGACTAACCATGATTTGAGCTCAAGGATTGTGATTTTATATTAAAGGATGTGATCCTTGATCACTAAGAGAGTCACTGTTGGGTAACCTCCTCTCATACTCAGTAGGGTATTTAAAGTAACCCCTCTCTTATCCTAAGGCATGCCTAAGTGTGCAGTAGACATCAGGTTTGAGCCAGGAAGGGCCCTAAGAAAAAAAGAAAGGTTTTGCGGATATGAAGAGGGCTTTTGCGTTTTGCTCTCCATATACCGCCAGTTGTTGATTGGATATTTCCAAAGTTTTATTAAGGAGTTTTATTTAAAAACCCACTGAGTATATTAGTGCTCACGGCCTTCTTTTTCAAATATTTTTCAGGTTGAGATGCTGAGGATGTTGGTGGCTGTGGATGTGGGTTGACTGCTGAGTTCTTTTTGTGATAATATAAGTATTTGAACCCACTATGAATTCTACTACTCTGATACATTTTATCTCTAGACTTGTTATTTAATTCGAGATTCTATGAACACTTCCAAGACATGATTATATATATATTGGTGTCTATTAAGCTATATACATGCTTCGTGATTTATATTTCCTTTCCACCTATGAAGAGGCTTGAGCATGTTGGCTATGTTTAATCACTTTTACCCATGAATGGGTCTATACTTATTGGTATCTGATTATTTAGCCTTATCCCGTTCATTGTATTTTGCAAAGTATAACTCATTTTTGATCAAGTGATTTCGATAATTATCGCCTATCTTTCGAAAGCATATCCCTATTCGTAAACCCTTCTTTGTTAATCTTCCACTTATTGTATCAATTCCTTAATTAACACTCCGTCCCCATTAATTAATCCCCCTCTCAGGACCAGGCTATTACAAAATCAAAGAAGACTACAACCCATGTCTCAAAGAAAATCATCTCAGCTCCTGTTGCTCAAGTCCTTCAGAAAGAGAAGGAGTCTGCTGCTGATTAAATTGTTGTGCCTGAAGATGTTCCTACACATGAAGAAGAACATGTTGTTGCGAAGAAGAAATCACCTGTCAAAGTTATTCCAGAGAAGGTGATTGCAGAACCACCGCCTGCTACTGAAGAAGAAGTTGTTTCAGAGGAAGATAATATTCCTCTAAGTATCAAGATGAAGGTCATCATTGTTGTTGTTGTAAAGGGAAAGAAAAAGGTCATCAAAAGACCTTTAGTTGCTGACCCCGCTGAAGAAGAAGATGTTCATAGTTTATCTTCAGAGTCTGCTGAAAAGACTACTGTTTCACAACAAGAGAAGTTGTTGGCGTCAGCTCAGTATGATCTATTTACCAGATAACCCATGAAGAAGAAAACACCAAAGAAGAAGTCTTTTACTACCATTGTCCAGCTTATAACTCATGTGACAAGAAGTCTAGCATCAGCCACTCCACCATCCACAGCATCAATAACCAAGAAGAGGAAAGTTGTTCCAACTGTTGATCCATCTAAGAAGGCCAAGAAGTCTGTTCATCCCAAGCATGTACCTGAAGATATTCACTCTGAGCCAAGTGAACATGATGTTGATATTCACAACTATGAGGAATCAGAAATATATTTACCTATCTCCGCCAGGTCTCAAGGTAAATGTAGATTAATAAATTATCTATCACTTTCATCTCTAGGATAATTTACTAACTCCCGATTGATCAACAGATTAAATCCCCTACAGATTTCATGGAACGTGTATCAAAGTGTTCAATTAATCCCACTAATTAATTATTTCCGCCAAGACTCAAATTAACTAGCTAGCATGCATCAATTATGATCAGTAATCAAGCATGAAATCAAAAGCACTCGAACATTTGAACACAATAATCGGAAGGGAAAAATAACAGGATTAAATTAAATACATAGATTCCACATGCTTTGCAAACCCTAGAATTAATAAAAGGACTACTCACTCATAATTAAAACCATGGAAATAGCGAAAATAAGAATAATCATAAACATAATATAAATGTGCGATAGATTAGAAAAATCAGAATGACGATTCGTTGATTAAAACTTGAATTCTTCAATGTTGAATATTGCAGGCAAACCTCGAATGTAAAATAAAAAGAGAACTCTAAAATAATGAGAAAAGTCCCTAAAATTTGTCCAAAACAATCCTATATGTACTAGGTATCGAAAATCCGGCCCAAAAGATGAGTTCGTGGGCCGAAAACGCGTCTGGGAGCCAAAAAACGTTGCGCCCGCCGACCCAAAAGTCAGGACCCACCGACCGGCGTCTAGGACCCGCAGATCAGCGGCTGGATCGACGGATTTCTCTGCCGGAATCCGCCGGTCGGAGCCTCCTCCCGCCGGTCGGCGGGTTGGTCAGCAGCTCCGCGCGCCTCCACCGTTTCTCTCCGTTCTCCCTCGTTTCTCGTCCAATTGACCCGATTCAAGTTGCGTTGCAACCCTCTCTTGATCCTCTATCTTTCTAGCAACTTTTCTCCTTGAATTGGATCTTGGATAAATCTCAAATTCAGCTCAAACTTGCACAAGAAACACCAAAACATCAAATAGGACACAGAAACTCGAAACTAGTATAAAAACTCAACAAACGCATACATTAATCTTCGAATATGAACCATACAACTCCTCAAATATATGTAAAATCCATATTTATCAATCCCCCAAACTTGAACCATTGTTCGTCCTCGAACAATGAGAAGAACATTAAGAAAATATAAACATGGAAGAGAACAAGTAAACTCGATCATAAATGCTTCACGAACATGCTCAAAATAATTTTAATTGCATAAATTCAACATCCATCAACTCATCCAAATCTCAGCACAATTAATATCCATAAACAAAGCATGAACCTCACCGATATGTGTATCGCTCATCTCACAAGTGTATCAAATAACGCTCATCGAATCAAATGCAATACAAAAGTGTTACCCATAGGCTTGTCAATCATCTAATACAATCATACTCAATCATAGAAGAATAAAGATCAAAGAGGTCTTTGATTTAGGATGTAATATCGGGACATTGGTTAAGGTTAGGTAATTTGGCTAAGTGACTAAAAAAATTCAAACCACAATCAACCGTCTTTCTACTCCAAACCACGTATGAATATATAATCCATCTTCCAAATCTTTCCAACTCCCTCACACTTCAAATTCTTCTTCATGCACAAATTATTATTCTCTTATGCTCATCTCAACAAGTACTCAAATAAGTCAACCCATAGCAAACATTCTCAATTGCTACCTTTTAACATTTGACTCTTTTGTTTCTTTTCCACACAATTCTTTTTTTCTTTTATTCTTTTTTTTTTATTTTTTTCTTTTTCTCTTTTTTTTTCTTTTCTTTTCCAAAGCGAGCATATGAGAATCTTTTTCACCCAAATTTCAACATCTCCACTCTCTCTCCACAAAAACACTATTTTCCATAACAAGATACCCTTATTCACCTTCTGAACCCCCTATCATCCAAGTT
This sequence comes from Perilla frutescens, assembly GCA_026008535.1. Lineage (NCBI taxonomy): Eukaryota > Viridiplantae > Streptophyta > Magnoliopsida > Lamiales > Lamiaceae > Perilla > Perilla frutescens. The sequence continues at coordinate 5,607,971 of BRKX01000001.1, forward strand.
CATGAATAAAAGGTAATTATGGCTCAAAATTGGCTAGCAAGGATCAATTTTTCCGGTTAGTGTTTAGGAATTAATGTGGCTATGAAAAGATGGCCTCAAATCACTTCTAAATTCTACACATAATCGAGAATATTCGAATAGAAACCATGGCAAGTTCTAGACACACCAAAGCATGCATGACAAACACTCATGAAGGAAATCAAATTGTGCATTGATATACAGTTAAGCCTCAAAAAGCTCACAGGACTATTCATGCTTCATTTACTTTAATTTCGAGTACATCAATTCAAACAAGTCAAGATCCATCAAATTCATGTAATATTTTTCAAAACAATGCTCATTTTCATCATTAGCGTTTCACGAGTTCACCAAAAACATGGCTTTCAACCACAAAAATACAAAAACAAAACACAAAAATAAAAACAAAAGACACTAAGAAACAAAACACAAAAACAAAAGCAAAAGACACTAAGAAACAAAACACGTGCCAAATATATCGAATCCATCCCCCTCCCCCAAACTTATTCAACTGCAAAGAGAATAAGTATGGAGTGATTCAAAAAAAGATATGTTTGGAACGAACTCATCGTACACCAACATGGAGAAAAGGACCTCGAAACCCGGCATGGATGATCTCAGAATAGCTTTTGGGCTCCAAACGTCTTTCTACAAGTTAGCACACTAAAACAAGACACAAAGTAAAAGCAAAGAAAGAAAACAAAGCAGATAAAAAAATGATGGGTTACCTCCCATCCAGTGCTTTATTTAACATCTTTAGCTAGACGATACCTCAGCAGTCAATGAGGTCAAAAGCAACACTCCAACCAACAGAAGGATCATCCCTTTCGAAGACTGCTATCTACTGCCACTGTTGGTTTCTCCAGTGTCACTGCAACGAGCATAGCTCCTCTCACATGCTTTTTTTGGAAGACCCGAAATTTAATTCTCATCTTCTTGGGTGCTGGAGCTGCAGAAAATCCCCCATCATCTTGCAAAACCATGCACATCTCAGATAGCTGTGCTTTTAGAGCTTTCGAAACACGTGTTGGAGACACCTTCATCACTGGCTTCTCTTCCGGCTTGTCATTTACATCATCCATGAAGCTGTGGGCCAAGATCATCTCATCACACTGTGGGATTTCCTTTGGTGGAGGATTTTGAAAAATGACTCTTTCTCTATCAATCCCCAAAGTCATCGTGCCTCTCTTCATGTCCAACTCCACTTCATAGGTTGCTAGAAACGGTCTCCCCAAGATTAGAGGCATCTTGAGGTCTTCGGGCTTATGCAACACCACAAAATCAGCAGAGAACACCAAATTTGCAACTATGATAAGCACATCTTCGATAACACCTCGTGGCTTGACATATGATCTATCGGCCATCTGGACTCTCATATCAATCTCTTTCAAAGCTCCCAACTGCAGCCTCTTGTACACAGTGAGAGGCATCAAGTTAATGCTAGCTCCAGAATCGCATAGCGCTCTCTCAAAATAAGATCTCTCAATCCTCACAGGAATAGTGAAACTACCCGGATCTGCCATCTTCAATGGTAGCTTCTTTTGCAGCCAATCACTGCACTCTTCCACCAGATGAACCATCTCGACAGCCTCCATTTTCTTCTTTCTCGTGATGGCCTCTTTCAAGATTTTAACTCTACCAGGTAAACCTCGTAAAGTATCAAGAAGAGGGATATTGATGTGTACTTTCTTGAAGATGTCGAACAGATGATCAGCAGCAGAATTTAGAGGAGGAGGAAGGGACACAGGTGGCACCACCTTTGGAGCTGCAGTTGGCGCGCATACGGCTGTAGTGCTCTCTGTCTTGCCATACACCACTTGAATGGCATTGCAGTGCGCATTCAGGTTAACTTCAGTGTGGCTTGGAAACTGTCCTAGCTTGTGTTGAGTTGCCACTTGGTTTGTCAGTTGGCTCACTCGGACTTCCAGCATATTCACTTGCTTCAATAAGGCGCTCACGGTCCCTTCAATTTGCGTAATCTTTGTGTCGGTGGCCCCGATGAATGTGTTTTGATTAGAAATCAACTGTGCCACCATGTCTTCCAGTGATGGCTTCTTTGGCTCAGCGGGGGCTACAGCAGGAGCAATAAGACCCGGAGGTTGCAAGGCATTGTTGGGATTCACATAGAAAAAGTTAAGGTGATTCATATTGCTTGGATGATATGCCGGATTGTTGTTCTGGAATCCCTACGGTCCTTTGTTGTAAGTGCCGCTATTGAAGTTCCTCTGATTGACAAAGTTCACATTTTCCACCGTAGAGAGCTCTGAACCTTGCTGCTGAATGGCATTCACTTCCATTTGTGCTCGCCGCTTCTCGAGCACTTGCTTCTTTAGTAGTTTAACTTCAGTCCTCAACTCATCCACGTCAACATCGGCCACTGCAGCTGCCGGCCTTATTTCTCATTTCTCCATTGGCCACTAATAACTGGTAGCTGCCATCTCCTCAATAATCCACAGTGCTTCAGTTGCAGTGCGATTTACCAAACATCCTCCAGCTGATGCGTCCACCAATCTCTTTATATTGATCGTCAAGCCACTGTAGAAGTGTGTGACTTGTTGATTTGTGCTGAATCCATGTTGTGGACAAGACCACAACAAATCTCTGTATCTCTCCCAGGCCTCATAAATGGACCCATCCCCCATCTGAGTGAAATTAGTGATGTCCGCAATAATCTTCTGCGCATTCAATGGAGGAAAGTACTTGGTGAGGAATGTTTGGCACATCTGGTCCCAAGTAGTGATGGAAGCTTTGTCCAATCTCTTGAACCATTCTTTAGCTCGATCCTTTAGTGAAAAAATGAACATCCTCATTCGAATGATGTCGTCACTGACACCATTCATCTTGACGATGTCACAGATATCCAAAAATACATCCAGATGCGCATTTGGATTTTCAGTAGCCCGTCCGCCAAACTGCTGTGTAGCCACCATGTTGATCAAAGCAGAACAGAGTTCAAAGTTATTCACAGTGATACCGCCACTCCCTCATGCGCCTAAATATCTGTCCGTTGGAGCCCAATACAACTGATTTTGAGGTGCTGCTTCCGGTTCGGGCTCCGTCTATTGAGCAAGCCTCTGCTCCATCTCTTGCAGACATCTAGCCAACACCTCCATGTTCCCAATGTTCGCAGCCATCTCCTTTGCTTTCTTTCTTTTCTCCTTGTTCATCTGTCTGTGAGCTCGATCAGGGGAATTGAGAACAGGGTCTACGTATGGTTGCGTAGACCTTGTTATCATAAACTACCTGAAGTAATAGATCCTTGTCAATAATAATATCAGGATAAAAATGAAATTCAGTCCCCGGCAACGGCGCCAAAAAGTTGATGCACTATTTATTATGCACTAAACTGCAACTAACACAGGACAATGCAATATAGCAAGCGAATCGAGTATCGTATCCATAGGGACTAAATATTTGATAATACTGAGTACTAAGCTAACAACTCTCTATTATCCAGGCTACCAATTTATAGGTTTACTAAAACTAGGCACGAATTTAAATGAAATAATAGAAAATAATGAGAACCAAATAAACGCAAGGAAATAAACTAAGCAAATAATCAAACTCAATCAATTAATGAAATACTAATTCTAGGGAATCCAATACACATGTATCATCTATGTTTTAATTCAATCCTAATAATTTCCAATTTTAATCCGATTATTGGTGAGGAATCAGAAATATATTTACCTATCTCCGTCAGGTCTCAAGGTAAATGTAGATTAATAAATTACCTATCACTTTCGTCTCTAGGATAATTTACTAACTCCCGATTGATCAACAGATTAAATCCCCTACAGATTTCATGGAACATGTATCAAAGTGTTCAATTAATCCCACTAATTAATTATTTCCACCAGGACTCAAATTAACTAGCTAGCATGCATCAATTATGATCAGTAACCAAGCATGAAATCAAAAGCACTCGAACATTTGAACACAATAATCGGAAGGGAAAAATAACAGGATTAAATTAAATACATAGATTCCACATGCTTTGCAAACCTTAGAATTAATGAAAGGACTACTCACTCATAATTAAAACCATGGAAATAACGAAAATAAGAATAATCATAAACTAATATAAATGTGCGATAGATTAGAAAAACCGGAATGACGATTCGTTGATTAAAACTTGAATTCTTCAATGTTGAATATTGCAGGCAAACCTCGAATGTAAAATAAAAAGAGAACTCTAAAATAATGAGAAAAGTCCCTAAAATTCGACCAAAACAATCCTATATATACTGGGTATTGAAAATCCGGCCCAAAAGATGAGTTCGTGGGCCGAAAACGCGTCTGGGAGCCAAAAAATGTCGCACCCGCCGACCCACAAGTTAGGACCCGCCGACCGGCGCCTAGGACCCGCAGATCGGCAGATTTCTCTGCCGGAATCCGCCGGTCGGCGGGTTGGTCGGCAGCTCCGCGCGCCTCCACCGTTTCACTCCGTTCTCCCTTATTTCTCGTCCGATTGACCCGATTCAAGTTGTGTTGTGATTCTCTCTTGATCCTCTATCTTTCTAGAAACTTTCCTCCATGAATTGGATCTTGGATAAATCTCAAATTCAGCTCAAACTTGCACAAGAAACACCAAAACATCAAATAGCACACGGAAACTCGAAACTAGTATAAAAACTCAACAAACGCATGCATTAATCTTTGAATATGAACCATACAGTTCTTCAAATGCATGTAAAAGCCATGTTTATCAATCTGGTGGTTTGTTAAGTTCAAATCTGGAATACTTTACCATTAATATTTTCTTTTCTTCATTTTGTTTTGTTTATTGTACTTTACAGTATTTACATTTAAAGTACGGAGACCACAAAACCCTCAAACTTTTGGAATTGGTGACATTGAAAGATAGTGTTTGCAGCTCCTCATAGGATCAACCCTTACTCACATTTGTTGGCTACGTGTTCAGTGGGCATAAGAATAAGTCTCTCTTCAGATTTATTCTAACCGCGAAATGACAGCGCGTTAGCCACTATGTCCTGGTGCACCAGGTTGATGATGTCCCCTTAAAGAAGCACAAAGTTCATGTGAAACCCTGCAGGTGTAATTTATTTAAGCTTACATTATTAATTAATGGACATTATATCTTAAACATGGGGAATGGGTGGACTAAAGGAGAAAGCATATTCACAAATATGTATTAAATTAGTAGGTCAGTATTATTTCTTTAGTGGAATAAAAATAATACTTAATTTATTTAATTATATCCTAAGTTGTGGATATTAGAAATTAAAATTAGCAGGCTAGTTTAATATTCTTCTAGATCTCCGTTGTAGCCCAATATGACCTTAGTGGATTGGGGATGGAACAAGAGTGAGAGGCTCAGACCCATTAGGATTTGGAGAAAGGATTTTCATCCCTCTTCTTATAAATTAGAGAGGGGGTACAAAAATTATATAATAAGAAATAAGCCACTCTTTTGTACTCTCTTGATCCATATAGTATTCACACACATTTAGTAGTTTACAACCCACTTTGTATCTAGACACGGTTTGAAAATACAGCAGAAGATCGAGAAGTGAAATACACTGTGAAGGGAGCACCGATTACATACTACATCAACAACAAGACATTTAATCTTGTGATCAACTCGGTGTCAATTTGAAAGTTGATTTTCGATTGATTTTATGTTTCTGCATTATGTAGATTGAAAAATTGCAACTTGCATGCTTATTCAACTAAGGTTAGTTATTTACATCACATGCATAAAATATGATATACATAAGCTAGGATTAATGAGTATCCAAATAGATCTTATGGTGGTTCAATTAAAAAAAATCCAATAGGATCAACCTTCTTGCCAACATCATCCTTACACAACATTTGACATGAACTCATGGGCATTTCATTGAGTGTAAAATAAGAAAAATAACAAGAAGTACTTACCACATTGTATGTAGAAGACATACATGCAATCTTAACATATCATGATAATTTACTAGATCTTTATTTCTTGTTTGAAAACCTTATGTTGCTTCACCAATGATCTGAGTTTGAGGATGATTTTTCTGGATTCTCAATGGAAGATCACGTCTTCTGGAGTGAAGCAATTCATCATCCAAATCAAATTCAGATTCAGATCTTGTCAGAGTTTCATCAGCTTTTGGTGTCGGATTGGATGTTAGATCAGATGGGCTAACAAGCCGAAATTCTGTCGTATTTTTTAGTCTTATCTCATTCTTTTGTATTTTGTTTTTTCTCTTTTTTGAGTCAGAAAGAACCGGTATGGACATAAGAGAGGAGAGAGCAGAATCACGTCTGGAAGGTATTTTAGTGCCAATGATCTCAAGATGGACAACGACTTCTTAGAGGAAAGCTCTCTATTCAAGCATGGCTACAGTGCCCACACTTCCAGCAATGTTGAAGGAGAAGTTTGTGATCGTCCCCACAACAAACCCCAAGTGATTACAGAAGAGAGAAAGGAAAGTGAGTACAAAATCAAATTTGCCAGCTAGAGCAAGAAAAGTGCACCCGAGTCGTAGAGGGCAAGCAAAGCTATAAAAGACAAGTCTGACTGTATCCCCAAAATCCTAGAGGCAGATCAGCTATCTAAGAAAATTCAAAGCTTAACGATCTTGGGCACAACGAGTACATATTTGGTAAATAATATCTTCTGAAATAAGGGAAAAAATCTGCCAGAAATAGAAAGCGGTGAGAACAACGTCTCTGCAGATCAAACTGAAAATCCCCCGACTTATGGGGAAAATTACTTGTGTTTTGTAATCTTATTTAAGCAAGTTCATGGCAGAGGCCTAAACACAGTTCGAAACATAATTTCTGCAACATAACACTTTATACATTTTGCATTTTACTTTATCGTTCAAACAATCGTAGTTGTGTGTTGATCATAAAGGGATGAAGTACATCACGGGTTTTGTGGGAAAATTAAGAGATCGGTGTCTGCAGTAAATCTTGGTATGTCTAAGGCATAATGTTGCCTTGTTGCTTACAATTAATTGAGAGATTAAGGTTGGGCAACAAGTTAGGGATTTGGGGACGAGAGATCACCTCTACTCTAAACTGAAAGGATAGATTGGGCATGTAGAGAGAGATCTGGTGCCTTTAACTAGATAATTGAATTCACATAAGGAATCAGCGTACCCATGATTGGTCTAATGTTTGTAAGTTCCAATCTAGAATACCCTGCTAATAATTTTTTTTTCTTGTTCTTTTTTTTTATTTTTTTTATTTTACAGAATTTACATTCAATGTACAATGACCACAACAACCTTCAAAACTCTTTTGAACTAGGAGATATGATTCACAGTTTCTCATGGGATCGACCATTTACTCATGTTTTCTAGCTACACTTGCAGTGGGCATAAGGATAAATCTATTCTAGATTTATTCTGACTACAAAATGATCGCGCGTCATGGGCTAACATCTACCTTAGTATCACGTCAAATGTTTAGTTCAGACAAACATTGTTCAACACTCTGCGCCAACTCTAGCAGATCTATAATATATTTTTCCTGCAAGGTTAGATTAGTCATCGAACACAACATTGACAGTTTCTTGTATGCTTTTAGTTCACAAGATATATAGATTATAAGCATGACCATTTGAAGCATAACCAAGAAACACTCTTTTATCATTTTTTGAATCAAACTTAGCAAGTTGATGATGAGATCGTGCAAAGCAATGAAGAAGATGATTCAGAGCTGCAGTTTAAAGGTCCTATGACTCATTTGCGAGCTAAGAAGTTGCAAGCTTATTTACAAGCTTCTATTCATCGTAAATTCGAAATGCATGAAGATGAAGTGAAGGGCAGCTCGAGATTGATCACCATGCTATCCATTGATGAAGAAGAAGGAAGCATGAAGACGTGAGAACAAGAATGACGCCATTTGGACGTGTGCATGAAAAGTTATACGCGTTTGCATGGGAAATCGGGAGATGTTGTTTTTCATGCAAAGGTGGTGAATAATTTGAACACAGCTTGGACGAGCCCAAACCAGCCCAAGTCGTACTTTGGAGGTCCATTATAGCGTGGATTATCAAACCCAAGTCCATTGGGATTTATCTTTATCTAGATAGATTTTTCTTATTTTATTTTTGGTATCTTTTGATTCTTACCTTAAAAACAGATTTTGGATAAGGTAACAATCCTAGTTTGACTAGATCTAGTTAGGATCGAATTATTTAGATTTTAGGTCTCTTATTTTCATCCCCTATGATGTTATAAATAGGGATATCGTGTGACACTTTGAAAGTTAGACAACTGCGTGAATTCAAGAAGTTATTTCTCTTTTGTCTCCTGATCTTCTGTTGATCGAAAATATCACCAAACCATTCTATTGATTTAGCAAACCAATAGTCTTATTTAGGTTCTTCAAGGTACAATTGAGTACTTGGGAGAATTGCTATCCGGAGAAGCTAGACGAGTGCGTTCGAGTTGCTATAACACGGGTTCACCGATCTATCCAATCCACAACTATCCTTCACCGCCGCCAACACCATCAATTCCGTCGATCACCGCCGCCAACACTGCCGTATTCCAGCCACCCTTGAGCCATTCTTTATGTGTTCATCAAGTCCTCATCGTGTTCAAGTCATTGTTCGAGTTTTCTAGTAAGTTTTGTTCTATTTTGAGTCGGATTGAATTCCATTTGTTTTAGCTGACGTAGTTCGTTCTTGAAGTCTTCCGTATGCATAAATCTCATGTCTTGGATATATTGTCCGGGTCACATCATAAATTTGGCATCAGAGCCACGTCAGCTTTGATGGTCGTGGTTCAATCCGACGTGTCGAATACGTGTCATTTATCTGTCGTACGTGTCATTTACTTTACATATTGTTTCGAGTCTATTTAAAAAAAATCAAATCAGAATTGTTTCTTGTTGGATTCGATTTTTACCTTGTGTTTAGATTTGTTTCCATATATTTAGGGATTCTTAGATTGTGTTCACATTGGTCAAACACATCCAAAAGTCTCTTTCTTTTTCCATTAGATTTCCTACATTGTTTAGATTTCTTCCATCCTCATCTATATCTAATCAAGATATTTCACCCTTATCCACCTAATTTTCGATCCTTACACCCTCTTGGATTTGAAAATTCTCACATATTTCCTATCTACACCCGGTTTACCTTATACACCACATAGTTCATACACCCATACACCCGTACACCATACACCCATGGTCCACATACACTATCTAGCTGAATTACTCATTTCACACGCCTACTTTTACTCTTAGCAACCTTCCAGCTTGATCTTATCCGTTGGAGCTTGAAGAAGACCCAAAGGAGTTAGTCAAGAGAAGCTGCTGATTTTCTATCCATTCATCCCCACATATTCACTCCACACGTGCACCACATCAATTTGAGAGACATACACGAGTGGAAAAATCAAGAGTGACATACACGAGCGTTTGTGAGGAATTGTGAGGTTCTACTTTGCTTTTTCTTCACGTTTGTTCATTTTGCAGGTACAATGAAGAAAGGAACCAACAAAGAGGCATCTACTCCACCACTTAAGGATCCTAAATCGCCAAATATGCCAAGCGAGCAGTCCTACTCGTCCGAACCACCCTGGGATGCCAAGTACCAATATGAAGCTCTAGTAAAGCATTTTGAGCGACATAATCGACTACTGAAAGACGAACTTGGCAACCTGATGAGATTTTTCTTTCACAACAATTTAATCAACACAAGCTTTAATTAACCAAATCTCAATTATGCAAGTGAACATACAGAGCATAGGAGACCGGGTCGAACACGGGAAACTAAATGCACAAACGAGTCTACAAGTACCATCACATCGAACATTTTCACTAGTTAAACCATTCGAAATGTTTTTGGAGAATTAACTAGAAAAACAAGATTTGCAATATTTAACGAAGATAGCAACACAAAAGGGATATAAGCGAATAAAAAAACTTAATAAAAATCTCAATTAGAAATAATGACTCTAGGGCATTATTCATTAGTGAAGACTTGTTCATTAAACAATGGATTCATGAATAATCTCCCCAAACAACAATTGATACCAAATTTAGTCGAAGTCCTCTCTCGAGCAACTAAGACCTTTCAATCAAACTCAATTCTCCTATCTCTAGGGCTAAATTGTAATTTAATCTAATCAAGCATAATCAATCAACAAACATCAATTAAACATTAATCTCTCGATCTAATGCAAAATTGAAACCATAAATCATTTACCAATGCACAATTGATTTTCTCAAACTCAATTATACACCAAATTCTATCCTAAGATGGCCAATCAAAGAATAGAAGCAAATAAACCATGATTTATGGGAAAGAAGGGGAAGATTAAGCAATAACCCATGTTTAATTTACAAACCCATCACCAAATCACAATACCCTAGATACCTAGAAATTTAGCTATCCATAATCACAATAGAGAAAAACATCACATAAAAGAAAAACATAATAGAGGAGGAGAAAAAACCCAAAAACTTGAATATAGATCTTCAAAAACTTCAAAAACTTCTTGAATCTTCCATACACCAAGCTCCAAGCTCTCACAACTCTTTCTTACTCTAAAATTGGCAAAATATCAAAATTCTATCCTATTTTTCGAACTAAGGATGGATTTTATACTATGAAAGCAAAAATGGAACAAAAATCCAGATATTTCCGAAAACAAGACACAGGGGCGCGACACGGGGCCGGTCGCGCCCCATGGCTCGCGCCGCGTGGAGTGAGGCGCGACCCGAGCTGGCCCGGGTCTGGGTCGCGCCGCGTTGCAGGTGGTTGAAAACATGCTGCGGACGTCGAGCTGCGGGTCACACCCCAGGCCCCGGGTCACGCCGCGTTGCAGGTCCTGCCCTGCCTCCCGGTTCTGACTCGGTCTTTGTGCTTTCTCGCCCGTCCGATCCAGCTTTCAGGTCTGTTTCGATGCGCACTTCGATCCTTGAGTCCCGGGTTGCTCATTTTAAACCTGTTTTCTAAATAATCGGTGTTAGCAACACTTATTCTAAATAACGACTAATATAATCCTAATTAATCACTAAACAAACTTAAAACAAGATAAAAACAAATGAAATAATACTCGGATTAGGACTAAAATACGAGCATGTCATAACCAAGTAGTTAAATAGCAAGAGGAGCTTGCAAGGCTCAAAACCCAGTCGACTCCTCCCAAACGGTTTAGGGAGAGCCTGAGAGGCAACCCGAGCCTCAAGACAACACAGAGAGGTAATCTGAGCCTCAAATCAATGCAGTGAGGCAACCTGAGCCTCAAAATGAAGCAGAGAAGCGACACGAGTCTCAAGTAGGGAACCCTGGCTGACACCAGCATCAGAGAGCCGTCAATAGGCCGCCACCTGTGCAGCAAGACATCCAGAGGCCGCCACCTGTCTTTGAAGAAGACTATGATTACGGATACGACTCCTATGCAGCCAGTGGATATGAAGCTGATTACACACCACAAGGGCGAAGAGAACGCCATGGTTGATCTCGAGGTCCCCATAGGCATGCACAACATGATGATTATGAAGATGGTAAGCTCAACAACATCAAGATGAGCATACCCAATTTTGAAGGCCTTCACGAACCCGATGTCTACTTAGATTGGAAACATAAGGTAGAGAAGATCTTTGCATGCTACAACTTTTCAGAGCAAAAGAATGTGCAGATAGCATGTTTAGAGTTTAGAGGCTACGCAGCCTCATGGTGGGAAATGCAACAAGAAAGAAGGTGCAGAAATCACAATCCACCAATCGACAATTGGGAAGAAATGAAAGGGTTCAAGCGGCCATTTCATTCTCATACACTATGAGAGAGAGCTTGATAAGAAGCTCAACCGGGTCAAGCAAGGTACTAGATCGATTGAAGAGCACCACAAGGAGTTGGAGACCCTTTTGAACAGAGTCGGGAAGCAGGAGACCTTAAATGCTACCATTATTCGGTACATTGAAGATATGAATCCTGATATTGCATGTGAAGTCGAGCTCAGAGACTTCACCAGTGTAGAAAGGATGATGCAATACGCATCGATCGTGGAAAGGTAACTAAGAGAAGGGCATCGTCATTCACATCACAGTGCAGCCCCTACATGCCCCTCTTGGAATAAAGGTACACATTCCACATCACTTTCTACCCCTTCTACTGACTCCACTCGACCAAGAGGTCAATCCGGACCATTCGAATGGCGTTTCAACCGTTCTACACCGCAGTCCAGCCGTATACCCGAGTCAACGCCACCAAATCAGCCACGGCCGACCCCTACACGGCCAAACCAAGGTGCAACAGCCCCTAATGCAGCCGTTAATCGAGATCGTGATATTAAATATCATAAGTGTCAAGGTTGGGGCCATTTCCAAGCTCAATGTCCAAACCGGCGAGTTCTATACTTAACGGAATCAAATGAAGTCGAATCAGCCAGTAAGGATAAAAAGAAGCCCGTGGGCGACACACATTTGAAGAAGAGGTCGAGAATGATGCACCCCATGCAGTGGTCGATCCGGAAGCTCAACAAGTTAGTTTGGTTACAATCCGGAGTTTGAGCATCATTCGAGAAGAGGAACACGAACACCAACGGGAGAACATCTTCTACACCCGTGCAGTGATCCAAGGTCACATGTATTCCATGATAATTGATAATGGCAGTGTAATCAACGCCATCAGTCAATATGCAGTGGAAAAGCTTGGTCTACCCGTTCAACAACATGCAAAGCCTTACAGATTGCAGTGGCTTACAGATATAGGCAAGATATGCATGGTTCACCAGGTAAGTGTCTCATTCTCAATCAATAAGTTTTCTGACACTATTTTGTGTGATGTTATCCCTATGGATGCGGTACACTTGTTGTTAGGCAGACCTTGGCAGTATGATCGATGTGTTGTCCATGATGGACGTCTGAACACTTATACCATCGACATTGATGGCCGAACCAGCACATTGAGGCCATTATCACCTAAAGACGTTGCTATGGATCAGCAACGCATGCAAGAGAGGTTCAAAGAGGAAAAGGCGAAGCAAGCAGCAGCAAAACGGGCCCCGAAGGCCACGGCCGTGAACACCAACGCCGGGCAGCCCCTTGCCGATGGCCCTACCCCTTCAAAACAACCTCATTCGAACTCCTTAGCTATGGAAAAGAAGGAAGAATTGAGTACAAACAAGCCACACATGAAGAGCTTGTTTATTTCAGTGAAAGGAGTTCAGAAAGCCGTTAAAGCAGGTATGCCTCTTGTCCTACTCATATTTAAGAGCAGTGCTACTAATGATTGTTTGCCTAGTGAATTGCAGCCCTTACTTGACGAGTTCAAGGATGTTTTTCCTGAGGAGATACCCGGAGTGCTTCCACCAGTGCGAGGAATCGAGCATCAGATCGATTTCGTCCCCGGAGCTGTGCTTCTCAACCGACCAGCCTATAGGACATCTCCCGACGAGACTAAGGAGATATATATGCAAGTCAAAGAGTTGTTGGAGAAGAAGCAAATCCGTGAAAGCTTGAGCTCGTGCGCCGTTCCAGTGATTCTAGTGCCAAAGAAGAACAATGAATGGCGTATGTGCATGGATTGTAGAGCAATCAACAAAATCATGGTAAAGTATCATTTTCTCATCCCTAGATTAGATGATATACTTAATGAGTTGTCTGGTTCACGTGTCTTTTCTAAAATTGATTTGCATTCTGGTTATTTTTAAGTACGTATGCAAGAAGGTGATGAATGGAAAACTGCATTTAAAACAAAGCATGGTTTGTATGAATGGCTTGTCATGCCTTTTGGTCTCACTAATTCACCAAGAATATTTATGCGTTTGATGAATCATGTTTTTCGTGAAGTGATTGGAAAGTATGTTGTTGTGTATTTTGATGACATTCTGATTTACAGTGACACGACACATACACATATGCAGCACCTTAGACACATTTTTGAGTTACTTAGGGAGTCGAGACTTTATGGTAACTTGTCTAAGTGTTCTTTTTGCATGAGTGAAGTCATTTTTCTAGGCTTCGCTGTGAGTATACGTGGTATAGAAGTAGACCGTTCCAAAATCAAAGCGATTGAGGAATGGCCCACTCCTAAGTCTGCGAGTGATGTACGATCTTTCCATGGCCTTGCTGGCTTTTATCATCGCTTTGTGCGCGATTTTTCCAGCATAGCTACGCCACTTACTGAGTTAAGCAAGAAAGATCGAAAGTTTGAATGGGGTCCTGTTCAAGAGCATGCGTTTAACACTTTAAAGTCTTGTTTATGTAATGCGTATGTTCTTGCTCTTCCGGACTTTAATAAAAATTTTGAGATTGAATGTGATGCCTCGGGCAAAGGGATTGGTGTTGTTTTGATGCAGGAACGGTGTCCAGTCGCCTATTTCAGTGAAAAGCTCCATGATGCAGCCCTTTGTTATTCCATCTATGACAAGGAGTTGTACGCACTCAAGAGAGCTTTAGAGACGTGGCAGCACTACTTATGACCTAAAGAGTTCGTGATTCACACGGATCACGAGAGTTTGAAGCACTTAAAAGGCCAACAAAATCTGAACAAGCGACATGCACGATGGGTAGAGTTTAGCGAGTCCTTTCCGTACGTCATCAAGTACAAAAAAGGCACCGAAAATGTTGTTGTTGATGCATTGTCGAGAAGGTACGTTCTCTTGAACCTTATACATGCTAAGATGTTGGGATTTGATGCAATTAAGGAGTTATATGCATGTGATGAGTTCTTTGCACCGATCTATGCTACTTCTTGCACTAAGTCTCGATCATTTGATGGTTATTTTGTGCATGAGGGTTTTTTGTTCAAGGTTTCGCAGTTGTGTATTCCTAAGTCTTCTATGCGTGAGTTGTTAGTTCTTGAATCGCATGCGGGAGGTTTAATGGGTCACTTTGATGTGTCTAAAACGTTAAACTTGCTGCATGAATATTTCTTTTGGCCACGTATGAAGCATGATGTTGAGAATGTGTGTAGTAGATGTATTACATGTAGGAGGTTGAAATCTACATCACACTCATTCGGTCTTTACACGCCTCTATCAGCCCCGTCTTCCCCATGGATTGATTTATCTATGGATTTCATACTTGGTTTACCACGGTCTAGGTCTGGTCGAGATTCCATATTCGTTGTAGTTGACAGGTTTTCCAAAATGTCTCATTTCATTGCATGTAGGAAAATCAATGATGCTGTACACATTGTCAATCTGTTCTTTATACATGTTGTGCGTTTATATGGAATACCTAGAACTATTGTTAGTGATGGGGATTCTAAGTTTTTAGCACATTTCTGGCGTGTACTTTGGGGTAAGCTAGGTACCAAGTTGTTATTTTCTATTGCATGTCATCCGCAAACTAATAG
This sequence comes from Perilla frutescens, assembly GCA_026008535.1. NCBI lineage: Eukaryota > Viridiplantae > Streptophyta > Magnoliopsida > Lamiales > Lamiaceae > Perilla > Perilla frutescens. The sequence goes on from BRKX01000001.1 coordinate 5,623,269, forward strand.
ACAAACTAAAGTAGTTAATCGTACTATAGGTACTTTGCTGCGTTCTTTAGTTAAAAATAACTTGAAGTCATGGGAAGATTATTTGCCATATGTTGAATTCGCCTATAATAGAGTTGTGCATTCATCTACCAACATGTCTCCGTTTGAAGTTATTTATGGTTTTAATCCGCTAATGCCTAATGATTTGTTGCCTTTACCTGTTGAGCATCTAACAAGTGTTAAAGGTAAAAGAAAAGTGGAAAAAGTTAAGGAGATGCATGAGAAAGTACGTGCGCGTATTGAAGCCGTTGGCGCACGTAATGCTGTTCAAAAGAATAAACGGCGCAAACAGTTGATTTTTCAGCCCAGAGATCGCATTTGGATTCATCTGAGTCCTGAACGGTTTCCTAACTTGAGAAAATCAAAAATTATGCCAAGAGGAGATGGACCGTTCACCGTGTTGAGTCGAGTCAATGACAATGCATACCGCATTGATTTACCCGGTGAGTATAAGTGTTCATCTACATTCAATGTTGCTGACTTATCTCCATTTTCTGCAGATGATGAGTTCGATGATGATGAGTCCCCAAATTCGAGGACGAATTCTTTTCAGCAGAGGGGGAATGATGAGATCATGCAAAGCAATGAATAAGATGATCCGGAGCTGCAGTTTAAAGGTCCTATGACGCGTTTGCGAGCTAAGAAGTTGTAAGCTTATTTACAAGCTTCTATTCGTCATAAATTCAAAATGCATGAAGATGAAGTGAAGGGCAGCTCGAGATTGATCACCATGTTATCCATTGATGAAGAAGAAGGAAGCATGAAGACGTGAGAACAAGAATGACGCCATTTGGACGTGTGCATGAAAAGTTATACGCGTTTGCATGGGAAATCGGGAGATGTTTTTCATGCAAAGGTGGTGAATAATTTGAACACAGCTTGGACGAGCCCAAACCAGCCCAAGTCGTGCTTTGGAGGTCCATTATGGCGTGGATTATCACGCCCAAGTCCATTGGGATTTATCTTTATCTAGATAGATTTTTCTTATTTTATTTTTGGTATCTTTTGATTCTTACCTTAAAAACAGATTTTGGATAAAGTAACAATCCTAGTTTGACTAGATCTAGTTAGGATTGAATTCTTTAGATTTTAGGTCTCTTATTTTCATCCCCTATGATGTTATAAATAGGGATATCGTGTGACACTTTGAAAGTTAGACAATTACATGAATTCAAGAAGTTATTTCTCTTTTGTCTCCTGATCTTCTGTTGATCGAAAATATCACCAAACCATTCTATTGATTTAGCAAACCAATAGTCTTATTTAGGTTCTTCAGGGTACAATCGAGTACTTGGGAGAATTTCTATTCAGAGAAGCTAGACGAGTGCGTTCGATTTGCTACAACACGGGTTCACCGATCTATCCAATCCACAACTATCATTCACCGCCGCCAACACCATCAATTCCGTCGATCACCGCCGCCAACACTGCCGTATTCCAGCCATTCTTCATGTTTTCATCAAGTCCTCATCGTGTTCAAGTCATTGTTCGAGTTTTCTAGTAAGTTTTGTTCTATTTTGAGTCGGATTGAATTCCATTTGTTTTAGCTGACGTAGTTCGTTCTTGAAGTCTTCCACGTGGATAAATCTCATGTCTTGGATACATTGTCCGGGTTACATCAGTTGATCCCTATCATTTAGAACATAACACAAGCATCCAAAGACATGAAAATATTTGAGATTAGGTTTTCTTTCCTTTCAGAATTTCATATGATGTCATTTTAGTATCCGATCTCAAATACACACGATTAATAACATAGTGAGATGTGTTGAGATCTTCAGCCCACAATCTCTTGGACATATTATTAGAACTTAACATTGCTCAAGCCATCTCTTGTAGTATTATGCTCTTCCTTTCAGCAACATCGTTTTGCTGAGGATTTCTTCGAGCTGAAAATTCATGAAAAATTCCTTTCTTTTCATAAAAAGAAGTAAACATGTTATTTTCAAATGTTGTAATCTGTGTGCTTATGTTCTTAATTGTTAGGCAAAATCATATAGATAAGTGTTTTAGTAAGATGTCGAAAAACCAACAAAATATAAAGTAAGAGAAAAATGAGCCAAAGTTCACCTTGGAACTTAGCAGAAGAAATTCAATGGAGAAAAAAAAAGTCTTGATCAGTTAACAAAAAAAAAGTTCAATTTGTAAACTAAACTGAAGCAGATACATCAAGATTAGTTTATAAACCAAACTGAAGAAGAGACCTCAAGCTCACCATAAAGTGGAACTAAACTAAAGAGAAGGCCATCAAACAAGTTCACCATAAAGTAAAACTGAACTAAAGAGAATGCCATCAAACAAGTTCGCCACAAAACGAAACTGAGCTAAAGAGAAGGCCATCAAACAAGTTCGACATAAGGCCTCTGAACTGAAGATTGTCACCAGCTGGAGAATCTTGGAACTGAAGAGCGAGGCTTCTAAGCTGAAGCTTCCCGAACTAAAGAAAACCTAGCTAATGCAACTGAAAGAGATTGCAAAAAGTCAACTCAGACTTCAATGCTAAAAGGAGCCCAATCCCTGAAACAGCTCCCTGCACCAACAAGATAACAAATCTTCACTCGAGCTAAAAATGACCAACAATCATTTTTTAATTCATCTATATAAGATGAATTAAATCAAATTCCTAACAAGACTTTTTTGTGCATCCAGAAAGAGATTTCCTGAAAATACTTAAGTGCACTATCCAAAGCTTTATTATACAATCTATTCTTGCTAGATAGATCATTTGATTGTAATCTACAAACTGATCAAAGTTACTCAGTTTGTGCATTCTGAAGTGAAGAGAAGCTTACAAAGTTGTAATAGCTAGATATTTTTAAAGAACTGCAAGCTATCTGAAAAGTCTCCATGAGAAGAAAAGAGCCTCACATCTCAAAGCCAAATCCAGCTTAAAATCAAAGCTCCGATTAAAGTTCTTCTCAAAGATCAAAATCATCATCAACATCCGCTCAGTTTAAGAAGCTCATCCAGTTGATAATCCAAGTTCAAGACCAAATCTCTTGAAAATCGAAAGAGATCTAAAACCTTGTAAAGACGTCAATAGCACCTAACTCTCTAACTAAGTGTGAGTTGCCGCTAAAGAAACTACCGCAGCAATAGCTACCTGTCAGAGACTGTAAGTGTGATTTGTCAACCCAGCTGAGGTAACTCTGTAAAGTAACTCATTGTTGCCAAGTTTAGCTAACCATCTTTCATTATATAATTTGTAAAAGTGAACTCAAGTTATATAGTGAATTTATCCCTTCTGAGAAAGGAAAAGAGGATGTAGAAGTGCTAAGGCTTCGAACCTCTATAAACCGATTGTGTGTTGTACTTTATGTTTACATGCTTTGCTTATCTTTAAAAGTTTACACATGAGCTCACGCACACAACTAACACTACTATTCTGAGAAAACTAAAAATAGACAAGCAATCTAAAGCTTAAATGAATCAAGGCCCCCAAAGAATTCCGCACTTTTAGTTTGGAAAACAGTTTATTCACCTCCCCTAAACTGAACACGACTCGTCCGGAACCATCATTAATGGTGTTCAAATAAATATTGTGAATATCGCAGTGAACATCAGACATAAATAAAGCAAATAAAAAACACCGAGAGTGATAACCCATTTTGGTTAAATCAACCTACTTTGGGGACCTCTGTCCAGGTGAGAATCAATCCATTAATCTAATGCAAATTCATACTCATGTACATACACAATGAACTCCCTTCACTCGATGTCATTTCTACCATTTGTACCTTCTTTTGTGAATTTACGTGCAACATCCTCTCACACTCTAAACCCCTCTAGTTCTCACAAGTAACTATCTTGAGCCTCCTTCTACCCAATTACAAATAAAAATCTATGTTCAAAATACGGACTAAAAAAATATATCTCTTGAATTTTTTAATTCGATCTACAACTCAAACTGAATATGATCACCTGTTTTATAAAAGAGTAAACTAACTTCACATCTGAAAGGAAGTCAATTTCCTTTTTAAAATCAAAATCTTAGTTTGAGTACAACTTTCTTTATTGAGCACTGACCACTATTTTATTAGCAGTAAAAACAACCACAAGTGTACGGTGTAATTGTAATATGTAGTGAGCAAGAGTATCGTATCCACAGAGATTGTAATGTAAATAACAATGTGAAACTAAAACATAGACACCTCATTAATATCTAGATACCCAAATAATAGGAAAGGGGACAATTAAAAAATACTCAAGAACATAAGCACAATTAACTTAAATAAAATAATTAATGAAAATAATGGATTCTAGAAGAGAGTTCATATAATGGCTTTTAGGACAGATTTATTGATTACTTAACCTTATTTAATTTATCAACGGTGGAAAATTACTTAATTGTTATCAGACCATTCTCACGAACATATATCATAATATAGAAATAATGAGCATGCACTTCTCTGTGGTCGGTTCTTCACACACGTCAGTACTCACAATCAAGCACCTTGAATTAAATTCTTATGCAACACTTGTTCACTTGGTCGGTCCTTCCAAACATCATATAAAATGATTAACCTATTTTATCCCATTAATTAATCAGTCACGACTAGCATCTTCCAATCAATTAACTTGCATACATATGCTGCTGTAGAGTCAACATACACATGATAAATCCAAATTAGGAAATCAAATACCCAATGAAATTGGAAAATATATATATCAATAAATCAAACTGTGAAATCCAATGTGCTTACAAATGAAAGAATCCAACAAAATAATTATCTAGACATAATTAAATAAAAGAAATAAAATATGATCACGGAAAATAAAATAATGTTCAACATAATCAATAACCCGGAGTCTTCAGTCTTAACTTAGCCTCCAGAATCTCCGTTGTGCCTCCATAATTATGTTCACATTGGTATGTCTTTTCTTTTTATTGTATAATCTTTTGTATCCCTCTTTTCTAATGAGTAGAGAGGGTAACTATAGTGTTAGAGAGAACCTTAGAGTTAAAACAAGCTCAAAGGTGTGAAAAGTCTCAAAAATCTCGTGTAGGATCCATTTGGGCCAACTGGGGACGCATTGGGTCGACCCACCAATTGACCCGGAGGGCTTTTTTTACACAGAGTCAACCCAAGTGGTGGCTCAAGTGACTAGGTCGACCGGCGGGTCAACCCGGCGCACGTAGGCTTCAATAAAACGGTCTGTTCTCACTCGTTTCTCATCTGATTGAGCTGATTCAACTTGCACAACGCTCCTAAATCGATTCTCCATCTTCCTAAGCTCTTTAATCACCCAATTGGATTATGTTAAATTATTTTCCTCAATTCTAGTGGGCTTTGCTCTTTAAATGCGATCCAAGAGCCCAATTGGTCCATCATTTAGCTCTCCAAGCACATACTTTTGATCATTTTGCATCAAATAATCATCAAATTCACCACTATTACTGCAAAACTCACAAACACATCAAAAACCCCAAATGATAGCATAATGAGCACAAAAGATATGAAAATCACACAACTAATCAACTTAAACATCATCAATTCATATCCAAAAGTTGTGCTAGGTATTTTTCAAGCCAAGTCATCAGCATCTCTTCGTTCTTGAATCCTTCTAGATACACCATTTAATTAATCTTCAATTAAATTTTGAATTCTGAAGTGGAATGCAGAAACACGTAATGAAGACTCGGTGGAACACCAATTTGAACACCAAGCCTTAAAATCTCTCGTCTTCAACCTTGTTGTTCTTTTTACAAAGTGGAATTATGAATACTTCACCAGATCTTCATTTTGAAAGAACTCAAAGCCAAACACATGATTTGTCCTAAATAATAGCAATCACACAACGTGCTACTTTTGCACTAACAGTTCTAATCCTTGAGATAAGAACATTGTATGTATTTCGAATCCTCCTAACAAGTTTCTTGATAGCACCAAAAGTGTTAGATTTTACATTAAGAAAATCAATCCAAGTAAAGCAAGAAAAATCATCAACATACACAAATGAATACCATTTACCTCCAAGACTCACATCTCCAATTGGTTTCATAAGGTCCATATGCAAAAGTTCAAAACATCGAGATATAGTAAACTATAGTAAATTGTTGTAACATTTTGCATGACATCCATGTTTGCTTACCTTTTTTACAACCAAGTATGTGGTGTATAACGTAAAAGTGGTCTGTAAAGACGTTTTAATGGTACATTTATAAGCACACAACAAAATTTCTTACCTTCAAGTTACTAATTGAGCATAATTCAAAAGTTCAGGAAAAGAGGATTGGTCTTAGAGTTGGGCGGTCTGCTCTTCGATCCAGAAGGAGGTCACTCATTTCGAGCACGTCATTTATAGTTGGGCTCGTAGAATCGCTAATGGTTTGGCTCATTCGTTAGCTTTGTTAGCAGCTAGGAATTTCCTTTTTATTTCATACACCGATGATGTGCCGAGTGTAGTCTTGTTGAACATTCCGCTTTTGGAGCTGGTTTCCCTTTAATCCATTTTCTATTGGTTTTCTTCAAAAAAAAAAAGTTCAAGGGGTTACTGAGTTGAGTTCAAAAGTTCAAGAGAATAATCGGGACAAAATTTAATCTAAGCATCAAGATGTTCCTTGGAAAATAATTTAGGGGATAAATTGGATCTTAAGTTTGATCCAAGAAACGAAATGGATGATAATGATCAATTGTTGGCATAGGGCATGCCAAGGACAATAAAACCAAACTTTGCAAAAAAATAAAAAAATAATTATTCATATTATTGCATACATACAGTTGATAGATAGGTAAACTACATTTTTTGCTCTTTGAATTATTCAATTTTATTCTCTATTAAGCTCCCACAACTTTGTTTTGTTGTTTTAAAGTTGAACCCTCAAACTTTGATTTTACAGTCAATGCATTTTCCCTCTAATATATCACAAGCAAGCAGTGAAGTATCCTGCATCTATAATAACTGAGCCAATCTGATATTCAAATAATTAATCACTCAAATTTCAAGTTAACATTGAAGCCAGTTTTGTAGTATGGCAGTATGGACAAAACCTACTAAGCTAACACAACAATCAAACTTTTTTCTAGTACATAATGTTTTACAATATCAGGGATGTTTTCCAATGCAAATTTCAGCATTGCAACAGTTCCTACGAATCACCCAACAACAATCTTCTTCTTGTATGGTGACAAAGTACAGAAAAAGGCAAGCATCGGCAAAAAGGGATGCAGCTCAACCTCAATATTTCAAGGAGATCACAGCTTACATTCCTCCCTTGTTTTCTTTCCCATTTCTTGTTTTTGCTTGCTGATGAGGACTTCCGAGAGATGAAGTGCAGGCATCATTATCAACCGACTCACTCTGCTGATCTGTGTTCCTCTCTTTTAGCTGATTGCTGTTTGCTAATGTAGAGCGCATCGCTCTAGGTAATTTCAACGGGATATCAATTTCCCCATTAGTTTTCAACTGTTCCGGAGCTGGAGCTTCAGTGTTCTGAGGCTGAGGCACGGGTGGAGTAGCAGGCACAAGTTGAATGGATGACTTGCGCCATTTTTTCCTTAGATTAGGCTTTGGCACACTAGATAATCCCTGAAGCATTAATAAATTTGGCCATATAATGGTCAGTTTTTGAATTGGGAGAAAGATGTTATAAGACATAATCAAATACAGCATAAAATGCAAGTTCAGATGACAAAGTCTGATCACCAAATCATACGATTGTCAAAATATCAATTTAACAGTTATCAAAGATATGATCCGAATTTAAATTGAAGGCATATGAATGAGACTTACAAGGTTATTTCCAATGTCGGATAATGGCTTTCTTACGGCACCATGAGTATTTTGGTCGGCATGCTTATCAGAAAGAGCGGTTTGAAGTAGCATTGCACCATGAGCAGCAAGATCATTACTACTCCCTGCTTCCTCACCCGCCACCATATTTCCAGACAGTTGCAACACCTTCGCATTTGCTTCTTCCCTATTGCTGCATCTAGTAGCCCCACAGTTACACGATGAACTACAAATGCCGCCTGCAGCCCGGCATTCACATCTTGAAGTCTTGCAGGAAGACGATTTGCTGCATGAACAGCATACAACCTCGACGGACATCACATCAATTGATTGATCACAATCAACCTTTTCAACATGGTTAGAATTCTTCTTTCTCGGCTGGCGTCTTTTTCTTTCTATGGTCTGGCCCCACTCACTATCCTCATCATTTTCTAGATTTGAACGTTCATCTTCAGATGTATCCATGTCTTCTAGAAGCTCCAAATCGTACATTCCACTATTGAGAATTGTGGAGTTTCGGGAACCCTAAACATGAAATATTAACGCAAAAGGTTTTGAGATATATAATATCATCATCATGGTGTACAACCAACAACTAGAAATGCTTCTTTTTTTTTCAAGTAAAAAGAAGAAAAAACGATTAAGGCCATGATTTACCTTGGGCCGCAAGTCATAAGCATGCCCATCACTATTCTTTTCATTTGACCGTCTCTCCAAAGCCAATTTCTAGCAAAAGATCATAAAAACCACACTCAAAAACAAATTTGCACTATGACCATCACTTTAATGTTTAAATTTTAAATATAAAAAAAATCATGGAATATGTAGACAATGTATAGAAATTAGTTTTAGTATCACACATATAATATTTAGAAATAGAAAGTATTGGACATTGTCATATATAGAAAAATGGTGCATTTCATTTCCTTTTCAACACTTTTTCATGCTTTTCCAGTGGTCTTTAGAGCTATCACAGCTTAAGAATAAAAATGCCATAAAACTTGCTGATCGGCATTCAACTCAGCACCAATGAGATGAAGCTTTTCACTTCCCAATGAAAAATACAACATGAAAAAGCAAAATACAGTGTAGAATTTAATATATATAGAGAGAGAGATATATATAGATTATTTCTGAAAACCAATGTACTAATGCTATTAGAAAGTGCAAATCTTGCAAAGGGTGACTTAAAATAGTGATAGAAGCAGTTGGTGAAGTCATGATTCAACATGTAGAAATTCCCCTCATTCTTTTCAGTCACGCACTGACCCTAAAAATAAAAGCATAATGGCAAAATCGCACTTAACTACATAGAGGTGTGTAACACAGAATAGTATATTTCATGCAAGAAACTTGGTGTGCTCACCATTAAATTTTCCCGACGACTGAGTTCAACCTTTTTGACCTCCAGTTGTCGTACCAAATTGACCACTTTCTCCTTCAAATCTCTAATTTCTGAGTCCTTTTCTCTGCAGTCAACTTCTTTATCCCTTAGCTGGCATCTGTCAGTGGTGGGATATGTGAGAAGCAAAGCCATCAGCTATGAACATCAGAAAAAATAGGAAGGTTATGACTTATGACACTCAATGTCATTTACTTACCTGGAGGATGATGCCAGGTTAAACAGGAAGTTCATAACATTTTTCGCTTCAGCAAGAGAACGAACTTGGTTCCACCTTCCTCTGCCACTAAATGCTCGTTCACGCTCCTCTGCTTCTGATAGTTGAGATGCCATGGAAACAAGGGTGCTTGAAGAAGTAGCAAGCATGTTCTCAAGGGCAAAAATCCTTGAATTTCTAGCACCAGGAGACATCGTCTGTGGGAACTCACTACAGTAAAGGGACTCAACCAATTAATGTAGTTGATAAAGGTGATGCATTGTCAGGGAACGAATATGAATGAAGAAAACATATAATTAAATCACGAAAATTTTAGTACAACTCCAAACCTGTAGTTCTGCTGCTTCTCAATCAATGCTTCTTCCTTCAACCTTGCTAGCTCCTCAGCCATTTTAGCCCTCCTATATATATACATTGAAATCATATTTTAAATTAGGATTGCTTTCATCACAAGTTATGATATCTAGCATTATTATTGCTGTTGATTGATATCTTCTGACCAAGACTAAAAAATGGGCCAAAATACTTTAGCTTCAGAGAAATAAAAATCAACAAGCCACTCGCTTCAAAGAACCAAATAAAGTACCCAAGAAAAGAATTTACTTGAAAAGAAATAAAAAAATAAACTGCTACGATACATAAGAAATGTGAAAAGTAAAATGGACATAATTATTGGGAGAATGATTGCATTTACTCTTTCATTTGCCGCTCATACTCTGACCGCACCTCGTGCACTCCTATAGTCACCTCAAGTTCATGCTCAATAGTCTGCATTAATACCTTGAAAACAAAAGAAAATATGGTAATGAAAATGAATGAATGGATTGACAATAACCCATTACAAGGGTATATACACTATATTTGCTAGTAGTTAAGTAGTAACCGTGCATAAATGAGAAAATAATTGGCCTTGTAAGACCCTGCAGTAGAGACACCAGACACTTACCGGGATTCCAGGACCTCTATTACTTCCTGCACCTGCATAAATGTAAAACAAAGTGAATATATTACAAAAGCTAAAACCATAAGATATTCTAAGAATTACTTGTAATCGTGTCTATATATCAATACAATCTAATATATTCGAACCAGATGTTTCACGTGGAGCTTTCCGAGAATCTAGCAACTCTTTAAGGCGTTTTGTAGCCATAGCAGCTTCTTCAGTCTTTCGCTGCAAGACCTGGCATGCAACAATGCATCATAAAATCAAAATCTCCACACTTTTAACTTTTAAGAACTAGGATTATGCGGGAAAGGTAATTACCAGCTTTTGCCTCTGGTTTAGTGCCAATAGCTTATGCATCTCATATTCATTTCTTCTTCCTTCCTTTTTTAGCTATAGGAAGGAGAGAACATTTTGTTAGGTAAAAACTCAGACTGCTAACAAAGTGACTCTAATAATACGCCATTACCTGGAGCACTTCTTTTTCTCGAGATGCTTTCCACTGTCTGAATTGCTCAGATTCATGCTTGATCTTATGTTGCAATTGAACCTTAACATAAAAAATAAAATTAATTGCAAAGAGAAGACTAAAACTTGTGTTCAAGCAGAAATACAAAAGTGTAGTACCTTTTGTGACTTTATTCGATGTATCTCATCCTGCAGCCTTTTAGCAGCTTCATCACTCTTTTGTTTCTGTCTCAGCAATTGGGCTTGGGCATCCTGCTTTTTCTTCAACTCAACCACCTTTAGAGATTAGAGGGAAGAGAGTCATTAACATGAATATTACTAAACCTCTGGAGATAATGTAGCTACACACAAAATGTTAATCTGGAAGATAACTTTTTATCTTCAAGTTCACCTGTGTCTCAAGAACATTCAACTTCTGAAGATACTCTTCCTTCAACTTTTGAGCACTATCATCAGAATTGGAGGAGATATTGGAAAGATTGTGCCTAAGTTCTTCTATCTCTTTCTATTAAAAAAAAAACATTTAGAGATATGCAATTCAATAGAACATCATAGAATAAAGTACCATGAAAAAGAATGGACCTGTAGAGCCCTTTTCTCATGTTCCAGTTCGTGAACTTTCTTCTCATAATGCTGCTTAAGAACTGATGTATCGCCATTTGCAAACCGCTTCATTTCAGCCTAAATGAGAATAGATGAAAGGCAATGAGTTAGTGCACGTCTATCAAGAGCAACTGAAAATTCCTTGTGTAAGTAGTAGAAATACTAACAAGAGGAAATTAACAACATAAAAGTTTACAATCTTGTGAGTTTTAATAAAATACTATGGACAATGGAGATCCAGAAATACCAATACTATATCAGTTAATTGCATTATGTAAAATTTCATCTTGCCTGTTCCTTAATTGATATTCTCTAAAAGCTCTTTCAGCCTGTAATTATACGAGAGTACAAAGTACCAAGGTAGATGACAACTCCATATTCAATATAACATTTAGCTCAATGAACTTTTTGGCCCACCTAATAACACCAAGGTGGAAATTGTGGGAAACATGAAACATCACATCAGATGTGTTAAATTGAAAAGAACACATAACCAAATCTGGATTATCCTACATTCCCTTAGACTCTTAGAGTACCACTGGCTAATTTTGATTCTTTATTTACTAGTTTGCTTCTTGTGTTTTAGCTCCACCATATCTCAGATGCTATTTCATTCATCTTAAAGACAGCATTTAATAGTAGGCCTGTAAACTTAAAATGCTACTCATTATAGCATTTACCTCCTTCTGCTCAAGTCTTTTGTCCAATTCTTTCAATTCTCTGTCCAGTTGCTCCTGAATAGAAGAATGTTCGAGTTCTTTTTCCACATCTTCCGCCACATCTGCAGCGGGGTAGAGATTATGCATAAATCAATACTTATTGGCTTACTTGTATACAAAAGGATTACTTAATTTCTATCATTTGTTCGTTGTTATGATGCTACTGCAGTCATATGTACACAAAAAGTGAAGCATCTGTCAAAAAGCAAGCTGCTACAAACATTGAGTTTCAAAACAGTTCGCGGTAGCATACCATCAGTTTCTTCAGTTTTGATATCAGAATCCATAAACAAATTTTTTGAGTGAGATCCATCGTTTTCTGAATCAAGAAAATCCTCAAAGTTCCCATGCCTTAAATGGTTTGAACTTCGTATCCTTACTAATTCGCCTTCTAGTTCCTGAATCCTAGTGAGATAACTTTTCACCAGATCAAAATCCTGAAGAACAAGAAAAATAATTTTGTCAAACAAGGGAGAAAAAAGAAAGAGGTCCTCCACTAATGTATTTATTGCCTTATTGGAATATAAAGTTCAAGAAAATTAAGAACCTAACCTTGTCAGATTTTCCAACAATCTCATCCAAAGGATTTCCATTTTGAATTGATTCAATTTGCATGAGCAGTCTATCCCTTTCAACCTGTAGCCAGATTAATTATATTAATATCAATAGAAGTAGTTTTTCTTGATCTCCATCATTTTTTTGTGTAAAGAATAAGTCAAATAGAAATCAATGAAATGCCAACCTGAGCATCAATAGCCCGTTGTTTCAGATGCTCATAACTGATTCGACATTCATGAAGTGCCTCCTGTAGTTCCATTTTACTTGCTTCAAGCAAGGATACTTTGTGTTTAAGAATCTGCAAATAAATAACAGTGAAGTGAACATCAAAGGGAAAATCAAGAATATGCAATAAATTAGTGCACCCCCCCCCCCCCCCGCCCCTTAAGGGGTGGGTAAAATAAGTTCTTAATAGACATATAAGAAGATATTTTCAAAATAAGTGGTAGGAAGGACCAAAGAACATAATTTTTGGAAAACAGATGGTTAATGTCTTGTTTCAAGTCATAAGTAAGATTAGGATCAAAGTAAACATTAGACTGGTTGATATTTTACTTTAATTTCTTCAGTAGGTACACTTGAATCTCCACGAAAACAGAGTAACTCTGATTGCAATTGTTCGATTTGACTTCGCATCCTTTGCATCTGAGTTGCCATTGGATCACGGTTGATCTACATATTTAAAAATGACCAGATAAGTCCCTTAAAATATTTTTAAAATAACATTACAAACTAAGATAATGATTAGAGATAACAAATAGGGTCGAAACTTACAATTGCTTTATTCTGAATGTTCCGTGTACGATTTGCATATTTCAATGTGTTAAGTGTCTCCTCAGCATTCGTGTCAGCAGGGCTTACACATGCTGTGAACATCCAAAAGAATTATTTGATAACAGTAAAGAGTAGTATATGCACATTGTTCCAAAAAATTGAGAATACTTTGTCACCAAGCATTGATATGGATTATTGAAGGTTTCTTCCAATGAAACAATGAGAAATATACAAAAGCATACCAATCATAATTGTTTTGCTATTTCCACCAAGTGAATCCTGTTAAAGATGAAGCACTAGTTAGCATGTTAAGCACATTCAAGGTGATTAAAATATTTCATATAGAAGAGAAATATATTGATTACTAGAAGACTAAGGCTCTGCAAAAATGATAAAGCTAATCTGCTCAAGTGATTGTTAGTTATACCAGTAGATCTAATTCTACATCATAAGACTTGAAATATATATGTGAAGCACATTCAAGGTGATTAAAATATTTCATATAGAAGAGAAATATATTGATTACTAGAAGACTAAGGCTCTACAAAACTGATAAAGCTAATCTGCTCAAGTGATTGTTAGTTATACCAGTACATCTAATTCTACATCATAAAACTTGAAATAAATATGTGAAGACTATGGTAGTTCATCCATGTACAAGGATTCTGTTTCCAAATTAGTGACATCTAAAGGGCAAAGGAGAAGGTAGCCATGCCTGTAATATGCGTGTTAACTTGCTGTCACGATAAGGCACATGACCTCCTTCTTTGCGCTTTTTGTCATCTCCTAGAGCACTGATGACATTTCCGAGCGCCAATAATCCCTTGTTAATGTGAATACCTAGACCACATGAATCAGAAACTTGAAAGTTCGTTTAGTGTTTCAAAAATAAAAATCAATTAAAAAATATTTACAGCAAAGTGGCAAACGGAAAAGTTCCCATCTATGTGTATAAACCAATCAAACAACTAATAGTAAATGAAGCACACACAACATGGCAAACACAAATCAAAAGTTTGTACCCAAGTAACAAGAACAAATTCTTGGTAACTAAGAACTAGATTTCTCAATAGAATGCATAGGCAATAGTTCAAGTAACTCTTAATGCATAAAATGGAACAACATTTTTAAAATGACCACTGAATAAGCATTACCTTCCTGCAAGCGTGTTCCATCTGCGCCTGTTCGTTTTGCACGCTCAGAACCAGCTAGGTCTACCAAGTGAAGCTTTGCTATCAGAACATCATCACTAGCATCATCTCCAGCTGAAGAATGGGCTATTCTTCTTTGTTCCATTGATATTGTGAAAATGGCATGTGAACGGCTAGATAAATAGGAAATGTTAGGTGAGAAGTATATCAATGGTTGGAACCCCATACTTATTGATACATGTAAACTATGTTTCACTATATACACCAATCAGATTAAATGCATAACTTTATCCCATCTAACTTCCAATTAGCAACAGTATGGGAACCGTGTGATCATACCTTAATCAAACTTTGAATTACATTCATTAACTTACCAGTAAGACTTCTTTAAACTAAAAATGCAGACTTGAAATTCTGAAAAAGAAAGTAATTACCTTGATTGGCTATTCATCTTTGTGCTCCCTGTAGCCCGACATAATGAACCCTGCAGAAGGTATGAAGCCATCTCTTCCTTTGTCCTCACCTCTGACTCTGTAACACCAGCTAGCGTAATTCCTCCACTTACCCTTTCTCTAATTTGAATGGGAACTCTTGCAGGCCCTGTAGTCTTTGGATCTAGCAAATCAAACACGTCTTCCTTGAAAATCTGCAAATATCAATTTTAAACAATAACTAACTTAAAATGAAGTAGTTCCCACATTTTGAGATAAATTTGCAATTTTACATTTGATACCTCTATAAAAGATACTCTGATCAAAAACTCTGTGGACTCTTTTAAAGTCTCCACTCTCGAGAAAATAGTATCCATTACTTTAGGGATAACAGCATCCCCATGATCTTCACCATTATAATTTGTACCCATTGTATAAGTCTTCCCAGACCCGGTCTAAGATCAAACATAACAGATGAGTAATTAAATTTTCTAGAGGCATCATTCCATTAAAAATGCAAGTAAGAAAGCAAGCATTGTTTACCTGGCCGTAGGCAAGCACTGTTCCATTATATCCATGAAATAAAGCATCAACAAGGGGAGCAACACATTCATCAAATATTGTCGATGATGGAGATCCCATACTACCAAAAACGTAGTCGAAAGTGAAGGAATGTGATCCAATGTGAACCTATTAGTGCATCCAACCAACAATTGAAGCTAAATTAATATGCGCCAAAGAGGTCAATTAAATTTTATGTGCCAATAAGGGTTCCGGAAATTAACACTAATAATCCGCAGATTTAAATAGTGAATCTAAAAAAGAGTAGATTGGGTTGAAATGAAACCTGCTTTTCCGCCGGATAAACGGTAATGCAGTCAGTACAACCAACTAGAAGCTCAGTGGTGACGAGAGGTCTGATATTAACCGCAACCCTCACAGTCTGAGGCGATTCGCAATTCTCCATCTTCGCTCACAAGCTGCGACTTACAAATTACCGAATCTCTAAGCCTCTGACCACCCAATCTGGGAGAAGAAAAGCGCTAGAGTGAGAAGATCTTCCTGCTATCGACCGCAACCCACGTTTGATTACATATAAGCGAAATGAGATTTTATTTTACAAAACAAATCCCTCGACAAAACCAAAGAAGAGAAGAATAATTCTGAATTGTAAGGGAAAAGTGGAAATACGTTGCGAACTGAAGGTGAGAAACGGCGTTGACGTTGAGGAAGAGAGAAGAAGGGCGGCTATTTCATTTGAAAGGAGAGAGAGAGAGAGAGAGAGAGAGAGTGATGGAATTGCAAAAAAATTGAATTGGAGAAAAAGCGGTAGAGTCCCAAATCCAGAATTCAAATTTCAGATGTCACGTGCAATCCGAGTGGTCTTGGAACGGTACTCTTCGCTTCGGTTTTGAGATTTTTAAATCATTATTTCATTCCAAAATAGCTCGGAGTCTTCTATTGTACCTTGCTTGTTAATTGAACATGAAATGAAAATAAACATGGGAGTTTCTATTTGCACTATTATTTTTACTCTTTACACCATAAATTATTTTTCATTTTTTTTATTATTTATAAATTTAGTTAAAAGTCCTTACTAATAAATAAATTCGCGTTTCATTCGAAATCTTATGTTCAAACATGGTTGATATGTTCGAAGTCTTGTATTCGAACATGATGGATATGTTCAAAGTTACGTGTTTGAAAGGTACTTAAAAAAATCATGAAGTCCGTTCGAAAATTCATTTTCGAACGAGACTTATTTTAAAAATCATGTCTGTTCGAAAATGGAATTCGGAACAAACATGGTGAGTTCGAAATTTCATTTTCGAACCGTACTTTTTTTTTCTTTTTAAGTAAAGGGCATTTAAGAAACTTCAAAATTATTTTATTTTTTCTTTTGTGGTGCAAATAATAGTTTTAGTGGTGCAAATAGAAACTCCCAATAAATATTTCACATTTCCTTATACTCCCAATTATATAGTAGTTCATATTATTATTTTGAGGTGTCTCAATTATATAATCTCATAACTATAAATAGTATTAATGTTCATAATATTATACAAATATACACTTGTTAATTCTTGAAAATTAAAAACTAACCACTTAAATTTTTTAAAGCCATTAATTTTAAATAAGGGTAATATTGAAGTTAAGCTTTAATATTTTATTTTCATAAATATTGTCAGTCTACGTGCGATGAGAAACCGGACTATATAATTGGGACGGAGGGAGTATGTTATAAGAGAAGGTCTCCTCGAATTTTTTTTTTTTTCGAGAGAGACATTTATAGAAATGGCAATTTTGCTCGAACAACTAAGACATTTTTTTATAATTCACGTTCGAGACATATCTCCTCATTCTATGGAAAGTCTTCTTAGTGTGATTTGCTCGTATTAATGGCATCTTCTTCACAAAAGAAAAAAATAAGAGAAAATCTCGTATACATGATGTACACAAGCCATATGTTAGTTATGTACATCGGGGTGCGTGATGCGTGTAGTGCACGCGTTGAACATATCAAGGCATATAATAATTTACACTATTAGAAATTACATTTTTTTACTATTATAAGTGATTTTCAGATGATATGTGAGCAATTGAGGAGTGGGTGACTTTGTCATCAATTGGCGGCACAATTTCTGCTTTGGCGATTTTCGACAATGGGATTTGAAGGCGGCGACGGAGAAGTCAGTGGCGAGAGAATGACATCGGTCGAAAACTCAACATGTAACACCTCGGATTTTCGGAATATTATGAGTTTTCTAATTAAAATTAGAAGAAATTGGGGCTTGAAATACAGTAAAAGATATAAGTTGTGACTTCCACTGTCCTTTTAAAAAAATAATCTTCATTTGTATATCAAACTAACTCTCAACTCATATTTTATTGGGTCGTCAAATCAAAAAAAGTTCATGTTTTAAAGCTGCTCCAAATAATTTATTATGCCTAGATAGCATATTATTGGAATTATTTGTCGACTTTTTGAATACCTTCGTTATTTAATTAATGCAGTTATTTTTATTACTCGAGCAAGTGTTATCCAAAAATTCTCAAAATGGTATACTTTAGTCTACCTATTTGTGGGAACGCCCCATAATATTTTCATAATTTTCGGATAAGTAAAAAGTGTCGTGATGCAAATTTGGTAAAAATAGAGTAAAATGGCAAGTGACAAAGTGTCAACTATGTCTAATCTTTTAGGTCGGTGACCTCTTTTTAATATTCTGAAATTGTTTCCTTGCTCGATCAATTTATTTAGAAGACTCTAAAGTTGCGCAATCTGAGTCGAATCTAATAAAATTTGATAAAACCTCCAACTAAAATGTCACCTCTGCCTAATCTTTTGGGTCGGGTGACCTCTTTTCATTATTCTGAAATTATTTCCTTGCTCGGTCAATTTGTTTAGAAGTCTCTAAAGTCGCGCAATATGAGTACAATCTAATAAAAAATGATAAAAGCTCCAATTAAAATGTCACTCTGTCAAATCTTTTGGGCCGATGACCTCTTTTCAATATTTTGAAATTATTTTCTTTCTCGGTCAATCTGTTTAGAAGTCTATAAAGTCGTGCAATCTGAGTCGAATCTAATAAAAATGGATAAAAAGCTCCAATTAAATTGGATTAAATTCTGAAAAATATAATAAAGGTTATGAGGCAAGGATTACCCTTTGTAGAACTTGTGAGACATGTTAGAAAGGAGATGAGTGGAATCTCGAGGCGTTTAGCGTAGCTGAGCTCGTCGAAAGAGGTGAGTTTATTTTAAAAATCTATCTACATTTGAGTTAATAAACTCCAGTAGCATGTTAGTTAAAGATGAAGTATCCAAATAAATATTTTATGATTTCATGTTCAATGTCTCTACTAAACGAATGTGTTATTCTCCTGTACATGAATGAATGATTTGAGCATGAATGATGTGAATTTATGTTGTAAGCTTGTGAGCTGAGGATTATGATAATGAAGTAAGATGATGATAGGCTTGTTAAACGTATGAGAAATGAATGTTAGCATGACTGTTGAGATGATATTAGTACATGAATGAAGTATACTTAGACGATGATTCCCAACTGGTTTAGAACTACTGAAGTTCTAGGCTTTGTTAATGCAACTGGATTCATAAATGATGGAAATATTATTAGGTGACCAGCATGATGATTACTGTCAGTGGCGGCCCTGAGGGTGTGCGAGAGGTGCGCCGCACAGGGGCCTCACAAATTTAGGGACACCATTTTTATAAATTTTTAGTACTAGTAGTCATATCAACATATGTTAGTTTATAAAAAAATTTAGTCTTTTAATTTATAAAAATTAATTCAGGTTTTTTAAAAAATAATATAAAAAAGACCAGCTCAATATTTGGCCCAATATTTTATAAATAATATTAGGTATGGCCCAATCAAGGGCAAAAGGCCAAAAAAACACCCGAACTATATGACCAATCACATCTAGACGTATGAACTATTTTTTGGTCCAAATACACACCTAAGCTAGCTATTAAAAAAATACAATCGACCTCCTCAACTATTCAGAAAAGAACAAACTGACACTTGATGTCAACAACGTTAGTTTTTTTCGTTAATTAAAATGCGTCAAGTTCAATTATATTATCTATGAATGTCGATCGGACAAATTGAAACTGTGGTCTAATAGCCCGGAATTTCAAACCCCTCTTTTAATTTCAAATTCCAATATCCAATCGATATCGATATTTAAAATCTAATTCGTAATACAAACTCTTGTCAGCGTTATTTCTCCATGTAATTATTCTATCGTTTGACACTTGAATGATAAATTGAGAGTATAACTATAAATCCCATGACGGTGGCTTTCTAACCATACCATATGACATTGTATTATCATCCAAATCAATCATAATTAAGTCAAAGAATTTATACGCATTTTATTTAACGGAAAAAACTAACAGTGTTAAACGAAAAGTGTGAATTTGATATATTTTGAATAATTGAGGAAGTTGATTGAACTTTTTAAATAATTTAGGTGTGTATTTGAGCCAAAAAAAATAGTTCGTACATCTAGGTGGGATTGCGTATATAATTCGGGTGTTTTTTGTCCCTTCCCCCCAATCAATATCTGTGAAAAATCTTGAAAATATTCTAAAGTATGGAGAGTTTAATGTTTTTGATGGTCAAGAGGTGTTTCAAGAATTAAAAACTGTGTGGTATCTTTTACCAAAGTAGCATAAAACTTTAGATATATTGGCTTACTTGAAGAGGTTGAATAATTGTCCCAATGTATACATTGTTTATAAAATTTTATTGACCATACATGTTACAGTTGCATCTTCAAAGTTGCTATTAATTTATTTATTAATAAAATCTTACTTCCAATTGATCATGCCACAAGAAACATTGAATAGGCTTACTTTGATATCCATTGAACAAGAGTTGCTAGAAAATATTGATTTTGAAAAATTTATACATGAGTTTGCTTCAAAAAATGCCAGGAGAAGTGTCTTTAAATAATATTTTGTAGTTTGTGTTTTGTACATGATATTGTTTAAAATATTTTTTCTTTTGTTTCAGCTTCGTTCAAATATCAATGAGCTCGCACGAGTCACATGATTTTAAAGTTTTCAAAAATGCAAACTTTTAATGATTTGAACATATCAAACAAATATTTTTAGGCGCATTTTATAGGGTGAATTACACTTTGATATCTATATTTTTTATACTTTTTCAAAAATGACCCATTTTTCAAAATTAACAAAAAATACCTATTTTTTCAAAAACAATTCGAATATAACATCTAGCCAATTTTACGAACATAAAATCGGACGTAATTGATTGTATTTATTCCTATTTCCTTAGTCACATGGAAAAAAATTCATCCAATCGAGAAATATTAAATTAAAATTAATTACATACGATTTTCGGGCCGTAAAATTGATTAAATATTAGAATTGCAAAAAAATTGAAAATGTGGGTGCGATTTTATTTATTTTGAAAAAGTACTCAAAATATAGACATCAAAGTGTAATTTATCCCATTTTATTTGTATTTTTAAATTTTAATTTTAATAAATTAAGGGCACCAATTTTGATATTCGCACAGGGCCTTCAAAATCTCAGGGCCGGCCCTGATTACTGTTTAGGTAGGGATTGTGAATTTTTGCTTTGAAAGCTCTCAAATCACGATATGGAGGAGGTAACCATTGTCATACTCATTCGGGTATTTGAGATAACCCATATCCTACCCCACGTGGTATGCATATGGTGTAGTATATGACGGGTTCAGCAAAAGGGAACCCACGAGAGAAGAAAAGGCTGATAAATATATATAGGAAGATCTTTTGTGTTTTGCTTCTTATATGATGTGTATTTAAATTTGGATATTTTTATATTAAAATGTTGATTTCGAACTTATGAGTCATGTCTCATGATTCACGGCTACTTACCGACAATGACTAAAAATTTATGAAAAATAGGTGAGCAAAGATTGTAATATTAACTTATGTTTCATTTGAACGGTTTTTTGGATTATATACTTATATACATTCATTGAATTTTACTGTTACGAAATTGATAATTATGTTGTGCATAAAATAAATATATTTGAAACATAAAATTTTCAATTTAAGAAACTATAATAAAGCTTTTTACACATCTTCATCATATATCAATCTTCATTCTGTTTGTATTAAAATATGGTTAATTACACTTTCGTGCACAACGTTTGAGACACGTGTCCCAAAATTTCAAAATTTACATATTGATGCAGAATGTTTGCACAAATTAACACTTATAGCGTTTTTACGGCCTCAAAAAATGCTATTGTGGGCTGCCGGCAATTATGAATAGCTACAACTACATCCAACATTTGTACAAATTAAAGTCAGCTAAGGCTGAGTTTGGAAGATTTCTGACAATCCACTTTAACATTTGAAAGACCGGAAAATTACTCTGGTTCTATAAGTGTTAATTTGTGCATTATTAGATGTTAATATATAATTTTTTAAGCTTTAGGACAAAAGTGAAAGTACTCAACATTTGAGTGCTAAAATGTAATTAACCTTATAAAATATAACAACTACGATTGTATATCAAATCAGATTAGACTACAATTACATTTTCTCAAAAATAATAATAAAAAGACTTAATTTTTAAATATCATTCTCCGTATGATTTACTCATAAATTTAATAAGATTATTAAATTATTAACTATTTTACACTCAATATAATTAAAAAAATATTATAAATGAATTATATAATTGAAAAATGTGTGAGTGTGTGGGGGGAGAGAGATAGCCGGAAAAACAAAGTATGCAAAAATGGGAAAAATGGATAATTTTTTATATATAATAATTGTTGACGATTTGATATTTTTGAGAAGGAATGGACAATGATTCACTACTCCATTTTATTATATTATATAGATATAGATATTGATATAGACTTCTATTCATTTGTTTTTCTCAATGATGTATATCTATCTTTCTATTATCTATCTAATACATATATTATTTCCACTTTGTGCTTGTGTTGCACATTTAAAAAAATAAAAAATGTAAATTATCAAACATCTTTCTCCTTTTGTATTTTGACAAATTAATATTTGATTATATTGATTTTCTAGTTTGATAATATTTGATTCAATTTTTTTGTTGGCTCTCTAATATATATAGAAAAGATCACCGCCTAAATTTTGATGGACTGCATATCCATCAATTAAGTGAGATTTTATTATTGTTTTCTCAGGTAAAATTAAATAGTTTATGTAAAATGGCTTATTAGATTTGAACAATATTATACTCCATCTATTTCACAATATATGTTGTTTTAGAATTTTTTCACAAAATTAAAATATAATAATTTTGACGAATAAGTCGCTATTTCCACCTTATATCAAATTATATTAAATTATATTTATGATGAGTGCATAAATTGCACTCATTCGCACTCATTTTGAATGCATTTGCACTTGGTTATCATGTATATATGTTGTAAATATTGTTAATATTGTTTAAATCTTATGTTTGGTGTAATGTGACCAATTTAGAGAGTTTTTGGGTTCAAACAATGCAAAATAAGTCAAGTTCGTGAATTGGATCGAAAAGGTAGCACAAAGACGAGCAAATGACAAGAAAACCAAGACACAAGCTGAAACATGACCCCAAAGCCCTAGCAACTGGGGTCGCGTTTCAAATACATTGCAAAGCCCGACCCCAAAAAGCTACTCATGGGTCGCACTGTAGAGCACTTCAGAGAGGAGTTTTTCTTTGTTGAAAGCCCGACCCAAAAGCCCTAGCACCTGGGGTCGCGTTTCAAATACACTGCAAAGCCCGACCCCAAAGCCCTAGCACCTGGGGTCGCATTTCAAATACACTACAAAGCCCGACCCCAAAGCCCTAGCACCTGGGGTCGCGTTTCAAATACACTGCAAAGCCCGACCCCAAAGCCCTAGCAACTGGGGTCGCGTTTCGGACTGACGGAATTGAAAGTTGACTTTTGGCATCTAATTATTGGTCCATTACTTTATATATCTATTGGGGATTTCAAAGGACGAATCTAACACTTCTCCCACTCGAAATACACTTGAAGAAACACTACATTTGGGGATTTTTGAAGATCAAGAAGAAGAAGGAAGATCCATCAATCCATTTGAGGATTCAAGCCAAGGGATTGAAGGAGATTGTTCAACATTGGGTTTTATCTTCTCCTTCCCTCTTTTACTCTTGTACTTAGAATGGATTTTAATTCTTCATTTTGTATTCTTGATTTTGTTGTAAATATGGTTGGCTAGAGCCTTAGGGCTCTAGGATGTGGAGAAACAATGTGAATCTTGTTCTTGACTAGGGTTTAATCTATGGGTGTGTTTTGTCAAGATTTCAATCTTTGCTAGTTCTTGTATGGTGTTGTTTGAAGTGGCATTCATTTAACATCAAATGTTTGAATCACATGTATCTAGTCAATCTTGTGATCATAAGCATGTATGGATTGAATCTATGTATTTGTACTATTTGTTGAATGTCGAATATGTGGAAGGAAATGTGACCCCTTAGAGCCTTTGGTAGGTGCGACCTTGGAATGTGTTAAAGATAGCCATCCTTGTCGCATTCGCAATTAAGGAGATATTCGAGAGATGCTCCTTCTATATTCGCGGTCTTCCTATCTATGAACTTAGCATAATTGTGTGTTTAACCCTTGTTGTTTGATCAAGAGGAATGTTGTGAATCCATATCCTAGAGTCTTGCCCTTATTTATCATCTTCAAATATATCTCTCTTGTTGGTATTGTTTATTTCATTTGCTATTTAGATTGTTTATTATTGTTGTTTGGTATTGCATTATTTAGTTTATGTGTAGGTTTTGTGTTATGATAATCACCCCTCATCTATTCATAGTCTAGATATTTCATCAATCCATCATCGTGGTACTTGCATTTTCACGTTTAATTCTTTTTCCCTGTGGATCGACCTCGTATCATCATATCTACAATCATATGCTTATACACTTGTAGGCATGACACGAGTTTTATAAATATTGAAACATTGTGAAGAGCAAATATCTCGCATCAATTTACCTAATGAGGAGCTTTAACATGTGAACATAGGCCTTGTATGTAAATCGTGGATGAATCATATCTATTAATTTTTTAAGATCAATGATCATTATTAGTTTGGAGAGAATTAAGAAAAAGATTATTATTTTAATTGTAGATGCACTTAAGGTCAAATATATCAAATCACTATTTTTATTTTCTATAACCATCTTCAATATGAAAAAAAAAACAACTGAAAAATAACAAATCAAACATTTTGAAATATAAAAATAGCATAACAATATATTATGTTACTCTTCTCTCCAAATTAAATATCAAGCATTGTAGATGTGAAAAAAAGAGTATTACGAAACAAAAATTAAGATTTTGAAATATAAAAATTACATAAGTAAAATGACTATAAAAGAGCAATTATAATATAATTAATCATAATTCATAACCATCCATTTAATAAATTTAATGGATGAGATTCATCCATATATTACACACTAGTATTTCTCCTGTGCGATGCACAAATAATTATTATTTTTTTAGATTTGTAATATTATGACTATTTTTTAATTTTATATGATGTGTTCAATTTTTTAAAAATTAATAAAATGATATGCACATGCGTTAATTAATTAGACAAAAAGATCACTTTTGTATAGTTACGACAAACAAAAAGAATAATAAATTTTAGGAACTAAATGAAAATCCATGTTAGAAAGATCGAATTGGAATATTTCCAACAACACGATTTTATAAATAATAATGTATAATTGTCCTCGATTATAGAACATTTGATTTCTTTGAATATATGACATGTATAAAAAATATAATTATTTAATTATTTTAAATGATGAAATTGAAATAGAAAAAATAACAAATTTTTGCAAATTATTATTATTATTATTATTATTATTATTATTATTATTATTATTATTATTATAGTGCAATACAAATGAAAGTTATTTTTTTAGGCGAGAAATGTAGAGCACTACAAATCGTCTATCTATGCATAAAAAAATAAAATAAAAAATATTAAAAATGTAAAATTTTCAAGTAAAAAAATAATAAATAAGATTGCAAAAATTTCTTAAAATACAATGGTTGCAATTTAAACCGTCGTGGAAAATGCAAAAAAAAAAAAAAAAAAAATTACAACGATAAATGCCACTACTGTTGTCTATTAATTCAAAACTGTTGTCTAAGGCAAAATGTGTAATAGACAACGGTTTACACCAGAACTTTTATCTATTACACGATTTTACCTTAATATATGTGTAGATAAGGCTAGTATTAATGATTCTCTTTACCTATTAAATGCATATTTATTTCTCTCCATAATTAACGTATGGTTACAATTAGGGGGTGGGAGATAGAGCACATTTATTTCTCTACATAATAAATGCAAAGTTACAATTAAGAGATAGAGAAAGAGTGTAAATATATTTAGAAACAGACTGAGTATATATTTATAATTTATCGTAGAATTGGCCTTTTTACGGAGGCAATCATTCATGTCAATTTTTGTATTCTTGACAATTTTTCATTTTTCAGTATTTAATTTTTTAGCGTCTAATAAATATATAGAAAATACCATCAACTAAATTAGGATGGATAGCATATTTGACACATCCAGTATAATTATAATTATTTTATGGTGAAAATAGTTTATGCATTTAATATAGACACTAAAAATGTCAACCTACAGGTAAATTATATACAAATTTGAGGAACTAAATTTAATCCAACAACCCATATTTTATTGTTTCATTTTTAATTATTTGTTATCATATATATTATTTTTACATGTAAATAAATAAAAACATAACATTACTCAAATATATTAATATAAACATTATAGGAACTCGGTATTGATGATGGACAAGAGTTCATATCATCCATTTGAGTGTTAATTCATCACCCCAAAATTGGGGTGATTATTTTCATCCCACTTTTAATTAAGCTTGAAATTACTCGATTATCCTCATCAAAATAAATTTTGGACATTTTTACCCTCGATTTTGGAAATATTTTCACAAGTGCATATTATGTATAACTATTTTTCCTCAAAATCACTTTTACAAAGACTAATCAGGCAGAGCATAAAAAACATTTAATTGGATATTTAATCTTGCCATAACATGCTTCGAGAGCTCACTAGCTCAAACCACATATAGGTATAGTATTACACACCTTGATCACGGTTCTGGAGACGGAATAACGATTCAGAGTTCCTTCCCGAGTTCCTCTAGGGCTCAACTTATCCTACAAAAGCCGATTATCAACTTAGTGATCTATATCGAAGATCCTAGAGCCCAAAATAATTTAAACTGGATTCCTACCTTTCTTAACTACAATCCGACTACAGAATGCACGACCTTAGATACCTCTACTTGACTCGAAGCATAAAGATAACTTCGATAAATCTTTAATTTGAGATTGATTGAGTCGAGAGGTTGGTAAAAGACGATACTCCGTCGTCTCCACCTTTTCTCGACATTTACCCAAAAATCCGACAAAGCTCAATACTCTTTCAAAAATTACGAAATAAATGGAGGATGATCCAAGAAATGCGAAAAGTATACCACATTAATTTGGGAATTTTCCGAGATCACAAACTTCCAATTAAAATTTAAATTGATGAAATAATCAATAATAAAATTCAATGAGGCTTTATACTTGATCAAAAATTATGAAATAAATGGAAAGACAGTTCTTAGCATACAAGAATCAAAGCATGTAAGTTTGGGAAATTTTTGACAACTCATGCTCCCAAAATAAAATTTAAACACTTAAAACGCTTTAGGTAAAAATCTAAATGACTGGATATTCGAAATAAAAATTCACCAACATGTTGTTCCAATGTAAAATAATATTCCGGACAACTTTCAAGAACAAATTTTTTCGATACGGGACTTTGAAAAGCCCCGAAATCTCAAAAAAGGGAACTAATCGGTAACGGCTTCTACAATCGTTTTCCGGTCGTTCGGCCTATTTTCGATCCCAAATGATGACGACTTCAAAAGCGAAATGAAATATATAATAAAATACACAACATATAAAAAAATTGGGCTAGAATAGGTAATGAATGGACAGAGACGAGGTCATCGGAAGAAGGTGGCCTACATCGGCTTTCCGGCGAGTTGCAGCGGCGGCATAGCCGTACCGCTGCTGCCCAGCGGTGTCCCTGCCTCCCGGCGTACTGCCAGTAGCCGGGTCAGCCAACAACCTCCTTCCGCCGTCGATCCCCCTCGCCCGCCACCCCACGCTGCCGCCGCCGTCACCTCTTACTCTCTCGCCCTCTCTGTTCTCTCCCATTTTCTCTCTTTCTCTAATGGGGAGTGGGATTAAAAATGAAGTGAGGGGAGAGTGTTAGGATTGTATACTGAAAAGCTTGTCTTTATATACACTCTATAATATTTTGACGATATAGATTGAATATTATTTGCAGTCACTATTTGTGCATTTATTTATTGTTATATATTTATATGCATGTTTCCATATACTTGCATTGTAGATGATATGGTGTGGGGAAACATACAGTAAAGATCATATCATCGGATTCCTTGCAAAGTATTAAAAGACTCGCGGTTTAGATGGTCCTGAACCAACCATTGAACACCGTAGAATAATCTAATAGTTAGTTTATCTTGACTAACTAATTATTCTAATACGCTGGCATGTGTATTGAGGAGGATCACGATAGGATACTGTTCTCTGTTCTGACCCTAAAGGGAAAGAATAAAGATCCACAGAGTTCGGGTTCTTAACCCATATATAGTGGCGGACATATATATGTTATGTATACTACTTTGATTTACCAATGAGTAAGATTCTTGATATGATCAATAACTTTGATATTTTGGGCAGTAACATTTATATATATGATGGGTCGTGTATTATATATCAGGTTGATGATGTCCCCTTGAGTAAACATAAGTGCGTGTGAAACTCTGCAGGCGGAATTTATTCCGTACATGATAAAGTTTGTGTGGTACTACTCTAGGAATGGAAATATTAATTAATTATAGTTGTCAGAGCTTACATAATTAATTAATGAACATTATATCTTAAACATGTGGAATGACTGAACTAAAGGAGAAACCATATAAGCAAATATGTATTAAATTGGTAGGTCAGTGTTATTTTTTTAGTGGAATAAAAATAACACTTAATTTATTTATTTATATCCATGTATTGGATATTAGAAATTAAATAAATTAGTAGGACAATTTAATATTTTTCTAGATCTTTACTATAGCCCAATTAACACCTAAGTGGACTGAGGGAATGAAACAAATAGAGAGGCCCAACCCATTCGGGTAGGGAGTGTTAATTTTCATCCATTCTTTGTTAATAAGGGATGAGGGGACGAAAATTAGGTGTAACAAATCAGCCACTCTATCGCTCACTTGATTCCCTAGATTATCCACACAGTTTAGTAGTCTGCAGCTCACTCTGTATCTAAACGAGGTACTGGAATACAGTAGAAGATCAATGAGTGTTATTGCCGTCTCTGGAGAATTCGAACATCATCAAAGAAGGCATGTGTTCGATTGGCTCTCCTACAACAACGAGATTAGATCTTTAATCTCGTGAGCAACCCTACTATTTCATGTAAGCTGGTCAATTGAATTCTATGTTTCTGCTACGATAGTTTTGATGTTCTTAAATGATCATATTCAACATGTTTGCATGATAAACTCACACATAAAATATGATTTACATGCTAATAGAATTAATGAATATCCGATTAGATCATGTGGGGCATAATTCAAAAAAACCCCAACTGTAATACCCCAAAAATTTTATTATCTAAATTTAATTAGGAATATACATCTAATAGTTAGAATAATTGAAATATCCAAAAACTTTTAAGTATTAAAATAATAGCCTATGATTACCTTAAGGATAAGCTAGGGAAGAAAATAGACCCATAATTTTTATTTTTTTTATTTTATTTTTGGGTAAGTATGCTTGTTGAGTAGGTTAAAGATACTTTGTTACATTCTTGTACTTTTATTTGGAGCCCTAGATTCCAACCTAGTTCAATTAATTAGAAATTTGTTTATTAAGTGCAAATTGATTTAGTATAATTTATATACAAATACATTGTACATAAACATATTACTTATTTAAAAAAAATGATATATATATACATACGTGTATACATATATAAACACATAAATATATAATATGTTTATGCACGTGTATCTATATGTTGTATCTTATAGAATTAAGTATAGTTGGTATGTATCAAATTAGAATAGAGTGAGGTGTCTAGCTAATATATATATTATTGATAGTTGATGACTAATCAACAAAAAGGACTACGTGTCTTGATGAGGAACTTAGCAGATCAACTAGATTATATTGGTGAGTTTAATCTAATTGAAATTCCTCATTATCAAAATAATATAGATCTGAATTATTTTTCTTTTTCTTCATCACTCTTATAGTTAAATAAATAATCTGACGAAGGAAAATATAGTAAAAATAATAACTTTCTGTAACTATTTTCCTTTGAGGTAAGTTCTTATTTAAGACTTATATATATAATTTATTATTGAAATGCTTGGTTTTGAATGATTACTCACATGATCTCATTTAAATTTAGGAAATCATAAGTGATCATTGTATATGAAATTATTTTAAAAGTTTTCATTTATACAAAATTATGTACCAATAACATAATTTAAGTGACTAGTTTAAAAGTGATTCATAATCAATTAATTAAGTATATTTGAAATTTAATCTTATTTTTTTTAGAAACTCGAAAACTAATGCATATGCCTGTACAAAGAATTAAGAATCCAAGTAACATTATTTACAATTATGTAATCAGGTAATATCAAAAGTAATAGTTAATAATAGCACTAATAATTATTGATATTAATATAAAATATTAATTAAGTGTTAATAATCAACCTAATTTGAATTTTCCAGATATACGGATATAGGTTTAATAGAATTTCATGTATACAATACTTTTCGAACATATATATATATATATCTATACATACATATTATAATCATACATATTGAACTATTAGAAATAAATAGATATCATGTTATATATGTATACGTATATAATTATAATTTTTATATTTGTATAAGTGTTTGCAAATGGCCAAGTTTAATAGAACTTAACTTAAAAATAAGCTTAGGGATTAAGTTTTAATAGGAGTTCTTTAGTTAAACTAAGCCAATGTTGGGTGTTGTAGGCTCAGAAGAAGTAGCAGGAATAAAGTAGAATCAGTCCGGAATTTGAGACCTTATCTACTATATATCCAGGTGGGCTATTATATTTTTACAAATTGTATCTTTCGAGTTATTAAGCTCTGCTTTGTTAAAATTGCATATGTAACTATCTGTGTTAAATATTTACGTGCTACTGTATGTTGTCGGAGTCTCATATACCAGCGCTGTGTCAATGTGAGTAGCTACAGTATGCATGCATTATTTGTCCTGCCCTACTCCTTGTCGGTGAGACTAAAATGAAATACTTATAGGTTATACTCATTGGGTATACTTGGCCATACTCAACTTTACGCGTGGTGATGTAGTACGGGTTGCGGGCAGTGACTGGTTATACTCTTAGCGCTTCACGATAAAATGTTTTGGTGAACTTAGGTTGCTTTCAATTTTAAAATCTCATAAGCTTCACTACCTGCATGAACACAGATAGATTATTTTAACAAAATGATTTGCATAACTTGAATTGTAAAAACTTGCCCACTGAGTGCACTAGTACTCAGCCCAAATATTTTCAAATATTTTTCAGGTCAGTAGGCTGGCGCGTGGATGTGACAATGCTGAGAGATGGGCTTTTGTTATTTACTTATTTTCCCATTGTCTCTTTTTGTTAAGTATTCTGTTGATAATTAAGTCTCCGCGCTTGTAATATCCTTTTGTTAAACACTAAGAACTCTGATCTTGGTGTTGTAAATAGGTATATATTATAATAAAACATGTTTGGTTATTCGGAGTCTTCTGTTGAGATTTTCATTAATCAGGTTACCCCTTTCTTTCCCGCTTCTTAATTCCAACCCCCGTGGCGTCCATTTCCACGGTCTTCTGGGACCGGGGCGCTACACCAACAGAGAGCCCCTATTTATAGGAAAAAATCCGGTAGAAAATTTCGGGTATAAAATACTGATAAAATGATTTTCAAACTCAATTAAAAGTTGCTTTATTCAATGGTGAGATTCAAATGACCTTCAACACAAAATTTGAAAATACCGGGAGACTAGTTGGCTTGAGTACTATTGAATCAACCCGTCTCGGGATGACGAAGAAGTCATCTGAAGAAAAATGAAGAAATATTTTCTTTTTAAAAATAGATTTACTATTCATTTCGGAAGACAGTTAACACTCCCGAATGTTCGTTTGACCTCTGATTAGAAATTCGTGAACGCGCGAATGCATTCATTAGGTCGATTCCCATAAAATAAGCATGACAAGGCAAGCCTCAAATCAACAAGGTGGATTTCATAAAATATTTAAAACACGAAAATGCTCAAAATCTATTCTTCTGATAAAATTCGAGAAATTTCAAAAAGAAGATTTTCACAAAAAGGACTCTTAAAGTCGCAACTTACATCAGAATTATCTCAATTAAGTTCAAATTTTCTCTTAATAATTTCTAATCTTAATAAGGAATTTCTTAATCATATTCTGAAAATCCGGATTGTTACAGTTCTTCGAACAAATTTAATGTGTTCAAGTCTTTGTTTTGGAACAATCATGTTTTAAAGTGTTAAGAGCCGTTTCAAAGTTCTTTTTTGGAACACTCTATTACGTGTTCAAATTGTGTTTTTTGAACGAAGCGTGACTGTAGCTCCAAAAATGTGCAAAATTTGAAAAATTATTCGATACAAACTAAAGAAATTAACTTAAATTGTTGAATTCTTCTTGATTTTCATTGAGCATTCCTCCTTTTCCACCTAAATTGCCCAAATTCAACTAATGCTTAATGAGTGATTTGATGAGTTAAATTTTGCAGATGTATAAGGAGTTAGATGCTGAAGAATTATGAGAGAGAGAGAGAGAGTTTAATAAATGATTTTTAATATTTTTCATTTTTTTTTATTTTTAATTTGTGGTGAAATAAGAAATTTTTATTGTGTAGGCAAGCAATTGAATGGTTTAAATAAGTTTAAAATTATATTATTTTTTAGTTTTTTCATTTGTCAATTGTGGTGCAATTTTATATAGGTTATTGAATCCCCTCTCCTAAATCCTAAGAGAGAGAAAGAGAGAGAGAGAGACCAAATGAGTGTGAACATCGTTTTCTCAGACAGGAAAAGGAAAGAGCAGTAGCTGTAGATCTCCAAAAATGGAGCATCACACCACCACGAGCCGCGCCGAAGCCGAGCGCCTCCTGGGCATCGCAGAGAAGCTCCTCCGCAGCAAGGATTTCGGCGGCTGCCGCGATTTCGCCATCTTGGCGCAGGAGACGGAACCGCTGCTCGAGGGCTCCGACCAGATCTTGGCCGTGGCGGAGGTCCTCCACGCCGCCGACAACAAGCGGCTGAGCAACAATCAGCCCGACTGGTACTCGATCCTCCAAATTCCGCAGCGCTCCGACGATGCCGACCTCATCAAGAAGCAGTACCGCCGCCTCGCCCTCCTCCTCCACCCCGACAAGAACAAGTTCCCCTTCTCCGACTCCGCCTTCCGCCTCGTCGCCGACTCCTGGGCCGTCCTCTCCGATCCGGCCAAGAAATCGCTCTACGACACCGAGTTCGCCGCCCGCTTCACCAAAGTGGATCTCGTCGCCATGAAAAAGCAGCAGCAGAACCACTTCCAGCAGCAGAAGAGGGGGAGGGAGGCCAAATCCGGCCAGAAATTGCCCGTCCGCCGCAGCGCTAGGGGCGGGGCCAGCGCCGGCGGCGATGGGGTGAAATCGGAGAATAAGAAAACCGGCGGCGGGAGTAATAATTCCGGTTGGTCGGGGAATATGTGGACGGCGTGCCCGTACTGCTACAATTTGTATGAGTATCCTCGGCAGTACGAGGGGTGCTGTCTGCGATGCGACAACGAGAAATGCAAGAGGGCGTTCACGGCGACGGAGATTCTCTCGATGCCGCCCACGGTGCCGGGGAAGGAGGCCTATTACTGCTGCTGGGGATTTTTCCCGATGGGGTTTGTTGCCGGGAACGTGGCTGGCTTTCCGAAATGGATGCCCCCCATTTTTGGTGGCGGTGCTGCAGAGGCTGCGCCTCCATCTCCAGCCCCACCACCTCCACCACCATCTCCACCTCCGCCTCCACCACCACCTGTGAATGTGACCCCGCCTCCTGTTGCTTCTGCCCCTCCTCCACCGCCGCCTGTGGGAGCATCAACAGAGAAGAGGAAAAGGGGGAGGCCGAGAAAGAATTTGTAGGCCGGAGGTTGTGTGTTTGTAGATTGAATCGAAAAAACTGGGAATTGAATTGGGGAGGAGAATGGTGCGTGCTAAGGTATTCTTCTCATGTTAGGATGAATTAATTAGTTTCAATTCTGATGCTTTTAATGTAATGTAGTTTCTCAATTTCTCCTAAGTAATGCAATTCCTCCACAGTTCAAAAGGTTTTGGTGTATGCTTTGTGATTATTAATCTGAGGATTTTTTGAATTTTGGTTGATGCCTAGTGTATGTGAGTGATGGACACACACACACATATTAGAAGATGATGTTTTGATAAGCACCGTGTTTATGCTGCTCTCATCTTCTCATTCGAAGTTGTTGATCAGTTGCTCCTGGTGGTAAATGAGTCGAGCCAAGTCCGATTATACATATGTTCAAGTTTGATTGGAATTCTATTGAGCTTTAAAATTTATGTTCGAGTTTATTTGATTGCCTATAGAGTCGAGTTTTAATCGAGACGAACACAAATCGAGTTTGAGTTTATTTGATTACCTATAGAGTTGAGCTTTAATCGAGACGAACGTGAATTGAGCTCGAGCAGTTTGATATTTTTATACACGTTTGCTCAATTTTCACTTATCGAGCTCGAACTGTTTGAGTTGAGTTCTAAATCTTGTCAAACAAAAAAATTATGTTCAAGGTTGTTTGATATGTTTATCGAATCGAGTTTTCAAATATATGTTTAACGAATGAACACGAGGTGTTTGATTTGATTTTTAGCCCTAATTGCGCCATACACTACTCACTGTTTCACAAGAAGTGTGTAGCATTGCCATTGACATTTGATTAATGTTAAATGTTATGTAATTTATGGAGACTGTTTCACAAGAAGTGTGTAGCATTGCCATTGACATTTAATTAATGTTAAATGTTATGTAATTTATGGAGAAATAAAGTCGATGCTAAATTTTCATCATATGAGTGGTGTGGGTATTTTTGCATGGGGGTCGATTCAATCTTAAGATCAACGACACATGTTTCTCTTCTCTTTTGGGGAGCATTATTTCACTCTATTATCTACCATTATTGTTATATTTTGCAGAATTACACTTTCATAACGCCTTGTGGAGAAGATAGTGAATCAGTTTTATGAAATTTGTACTGAACAATCAGTGGCGGACCATGAATTTTATCTAGGAAGTCAAGTTACACTAGTCATAATGTTTTATATATATATATATATATATATATATATATTAATTTATTTAAGGGTTAATTGTCTTAAAAATTGTAGTGGATCCTAGATGGTTTTGTATTTTTTTTTTATTGAATTTGATGTAATAATGATTCAATTTTGTGATAAAAATGTAAACTTGCAACAAAAGAAAGGGAGGAAGGAATAGAAGAAATGGGAGAGGGTTGAGAGAAAATTAGGGAGGAATGGCTATTTCATTCTTGCTCTTCTAGTACAAATTACCCCTTTTTATAGTACGATTTTTACATTGCTTTTGCCCTAGGTATATCTGTATAAGCTAACATAATGATGAAATAAACAGGAATTAAACATAACAGCATTGGGCCTACATATGGGCCATTTTTGGAAATGTAAATTAAACCACTTGCGGCCCAATTCTTTAACATTGCAATTCATCCATTTCAACAGCAACCCGATTCCTTTTTCTGCAGAGCATCGATCCCCAATTTGAAATCAAGATTACTCTTTTCCCCTTCTTCATGAGCCATAGCCGTAATTCATTGAGATTTCATCGTGTCCGTGATATTACCGCCCCCTCTTTGAGATCCTTGCCCACAAGGATCGATTTTGCCCACCAATTTTGCCAAAATCGACTCATCCTCCCACGATTTGAGACCATTCCCAGAACTGTCCCAAAGAACCAATTTTTGCCCGACCTCCAGATTGCCACGCTTGATTGTACATTCACCCAGCAAGGAGTAAGGTTCCAGAGTGAAAACCCCTTCATCATCGTGAGAAGGCAGGTCTCCCGTGTGCACAATGGAATTACTCAGCACCTTCTTTAGAAGAGAGACGTGAAAGATCGGGTGGATCTTCGTCCCATCAGGTAATTTTAGGTGATAGACCACTCTCCCAATGCGTTCTAGGATTTGGTATGGCTCGTAATATCTAGATGCGAGTTTTACATTCCTTCTGAGTGCCACTGAACTCTGCCGGTACGGCTGAAGCTTAAGATAGACATAGTCGCCTACCTCGAACTCTCGCTCTACTCTTCTTAAATCTGCATACACCTTCATTCTATTTTGAGCTGAATGAATATTAGCTCTCAGCTTAGACATGAGCTGCCTCTTCTCTACTAGTAAATCCTTCACCTATGTGTTGTTAGTAGAGAAGTAAGGTAGGAGGAAATGTTGAGGTGGAGGGTACCCGTAGAGAGCCTGAAAAGGAGTGGCCTTCAAACTTGTGTGGTAGTTAGTGTTGTACCAAAACTCAGCTAAGGGTAATCATTTAGTCCACTTCTTAGGATGTAAGTGAACCATACACCTAAGATAGGTCTCGAGACATTGATTAACCCTTTCTGTCTGCCCATCAGATTGAAGGTGGTAGGCTGATGTCATGTCCAGGGAGGTTCCCATGAGCTTGAATAACTCCTTCCAAAACACACTAGTAAAAACCTTATCCCTATCTGTAACAATGCTCAGGGGTTGGCCGTGAAGCTTGTAGACTGCATCTAA
Source organism: Perilla frutescens (assembly GCA_026008535.1). Lineage (NCBI taxonomy): Eukaryota > Viridiplantae > Streptophyta > Magnoliopsida > Lamiales > Lamiaceae > Perilla > Perilla frutescens. The sequence continues at coordinate 5,659,876 of BRKX01000001.1, forward strand.
GAATACCTTGGCAATAGTTTGAGCTGTATAAGGATAGGATATGGGTATAAAATTCCCATATTTGGTGAGTCTATCCACCACCACCACCAGGATTACACTTTTATTGTAGGAAGTAGGAAGACCTTCAATAAAATCCATAGTGGCATGTGTCCAGGCCTGACTAGGAATTGGGAGTGGCTGCAGTAGACCAGGATAGGGCCCTCCTGTGGGTTTGTTCATACTGCATGTGCTGCAGTTATTAACCCATTCTATCACATCTTTCTTCATGTAAGGCCAGTAGAATAACCTCTTCAATTTGGTGTATGTCCCATAAATCCCTGAATGCCCCCCCATATGGGGAGTTATGCATCTCATGTAGAAGTTGCTGCTTGATGTTTGTCCCATTGCCAACCATAACCCTTCCTTTATACTTCAATAAATTTGCCACTAACTTATAATCTGGGTAGGCATCCCTATTCATTAGCTTAGAGCTGAGAATGTTAGTGATTAGTGGATCTTCCTTGTAACTATTAACCACCTGCTGCACCCAAGCTGGAATGACTGTTGTGAGAGAGCAACACTCTTCTAGTGGGTGGGGCATCCTTGATAGAGCATCTGCAGCCTTGTTTTGTGTCCCCTTTTTATACTGGATTTCATAGTTCAATCCCAGAAGTTTTGGGAGCCACTTCTGTTGTATAGGTGTGACTCTCTTTTGATCCAGTAGATGTTTAAGGGCCTGTTGGTCTGTTTTGATAATGAATCTGTAGCCTTGTAGGTAGTGTTTCTACTTCTGAATAGCCATCAACACTGCCAAAAACTCCCTCTCATAAATGGATAGGGCCTGATTCCTACGACAGAGTATCTTGCTTAGATATGCCAAGGGCCTGCACTTTTGCATTATGACTTTCCCAATCCCCTTCCCACTTGCATCTGTCTCTAAGGTAAAAGACAGGTTGAAATCAGGTAGTGCCAGGACTGGGGTGGTGACCATGGAAACCTTGAGAGCTTCAAATCCCTTGGTGATGTTTTTTGAAAATTTGGTGATGTTTTTTGAAATTTGAAATTTTACCTTTCAAAATAGGTGGGGTAGAGTATTGGTACACGATGAAGCTGAAGCATGGTGACATGTTGCTTAATGATTGTGGTGAATTTGAATATTTAGATGGCACATTGTCTGCGTTCGATTTTGTTGACACTCGTAAGTCCAATGAATGAAAAAGAGCTGTGGGAGAAAACAAGGTACATTCCACCACTTCCACCTACATTTGCAAAGAAGGACAATAGTAGGCCTAAAAAAGAAAGAATATTTGAGCCTAATGAAGAGTCACAGAAGAAAAGGAAGAGAACTGGTACTGCTCAGAGAATGGAAAAACAAAAATTCAAGGTAACTGATCGGCCAAAATTTAGCACAACCCGCAAGAGGACGGGGCTGTGTAGACAGTGGTGAGCAAGTGTCGTATCCACAGAGACTAAATTAGATTTAATTGTATGTACTATGACATCGAATCTCAATCATTATCTAGACAATGAATAAAAAAGGGAAACTAATTAATCTAAACTAGGAAAAGCAATAAATAAACGAGAAAAAATAAATGGAGAAGAAAACATGAAGGCAGAGGTACTCTCGGGATTGATTTCTTCAGGTACTTAACACTAACGATCCTATCGAATGTCTATTTTGGTGTCAAATTTCACTAGGGCAATCTCTAATGCATCCTAAGCTCTCTCACGAGACACTCAAGTTGTAGGGTACACGCTAGGTTCACCGTCTCCAATCGAATCCTACACATGTACTTACCAAAAGCTCCAAGGATTTCTAGCCCTCACACTATGTCTCAAGTCTCTCGAATTTATTGACAAATGTGTCTTGTGCATCATCTCTCGATTTATGAATCAATAGATAAAATCATGTCAATTAGTGATCAATTAACTAACACCCATACATAGCATAAGCACAAGAAATGAAATAGGGCCATAAACAATCAATAAAAAAATAAATGCATAAATACCAAAATATTCTCAATCCCAAAATACAAAATAATCTAGCCTAACATCATACAAATGCAAGGACTAAATCATCTCAAAGAAAATCAAAATAAAAACAAGGAAAAGAACTTGAAACAACCCGAAAGTTGGGTCTCGACTCCTCCTTGGTTCGACTCTTCTCCTCTTTGCTCCATCTTCAAGCTCTAGCTCCTTATTCACCCTAGCTAGGGTGAGGGATTTAATGGGTGAGATGTGAAAATGGGAGAGGGAAGAAGGGTTTTGGTGTTAGGAAAATTTGGGAAAAATGGAGGCTTGAGTTGTGAGGGTTCTCTTGGGTCTAGGGTTCTTCTTGAATTTCGTCCATGAGGGGTTTATATAGAGTGGGGGGGATAAATGAAATAAAAGAAAATCAAAAATGGGTGAAAAAGGATAGAAAATCGGGAAAAAACGTGCACGGGCGCGACCACGGAGGTCGCGCCTCCTTCTTTTGGCGCGGGTCGCGCCCCGTAACTGACTTTTAGGGCCTCTGCATTGACGTCCGGTCGCGCTGTCCCTGTGCACGGGTCGCGCCGCTCATCGGGTTGATCGGGTCGCGCCTCGGGCGCGAGTGAGCAGCTCGCGCCAATGGACGCGACTTGGGTCGCGCCTACGGGCGCGAGTGAGCAGATCGCGCCTCTGGGCGCGACTGGGGTCGCGCCTCCGACCCTGCTCCGACACCTCTCACAGTTTTGCTTCGTTCTCTCTCGTTTCTTGTCCGATTGAGGTGATTCAACTTGCAGCGTGCTCCCAATTCGATCCTCTATCTTCCCATGCCATTGAATCACTCAAAAATTCATTTATTCATCCACCATTTCCTAAAAAATCAAGCAAGAAACCAAATTTCCAAACCGAGAGGTTAAAAGGCAAAAGGGGATGAAAACAAACATTTAACTCATCAAAATACATCATGTGAAGCTCAATAAATGATGCAAAAACCACACTCATCAACTCCCCCAAACTTAAAATATTGTTTGTCCCCAAACAATGAAGAGAAGAGAAAATGTTGAAATGATGAAATCTGTAAAGATGGCTCATGCCTCAGAGATTCAATTTTTTTTTTTTTTTGATTGAGTATGAAATTCAATGCTTCAACACACCAAAGATGGATTCAAAAATACAATGCCTTAGAAATTTGTCATCTCTCTAGGTATTTTGTTCTCTCAAACACACAAGTGTTTAGAATGGGACGTGTATTCACTCACAATCATTTCAAGACATGCAATCTACCATATGCTTGCAATTAGTCTAATCTCTCCACCACAAACATGTGTGCTTGAAAAGAGAATCATAAAGGTCTTTTAAGAGGTTTTAATGTAAGCTTTTTGGTTAAGGTGGGAAAATTTGGCTAAGTGGCTAATATGTTTGGAATATTGGATCCCAAGTTACTATATTTGATGCCTCACTTCCCAATTTTCTTTTGTGTTCCTCAGTAAAACTCATTTGAGTTTCCTTCCAACTTTAACAACCACAACAACAAATTTTTACATCTTCTTTGTCTTCATTTAAGCTTTTGGTCTTTTCATTCACTTCTCTCTTCATTTTTCTTTTGTTTTTCTTTCTTTTTTTTCACAAATTTTCTCGAGAAAAATGATTTTCCTTCAAACCAAAACATTTCCCCACTCATTCAACAATTCTCCATTTATTCTCTTCTCCACAAGTTTTCATCCAATGATTTAATAAGGCTCCAACAAAGAAAAAGACTTCAAAGCTCAAAGTGGCTACTAGGGAAAGAATTTGTTGGTGATCATGAGAAATTTGGGTGAACAATTGGCTAACAAGGATGGCCTTTAATCATTTTCTAATTTCAAAGCACACCAACACGGTCTCAAGAAAGATATAAAAGCAAGTTCTAGAGAAAGCATGCATGAATGATAAACACACTAGAATAAAATAAGACCAAGTCTTAGGCCCAAATCTCACAAGCTCAACAAATTCCAAAGGCACAAAAAAATTCAAAAATCCATCAAAGGCATATTTCAAAAAATCACAATCATACCCAAAATTTTCAAAACAATTCATGAAAATTAATTCATCATAAGCAAGCCATCAATCCAAATCTCATACAATCTCAACGATTTCTCAAGACTCAAGATCCCAAAAACTTCCGGTTATTTAAAGCATTTAAACGTGCAAACAAACAAACAAGATGAAAATAAAAATAAAATCAAACTAATGCAACCTACATGCAATGCGACACATAAAACAAATAAAATAAAAAGGAAGGAGATATCCAAGATAACCACACTTCCTTCCCGCAAACTTATTCGACACTAAGTGAGAATAAGTTTGAAGAAAAGAAGTGGTTCACCTTAGAGGAGCTCACAAATGATTTGGGAAGGCTAGATGACAAAAGACGTCCGCGTCCGGATTCCTTCGACGTTTTATCCTCCCTTTCCACGTGCTTACTCAACCTTCAAAAACAAAACACAAACAAACAAGAAATGAAAAACAATAACTAAAAAAAAATGTCTAGATTAACAATGTAATCCTTATCATAATAACACAACTAAATCATTTAGTCCCCGGCAACGGCGCCAAAAACTTGATCGGCCAAAATTTAGCACAACCCGCAAGAGGACGGGGCTGTGTAGACAGTGGTGAGCAAGTGTCGTATCCACAGAGACTAAATTAGATTTAATTGTATGTACTATGACATCGGATCTCAATCATTATCTAGACGATGAATAAAAAAGGGAAACTAATTAATCTAAACTAAGGAAAGCAATAAATAAACGAGAAAAAATAAATGGAGAAGAAAACATGAAGGCAGAGGTACTCTCGGGATTGATTTCTTCAGGTACTTAACACTAACGATCTTATCGAATGTCTATTTTGGTGTCAAATTTCACTAGGGCAATTTCTAATGCATCCTAAGCTCTCTCACAAGACACTCAAGTTGTAGGGTACACGTTAGGTTCACCGTCTCCAATCGAATCCTACACATGTACTTACCAAAAGCTCCAAGGATTTCTAGCCCTCACACTATGTCTCAAGTCTCTCGAATTTATTGACAAATGTGTCTTGTGCCTCATCTCTCGATTTATGAATCAATAGATAAAATCATGTCAATTAGTGATCAATTAACTAACACCCATACATAGCATAAGCACAAGAAATGAAATAGGGCCATAAACAATCAATAGAAAAATAAATGCATAAATACCAAAATATTCTCAATCCCAAAATACAAAATAATCTAGCCTAACATCATACAAATGCAAGGACTAAATCATCTCAAAGAAAATCAAAATAAAAACAAGGAAAAGAACTTGAAACAACCCGAAAGTTGGGTCTCGACTCCTCCTTGGTTCGACTCTTCTCCTCTTTGCTCCATCTTCAAGCTCTAGCTCCTTATTCACCCTAGCTAGGGTGAGGGATTTAATGGGTGAGATGTGAAAATGGGAGAGGGAAGAAGGGTTTTGGTGTTAGGAAAATTTGGGAAAAATGGAGGCTTGAGTTGTGAGGGTTCTCTTGGGTCTAGGGTTCTTCTTGAATTTCGTCCATGAGGGGTTTATATAGAGTGGGGGGGATAAATGAAATAAAAGAAAATCAAAAATGGGTGAAAAAGGATAGAAAATCGGGAAAAAACGTGCACGGGCGCGACCACGGAGGTCGCGCCTCCTTCTTTTGGCGCGGGTCGCGCCCCGTAACTGACTTTTAGGACCTCTGCATTGACGTCCGGTCACGCCGCCCCTGTGCACGGGTCGCGCCGCTCATCGGGTTGATCGGGTCGCGCCTCGGGCGCGAGTGAGCAGCTCGCGCCAATGGACGCAACTTGGGTCGCGCCTACGGGCGCGAGTGAGCAGATCGCGCCTCTGGGTCGCGCCTCCGACCCTGCTCCGACACCTCTCACGGTTTTTGCTTCGTTCTCTCTCGTTTCTTGTCCGATTGAGATGATTCAACTTGCAGCGTGCTCCCAATTCGATCCTCTATCTTCCCATGCCATTGAATCACTCAAAAATTCATTTATTCATCCACCATTTCCTAAAAAACTTAAGCAAGAAACCAAATTTCCAAACCGAGAGGTTAAAAGGCAAAAGGGGATGAAAACACACATTTAACTCATCAAAATACATCATGTGAAGCTCAATAAATGATGCAAAAACCACACTCATCAGTAACTTACAAGTTTTGTGGAGAGCAAGGACAGAACAAGCTGGGATGCAAATTGAGAAAGATGAATTTTATTATTTAGTTTTCTTCTTGGATGTTAACCAAGATAAGCTCAAGCAATGCAAGCTCCTGCCTTGCAACCAAAAAAGATGGGTGCAAATATAAGGGCTCCTCCTGCTATGAATTTTAATCCACAACAATTCATAGGGGGCCCTTCAATTGGTGCAGAGCAGACCAAAGAAGCAAATTCCATGACAATGTTCAAGGGAGGTGGTAAAAAGTTTATCACAATGTCAAGCTTCAGAGATGCATCAGAGAAGAGATAAGATAAGATATCAACTTTCTTTTGATGTTTTTTGTTATTTTGGCATCAGAGTTGTTGGTTTTTTGCACACGCTCTGATAATGTAAACTGCAGAAGCTCTGATAATGACAACTGCTTCAGCTCTGTTTTTTGTTAATTATGCTGACTTGGAACAATTAAACATGTTTTTTTGTTAATTATGCTGACTGCAGAAGCTATACATGTGCTTGTTGGTTGTCTTCCTTTTTTTTTTTTTTATCTCTCATTTGCCCTAAATATGTTGTTGGTTGATATTGTTGCTCTGAAAATGAAATGGTACTATTTTGAATTGTTTTTTGATTGATAATTTGTTGTGGTTTCTTGGGTTGGGAAAACTTGCTCATTGGCATACATATATGATTTATACATCTTACATCTTACATATTAGGCCAGGATAAACTTCTAGGGAAACATTAAAGCGTTTTAAATTCAGCCACTGTATTTATTTGAAGAAAACAACCATTGCATAAAATAATAACACCAGAAACATCAATTTACCCCACTTTCTAATTTCTGCCACATCTGCAACCATGTTCTTCATATCTCCAGCCATTTGCATCATACATTCAACCATTATCTTCATATCTTCAGCCATGTCTTCAGTTGACATCTTCACCTTTGAGTTGTGGGACTCCCCTGAGTTGTCTTGAGATGGACACTCATCAACCCATCTGAAAAACTTACAACCCCCATGTAGTGAATCAGGACACGTATAAAAAAAACCTATCTTTTCTATGTGCACGATTGTAAACATACGCACACACAGGCTTTTGACAATCACACACCAAAAAAAAATTATTGTTGTTTTCTCTGCTTGAAGATGTAGCAGACATTGTTCTCTTTTGCTTGAAGATGCAGTAGAATTGAATATATGTGTATATATATATATATATTCGATGCAGGTAGGTATGGGGCATAAATGCCCCATACCTATCTTTGCTATGTGCACGATTGTAAACATACGCACACACAGGCTTTTGACAATCATACAAAAAAAAAAAATTGTTATTGTTTTCTCTGCTTGAAGATGTAGCAGACATTGTTCTCTTTTGCTTGAAGATGCAGTAGAATTGAATATATGTGTGTATATATATATATATTCGATGTAGGTAGGTATGGGGCATAAATGCCCTCCATACGGTTGAATTTTCCCTCCAATTCTTGAGAATTCCCTCCAATTCACTGTTAGGAATACTATTCTGTGTGGGACTGAAATTACAGAAAGTTTTGGGACTAAATTTGTATGACAATTTAACAGAAAACGTGATGTGAGGACCATTTTCGCATATCGTGGTCCAGTGTTACCAAATTAGTTTTTTTGGGACCAAAATCGGAGCGGGACATGTCCTGTGGGACTGGAATTGCATTTTTCTCACCACTGGCCGACCGGCAGCACCCTCCCCCGCCGCCTCTTCTCCCGAATAGTTATATATACAAACTATATATAACTATAGTTTATCATTTTTAGCATGGATTTAATTCAAGTGTAAATGGGCCAAACTAGCCGGTCAAACTTTTAAAAAACTTAATTTGACCAGTAACTTTTAAATATATTTCATTTAGCCATAATTACTAAAATACCCCTATATTCATTTTTAAATCATATTTCAATTCCCCCACCATTCAGCCGGCATTCACATTTCACATTTTGAAATGAGATTTTGAAAAAAATTCTCTCTCTTCTACATCTCATCTTCTTCAACACTAATGGAATCTGCAACACTGAAAATTCAAGCGAAGATTTCTCCAGATTCAAGCCATCGACCTCCGAAAATTTAAGTGAAGATCTCTCTCTCCAGATTTCTCTACCAACGAGCCATCGGCCTCTGAAAATTCAAGTGAAGAAATAGAAAATCATTCCCCAATGTGTGTATATTTCAGATCTAATTTATTAATAATATTGTTAGATTGTTAGGTGTTGTTTGTTTTTGAAGTTTGATTTGGGGGAAAAAAATGATTCGAAGAATTTTCTACACATAATAGACATGCTTTGACAATAGAAGTACTTAAAAAATCATCACTAATATAGTTGATGTTTGAAAATCTAGAAAACATGAAGTATTTCTGCAACTTTCGAAAAATCTGGAAAAATGAATTTCTTAACTGTGCACTGGAACTGCGCGTGAGCCCTGCGTGCATGCGTTGTGCGCGCAGTTAAGAAGAAAATCACGCGCACCTGAGTCCAAAGTATCAACAGTTGTTCTGCCGATGCTCGGAAATTGTCAACTGATGTTATGCCGATCTCTGGAGATGTCTGCCGATGTGTTCTGCCGAGGTTTGCACGCTCGCGCTTACTTTGTGTGCACCATGCCTTGTGCGCGCATACTTGTGGGCGCAGTTAAGAAGAAAATCGCGCGCACCTGAGGCTAAATTATCAACAGTTGTTCTGCCGATGCACAGAAATTATCAACCGATGCCATGTCGATAGTCTGCCGATATCTGCGCGCGCGCTTACTTTATGCGCGCATGCTTGTGGGTGCAGTTAAGAAGAAAATCGCGCGCACCTGAGGCCAAATTATCAACAGTTATTATGTCGATGCACAGAATTTATCAACCGATGTCATGTCGATAGTCTACCGATGTGTTCTGCCGATGTCTGCGCGCGCGCTTACTTTGTGTGCGCAGCTAAGAAAAAAATCACAGGCACCTAAGGCTAAATTATCAACAGTTATTCTGCCGATGCCCAGAAATTATCAACCGATATCATGCCGATAGTCTGCCAATGTGTTCTCCAGATGTCTACGCGCGCGCATGCCTTGTGCGCGCCGGGTCTTGCGCGCAGTTAAGAACAAAATCACTTTTTTTTTGTAAAAATCGAACTTCGGTGCTCACTGCACTAGCTCGACATGGACGAACTATGACGATAACTATGGTCCAAGAAATGAAGATCAAACAATGAAGATGAAGATCGACGATGAAGATGAAGAGTGACGATGAAGATGAAAATGGCATTTTGGTCCAAAGTGGCTAAAAAAATATATTTAAAACTTACTGGCTAAAATAAGTTTTTTTAGAGTTTAAGTGACTAAAATAAGTTCTCCCCCTTAATTCAATCCATATGTATATCTATAGAATTTATTGTTATATGACCACTTGATCATACACCATTTAAAACATCTATAAATTGATTCAATGAAGATATTATTGTATATTAATAAGGACAATTATCGTTAGATATATATTTAATCCATTATAATTTAGGTGGGAAAATGCAGCGTTTCTATTTACGAACGTGGTGTTGTTATTATATATTATATATATTTGTATATGTATGTCACCATGCATGCTTTTATTTGTTTGAAAAGAAATTGTAGTGTCTCCCACAACCAATTATAGAAATGAGGGCGTCAGCCAGTGGGAGACTTTATAAAACTATGAAATCGTCCAATAAATAATTCGGATCCACATATCCTCTTTCTTATTGGTGCAAAATGAACCTCCAATAAATCAATTTTATAATAGATTAATTTACGCCTTTACATCCAGTTTTTTATACATTAAGTGGGCCACAATTTAGGATAACTTACATATTAATGATAAATAATTAGTGATGTATCTATAGGTTAAATACGTTGAACTGACACCATAATTTTATCTAGCAAACATGGATTTCTCACCATCATAAAGCACCGTAGCGCTACTTGTCTCTCTCAGGTAAGAATTTTTATTTATTTATTTATTTATTTTTTTGAGTGGGGTAAGTTATCTTTAATTATCTAAATTCTGCAGTTATATGTTCTTTTACATTTGTAGCTTTCGGACATTAGCACATGCAGTCAAACTAGTTAAATTTTTCTATTAAATTGATCGTCTCACTATTAAATTTATTATAAAAATAAAAATTATTATAATATAATCAATCATAATTAACATTTATAAGTAAAAGAATAAATTTATAAAAAAACTATATACCCTATATTATGGAATAATCATCCTTATTAATTAATTATTAAGTAGAGATATGAAAATTAAATAATAAAAAATCTTAACTAATTCTAGTACTTAGAACTTAGAAGGTTTGAAGGCTTTGAATGCTCATAGAGTTTGTCAATAGTTTCAATAACTTCAGTAACTTCTGTAACTTTCTTGATACTCGGTGAGGAAGTGGTCATTGCATTTTTGAATTTGAAGCTTGCATTACATATTATTCTCAACATTTAATCAAAGTGATTGTTGAGATTGTTAAGAAAACTGACGGGTTCCGTCAATCGAGATTGCAATACTCATCGCAAATTGGGCATGCCCTATAGAAGTACTTGGAATATTCAACATGATTCCAACACAATTTTAAAAGAATACATAAACTTACCTCCCTAAATAATTAATAATTAATAGAATAGGAGGGGCTAAGATAAGTTTTTCAGCATCAGAGATTAAATGGTAAAAGAGTTTTATTATATTAATAATTAATAATTATGTTTTATGAAATATGGGGCTAGAAAAATGAGGGCTATATCAAAAAGTTTAATTATATTTCATAAAATATGAGAAGCACAAACAAAAAAAGAAAAAAGAAACCGGGTATTGTGCTTAGAATTTTTTTATTATTGAGTCGTTTTGGTTAAGTTTGCACTTCAATGTGATTGGAAGGCTTATTTGTTTATTGGCCCACACAAGTACACTTTTTCCTGATATCGTAACTTGTGACACCCGCTAACATACGCCGGGTTTGAGATTCGTACGTGTCCAGTAGGCAGCTCCTTGAAAATCGACGTGGTAAGCGGAGAAGCAGGGTGCGCATGAGAACCCCGAGCGCAGGTTAGCCGCACCCATCCGCCCCATAAAAATATTCATATCTGCGCAAGTTGGCGCTTAAAATAGTCAGCTGAAACCCAACAATCTGCTCCCTTTGGTCTTCCTCTCCACCAATACAATATGTACAATTCTCCCTCTACTGTCTCCTGCTATTTTTATACATTTTTATATTCATCCAAACGCTATCTTTCTCAGTTTTACATATTCATTCATCACTGTGTGCAGTGTCTGTGTGTGTGCGCTTCCTATTAGTTCGTCTGCTTTTTTGCCTTTTCTTCTTCTGGCAATTACTCTTGTTTATATTCCTGTATTTTTTTTAAATTTTTTTTGAATGATTGGCAGTCTGATCGAATATGCATGTGTTATTGAATTTGAGGTGATGATGATCATGCCATGCCGGTTGTTTCTGAGTTCCATATATGTTTGTTGGTGTGTGGGAATGTGATTTGGACTGTTGTTCGCCGGCGAATATGATACGTTGTCGTTTTCAGTGCAGCGCAGCAAAGATTTTGATGGCGATGTGTTAAAAGTAGATTCAGAGAGAGAGAGATAGAGAGAGGAGAGAGAGAGAGAGGCTTGTTGCGAAATTATCTGCTGATCATCACGTGATAATCAAGAAAAGATGCCGCATCGAACGACTTACTTCTTCCCGAGGCAATTTCCCGACCGCGACTTCAACAAGTTGGTGGCGGATGCGGATCACGAGAAGAAACCGGTGGCTGATGATGAGGAGCCCGCTAAAGGTGGCGGTGGCGTCGACGGCGGAGTCACGGGCGACAAGATTCACGGGAAGCAGCTGGCCGCCTTCGTAAAGTGGCTTTCCGACAAGAAGCAGAAAGTGAAGTCCCCGTCGTCAAGTGGCCATGTCCGTCCCGCCAGAATCAAAGCGTACGATCAGGACGATAGCGTTGGGGAGGAGGAAGACGACGAATCGACGCAGCGGCTCCTCCCGCCGCCGGTGGTGGTGGAGTCGCTACGGCGGCAGCCGAGCAATGAGAAGGAGAGGGGGTTTGAGCGGCAGGTTTCGCTGCTGAGGCTGTCGAGCGAGGGGAGCACCAGCTACGCCGGGAGCTTGTTTTCCGGGACGACTTTGGATGGGAATTGGTCGGCAAACACCACCGCCGGAGTTAAGGAAGAGGAGGAGGAGGAGGAAACGGAGGCGGAGAGGGGGGCGGATATTGTCGACAATGGGGTGGCGCAGAGGTATAAAGAGGGCTACTATTTGCAGCTGATGTTTGCCAAACGCCTTACTCAGCAGGCGGCGCTTGTGGCGGAGCCTCTGCATCTGCAGGAGCGGAGGATCGGCGGCTCTCCCGATGCTGACACCGTCTCCTATCGTCTTTGGGTATGTATATATGGAATTTGTAGAGTTGTTGATGATGAGAGAATTTCGATTTTGGTTCCACATGTCCTGATTCTATCATTTTGGTTCCAAATTGAGTAAATTTTGATTTTGATCCCTGTTTTTGCCTTGAAATTGTGGAACCAATTTCGAAAACCATAAACTTATGAGACTAAAATTGGATAATTTTTTTGATAAATGACCAAAAATGATAATATCGGGAACAAAAATGTACTGAAACATGTCCTTCGAGACCAAAATCGAAATTTACTCTTGATGATGAATGAGAGATTTAAATGAAAATTTGTTGATGTTTTAGGTGAGTGGTTGCTTGTCTTACACCGACAAAATATCGGATGGATTCTACAACATTATGGGAATGGATCCATATCTGTGGCTAATGTGCAATGAGTTGGAGGAAGGAAGAAGGATGCCCTCTTTGATAGCCCTCAGAACAATCGATCCCAATGATTCGTCGTTGGAGGTGATTCTGGTGGACCGTCGTGGTGATTCACAACTCCGGGAGCTCGAAGATAAAGCTCAAGAGATTTATTTTTCTGCTGATAGTAACCTTGCCTTGGCAGAGGGACTTGGGAAACTTGTTGCTGTCTCTATGGGGTTGGTACAGTATGCTAATTGCATGTTGATTGCTTTATTGAGTAGCTAGTTTGTGTATTTCCTTTTGATCTCAATGAGCTTAATTAAGTTTGTGAAATTTAAGGGGGTCTTTTCCTGTGGAGCAAGGTGAGCTTGATCGCGGGTGGAAGCAATTCAAGGATTTGTACAAATGCATTGTCATTCCGATTGGTAACCTATCTATGGGACTTTGCAGGCACCGTGCTATATTGTTCAAGGTGAATGCGATCATGAAATTTATCCACAGCTTCTTACTATATGTGCATTTGCTTTTGTGATTCAAAACATATATAGGCCATTACTTTCAAAGAGCGGAAATAGCTCCTGTATGCGCAGTTTGGTTCATATAGTTCAAGATTTGTTGAATCTTACTTCCATTTGTCGGGACACACGCAACAACTGCAGCTTACAGTGTATGATCTGATAAACGTGAACTGGGATATTTCATCTTGACATTTGCAAGATCATATGTACATTTTCAGCAAACTTGCAAGTGCAGTAAACCGCTCTTTTCATTAAATTGGACATATTCTCAACTGATATTAACAAATAACAATGTCTTGCACCTTCTCTCTTTCTTGCTTTGCTAAACTACTGCCTTTAATGTAATCCTTTACCTTTTGTCTTCTTCCTTGGGCATTGGACTATTTTACTTGTGTTTTTCTGGAAATGATTGCCAGCAGTCAGCAGGTAGACTTAGTGTATTATTGATGTGCGCTTCATTGTTCACATTTTTCATGAGTTAGCTAATAATGCTCACGCATTTAGTATTTTAAGTCGAGTCTTGTTTCTATCTTCAGAAACTAGCGGATTACGTAGGTCTTCCTTGTCGGATTGCTCGAGGTTGCAAGTATTGTGTTTCTGACTATCAATCGTCATGCCTTATCAAACTTGAGGATGAAAGGAAGTTTCCGAGGTTAGATCTTTCTTTCCTTGTGTTATCAGTGTGATGCATTGGCATGTAAAAAAACTAAAGAAAGAAGTTACCTGGTTTTTGTTGAAAGGATTGGTAATCTGTCTGACTGTCTCTAGCAAAGTGCTCTATCTCAGTAGTATTGTTTTTCTGCTTTTCCCAATTTTAAGGAGCTCGTTATTCTTCGTAATTTTAATATTATCTTGTCTGTATGCTGCATCTTTGGGACCTTGCGTGTTATTACTAAGTTCAAAAGCTTACAATGTTCGAGTGTTGCATCCCATGCTTCCTTTGAAGATTGATTTCACCTAACAACATTTTTCAGCTCTAGATTCGTGGAAATAAAATCATATGAGGTTGTTCATGTGTTTGAAGCTGCAAACGAGAAGATACCTGTAGTCTGTAGAAACTATATGTCAAGCTACTGAACTCTTATTCAACTCTCCCGAAGCTAGTATGAGCTTAGCTAGTGCAATATTCAATCAAGTAATCAGAAGTTAAATTTCATAAAAAATAAAGTTCGAGATTGTCTGTTCCGTTTTATACTCCCAGTTTTATCACTCAACCTAATGTTGTAACGATCACTTTATTTCATCTCTCTAATGGATATTTGCTTAGCAGGGAATTTGTTGTTGATCTAGTCGGGCAACCAGGAAATGTTCACGGTCCAGATTCTTCGATCAATGGAAATTTACTTGCCTCTGTTCCTTCACCGTTTCAAATATCTCATCTGAAAGAATTTCAACAAGATCTGAAGAAAGAGATTGATCGTCAGTTGGTGAACCCGAAGTATCTATTTGGCAATAAAAATCCTATGCGTTCAGGTTGGCTTTGTGTTACATATTCTAAACGCATTTTGTTAAGTCTCCATACGATTAGCAATCATCATTCATCACAGAAAAATTGACTGGAATGGCCATATTTGATTTTAAATAGTGTGTACCTATTGTTGGAAGCTTTTGTCAGTAGCCGATCACCTTATCCTCGATTCGTTTCTTGCCCTTTTATTTTAAGGGCTAATTACGATTAAATACATAAACTTTTTTGACACAATTTGCAATTTAGACACGAACTGTGAAATGTTGCAATTAAAACACAATCTTGCAATTTTTTGGAAAATAGACACGCCAAAATTTTTCCAACGAACGAAAACAGATGTATAACATGAAATATTGCAAAATTGTTTAGATATATAGCACAATCATAATTTGAATTTCATTAATACAATAAAGATCAATATGAAATATAGTGTTTGATTTTCATATTATTGCAAATTGTGTCTATTTTGCAAAAAAATTGAATTCTTCAGTCAATGACTGCTCTCTCCTTGTATATTTTCAATGCGTAACTCGCAATTATAATCTTCATAACCTTCTTGTTAGCTAGTCTGCTCCAAATGGTGCATCAAGGTAATTTAGGTTGTTGCATGGCTTTAAACAAATTTCATAGCTACCGTCTTTCAGAAGCATGGATGAAGATCAATAATTCAACCGATTTAATTATAGAAAAAAATTCTTCATGTTAAAAAACTTACATAAAGGACTTGCATGCAGTCGATGCGGATGAAGCCAAGGGTATTATCTGTCGAGAAAGTGTAAAAAACTATCAGTGCAGCCCAGAAGCTTTTGATGTTACTGGTGCTTCAGTTTCCATGGATGGTTATTCTAAACCAGTAACTGACAGAATTATTATAAAACAGACTTACAAAAAGGAGATTGTTGTAGCAGGAAATGCGCTTTTAGCTCAAGCTGGTAGACCGCCTCCGAAAGTGTCCTTCTGTGAAAGCAAAGATCAGTCGGAGATTAGGAACAAATGTTATGATAATGTGAAGCATCATGCTTCACTGATTCCTCGATATTTGAATCTCGAGCCTTCTCTTGCGATGGATTGGCTCGAGATCTCATGGGATGAATTGCATATTAAAGAACGCGTTGGAGCTGGTACTGATAGTTAAGTTATTATTTCTTGTATTTGATGATGCTGTCTCATTGAAACTGTGGTTGATGATGCACTTGTTTTTTCTCCTTATAGGATCTTTCGGCACGGTTCATCGAGCTGAATGGCATGGATCGGTTAGTACTATAAAACTGTGGATTTAAACACTAGTCTTAGTTGTGTGCCTTTTTCATTAGTTTCTCTGTTCATTTGAAGTTGCAAATTTCATTTCATTTTGTGCGTCAAGTCATCTAGCATACATCAATTCGGTTTATGTTTTCTTGATATCAGTTCTTTCCCCCCTCAATTCGGTTACTGCTTAACATTTTTGAAAGTTAGAACTCCATTGAACTGAAATTCTTTTATAACTGCAGGATGTAGCAGTTAAGGTTCTGAGTATCCAGGATTTTCATGATGATCAATTGAAGGAGTTTCTAAGGGAGGTGTGTATATTATGCTCGAATGATTTAATTTCTCCCTAGCATAGTTTCGATTTCTCCATGAAAATCTAGTGCAGGAGAGTTGGAAATTTCTGATTTCTCAAATTTATTCCTCGGTTTTGCGACATGTGATGCGGATCAGATCAACCATGCCCTCCCGTGTTACATTTCGTGTGCCATAACTAATTTTTTTAATATACGCTAATTGGGGATGAATGGACCATAAATAAAAAAATTAAATTAAACTACATATTCAATTGAAATTAAAAAAAAAGTCATTTTTTTTTTAAATAAAGGTTTTGCACAGGAGATTTGATAGATTCTGAAAATGAGAGAATAGACAACCATCCAAGCCCTTTCTATTTACCCCTGGAATAGTTTGAAAATTGTCTTTAGATAATGTCGTAATCTAGTACCTATCAGATAAGAGAGATAAAACTTGTGATTGACCTTCTTTTGGAGGAGCTTTAGGAGATGTTTGGTTTTATTTTCAACTTCAATTTCCAGTTTTTAATATTTCCAGTTCAATTTACAAGGTGTTTTGATTTTTGGAAAAATGTAATGTTTTGTTATGATGAGTGATTTAATATTTAGAGTTATATGTTTGGAAAAATGAAAATATGTTTGTTTGATTATTTTTCCTATTCCAATTTGTGGTTGATATGAAACGATAAATATTTATGTTAGGATGAATTGCTGGATATTTAAGTGGTGAGTCAAACTCTAATGATATATATAGGTTTGGAAAAAGTGTAAATAGAAATTGAAAACAAGTAAAACAAATGTGTTTTCGGTGTTTTGCATAGTAAAAAGTTGAAATTTACATTTGGAAATAAATACGAACAAGGCCTTAATCTCTCATATATATTTGAATGTTATTCTTTGGCATAGATAATACAATCATCTTTTATGAACATGGAGTTCGGTTTAATATGTCGTGAGTGTATGGGGCACCGTAGTTCTAAAATTTCGTTATGCGTAACTTGAGTGTATGATGCATTTTTACATTTTTTCTGGTTGCCATTCATTTTGATTCATGCTTCAAGAAGTTGGTTGCTAAAGTGTGAATCTATACACTTTTCTTTAATGATAAATTTCTGTTGGTGACGTTAGTACAACTTAACCTCTAATTTTCTGATGTTTATCTTTCCGCAGGTTGCCATTATGAAACGTGTCCGTCATCCTAATGTCGTGCTGTTCATGGGTGCCGTAACTAGACGTCCACATCTATCTATAGTTACTGAGTACTTGCCAAGGTAGTTGGTTCTAAATCCTAGAACCTAATCCAAACAGTTTCTATGGAATACGACCTTATGGATTCTAAGCTTTATACAATTCAATTTTATGAATCAGAGGCAGTCTATTCCGGCTGATACACAGGCCAGCTGCCGGGGAATTATTAGACCAGAGGAGACGACTACGCATGGCTCTGGATGTGGTTTGTTTTGATTCTCTTTATTTTTTTTCCTATTAGTCTCTTTGGTTGAAATTGAACTAATTTTTTTTATAATGTATGTAGGCAAAGGGAATCAATTATCTTCATCGTCTTACCCCTCCTATTGTCCACTGGGACCTAAAATCACCGAATCTGTTGGTTGATAAGAATTGGACTGTGAAGGTAATACTGCATTGCGGTTTCTATCTTAGGTTCAACAGTCTACTTTGTAACTAAACAATATTTTGATAATGTGACATATATAGGTATGTGATTTCGGTTTGTCAAGGTTCAAAGCAAATACATTCATATCATCGAAGTCTGTTGCTGGAACAGTAAGTCTCTGTGTGTGTGTGTGTCCACCTTTACACATTGATATGCATTGGACTTGCAAAATGTAGGCATGTGATTTCAGTTTGTCAAGGTTCAAATGCATATTTTCTCTTGCCACATATATGGTACAAGTCCTTTTATAGCAGCCTCATTTCATTGAATGTTAAACGTTCTCAAATCTAAAGATGATATCATCGGACTAAATCAAGAAGTTGAACGAAACAATAGGGTGGCAGGGCAGAATGCTCGTATTCTTCTGTTGTAAGGTTACTTGTACTTTAGATATAGTGGATGTCATCTAATCTGAATAAGTGACGAATCGAGGGATCTTTGTCGGGCATTCCTTTCTTCACTCATCCTTGATTGCTATGATTTGCATGATAATACATAATGGTCATTCGTTAGGAAACCTTCAGCCCCATTTCCCTCCTCATGGTAGATTGCCAAGTGTAGTCTTGCATTGTTTAACCAAAAAAAAATTCAAAGTGCTTCTTACTATAAAATGAAAAACGAAAAATGCAACAATTGAGGTAGTAGTAATCAGGTTTTTGTGGCGCATGTGATTGCAGAAAATGAGTTATTGTCATAAAAAAAATATATATATATGTGCGGGTTAAGCATGTTCTTGACAGTGTACTCAGCATGTAACACACTCTTGTAATTTCAGCCTGAATGGATGGCACCTGAATTCCTTCGAGGAGAGCCCTCCAACGAGAAATCTGATGTTTACAGTTTCGGAGTAATTTTATGGGAACTCGTCACGATGCAACAGCCTTGGAGCGGACTTGGCCCTGCCCAGGTAATATAACCTTGAACCAGAGGGCCTTGTTTACTTTGATAAATAAGGGAGGATTAATAAGTTATCCAACTGTATTCTATTCTTACTTTGCATGATATTAAAATGATGGATTACTCAAGGCCCGTGATAGATGAGCTTTGAGTGTTTGTATGTGGGATATGTATCTCATCTAAATAGGTGGGATATGATTTATCAATCCTTACATCCTCTAAACTATATATCCACTCAATTGTAAATCGTTGAAGTAAACAAGCCCTTGGTGATAGTTAATCTTACCACCGTTCAACAATCGTTGCAAACTTGCAGGTGGTCGGAGCAGTTGCTTTCCAGAATAGAAGGCTCTCAATCCCACCAAAAACTTCCCCGGTCCTGGCGTCTCTGATGGAGTCTTGCTGGGCCGAGTAATACTTTCTTACCATTTTCCGTTTTTCGTTTTCCTTAACACTTGTTATCGGAGTTGCATCACTGCAAACAAGTCGTGTGAATCAGCCTTCGTCGTTTGACTAGCATTATGATCATCTGCAGCGACCCTGCTGAGCGGCCCTCATTTGTTAACATAGTGGATACATTGAAGAAGTTGCTGAAATCTCCACTCCAGTTGATACAAATGGGCGCCCCGTGAGACGCAGCTCTGTATGTGCTACTCGAGTTTTCTTTTCTTGATAAAAAGAGAGGATAGTAGTGGAAAGCGCTCGTCTTCAACGCGATTTTCATTGGAGTTCGCTTACTCGAGAAAGGTATGGGCCATAGATACAAATAATTTTTGTCAGTAGCTGTACTTGCATCTGATAAGGAAAAAAAACTAACCGTATGAACAGATTGAATCCATTTTGGATGATGATGCTTTTTAGCATCATAACTTCTTTATGTTGAAAGGAAAGGTTGCAGAATCCGCATGTAAATGCATTTATTAGTTAATTGTCATTATTTTACTAATTGGCAATTGTATTGTTGGTTTAGTTATATATATATATATATGTAGTATTTTTCTCCACTGTATTATTACAGAATATATAACTAATATTTTTCGTATGCGATGCATATAAATATATTTTAAGTTTAAAGCTTAAATGATAGTTGATGTGTTTTTGGTTTATAAAGGATTAGTGTTTAAAGGGTTTATCAATTAAAGCTAGTCCCAAAAGTAAAACGTGATGCTTTGTTGGGATAACACATCCATATTATTTGATAATATAATTATAATTTGTCACATATTTATGGAGAGATGAATATAAATTTTTGGAATGTGTATGCTCTGAAAGTGCACACCTCGTACAAAGTGTCTGTTTTGCAAACGTTCTCTAAGATATTTTAGAACGATGTTAGATAATGTTCTTTATAATGTTCACAAACGTTATAATGAAATTAATGTAAATTGCAGAAAGTAAAACACATAACAGATTGGTAACGTTGTTCAATAATTGAACAATGTCAAGGGGCTTGTCAGGTCCATGCAAAACAAAAATTCACTACTCCGATGTACCATTTACTTGGGATATTACACGCAACTAATCTCCCATCACTCGCTACCCCTTCTATCTGTACACCCTCTTTCATTGAATTGAATCGTGAGATCCCTCACAACCTAGATTTCTAACATATCTAGTTCCCACATCAAATCTCTCCAGAGACTCCTTTGACAGTGTATGAAAAAGTGTTTTAAAACTAGAACACTAATCTCCATCCTAACAATGACAACCGAAACCTATGTGTCTCTTAAACAATTTAGAGCTCTTGTGCAGAATATATCTCTTCAGTTCTTTTAGTGAAGCTAGAACACTAATCTCTATCCTAATAATGACAACCGAAACCTATGTGGTTCTTAAACAATTTAGAGCTCTTGTGCAGAATATATCTCTTTAGTTCTTTGTGCAGAATATATCTCTTCAATTCTTTTGGTGTTTCGGTATGTGTTCTAACAAGTCTTCAGGCTATTTATAGATTACAACATAGCATTAACATGGAAACATAAGACCTAATCCTATTTGAAATTTGATAAGGAAACTTCCTTAAATAGCTTCAAAATCGAGGACATGTTTGGTTAGAATTCTCCCATCTTTAGTATTCTGTCTTATCTTCAATCACGTGCCCTTTTAAGCTGAATAAGGCATCTTCTAAACCCATCTTGAATTTTCTCTTGATCGGCAACTTCGAACAGCTTCAACGATCTTTAGAAGAACAATCTGGACAAAGGATGTTCATGCAAACTGTCACGAACGTTTCAATGAACATTGTTGATCTCTAAACCTTCACATCAGGTAGCACAACGAAATGTCTTGTATGTTCACAAACTGACTTCTGGCTATCATTCAAGTTAGCTAACAATACTCAGCATGTTGAACAATCTCAGTTGTGGCATGATGCATAACCTTTCATCTTCAGCTCAATTCAAATTCCTTGCTTGAGCTGTCTTCAGGAAGTTCAGATCACGTTCATGTATATCTTCATGAACATTGTACAAAACAACAAACTTGTACTTGGAAAAATCATATACTTAGTGATGATTCTATACCATACGGAGAATGACAATAAATCACTATAACAAGTGCAAAGTAGAGCATTTGATAAACAATGCTTAGTACACAACATGACACTAACAATCTCCTCATTGCCGGTGTATCTCCGTTTAGTGCCAAGAACAACACTAACATGCTCTATAAATTTTAAAGTCGTACAATTTGACAATATAATGAGAATTTCACATATTTGAATTAAAAATCACAATATTTGACTCATTTTGTAATTATAATATTATCATTAATTGTTGCAAATAAAACATAACATTTAATGAGTGCAATCCAATTCTATATAGAGTATGTTCGTGTCTTCCCTTTTATTATTATGTACATTTTAACTAATATAGACTATATACAATAATACTAATAGTATATATAACTAAGATTTTAAGATTAACTATATAACATTGGTACTAAGAATTTTATTAGTCTTGAACATTTGATTATTATTAATTTTTGTTAATTTTCTTTTCCATTATTACTTTGCTACTTTCGATAATATTAGTTTAATATCATTAATTTCATTTCACGTGTTAATATTTAATGATGAGTATTATTTTGTCAAATTGTTAATATTAATCATTTTTCCTATATTACTTTACACGTATTACAAATTTATAATTTATAAGTTATAACTAATAATCTAAGATGGACTGTAGTCTATATTTTATATACCATATATTGTTAATTGTTTTCTTTAATTTATTTTATTACTCATCTAATCTTGTTAATTTCGATGATATTAGATTAATATTAATATATTATTGATTTCATTTCTTATTTATTATTTAA
This sequence comes from Perilla frutescens, assembly GCA_026008535.1. Lineage (NCBI taxonomy): Eukaryota > Viridiplantae > Streptophyta > Magnoliopsida > Lamiales > Lamiaceae > Perilla > Perilla frutescens. The sequence continues at coordinate 5,682,231 of BRKX01000001.1, forward strand.
TGAATTGAGAATTAATATTTATAAGTATTAATCTATTTTATTACTTAGTATTTACTATTGATCATTCTATTTCGTAATTTTGATAATATTAATTTAATATAATTTCATATTTCACATTATTATTTATTATACTAATATACCATGTAAAATTGTAAATAAGATAAACTACACACACACAGTCCATTAATTTGGTTTGTGTATATAATTGTTACCCTTGAATCTTGATCATTTGATTTCTTAACTTTCATAATATTAGTTTAATAACATTAATTTCATGTTAATGAAAAATATCAATTTCACAAAAGTTACAATGTAAAGAAATAATATTTAAAACATTACAAAAATAGTACGTGTTTCGAGTTTTAAATCATATAGCTAGCGAGATAGCTCGTGAGCCCGGCTCGTTTAATTAAGTACTCGTGAGACAGCTCGCGAGCCCGACTAGTTTAACTACTCGCGAGCCGGCTCGCAATACATTCTTGAGATAACTCGTTAAAAAGCTTGCGAGTCAAGTTAGCTCGCGAATTCAATGAGCCAAGCTCGAACTCGGTTCGAGAAAATGGCAAGCTCGTTTATCTGGCTTGAGTTCGGCTAATTTAACAAACGAGCCGGTCTCGAACAAGCTTTTTTCAAATCAATACCGAATCTCTCGCGCAGGGCCGTCTCAAACATTTTAAAGGTCCTGTGTAATTATATAAATTAGACCCTTTTAACAGTAAAACACAATTAATATTACTTTCAATGACAAATATAATATAATCGTTATACATTAATAAAATGAAAAAAATAAACCTTCAAAATTTAATATTCAATAACATCTTAAATATACATAAACTTTCTATCTAAAAAGTGCTATTCTTCTAACACTTTTTGAAGCGAATTCATCCACCAAGTCTTCATGGTCAAGAAAACAAAAAAAATTCACAGTAAGGTGAATTATTTATATCATCATGCTCTACATTATCATCTTCAGATAGCATATTACCACCATTTCCAGCATCAATATTATCATTCTCAATAGGTAATATATTTGCAATATCAATATTATCATGCTCATTTTCAGTGTTAACCACATTTTCATCATTAACACTTTCAATTTCTGCACAAACTCATGGTTCTTTTGTAATGAACTTATCAATAGCACCTCTTTGAGACTCAATTAACACTTCCTCTTTTTTCTTTTTTTTTTCCACACGTTTTTCATGTCCAGAAACATATTTTCTAATTTTAGGAGGCATAATTAAAAATCTCTAAGTAAAATTTAAACCGTGGAAGAGATTGAAACAACCTGGAATTGCAAGATGTTATTTTTCCAAACAAAATATATCCATCAATTTCCACCAAAGCAGCGAAGATTCTGCAATTGTTGGAAAATAAAGCAAATTTGTTAGGAATAAAGATCAAAAGTGAAAATCTACAAGAACAATAAACATTCAATAAAACAAAGAATTCCAGCATCAAGAACTGATAAGTGATAACAAAAGTTGAATTATTTCAACAAAACAAAACTAATTCCGTAATTTCATAAAGCTTCAAATTATAAAGCAATCTGTTTTCATTAAACAAAAGCTGAATTATTTCAACAAAATAAAATTAATTTGATTTCCAATCCATTCACGGTTCACCCCTCTTAACAAAGCCACCTTTTCTCAATTCAATCTTACCCCCTCTCCCTCAGGCCTCAATCCTCTGATCCTTATTCTCAATATTCGATAATATCAACAAACATCTAAAAAATAAACTAATTGACAATTAGTAAATTACATATCTCGATATAGTTGGAGTAGTTTGTTTGTTGAAAATTGTTGCAAATAATTTATAGCCATAGAATAATAATAAAAAAAAGTCGTATGTGGCATACATTAATTGTATTCATAGATGTTAATTGAGTGAAAGAGAGGGGGATTTGAGATGTTCTCATGAGAAAAAGAGAAGAATTACTGAAAAGTAAATTTTTGAAGGTGAGGAAACTAGAAGAATCAATGGATTTCTGGGAACTCGAAAAAAAGAATATGCGCGCAGCCGAAAAATTAAAATTGTATCTTTTATTTATTAGTTTATAAATATAATATACATTTAAACTAAAAAAAAATTATTGGGTACTTAGAAAATTTGGACCCTGATCAATAATCGGGTTTGATCTCGCGAATTGTTTAACTCATTTACAGTCCTAATTATAATAAATGAGTTTGGTCGGAATACAATTTTGTCATTATTTTTAGTTAATAAAATACATATAAATAAATCAGTTATAAACAAGAAACTCGATAAACCCCATCTCACTATTGAACTATGCGTTATTAATTTATTATTATTATATGGAAAAAGAGAAGTAGTCAACGAAACTTATTTGATAGTTCAAGAAAGATAGGCTGCTTACTCTAGTGACCAAAAGTTGACCATCTCTACCAATACCCATCTACATACACACATGATATGATATATGAATGAACAAATACTCCACATGAATTGAAAATAAACATACAGACTGTCAACTGCCATCAACAAACAAGAAGATTTCAAGAATTATTGAAGCCCAAAAAAGAAAAAATAGAGAAGAGATGTGGAAAGATTTGTTCTTACAAGCTGCAGTATTCGTGATCACGGTGTCGATGTTCCTCTACTCACAAAACATCCCCCAAAAGCTAATATCGAAGGTGCGGCTCCACCGCCGCCGCTTCCACCTGGAGGCGAAGCGCCACTTCGTCCTCGGCGCCCAGCTCCTCTCCCAGTCCCCCTCCGCCGCGGAGGCGGAGGCCGACCGCGCCATCGCCCTCGACCCCACCGACGCCGCCTCCCACATCCTCAAGGCGCTCGCCCTCGACCTGCAGGGCTTCAGGACCTCCGCCCTCGCCTCGCTGGACGCCGCGCTGTCGCCGCTCGCCGCGAGGACCCTCACCGGCGGCGAGAGGGCGGACGCGCTGTTCAAGCGGGCGGAGCTGCGGGCGGCGGTGGGCGGAGACGACGGGGCGGTGGCGGATCTGCTGGAATCGGTGCGGCTCAAGGGGTCTAACGCCGAGGCTTACAGTTTGTTGGGGCGGTGTTATCAGAAGAAGGGGTTGGTTGCGGCGGCCCGAGACGCTTTCCGGGATGCACTTCGGGTCCTCCCCGACTACGGCCCGGCCCGAGATGCGTTGGCCCGATTGGACCAAACTAATATGTAATTGCAAATTCAATACACTTCAAATTACGAGAGTATTTCCTCCTGTTCTAATTTTTCATTTCGCTTGTACGCAATTAGGACATTTTCAATCGAGCAACTTAAATTTAAAATTATTTTACGGAAAATATTTTATCAAATATCGATTTATCTTGAATTAATAAATTCATTTTCAAATGTAAAATGACATTCTCTTGATATTTTTTCTCATACTATTTTTTTATCTTTTTTCAGCAATATCCACGTATTTATCAAATTAATAAATTGAACATCTTGTTTTGTTTTGTATACTCACAGAACATCTAATATAAATAATTATTAATCAATAATTTTTCTTACAAAATAAAATATTACAATATATCCTAATTTTGAAGGGCTATTAAAATAAAAAATTATTAAAGTAAATATTTTTATTAAATATGAGAAAATTACAAACTTGAAAAGAAAATTACATTAAATAAGAGGAAATTACAAACTTGAGAAGAAAATTACATTAAATTTTGAAGGGCTATAACACATTTGAAAATATTTCAAATGTGTTTTTTATGCCATTTTCCGGTTTCACATGTTTTTTATTTTTAATGTTTGTTTAGGTAATTTCGTCGTATGTTTTGTATTCCCATTTTCATTCTTTGGCATACATTCTTTGTTTTACTGTCATTGTTAAGATTTTTAGTTTGTGTTAGTATTAAAAATTTAATTTTATGTGAATGTATTCTTTCATTTTTACAACTATAATTTTAATTATTATCTTAATAAACATCATATACAAAAAATCTATATCTATATAATATATAATAACAACTCCGCATCTAGAAATAGAAAAATTTGGTTTTCCCGCTCTTTTGCACTTTCCAAAAAAATAATAATCTTTTATATTAAAAATTTAATTATCTTCTTTGTAAATGATTATATAATAATGTTTCCATAAATATAAAAATCTTATATGATACAAATCTGTAATATATATTGTGTTGCACTATATATGAATTATAGTCTATATGTAGATATCAACAAAAATATAATTATATATACACTTACTAATACAATAATATAATATATTGTATCTCAATCCAATATAACATACACAATATAATTATTTGGTAAGTGTATTTGCATATTAATTCACACCCGAAATGAGATGCCTACTAAATGAAACAATATAATTTTTATAATTAAATAAATAAAATATGGTTGACTATTTTAAAATAAAATTTACACTAGGTGAAATTTCCAGTTGAACGAATCTTAAGAAGCTAAAAGTTGGATTAATTATTATTATATGTAGTTAGGGATGGGTAAAAAATCATCATACCAAAATACTGCTCATACCGTACTCAGAAAATACTGAAATTTACAGTATACTGATTTTTCAGTAAGGTATAATAACTTACCAGAATTTTACAATATGACAGGTAAAAAATTTCACAAATTAACGAATAATGTCATACTGGTATATACCAAATTTCAATATATATTTTTATTTTACTTTTTGCACATCCATCGTATAATGTAATAATATAATATTCAATAAGTTTATCATAATAGATTACATGTTTACATATAATCATGTCTTATAATATTTAGCAAATCATGTCTTATAATATTTAGCAAAATAATTTGACATATGGATTAAATAATTTATTATTATTATTCATGTTTATTTATTTTATTTTTAAATAAAAAAATTTAAAATATATATTAAATCAAGAGTTGATGTATTTTTTTTTATTTTAGTGAATAATAATAACAATGGTACCAACTAAATATAACGTGTGCGTATATTTATACATATTATAAAATTTATTATATTTTTAATATAATTTAATATATTCAAATGAAAAATTAAAATCAAAATCATAAAATATTTTACTATATATTTAATTATTTGGAAGTTTTATAAACTATTATGTATTTATTAATTAAAAACTATAAAATAAAAAATTTCAATAAATTATAATTGGCTTAAATTAATTAGAAAAAAAATGACATACTAAAAATAAAATTACAATTTCCAAATGTAAGAAAAAAATTACAACAAATTGATAATATTAGCCACTACACTTTACTCAATTAGGACAAAAAATTGGAAACACCAAAAAAATTCATTTTATGAGATAAAAATAAAATTAATATTTTCCATTTTTCATTCTGTAAACATATCAATCATAAAAATTATCATTCCATTCATACCAACATTTCAAACTTAAAGTTCATTCAATTTTTTATGCCAATTAATCATCTCCTAAAAAAAAACTAGAAAGTTATTTGATAATATCCAGAAAGAGGTGCTTAAAAAATTTATCTTTCAAAAAAAAGTGAAATATCAGATAGGTAGTACAAGATAAAATATTATCCAATGTAACTCTTCACATATCTGAAAGCAACTATGACATATTTGGGCTCAATATAGAATTCGTCATTTCTTGTGGAAAGCATGCACTAACATTGACTGAGTTCATAATGTGTAAGGAATTAGAAAATGCATTAACATTTGTATTATGCAATGAGTTGGTAACCTTAATGGAATTTAATTTTTAAAGGTTTAGATAATACTGAGGTCACGTTGACGGTGTTGAATGGCGGCGATGCTGAAAGTTAACAAGAGGAATAATACGAATTGGTAGAGCACTTTGTTATCTAATTCTAAACATTTCGTTTTGTTCTATATGATCATTCTTTCTGAGTAAAAAAATAATTAATCTTCATTTATTTGTTCTTTTAAATACAAGATTGGGGTTACGAATTCTTTTAATATTATTAATTTTTGAGTTAGGGAAGGAGAGTAGTAGGTTTCGAATCCACACATAAATAAGAGATAAACTACGACCCTTGGAAAAATTAGATATGATAGTTGTGTTGGTGAAATTTGAGATCGAGACATTCAGAGTGCATCGCAGGGTGTGTACACAATTTTTTTATTAATTTATACACCATTTTATAGCTATTTTATTTTTGAATTAAAATATACATTAGACATCTTAAATTATTCTTGTGTAATTAGTGACTATCTATATTGTTGTTATGCATATTCTTTATACATATATGGAGATTATGATAGAATAATCAAGTTGTGGTGAAGTTGCTCAAGCTGTTACAACTCTCACTCAATCGATGTTGTCCTTTCCATTTCACACGGTTAAGAGGTGATATTTAAGATGTATAATATTTCTTAATAGGTCCTCCGTTTCGTTTGATTCGTTGTTTTAGGTTTTTTGTTTTGTTTGAAAATATTTGTTGTTTTTTATATATTTTCACACACTCTCTCTAATTTAACCCGATCACAACCCCTATTTTAGAAAATATAATTGAATAAGATTTTGTGGCATATATGAGAGATGGGTATATTTGTCCACAAAATTAATTATTAATTGTAGAAAAAAAAAACCAAAACAACAAATAAACGAAACGGTGGGAGTATGTTTTAAGGTTGTGTTCTTGGAGTTATTCTTGGAAATGGGTTGTGTGCCCATAAAACTATTTTACTGAACAAATTTGAATATTATTTATTATTTATACATTTTCTTATAGTTTCTATTAATAATTTAGCTATATTTTTTAAAATATATATCTCTAACCGTGCACCGTGCATCGCATGGGTGTAATGCTAGTAATATATAATAACGACTCCGCATCCGCATATAGAAAATATTAGTTTTCCCGCTCAAATGACATTTCCAGAAATGAAAATAAAATTCTATATTTATAAATAATTAATATAAGCGTAGCACACACCCGTATATAAAACTAAAAGTCAATGAAATATGACTAACAAAAAGACTGTCATGACTAAAAAATAGTTTCCATTTACTTAAATTAGGCACAATTCCCTTAATTAATTAACCACACTAATATCCTCCTAACATTAAATCTGGAATATATTGAGTCATTAGATTTGTAATAATTTGTATAGCTATATGTGATCGTTATTGCATTAATAAATCCGATATGTATATGTTATATATTTTTAGCTTTAAATTTTGAATATATATACATGTCTATACACACTTCAAATTGATATATATATAGGGTTGGGTTCCAGAAGGAACCACACCCTAGGTGAGAACCGAGAACCAATCTAAGTCATAGATCTGGTATATTTGGACGGTCTAGATCTACTCCAGATTTAAAAAAAACGTGGTGGCAATCTGGTAATAACGTCAAACTTCGCTGTCCCTGAGTCTTAGTAAGGGTAAAATCGGAAAATATATGAATACTCAGAATTTACGTGTATATTTTTCAATTTATGGTTTTAGCACTGTCATTTCTTATTTTAGCACTGTCATAGCCTTTTTTAGCACTGTCATGGTCTTTTTTAGCATTGTCATGATTTATTTTAGCATGACTCTTATTCCAGCAGACCAAATTTTGTAATAATACGTGCGTGCATCTGCCGAATTCTTGTACCACATAGTGATTTCTCGTGGATTGAAAAATCTTGCCCTTGTCTAGATATACCGCTTTGATTTGTCTGTCGAAGAAGGTGCAGAGGTCGCCAGACGAGCAATCTGTCATGCAACATTCTATGATGGAGGAGGGAAAATGCTGTGATACTATTATCTGCTGGTGAAACCTAAAGCAATGTCTGAATTCAACATGTTTTTTTTCCTCTAAAACCACGGTTCTCTCCATTTAAATTGATCTGCTATGCATTTGAAAAGCACAAGATGAATTGTAATTTTTACTACAAGTTGAAGTTGCAGCATGTTATTTGGATCCAAATAGTATGTGATAAGTCTGTTTTACTTTCAACCAAAAAAAAATGTAAACAAAGACCTAATCAGTACATGCTACAAAAAATTATCTCATAATGCTCGTTACTCGTAATCTTATGCCAAATCTAGGTTTGAGCATTCAATATATTCCAAATCTTAAGACACGACACCCACCAAATTATTAATTGATTCCCGGCATGATAATATCAAAATAGTTATCCAGAGGCTTTTACCTATTTCAAAGAACGAAAAAAAATCTCACGTATTTCAAAATGTGTGATTAGAACTTATAAGAATACCTCTTCAGCATAATCATTGATGACTCCTTTTTTCCGTGATTAATCGAAAGATAATCGCTGTGAAGATAGGTTGCAAAATTAGGATCTACTGTCATGACCCTTTTTAGTACTGTCATGGTCTTTTTTAGCATTGTCATGACTTATTTTAGCATGACTCTTTCAGGGTTTTAGCACTATCATTTTCTATTTTAGCACTATCATAGCCTTTTTTAGCACGTCTCTTTTAGGTTTTAGCACTGTCATTTTCTATTTTAGCATTGTCATGACATATTTTAGCATGACTCTTTTAGGATTTTAACACTCTATTTTAGCACTGTCATGACCTTTTTTAAGCAAAGTTTCTTATCTTTTCCATTTTAAAATACTTTTGTAAGATTTTTAATTTCCTCTTTTAAGCATCACGTCTACTTATAATTAAAAGTTTTATGCGCAATCATTCAATTTTCTCCACTGTGCAACTACGTCTTAGAAGAGACTATACATAACTAATGTAAACATCTATACCTTAAACCTTGTTGTGTAAATATTGTATTTTTAAATTGATGACTAGTTTTTTTAAAATAAATTAAAGTGGAATTAAAAAATAAAAAAATGATAGATTTAATATAGGCTAGACACGCTAATTCATCCCCCCAATCCCCACCCCGACATAAGAGAAGAGATCAATTAAAATTTAATTTTGTATATAAGTCATGTATTGTGAATCCGTCCTGTGGATTTAAATTCACTATATGGGTCAAGATCCGGATCCAAACACAATAACTAAGTATATAAAAAAAAGATTAATATGCATGTCATCCAATATGAGCTTTAATATGAATCTAAACATATCTTATGAATTTGAACTTGTAAAACGGTCACACGTAAATTTGAATGTGAGTTCTAATCCATCCTTTTTAGCACTGTCATGGTCTTTTTTAGCATTGTCATAACTATTTTAGCATGACTCTTTCAGGGTTTTAGCACTATTATATTCTATTTTAGCACTGTCATGACCTTTTTTAGCATGACTCTTTTAGGTTTTAGCAGTGTCATTTTCTATTTTAGCATTGTCATGACTTATTTTAGCATGGCTCTTTTAGGATTTTAGCACTGTCATTTTCTATTTTAGCACTATCATGACCTTTTTTAAGCAAAGTTTCTTATCTTTTCCATTTTAAAATACTTTTGTAAGATTTTTAATTTCCTCTTTTAAGCATCACATCAACTTATAACTAAAAGTTTTATGTTCTTTTAATTTGGGACTAAGCAAATAATAAAATTTATACACGTACGTATATGGTTCAACAACTATAAAAAAGGCACTTCCACACACTAGTATTGCATTATATTTTGCCTTGAGACATTCAATTGCTAGCTTTATTTGATCATCTCCATTTACATATATCTCTCGATCTCTAATTATGGCAGAAAAACTAGGATAGGGGCTACTTGCAAATCCAAATCCAAATTCAAATCCAAAATCGAAATGGATTCTCTATTTGGTCAGAATATGAATTCCAACACAACAACGGCCACGACGACTACTGCTAATTCCAATAATCATACAGCTGCTGCAGATTATGTTTTCCAATAAAGTTTCAGCTGCTGCTAAAATAGTTCACAGTAGTGCTAAAATAGGTTACAACATTGCTAAAATAGATCACAATAGTGCTAAAGTACATGACAGTGCTAAAATAGTTCACAGTAGTGCTAAAATAGATCACAATAGTGCTAAAGTACATGACAGTGCTAAAACAGTTCACATTAGTGCCAAAATAGATTACAATAGTGCTAAAATAAATCACAATAGTGCTAAAGTACATATTAACTGAGCATGAATCACACAATCACGGTCGAAAAATAACACCAGCAGGGCCTCACTTTGTACCGGTGTCGGCACTATGTATCCAACCTCCTCCGCCCTGCAACTTGAAAATAATAAATTTGAGCAATTCATCACAAAAAATGTAACAAAAAGTCGCTAATATTACAAATATGCCACCGCGGTTTTTTCAATATTGACACAGATCTTGGCCGTCCAAATCAGAGCAATATGTGGTTGAGATTGGTTCTCGATTCTCGGTTCTCACAGAGGGGTGTGGTTCTCATATGATCCCATCTCTCTCTCTATATATATATATATATATTTGTCATATATATATATATATAGAATTCGAAATTTAAATAGAGAATATACACTTCAAATTATTTTTGGAAATTTGGAAGTATATGTTTTGGTCGACAATCATTTCTCAATCAATTCGTCGGTTATTTTACTTATTTAAGGTAAAATAATATATCAAACTCCAAAAATATGAATATTTGTTCAAATGTCAATAATAAAAATATATAAGGTAATTGATGATTAAATTAAACCGTATCATATATAGCTGATATGTTTTCCTACAGTCAATTCATGGTTATAAATACAAATTCCCCTCATAATTGTATTCCGTTTAATTTTTATATTATCTTTTGCGATCGATATTGTGGTCATATGTTACATTCTTATATAATTGTTGTTGTTTTGCAGATTGTAAGAGTAGAGAAGCTTGAAAATGGCATACAGACGTTTAATATTTTGGGTTCGGGTGAATGAATTCGAAATTCGCCGTATATCTCATGTAATTGTTCGAATATTTGGAAGAATTTATTTGAATTTTCGTACAAATGATTTCGAAATTTAATTATGTTTTCCTTTATTTAATTCATGGTTATAAATACAAGTTCCCCTCATAATTATTTTTTTTTTGCAGGATTCAAAATTTTTAGCTTGATATCACAAAATAAAAATTTGAGAAAAATGTAATATTTTTTAATTGCGATGTTTCAATTTATATTTTTAATATATTTTTTGTATCTTTGTAATTATAAGCAAAGTATTTTGGTGAGAATATCTCTACTAGGATTCATCTTCAAAGATATTTTCTTCTGCAATCGCATCATAGGAGATGAACGTGGTCGATTAATAAGAGGCTTGAAAATAATTATATATATATATATATATATATATATATATATATAATTTTCGAAAATTTTATACAAATTCAAAATAAATTTTATATTTTTATGCTTTATGGTTAATAAAATAACATTTTATTAAATTATGCTACTTATATTTTATTTCTTTAAAAAGAAATTTTAACTAAAATTCTGAAATGGATTTTATTTCTTGAATATAAATTATGCATATGTATATGTAAACTATGTATATATGAAAAAATAAAAAATATATATTAATAAAAAAATTAGTAGATAAATGATTTAATCTTATTTTAAATTACTTTACTTCCAATAATGTGTACTGGATTAGATATTGACAAAATCCTTTGTGATAAATAGATTTGTATGTTGAATTACATATTTTGAAAAAATTGAAATTATGACTATCTCAATTGTATTTGATTATTAATCAGCCTGTAAATTGAATATTTATTAGTATTAATTTTCCTACATTTTGTTAAAAGATGTCATAATTTATTCTTAAAGTATCATTATGTTTATTTTAATGTACCAGGTTCTAAAAAAAAATACAATGTTTAAATTGTCATTAAATCAATTTTAAATAATATATATCATAATATCCATACATAACATGCGATCAATATTAATTATTTTCCCACCTCCATAAAAAAATCAATTAATTATAGAACATTAAACATAACAAAAAAGTTATTTCCATATATGAATCTCAATTTTTTTTTTTTTGAAGAAATCGATCAATCAATTACAAAACAATAAACGTAGCAAACTTATTGCCTTTTTTTATATATTATATTGATTTTTATGTCTTCGTAATATTTAATCGTAAAATAAAAATATATATATGCTCTCTTTATAAGTTTCTATAATTATACCTTTAGTTAAACCGAAAATCTCTATCTTTAATTTTAATTTTAGGAAAATTATCAATCAAGGACCTGAAAGATGATTCATGACCCGAAAGATGAAAACTCTCAATTCAGGACTCAAAAGATGAAAATTCTCAATACAAGACCTCAAAAATCACGAATTTTGATTTCTTTTTTTTAATTAATTTTAAAAATTTCTTTATTAGATTTAATGGATAATTAATGAAGGAATTTTCATTGAAAATTAATATAAAATAAAATTAATTAAAAAATAAAAAGAAATCAAAATTCGTGATTTTTGAGGTCCTGGATTGAGAATTTCATCTTTCGGGTCCTGGATTGAGAGTTTTCATTCTTCAGGTCCTGAATTGATAGATTACCCATCTTTTAGGTCCTGAATCGACAATTCTCCTAATTTATATTATATAGGTTATAATTATATCAATTATAATGTATAATTTTTTATTATATGAAAATTCACATAATATATTCGGAAGAAAAAAAGTTCAACGAAAAATATATGTTGAAGGATTAAAGTTGAACATATACATAGTTATGATCTGAAAATAGTGTAGTGAGAGATTGGTAGACATCGATTATTGAAAAAAAGAATACGAGATATGAAACACAATGAAATGTGATATTTTAGCTTTTTTTTATTTAAAAGACTTTTATTAATAAAAAATATTTCCATTGGCCGTTCATTTATTTATCAATATTGTTATGTGTCGGATATCAGAAAATGGTTCTTTCAATCCAATATGAATCTATTGTTGCTGCTACTATAATATTTTTAATAACAGTTCTATTCATATTTCAAATAATAACGTTAAAATCCACATATCTCATCATGCAAACCATGCATAATAGGTAAACTACACATCATAAATCAGATGTAGTAGATTAACACCTAGCAGTGTTGGTAGGATTCGAAGTCGAAATCTTTGGTTTCAAGTTTACACAATTCTACCACCGGGTCATTCACAAGGGACAATAATTATAAATATCTTATCCTATCGGTGTGGTGGGATTCGAACCCCAGATCCTTGATTTTAAACTTATACATTTCCACAGCTAAGTCATTCACAAGGAACAATAACTCTAAATATCTTATCCGTGCATCGCATGGTGGGTCATTCTAGTTTAATATATAAAAGTAAAACATATACATAATACAAGTCATTATAAAATACTAAAAATACGGATCACTATTCACTAGTCTGAAAAACACTTGTAAGCTCACATTTATAATTCTATTTATTTTTAGATATTCACTATCATATACTAATTAATTCTACTTCTTAAGCAAGGAAAAGAGGTAAGATTGATAGCAAAGATTATATTCGAGAGAGGGTGTTAGTAATGAGAAGTCAGCCACATGCTCTCTATCGAACACCATAAATGACATGCAACCAAGATAGTTGGGAGTTCAAATTAGGACCCTCCTCCTATGCGTTTCCATTTGGATAATGTCATTGGGGGTCAATCGGCTTCAACAAATACGGACAAAGAGATAACAGAACTTAAAGTGATCACTAAAGGAAGTCAAAAATTTGTTATGTTGTCTAGCTTGAAAGCTACCACAAAAAAGTTAAAAGTTTGATAATATTTTTTGTTTGAAGTTGGAGCATGTATGTGGGGTTTTGTTAGTTATTGTGTATAACTAACATCTTTTGTATGGCCTCTTTGTTTTGGCTCTGAGTTTCAAATTGAAAATGCAAAACTAAATTGCATTCGATGGTCTCTTATTTTAGGCCAATGAAATTGCTTATTATTGATTCTTATCTTGTGATTTTTCTAGTCGCATTTACAATTGTAAACTCAAATATTGTGTTGTATACATAGTTGCAATTAACATTTGATGAAATTGATTTTTGGCAAAAAAAAAAAAAAGATCAGATTTGTTTGGGACTAGAATTGATATTTTATGAGACCAAAATTGCACTACAATTTAACAGTTTCTGTGACTGTGAGACCATTATTGCATATAAATTTTGATTTGGGACCACAATTGCAAGTATTGAGACCATTTTTGTAGAAGGACATGTTCTATAGGACCACTTTTGTAATTTTCTCCTTAGAATGTTTACTAGCTAGTTTAAAAAAGAATCGTGAGTTCATTTATTACTTGTGTATGGAAGAATCCACTTCAGATTTCCTATTACACTCGATCTTTGTGTTGTACTTCATGTTACATTTTCAAATTATGTGTCTTTTTCTTCAATTTTTTTGTACTTTAATTTAATTAAATTTTTTTTAGGGTTCATCCCACTCAATTAGAGTTTATAATTATGTTTTAGTATTTAGTTTTTAATTTTTAATTAATAATTCATTATTATGGTTGATTAATTCAAAATTAAATTTTATAACTTTTTAATTCATTTTTTTGTTGATAAATGTTGACTATGGTTGATTTTTATTTTATAATAAATATTATTAAAACCATAAATTTTATAGTGAAACACATAAAAGTGTAACATGAAATTTGAACTCAGAAGAGTCAGTATACATAACGAGATCTAATTAATTTCTAATCAAATTATTATTATTATAGATAGAAAACAAATAAATTTAGTTTGTATTTAATTAATCATGAATTTTTTTTTACTCACACACCCGACCTGTGTAGCTAATCATGGTTTAAACATGTACATGTCTTAGATAGGATCAAGCTACCATCCTCAACACCATTCTCTCTCTCTCTCTCTCTCTCTCTCTCATGTAAACAAAACAGTATTCGCAAAAGTTAATTAACCAATTCTGAAAGTTCTCCTTTCAGCAATCCTTTTAACCCCCCCCCCCCCACCACACACACACAAATTCATCAGATATGATAAATCCATCAACCAAGAACTGAAAAATTAATGCAACAAATTAATAATACAAGCTAATTAAGTCCCATTATTTGAACAGACTCTTCATTAATTATACATATCATTTTTTTTCTTCTTTTGAACAAAACATTAATTAAGGACTCTTACAAGTAAGTATATATATCTGAAATGAACATACACACGATCGATACGAAAAATAACAAACTGCTGCAACATTGTACCTAAATTACATTATTACAAGCCAGCTAGTGTAATATCTCCTAGTCCTAGCTAGCTAGAAAAAAAATCCACATACATTAATTAATTAATATTAAGTAATTAAGTAAACTACATAGGACCGACTTTGGACTTTTTCTTATGATCATCGACAGCTTTGACAAGGGATTTCCCAGCTCCGACAGCATACTTACCTATTGCCTTTCCCGACATTTCTAAAACACTCGGCCCTTTTTTAGGAACAACACTCGCCTTCGTCGTCGTACTTGCAGCTTTCTTTCCATTTTTTTTGCTGTTCGAATCCATCTAATATAATTAACCTTTAATTTGTGTGTGTGTGTGCAGTAACAATGTATCTCTAGCTCGATCTCTTACTTCTTTATCTTGCTGTGATGTATGGTTTAAGCTAATTAATTAGCACGTATATTTATAGTCGATTTAATCAAGGCCCTTGTTCATATGGTCTTCTACGTCTAGTTTCTACGCGATTTTCAGAGAAGAAACGAGGCAGATTGCCGGTGATTTCCCGAGATATATGTTGCATGGTGATATGAAGAAAGATGATACATTTAATTTTGATGCATTTGCGTGTGTGAATTCGAGTTTGAATGTGAGGGTTATTGCTTAAGCCCATGCACGTTCTTGGTTAATCATGTGAAATTTCCTTATATATATTTCTTGTTCAAATTTAAGAAAAAATTAACATTTAAGATTTACAACTTTTAAAAACTTAGATGTTTAATTTCTTAAATTTTCAAACCCTAACAAGAGTATAATTGTACATTTCTATTAAAAATAACACTACTCTTATAGTAACTAGTCTATATAAATGGGACATCTCAAAATAGAAATGAGAACTATATAATCGAGACGGAAGGAGTAAATAATTCTGTAATTAATAAGATTAAGGCAAGTCGAAATTTATTAATTGCGTCGATCGATCTGGCGAGTAGCGACAGCCCTACCGTGTGGGTCTGTAAGAAACCAGCATTAATTAATGATATTTTATACAAAGATTAATATATAGGTCCATCGATCGTAGGATCTTCTGATTTAAAGAAAAAGAAAAAGAAAAAGAATTAAGGTTTTACTAACATGTTTTTTCTGAATCATTACATGGAAAGATCACATCACATAATTGCGCATTAATTCTGGTTTATATTTTTGACCTGCCTGCGTACGTAGTTTCTAAGAACACAAGCAGAAATTTAATTTGTTCTAGTAATTGGAGCAGTCTCGTGGCAATGGGTCGAAGAAATTAATTAATAGATTTTCATTAATTGTGTGAAATTAAAACGCAAAATTAAAACTCCTAATCACGGTCTAAATTTTATGTATTATGACGACCTTATTATTCCAACGCGTTCAAATTAAGTCAATTAGTTGCGTAGCTCGGGAGCTGAATTTGAATTCTTGAATTTTATGAAATGAGATGATTATATTCATGGTAAGAAATTAAAACCATGAGAAACAGGCGAAATTAAAATCCCTTATTAATCTTCAAATCCATGTTAAATGTATTTACAAGATTTTAGGTTTATGAGAACTTGCCTTTTTTTTTTATAACGAGGTAACCCGCAACCGCTATCGAATTGCGTATTAAGTAAATACCGCTCATGCCATATTGAATTTTCTGTTACACTTTCTGTATTACACTCTGTGTTACACTTTCAAATTACGAGTTTTTCTTGTTTTTTTTTCAATTTTATTTTTGGGAAAAAATTTAAAGTAACCAAAATTAAGTTGTAAAATTCTTTTCTAACCAAGATTGATTCTAAACTCTTCTTTTCTAACCAAACATAAGGTTAAATATCTAATTTACCCTTAATGATTTTTTTGAAAGTCAAAAGTTGCGGCTTAGACCGTGTTCACGGTGATTTTTAAACACTGCTCCAAAACTAAAAAAAAAACTGCCGTGAACATGGCCTTCAAGAACACGGTCCAACTCCCTAAAAAATAAATACCTTGAACTCCAAAACCAAACTTTATTTTTTGGCCCTGAACTCTAAAATCAAAGTTTATTTTTTGGCCGTGAACTCTAAATTTATTTTTTTTCATTTCCTTTTTTTTTTTGAAATTAAGAGGTCGATTTTTTATTTCTTTTTCATTCATTTATTTCAACTGTCACACTGGCGGGTAGTTGAATTATAAATGACATGCTCATAGTCGTATAGTTAGATTTTAAATGAAATGCAGTAAATATCACTTACCAAACGAGTATAATAGATTTTTACTGAGCAAAATTTGTATTTCAAATCTATTATACTCTTTAGTCGAAAAGTTTGGGAGCAATTTTGGTTTCAATTGGGGACGAGAAAATTCGAAAGGCAAAAACACTACAAGGTATGTTCCAATATTTTATTTTATTTTTATGGTTTAATTTGTTTAAATATTATTATGTATGGAAAAAATTTGTAGAGTATGTTCCAATTATTTATTTATTTTATGGTTTAATTTGTTTAAATATTATCATGTATGGAAAAAAATTATAAAGAATCCTAATCGTTGTTTCAAATGTGATAATCTGAAACATTATATTTCGCATTGGAAAAAAATTGTATGCAATGTGATAATCCGAAATATTAGGCTATGAATAAATTTTTTGTTTTTTTTATTGTTATTGTAAGATGTTCCTTACCTGTTGTCAATAGAAAAAAAAGAGAGATTAAAAGAAAAAAAATTGAAACAAAATTAATTTTTAAAAAAAATAGCTCACGGTTGTAAACCGTGTACTACACGGTTTACAACCGTGTACACGGTTATGAACCGTGAAGTTCACAGTGGTGGACCATGTAGTTCACGGTCACCACTTTTTTTTTTTTAAGAATGAATGAGACATTTCTTGATGTGCAGATGGCTTGGCAACGTATAGTTGTACAACACAGTGGTAGATGAGAGAGATTAGAGTACTTAGATGGTGAAGATCAAGTTGTGCACCTTCCATTCAATCAGTTATCTCGTGATAGTTTGATACAGAAAATTCATGACTTTATGGAGACATCTCCGACCACCACTTCATATACATTGAATTATTTGATGAGGGCAGATGATTGAAGAAATTTGAATGGGGCTAATTAAGACAGATGTTGATTTAATTCGCTGAATCCAAGAGCAAGACGAGCCTACGGTGTATGTTACACCGAAGAGTATTCAAGAAATTCCAACAACAAGTGAAGTGCCTCCATTTGTAGATACACATGATTCAGATCACGAATTGGACGAGACATCCACTGAAGAGGATAAAGATGATGATGATGACAACTATGAGAGTGAATTACGGCGCATTCAAATTGCAGAGTTCTGTGAATGGATTCGTGAGCCGGGGAATCTTGATGAGTTTGTGTCCATTCTGGAGCATGGCGGTCTTCACAATATGTCATCTCAAACTGTTACTCCTGATGAAGAAAGTCCCACTGTAGAGGACCTGTCTATCACTTGTTGGATGATCCCTGAAGGCCATACTGATGACGACAGCCTAATCATAGATGATGATCAAGATGAGTTGGATGGTGAGGACCTTGTGGTTGGGAAGACATTCTTGAAGAAGGATGATGTGATAATTGCTACGGGAAACTAGCACATGCAGCGTGGCAAGTGGAGTATTATGTTTCAAGTTCGACTAAGAGCCGACTGGAATTCATCTGTAAGAGAAAAGATATATGCGGCTTCAGATTATATGCAAAAGAAAAGGGTGGATTATGGAGAGTACAAAAATTTGAGGATAATCATACGTGTCGGCTTGACTTGACACATAATGCGCCGAGAAAAATGTCTTCGAAGGTGATGGCTGACTATTTTTCAAAGAAGATACGATACGAGGGTGCTGTGTTAAAGCTTAGAGCAATGATTGCCGAGTTGTTAAGGGAGTATGGTATTGATGTTGAGTACGGTGTTGCTCTACGTGCCAGGAATCTTGCTATAGAGATGGTTTATGGTGGTCATGACAAGTCTTTCGAGATGTTTCCTGCATATCTATACACATTGAGGGCAAACAATCCTGGAATCATCTATAAGATCCACAGGACGAGCGATCATCGTTTTAAGTTCATGTTTGTCGCACTTGGAGTTTGCATATCAGCATTCAGACAGTGTATGCGGCCTGTTGTTGTTGTTGTTGTTGTTGATGGTACACACTTGAAAGAGAAAAGCAAGGGTGTTTTGTTCATCTCCGTCACAAAGGACGGTAACGAGAGGTGTTTCCCACTAGCTGTTGGGGTGGGTCCTGTTGAGAATGATGAGTCATGGACATGGTTTTTGCAGCGTTTCAGAATGGGATTTGGAACTCGAGATGATTTGGTGATTATTTCAGACCAACATCAAAGCATCAAGAATGCTGTTGCCAGAGTGTACTCGGAGGCCCACCACGGGTTTTGCTATTACCACATAGCAAAGAATCATGCCAGACATGGTAAGCATCTCATTGCTATGTTCAAGAAAGTTGCATATGCATACAGATAAGAGAGTTTTCTCAAGTATATGTCAATGATTGTGAGGAATGAAACTGTGTACGCGAGCCTGTTGAGTATAGGGGTTGATCATTGGGCCCGGTCTCAATCTCCCAAGCGTCGTTACGCCTTCATGACCTCTAATGTAGCTGAATCTTTCAATGCACGCTTGCTATGGGCTAGGAGGTTGCCCATATGTTCACTGATTGAGGTCATCACGAGCGTGACCGAGAGATGGTGTGATAAGAGACGGGAACTGGCAGTGTCTAGGGATCACGTGATCACAGAAGGGGCGTACAGAAAATTGTCCAAACAAGTCGAGAAGGGACGTCACTTTGTGTCTTGTCAAACCACTGCATATACTTACATAGTGACGGATGCTGAGAGGAGTTTTGTAGTTGATCTTCAAAATTATACGTGTGACTGTTGAGAATTCCAGCTAGATCAGATGCCTTGCTCCCATGCAACAACTACTATACGGTACCTTTAAAAATAATTTAAATGTGTCATTTTTACTTATATTATTTATAGTTATTACTAATATCTTTTAACTATATGCTTACAGGAGTGCTGGCCATCACATGTATGATTTTGTTGAGTACTATTACAAACAGGTCAACATGTGTCTTACATACCATGAACGTGTCTATTCCGTACCAAACGATAATTGTTTGACTGTTCCATTCCAGCAAGCCTCCTTCACACTCCTCCCTTCTATATCGGTTCGCCAACTTGGACAACTAAAAGAAGGGCGGTATCGTTCATCAATGAAAGGTTCAAGCTCCAGGACCAGAAAACAACAAGTATGTTCAAGATGTGGAGGTACCGGACATAACAAGTCCAAGTGTATAGCCCCACTTGCTATTGGGTCCTCGGAGATAAATGCAACCCAAGGACGTCAACCCAGAAGATGCAGAATTTGTGGAGAAATTGGCCACTCCAGAAGAACTTGCCCTTTGAGAGCTAATGAAAGTTAATTTGAATTTCATTTAATGTCAGTTTGTATACGGTCAAACCATGCAATATCCAAAGGCATACCCTGACCCCCTCCAACCTTTGTCTTTGCATCAGGACCCTTGGCTTGAAAGGCTTCATAAGCCTGTTTTGTATGCTAGAAGACACTCACGGTGCCATCTCCGGATGGTCTTGACCTACGTATAGGCCTAGAAGAAGTACTAGGCCGAGCGGAAGTGCTAGGCCGAGAAGAAATGCTAGGCCGAGCTGAACTGTTGTGTGATTCCAGGTCCCAGCTAGCAGAATTAATTTCATATTCATCATCCGGCTCTGGTTCCATATGTGCAGAGGTAATCCCTACCTCCTCAACCTGCGTGCGTTAAAAGTTAGTTAGTATATAATATATGATGTTTCAAATTAATTAACATAATTTAAAAAAAAGACTCACATGATGCGGAATGACATCCTCTTGGCCACGACTAGGCTGTCCCATCTGCTCAGCTGCCAGGGCCAATTCTCTCTCACAAGACCGACTGCGGCTCTTCTCCACCTACAAAAAAATTCAGTTGGTGACCGACATAAAATATTTAAAAATTATTAATCTAACAACCAATAATACTCACCATCTGCTTAGGGGCATGCTCCGATCTATGACTTTGGCTGTGACTGTGGCTGTGACTTCTCCTACCATGTCGACCACCCATCTCCTTAAACATGCTCGAAATGAAGTCCTTCATTCATTTCAAGTCAGCTTGAAAGCCTCTGGCTGTCTCACGTGCCGCCACATGCGCTGCCTCCTGAGCTATCTCTCGATACCTATCCACGTGGTGACAACAAACATGTCCTTCACTCGTACTAGATGATGGCGTAGATGTCTTGACTCGTTTTCCATGATGATGGCCACTAGTAGGTCCCGTGGCGGTATCCGCTGCACCAGTCTCTCCACAAGTACGAGGTAGGCAGCCTGCGCTTCTCCTTGATGAAAACCGAGGGGCAGAAGTAGCAGAAGTCTGTCCTCTAGGAGGGGTTGGTGCCTTGGGAAGAGTCACTGCTCTAGGAGGGGTCGGCACCCTGGGGGAGTCACTGCTCTAGGAGGGGTAGGCGCCTTGGGAGGAGTCACGACACGTGTCACCTTGGTTGTTTTCTTTTTTTGATGTTTCACCACATAAGGCACACCCACGACATCATGAAACAGCGTGCTTCTGAAAAAGGGTGAATCCTTCTTAAACACAGTCGGGTATAAAAATACATGACACGGAAGCTGCGACCAGATTGTGAGATCAGTTAACAATATGTAAAAAAAAACTTTAGAGCTCAATTAAATAATCATACATACCTCCACCTTAGTGAATAATGTGCCGATACGGACCCTCTTATCAGAGAACTTCCACTTCAAACATCTCGGTATTACAAATTCAGACAGAAGCTGGGTACAGTGCCGTCCGACATGAGAGAGAAAAAAAATGAAACGAAAAAATAAGACAAACAAAATATCTATTGAACTACATCTGTCTAACAAATTCAACATCAATTTAAATAGTCCAAATACACTTTTTCTCCCATACTATACGTCAAGAACATTTGAAGCTTTTACAACTTCAAGATCGATCTCATCATTATTGTCTTCATCTCTATTAAAAAACCTCCAAGTCATCATTATTTTTTTTATTGTTATATGATAATATTTGATAATGTAATTATTTGTTTATTTATTTCTTCACTCTCTATAAAAAATGGTATTCGTTTGTAGTTCTTCGTTCTTGTTCTTTGTTTATAGAAAATTAGGTCGTCAAATTGGTTTTTCACTACAAGAAAAGTGCTCATACACCACGGGTAATCCCAATCGTGGTTTAAGTGGGCATCGTCTATGCACACGCTCATACACCACGGGTAATTACCTTGGTTTTACCACGGCTTTAAAAAAATCGTGGTTAATTTACGACGGTGGCATACACCACAGTTATTCACCGTTGTAATTTCACCACTGTTTTCAAAAAAATGTGGTAAATTTACAAAAAATCATGGTAAATTTACGACGATTATAAAAAACTGTGGTAATTTACCACGGTTTAAGTAAAACCGTGTTAAGTTTACCACGCATTTATAAAACCGTGGTAAAATTACCACAGTTTTCTTAAAAAACTGTGGTAAAATTACCACAGTTTTAATAAAACAGTTGTAAATTTACCATAGTTAGATTTTAATTGTGGTAAGTTAACCACGATTTTTTTAAAACCGTGGTTCATTATTTTTTTTTTGCCCTGTTTTTTAAATTATTGTTATCCTGTATTAATCCCAACTTAAAAAATATTATAATTGATAATCGTTAAAAAATATAAAATATCATTCAAAATGCAAATTAAAATATCATTCAAAATACAAATTTAAATATCATTCAAAATACCATACATCATCAAAATACATGTCCAAAATATAATATTCAATCTATCAAAGCTAGCTCCCGGTCATTTGTTAAAAACTACTACAATATCCATCAATCCAAAACTCTATTACAATTTGATCTTACTGTGAAAGCCGTGAATCATACTTGTAGATCGAAGTCTTCTCGTGTTGAGATCTAAAAAGATCAATTGATCATATATATAATAGGTGATTAACTTAGTCTCTTCGAGCTAAAATATAAAAAATGATCTAATGATTATAAAATTGAAAATTAACTTGCACAGTGATCTTATATATGCTCAAGCACGCAATTCACCCACTCCAGACGAACTTCATCAATATCCCCTAGCAAATACTTATCCTTTTTGAACTATTATCGTTAAAAAAAAAATAGAACACAGACTGTGTAAAAAGTACTAATCAAATTAATAATTTAATCTCATCCAACATATAATCATATTCTCCATCCATTCTTCCTCATCCTATCTCAAAAGGTAAACATGTACTCAAATAGAATGGGTAACTATTATTTTATAACTCAACTTAGCATACTCAACAAAATATGCATTCGAAAGGAGTCAAGGACAGCCAACAACAAAGATAAATGAGGCAGGCACATGAATACAGACCTCTATAGATGTTAACATTTTCTTCTCACTGATCTTATCATACTTCTGCTTTTTACACTCTTCATAATGGTAACTGTTAATACCAATATTATGCGTCAGTATAATTTTACTGAATGCAAACCCCTATCAAAATGCAGAAAATTGGATGAGTTCAAATGCTAAAATTTAGATATCTATATGCATAGGGTATATGAGTTCAAATGCTAAAATTTTGGAACTCAAATCAGGGGCAATAAATAGGAGTTGAATAAGATATTGAATATGAAATGCCACTTTGGTAACAGAAGCTCAGCTCTATGATTTCAGATACAAGTATACTAATAACTATCATGAGCTTATACATAGAAATAGTAACAACGATAATTATCTCATAACTTATCTGTATTTCAAGAATAAAAATATCATCGCCACCTGAAAAATAAACAAAAATTGTTCTTCAAATAGATGTCCAAAAAAAAAAAACGGTATTATTCTATCTCTATTAAATATTTGTGGAGACATATCACCAACATACCAGAAAATTAAATGTAAAATATAGATGAAGAAAAATCGAGAACTGAGCAAAACATGTGAAATTGAAAAACATACACTCTTGTTACAATTTAGAGTATTAGCCTCACCAGATGTTAAGAAAATTAAGAAACAACTAATGATTCTTTAAAATGAAAATGAAAACATGAAGAAACTAGAAAGGAATAACCTGCTGATGTATTGGCACTCCTCCATAAGTAACAACTGCTCTAACACTAGAAGGTCCAGTTCCTGCATTCTCAATAGCATCAGCCCATGAAGTGAAAGTAAACAATACTTCTCATCTCCCTCATGTAGTACCACAAGTGTGGATGCAGATACCGGTCCGACTTAATATGCTCACTCAACCCAACTGACAAGAACCAACACATGCAGAAAATATAATAATTAGCAGAGAAGAGCAGAGCTTACCTATAAACATGTAAGTTTTGACGGATATACATACCTAAAGCAGTGAAGAATGATATAATGGCAATCATACAAAGAGTTGAGCAAGTCTCATAAGTTACTGTCAAATTATTAACTGAAGAATGTATAAATTCAACTAGTTTATGAAAGCAGATGTTCCAATAGAATAAATAATCTAAAAAGGATTGTAGGTAAAGTACAAGAAAGTCTTCAAAAACAAGTTATGAAAATCAAGAAGTCTTCAAAACAAATTATCTACTTGAGAGCAGATTTTGATACAATTCAACAGTAAAAACAAAGAAAAGAGAAGCTTACCCCACGTTGAATTCAACTGAGAATTTTTCCAATATCAAGATAACCTTCAATAGAGAAAGCACATACCATTTCCGTGCACTTAAAGTTCTGTCAGCCTAAATCGTGTAGAGAAATAAAGAAACAGTTGTGATAAGTTCGGTAATATCAGAAAAACAAGCTTTATTTCCTTATCTGGAGATTTCTAAAGACCAGGGAAAGCAGAAGGTTGCTGTCAGAATGAAACAATAACATTGCATTAACTGATTCCTAAGCAATTGAAAATAAAAAAATTAAAAGATTTGATTATGAATGAGAAGACATACCATACCGTGAGCATCCGATATTGGGCTCATCAAAGCTATCAACCTGTAACCTGAGGTTCAACTTTGACTAAAATGCTTATTCACCTTTATAGTGAAGGAACAAACAGATCATAAGTTTATGGACTATAGCACACTTAATTTCCATATAAACATTATGTTTATTTGGAGTTGCGGAAAAAGAAGACAAAGCCTGAAACAGAAGTCAACTTTTTTGCTTTGCTTCCTTACAGTTTAAAATATCATCTTGCAGTGTTCCTAACTCCAGAAAAACAAGCTTTATTTCCTTCTTCATAAACAAAAGAAGCTTTACTAGCATATCAATTGTATGGAAAGAAAATTGACACCTACAGACAACATCTAAAAGCTCATAAATTATAAAGATTGTCTTGAGGTTTTTAACAAATTCAAGAATCTAGAGAGAAAACAAAGATGGAACTAGACAAAAATGAGAACATGAAACCTTGAAATTTAACCATGCGACCTTTTTCCTTTGACTCACGAAGGCAGGGCCGTCTCAATCATTTTGTAGGCCCTGTGCAAATAATAAAATTTAGGCCCTATTCAATTATAATGAGAATTATATTTGCACATAAAAATACATGCATATTCTATACGTCTGTTTTTGTGTGTGTGTATTCCAAGAGAGTCCTATAAGATATAGAAACTAATGCATACAAAATCAACTACAAACTTACTGTGTTTGTTGGCATGAATAAACTATTCCATCCTCGTGTATCTCCCATGGATTCAGATGCCTTCCTTTTCTCATTTTGTAGTTGTTTAAACGTCTTTGATGATTGTTGGGTAAAATTACGGGGCCTGCAAACATGAAGCGGCAAATTAACGTATTGCATATGAAACCCAAAATTTAACCCTCAAAAAAGCAGGAAGATGAACATTTGTCGTAAAATATGTACCCCAGTCGGAGAAAAACATAATGTCAAAATAAAGGCTGAAATTCTTAGAAAACTACATACACATAATTATTTTTTTCCTCTGCAGGCATGATCTTCAACACTCTTCCCTGAAAACTTGAATTGTTCAACTCTTCCAAAGCCCTAGAGATAGAAAGCATCAAATATGAAATATTTCAAGAGAACCACTACTAATTTGCTATTGTTTCTTTTTCCATATAATGGGATAATCATCAAGATATTGAAAGCTTCAATATTGTTAAAGCAATAACTTAAACAAATACCTAGCAGCAGATTCTGGAAAAACATAATCCACATATGCTCTACCCTTGGACATTTTGGTTTCTCGATCAACAACAAGATGAACCTCTGAGATGTCACCAAATATGCTGAAGTGTTTCTCCACCTCCTCTTCACTACATTACATTAGAAACCATTTACAAATAATAAGATATGAACAAACACGAAAAGAAAAAGAAAATGATAAATAATTGTTGGCACGGCGCTTTATAAACGTACGTAGCAACATATGGCAGATTCAAGATGAAAAGACGGCCAGTCTGAAGGATTTCTTCATTCTCATCTTTCATATTGGATGGGGTAATGGAATCAAATATCTTGTTACTATACTCTTTGGTGGATCCATCTGCAGCATTTTGCTTCAAAATATCCTCTTTCACTACATTCTTCAAAACAGCATGCTTGCTTTCCAAAAGATTCAATTTCTTGTCACTAGTTCCTCTACTAATCTCGAGGAAACTAGCAACAGGGACATCATTTTCCCACAACTTCGACTTGCTTCGTTGTTGCATGACTTGGAGAAATTCTTGAAATTTAAGGTCATTATGATATTCATCTTTCTTATCTGCAACTTCAGAACCTTTGCTTCCAACCAACATTTTTTCATCTTCTGATATTTGATATTTTCTCAGTGAGAAACGACTCCACGGGCGCGGGATTTCTGGATCTCCAACTTTCCGAGCAATCTGGCCCAAAAAGTACTCAAAAGGATGTAAAATGTGTAAACCATGACAAACCATAATGAAATAGAGTTGAGTACAAATATTTGTTTATTAAGATCCTCTTCCTTTGAATGAAACTTGATGCAAACACAATTATTGTTTCTTCAATAGGCAAGTATTTTCTTACACTCACATTAACATTATAAAGTGACAGCAGCAAACAACAAATTCTAAGGACACAAAACGGATAAACACAAACCTCACAAGTCAACTTGCAAGTATCCATGAAAGAATTTGTAAAGTACTTAGGGGGTGGCTGGTATGTCGGAATGGAATCAAGTGGGAATAGAATGAACTTAGTAATGGAATGGTGATGGGAATGGAATGGAATCACTATTACCATTCATTTGGCTGGTATCACAAGTAATAAGATAGGAATGAAATTTATATTTTTGAATTGTTTATTATAACAATATCTAATTAATAAATAAAATGCACAAATTGACTTATTTAGTTCTAAATAATAAATTACTCTTCTTTTAAAGATACTATTATATTTTAATAACATATTGTTGAATATTATGTGAATTTTTTTACTTTATTAACATTTGTGAAAAAAATTGAGTATACTTTAAATAAGTATTTCGCTAATAATTAGCGAGTTTGTATATTTTATGTAATCCTATAATATCATTAGTAATTTTGTGAAATTTTACAAAATTTTATGATTTATTAATGGTTTTTTAAGAAAAATTCATAAAATTATTTTTTCAATAAAATATTTTATAAGAATATAAGATTTCATTTGTCAATACAAAAAATAAAGTATAGTTTTGCAAAATAAAAAATAAAATTTATTTTGATAATCAGGAATACATAATACCATGGAGCGGGGAATAATGACTAATCATATGTTCATCGGGAATGACCATTCACAATTGAAAAAATCATACCAGCCATATGAATGGGAATGGACGTGGGAATGTGATTCCATTCCAATTCCATTCCATCATACCAACCATGCCCTTAATGGCTTCATCTGCTTCTTGCACTGTCCTATACCCGACAAAAGCAAATTGTCTGCTAGTCCCATCCCTAAAATGGAATTAAAGTATGTTGAACCATTCATTCACCCAATCAATAATAATAAGGGTGGAAATTTTTTTTAGCCACATAAAAGAAAAAAAAACTTTTTTTAGCCACCTATCTTTAAACATTATTATTTTAGCCTCTTAGGACTAAAATACCCTTACCCTTATTTTTTTTAAAGATAAAATATACATACATTAACATTCCCTCCCCCATCTACTCTCTCTCTAGTCATAATGAAAAAATCAGATTTTTCTACAAACATTTCATTTTGAACATCTACTCTCTCTCTATCACTATCGAAAAAAATATATTCGGTGCAAACATTTGCATTTTGAAGATTTGATGCAAAAATTTTGGAAGATTTGAACCTGAATTTGAAGGTAATTATTAAATATAATTTCTTTAATACTGGCATGATGGTTGTTTAATGGGCGATTTTTTTTTTTAATTTTATTCATACATGCGCGCCGGGGTGTTCTTGGTTACACTCTGGAACTGGCGCGCAGTAACGCGCGCTGGCAGAAAGGCCCGCGCGCCGGAGGTTGCGTGCGCGGGGCTCTGCGTGCGCTTGGGGTGCGCACACCCGCGCGCGGAGAGGCCGCGCAGGGCGCGCGCGCGTCGTCTGCTCGCTAGGGGCGCACGCAAAATCAGCGCACGCTAGGGCCGCACGCAACACCCGCGCGCTGGGGCACGCGCACACGCTAGGGCCGTGCGCGCGCGCTGGGGCCGCACGCGCAGAGCCCGGCACGCACACCAGCGCGCGCGGACAGGCTGGGGCTGGGCCTTTTGTTTTTTTAAATATATTTCAATATAATGCATTTGTTTTTAATATTTGTATTTATTTTTTATGTGCAGATGAGTGAGACATATATTTTATTGCATCATGGAGGTTTTTGGCGAGACCATATATATTATAATGGAATTGAAGAGTATGTACGTATTCCGTTGGGAGGATTAACTTATCCACAATTGTTTGATGACATTGTAGAAATTGTTGGTGAAGATCTAAATATGTATAGATATCGTATCTCAAGTTTGGCGTTATGTGACCATGATGGTAGAAGACGAAGATTTACCATAAGAAATGATGCCGATTTGAATTTTTCTATAGAAGGAACACAAGTTTTGCACTTATATGTTGAAACTTCTTTGAGAGCACAATCCTCCCAGTCACATAATCGACCTTCGATTCATGCTCAAAATAGTTTTTTAGATTTATTGAATGCTCAAAATACATATGCACAGTCATATCCATATCCACCTGCATATGTTAGACCTCCATACCCACATTATGAAGGTGTTCATCACATAAATCATGAGAATATTGAGGATGGTTGTAATGACGAAACTCTTCAAGTTGAAAATGAGAATTTTGAGGATGGTGAAAATGAGAATGTTGAAGATGATAATGATGTGGTTAATGATGATAATATTAATGATAATGATGAGGGTTTAATATTTGATCATAGCATTCACAATGATAATGCTAATGAGGATGAGGGTTTTGGATTTGATTGGGGCGATAATGATGACACATTTGTTGATGATGATGGGGATGAAGTTCCTGTTGATGATGAGGCTGATGATGTTGATGTTTGTTGTGAAAGGCTCCGTAGGCCCGTACTCGATGTTGGCACTTCATGTGACATAGATGATGTGCAAGATGATAATTTGGAAGAAACATGACAACATGGACGACAATGGATTATTCCAGGGGCACTATATCAAGCCACACTCCCCCTAAATAGGTTGGGTATTGATATGACTGTGAACACTCTTGATACTTTGTGTTTGGATGCTATTTTTGAAGGTAAAGAGTCAATGATAAATGCGTTAGGTTTGTATCATCTGCATAATCGTATAGAGTATCGGATTGAACGTTCAAACAAGACTAGGTTTGCTGCTCGTTGTAGACACCATGAAGGTTGCACATTCGCAATGCGTGCTTCAGCTCATGGGGATCAATGGAGGATTTTTAAATGGAATGCCCCCCATACTTGTCAAATGGATTTCAGCCGTCATGGACGCCGTACAGTTACATCAAAAGTAATAGGTGCATTTTTTACCCCTAAATTACTGACTGAGGGAGCAATACTGAAACCAAAGGAAATGCAGATGCAATTGCAAAGAGAGTTTGGTATTGTTGTGGAGTACGGTCGGGCTCTTGCAGGGAGAAATTATGCTATCAAAATGGTATATGGTGACAGTGACAAGTCGTTCCAGCTACTCCCGTCATACTTGCATATGGTACAACAGTCAAATCCAGGTTCTGTTGTTGAATTGAAGACGGATGCAACAGATCGTTTTGAGTACGTTTATATGGCCCTTTCTGCTTGTATTGATGGATTCATTTCTTATGGACGTCCTGTTATTGTTATCGATGGAACTCATTTGAAAGGAAAGTACAGAGGAGTTATGTTTGTTGCTGCAACAAAGGATGAGAATGAACAAATTTATCCATTAGCAGTTGGAATTGGAGACAAAGAGAATGATAATTCATGGTCTTGGTTTTTGAGACAACTTAAGAAGACCTATGGATGTCCAGATGATTTGTTGTTTGTTTCTGATCAGCATAAGAGCATAACGAATGCTGTTGCAGAGGTGTATCCCGGAACAGCACATGAAATTTGTACCTACCATTTAAAGAACAATCTAAAGAGGTGGGGTTCCAATATATTGACTATGTACAAGAAAGCTGCCAATTGTTACCGTGCTCAAGAGTTTGATAAACACATGCGAAATCTTTCAATTGCATCAGAGAATGGAGCATATAAGAAACTATTGGATGCTGATCCAACTCGTTGGGCTCGATGCAAGTGTCCTGTTCGTCGCTATGAATTTATGACCTCCAATTGTGCAGAGTGTTTGAATGGCCGACTTCGATGGGCTAGAAGATTACCGGTATGCGCGCAGCCCCAACACTAAGCGCGTCCGTGGGCCGTGCGCGCGCAGATCCGCGCGCCCCCAGCGCGCAGCGCACGCGCACAAGGGGTTGTTTGCGCACGCTGACGGACGCCCCGGCAGCGCACAGCGCGCGCGCGCAGGGCGATGCGCCCGGCCCCCGCGCTGTTCCCGGCGCGCGCAGTGTCAAATTAAGTGTGCCTAACATTATTTAATAAATTATACCTGTCCTCTGATATCACTAGTGTTGACATTTGCTGAGTTATACCCAAAGCGCAAAATTCTCGGTATAGCTTTTCGATCTTTTACACCACCACATGTCTCACCCAACTGTGGGATAGCACAATAAATCCATGCCTACAAAAATCACAATTAAATCCATCTAATTTTATATTTATATAAAAAAGTAATTATAATAAACACTTAAAATAATTTACTGGATGACATACCGAAAATGCTAATGAGAATCCATAAATGTGATATGCCGGCCTTTTCGAACCTCTCGGTGTTGTGTGTATATTGGATAAGAAATGTAGAAGCCTTTGATAGGAGTAGCTACCCCACGGAAATGCTTCCCATTCTTCTTCTTTCTCGATCAACACCCAAATCCAATCATCAAGAGTGTGGCTTGGTTCAAACCCTAGCAACATATAATACACCAACAAAATTTTGGCCACTTCCAGATAATCTTCGGGGTCATGACCAAGCTTCTTAGTAATGAAACTTTGCTTCAGTTCGTCTAGGGACATCTGACATCCATTGAAAATCCTCTTATATAAGTAGGAGGATCTAATCCTGTACTCTTTATTGTGGTCAAAATTTGACGCCCCAAATTTCAAGCCACACACTAGACCATATTCGAATCGACTAAATCTCAATTTTTTTCTCCCTATTTTAAACCACATTTCAGTCTGATCGCCGCCATCTTTCATCACTATCTCACGTGTAATGAAATAGTGGACCAACTTATTGCACCTCGCGGCCTTAGTTGGAAGTTTTAGTAACTCACTAAAACATGAAGCTTCCAAATGGCCATAAACATCATACGTCTCCAATATTTTTTTAATATCATCGATAATGCTCACACGGTCGTGATTACTGATGGAGTAATTTATATCAATCATTGCCCTCCTTTTCCATTCCCATCCATCCTGTATGAAAAAAGTAAGACAATTTAGATAATATATTTTTAGTTAAATAATTTATAATAATATATGTGTATAAATAAATTATTTTCAACTACAAGATATCTTTATAAATATATAAATGTAGAATGGTCCTATAAATAGAATCCCATGATTTTCCCGCCTAAATGCGTCTTCTACATTTTGTTAGTTAAATAATAATAATAATAATAATAATAAAATATAATATAATATGATATAATGATGCTTTATAATTGAAGTTAATTTATATATATCAATATACATAATAATTAACATATCATTAAACCTACAAATTACTAATTATTATTACGTGTATATTTTTTATATTTACACTAATGAGTCAAGTTATGAGTGTCTTCTCCACTAATCGCGAGTTCGGGAAGAAGAAAGATAATAGTACAACCGTTATGAATTTTAATTTGTAAATCTATGGCCATCTTTGTACATTTTTTTTAGTACTTAATAATTTTACAATATGCTTAAACAATTAATATTCTAAAAATTTATGAGATATTGGTGTGTGTAATTATTTCATCAATTTTATCTTATTAATTTTGATAGAAGAAATATAATTTTATAATTTCGTTGCAAATATGCACATGGGCAACGAAATGGGGCAGCGGGGGCGAGGGCACGGCCGCACGCCCGTGCATGCGCTTGCACGCGCAGAGAGCGCGCGCGGCTTGCGCGCGCAGGCACGGCGCGCACATCTGGCGCGCGCGGCTGCCGTGCCCCCGCCAGCCCGGGAGCGCGCGCGAGCATGAGCGTGCTGCGCCCGGGCGCCGAGCGTGCCCAACGTCAGTGCCCGCCCGCCCGCCCTGCCGCCCGCACGCCCCTATTGCGCGCCCTGCCGCCCGCCAGCCCGGGAGCGCGCGCGAGCACGAGCGTGCTGCGCCCGGGCACCGAGCGTGCCCAACGTCAGTGTCCGCCCTGCCGCCCACACGCCCCTATTGCGCGCGCAAGGCTGCGCGCCGGGCTGGGCGCGTACTTAAGAAATCAAACCCAGATTTTTGGGTTCGAAATGCAGACAACAAATCCATCTCATAAAATCAAAAACAATAACCATATGCATAGTAATAGGGCTAAAAATTACCTCTAATATCAATTCACGTGAACTATGGGCATTAACTTGTGCAAAATCATCTTCCTCACTTGCCATTCTTTTTCAAACAACCAAGCAATACCAAACTACAACAAACAATGTAAAAATGTACAGAATTAGAAGAGTAATGAGCATGAATACATACATTGTAGACCCACTACTATGCAAATAGAGGAAAGTGCAAAATTGCACCTTTTCTTTCAAAGTGACGGCGGCGACCAAGTCGGCGGCAACGGCTACGGTGGCGACGGACGGAGAGGGCGATGCCGACGACTGCGACGGCAATGGTGAGGGTGCCGGCAACGGCGAGGGTAACCGGCAACAGCGAGTTGCAGACGCGATGGAGTTTGGAGAAGAAGGGGATCTGAAATTGAAATTGGGTAGAGAGAGGAGAGAGAGAGGACTTTGTTTTTTTTATTTTGATTTTTTTTTAAATTAGAATAAGGGTAAATAGGTAAAGTTAGACAAAATAATATTATTTTTTTATTAGTGGCCAAAAAAAGTTTTTTTTTATTTTTCAACCGGCTAGAATGGCCTATTGTCACATAATAATAATAATAATAATAATAATAATAATAATAATAATAATAATAATAATAGTAATAATAATAATAATAAATGATACTTTTTGCGCATGAGCTTGACATCAGTAATTTCTCCTTTGTGAGAGAAGAATTCTCTCAATCGATCCTCTGATACGTATCTTGGCAAATTCTTCACACATATTCGTGACCTTCATTGTGAACATTGATCAGAAACATATTCTGATAAATAAAAATGGATATTTATCTTGAATAGTTCCTAACATTTGGGTGCATACCGTGTTGTTTGGTCTATATTTGCATGTTTCATAATGGAACTGAGTGGTCCAGCCATCTTCTTCTAAAAAAAAATTAGATACAAAGACAAATGATACGCTTATTTGTAATTGAAATCATACTTTCATATAAATAAAATGATCTCACCAAAATATAACGGAGATATCATAAATCCATATAACTATATATAATAGAGTTGTAAAACATGTTGCTTCCCACCTATTTGCGAAAAATATTTCAGTCCATTCATTAAGAATCCCAATTAACATGAGTCCATTATGATAAGTTTAAAAACTGAAATTGTGGCAAACTCATGATAACCGCCGATCCATCTATCCATCTAATAGTTAATGGAGTCGAGAGCTAGCAACTTTCAGTTATGAATTCAAAAACAGAATTCAGCAGTTATTCAATTATATCAAGCTTCTGCACATAAAAAACCTCTTTTTTTGCTTCAACAAATAACAAAAACAGAACACTATATATACATATATCAATTCTTCAAACAGAACAATTGCTCAAGGCCGACTAATCTGAGTAATCTTTTTTGCTCATGTGATAGTGAATTCATAACTGATTTTCTAAATAATCTTGTTAATACTAAAATTGGTGTAAATACAGCGAGTGCATAAAAATATTATAGAAAGCAACGCACCGTTGGTATTAGATACTTTAATCATCAACCAGCCATGCTTAATACAGGGTAGATTATTGCAGAACCTGTAGCGTTCTTCTTTTTTCTAGCAATTTTGTGTAATAGTTACTGATAAAAAATGGGGGAAGAAATAGAGAGAAGAAAGTAGGAGGAAAGTGGATATTTTTCTTGTACTGATCTCGCAAGGAAAAGGGTACAAATTTATGTATTTTTGGGAAGGTGATTTTTTTTGAAAAAAATGCTCTGTTCTCTCTCCTCTCTTTTCGTCTCTCACGTTCAACGTTGATTCATGGCAGCCTCTTCTCCGGCCAATTGGCCACCGCCCGATGACAATTTAACGTCTAATGACTCCTCACGAGTGTTAGACAACAATAATTCTAAGGTATCCTCACGAACCCTAGATCAAACTCCCGAAAATTGTTTGAATCCGGAAAACCCTAATCTACAAACTAGGGTTTTTTTCTCCTGCAACATTCACGAAGCATGGAGGTACTTATGCGTCTGTTCTTAATTCCTCATCAATTGAGAGACATCCTGATGTATTTACGAACACAATGTCGCGAATTCAACCCGTGAAACGAGGCGAATTCAGCTCTATATCTATCCCGGAAGATTTGTATCAGGCGCAACTCGGCAAATTTCAATTTTCTCTTATTGGCCGTCTGATCATGATGAAGGGTGAAAAACCGTGGTCTGCTATGGATTTGAAGAATAAGTTGCAGAAGATTTGGGAAATTTCGAGCGACTGGAAATTGATCTCTATTGGCGAAGGAGACGGATACTTCACGTTGCAATTTTCTTGATGAGAATTTCTGGACTTTTTAGGTTTGGGCCAATTTTCTCTTTTATTTATACAATTCATTTAGGGTTAATTCTATTCACAAACCCCATTTTTTTTTATTTACAACCCGAAAATTAATTAAAATATAAAAATTATTTTTTTAATAAATTTATCCTTGTAACCCCTACTACTTGAAAATTAAAACAACTTGTTTGCTAGGTAGTATAAGGGTGGAATAAATGCTTATGACACCCTAATAATTAGCTCATGATTATGCAAGTGCCTTGTATGAGTTTACCATTTATATGGTATAACATATCACATATTGCTGTTGGGATATTTAATACCATACAGAATTATTAAAAATTGTAGACTAAAATAACCTTGCAGATATTAATTAAAAATGTTATTATAGAATATTCACACAATATATGATAACTAATTAAAGGATATTTTAGGAATTGAAATTTTATAGAGA
The DNA here is from genome assembly GCA_026008535.1 of Perilla frutescens. Lineage (NCBI taxonomy): Eukaryota > Viridiplantae > Streptophyta > Magnoliopsida > Lamiales > Lamiaceae > Perilla > Perilla frutescens. The sequence goes on from BRKX01000001.1 coordinate 5,718,144, forward strand.
ATCTAATACATCTAAGCAAACAATATATTATTAATACATATATTTTAATACACCAAAACAAACATGATATTAATATCTTATACGGTGAAACACATCTCATGTCAAACACATCCAACCTTATACCATATAACCTAGCAAACGAGTCCTAATAGAATAAAATACAATCCCCATTAATCAAAACTCTACCAAAATAAAATACAACCCATATTATATAGTCCCACTATTTAATTCTCTACCAAAATAAAAAAAACAACCTCACTACTTAAAAAAAAACTCTAGTAAATTAAAATACAATTCTCAATGAATATTATACATGTTTTTGCGTTGTTTGATCAATTCCTTAAAAGATGTTGAAATATTTATATAAAATTAAAGAAATATCTTAACTTGTTTAAATTATCTAGTAACATTTTTTGTAAAATAAAACAATACTATCTTATAATTCTTTTTCAAAAAAAATAGTAAGTGAAGGGATTCATGATCTTCTTTTTTTTTTTAACAAAGAAAAGTTTTATTTTAGAAAATTCTTTTTTTTTTAATTTAACTTTATATTACTAATAACTTATAAGTTTCAATCAAACAATGAAATACTCTAAAATTTATTTTAAAAATAAAATCAAACATAATATTATTTTAAATAAAAAATTTCAAAATGTGAAAATTTATGAGTTAAAAATAAGTATAGCCAGACCTTTACTAAATTTGAATCTAATTATTTCTTACTTGTTTGTTATTTATCATATAATTTTGCATGACTCGAAGTTAAACATCTTCTAATAATGTACTATTTTTTTATTTTTTATTTTATTTTTATGGGACAACTACAATAATCTTTTATAGTTTGCAATTAACTTTTAGTAATTTTCATTATAATATTTATTTAATACTTTGCCACATGAAATTTACAAATTTGTGTTTTGACATTGCTATTCGAACGGACATTGTTGTCTTAATTTTTCAAAAGTAATCGATTATTTCTTAAAAAAACTTTACCAATGAAGAACAAAAGAACATGTACATAGAAGAATTAATTTGAAGAATCAATTCCTCAAAAAGGCCGTTTGTAAATAATATTGAACAAGATTTCAACATCTTTTGTTTGAGATGCATTTTAGTTTGCTAGAATTTTTTAAGTAGATGGGATTATATTTTATTTTGAAGTTTAAGTTATGTGGTAATCTATAATGTTTAAAATGATTTGTATATCTTTAATTACCTCATTTTTTGTATATTAATTAAGAACGTAAAATGATCGAATTTTAAACTTAATATTATCGGTCAAGCATTCAACATCAACATTTTTCAACATCTTTTGAGGAATTGATCAAATAATGCAAAATATGTATAATATTCATTTGGGATTGTATTTTAATTTATTAGTGTTTTTTTTAAGTAGTTAGGTTGTATGTGTTTTGGTAGAGAATCAAATAGTGGATGTTGTATTTTATTTTGGTAGAGTTTTTAGTAGTGAGAGTTATACAATGGGGGGGGGGGTTGTATTTTATTTTATTATTGTTTTAAGTAGTAGGGGGTTACAAGGACAAATTTGTCTAAAAAATAATATTTATATTTTAATTAATTTTAGGGATTATAAAGAGAAACATGGGATTGTGAATAGAATCACCCTTCATTTAGAAAAAGGGGGTTTTAAACCTAGCTAGTACAACTAGGCTTCTTCCACTAATCCAATAATAGAACTTCCAATCGAAAACTAAAGCCCAACCCAAAACAACAGATAATCTATATCTATATGTATCTATATAATATATAATAACGACTCCGTGACCGCAAATAGAATTTCTATATTTTCCCGTTCATTTCATCTTTCCAAATATGAAAATATGATATTATATATATTGTAGAAATATTTATACTAATTATTTAGTTAAAGAACGTATTTTCAGCAAAAAAAAACTTATATAATTAAAATAATTAGAGAATCATTCGTTACTGTAAATCCCCAATTGATTTTGGAAAAAAAAAAGAGGATCAATCACTATCCCAACTATCCCATGATTTTCGATGTATTGTATCAATGGTATATACATATATCTAATTAGCATCCCATCTGTGCGATGCCGTGCGATGCCGCACAGTGAATATTATTTTTTAAAAAAATATGTATAATAAAAAATATATATGAATTATATCGACTGAATTATAAATTATTTGTGTATTTTTTAATAGAATATGCATCAATAACCTCTTCCAACTAATTATAAAAGAAAAGATCACCGACTCATATAAGATGGATTATAATGTTCTTTTTGATTTTCTAACCGCATTGTTACATGTTATATTACATGTAACTTCATGAACCCAACTATAGAGAAACAAACAATGAAGGAAAAATATATGTATCTTTCTCCACCGCTCGCCCACCCACTTCTTCTCTATCCCGCAGCGGCCCAGTCACTGACTCACTGTCTTTCTCATCTCCCTCCATTTTTGCATGTACACAACCATGAATCCAACATAAAATTGAAGAAAGCTAAATACGATCATCAACCATTCAAGAGAAAGCAAAAAAGAAAAAAGAAAAAAAATGGATGACATGCAAACTACGACGACCCTGGCTAAACTTCCCTCCCCCAAAAATTCTTGAGGCTCTGACCCTCATTGGAATTTTACAGTTGAACCCTTTTCTTTAGGTTTGGAAAAAGTTTTTCAAACCCCTTTCTTTGGTTAATTAAAAGTATTTAAATTATTTTATTCCAACTTTATAATATATTTAATACAATATTTTAATTTTAAAGTATATTCAATATTAAATTGATAAAATGAAATATCAAAATTTTACTCTTGATCTCAACTGAAAGACCAAGAAAGGTGGAAAGACCATTGTTGGGTCTTACAATTTATAAATTTTTCACGTGCAATAATATTATATTTTATTTTAAAAATTAAAAAATATAGGTTTTAACTATTTAAAATATATTTTAAAATGATAACTTAAATATTTTAGCTTCAAAATTTTAAAACTATATAATAATAAATTTATAAAATCAATTAATACATTTATTTTTGAAAATTTAAATATATTTAATTTAAAATTTTATGCGTATCTTGATTTTTTAAATACATTTAATTAACTTAATTACATTGTTTTATATTAATAATTTAATATGTATAAAATATTTTATTTGAACTTTTTAATAATCTTAATTCAAAATTTTAATTTTTAAATATTTAAATTCTATAGATTCAAATATTGCAAATGATCTTAATTGAAAGACTGAAAAAGGTGGAAAGACGAGTATTGAGCTTCACAATTTATAGTATGATCATGCAGAGCAATATCTGTAAGTTATTTAATGTGGGATGAATTTTGTATGAAAAATAAAATATATAAGATCTATCTTTTTTAAAATATATTTAAGGGTTAATTTCTAAAAAAATCACTACATTTGAACGAATTTATAATTTAGATACACCTTTTTTAAACGTTGCAATAATAATTAAATTTTTTTTTTATTTGTAGCAGAACCAACACTCCTAATTTTTAATTTTTTTCGTGATTAGAATTATGATGTGACAATTTTTTTTCCATGTGTGGAGATTAATTCAATTTTAGGATGTTGAATATGATTTTTTTTTTACTATGCAACGTCAGTTTTTCAATTGTCGAAATTTTTTGGGGTGTTTATTTTTGCTACAATAAAAAGTTTTGTTGTTATTGCAACGATTTGAAATGTGTGGTTAAATTACAAATTCATTCAAAGGGGGTGAATTTTTAGACAATTAACTCTAACTTCAAAAATTTTAAAATATTTCAAACTAAATTAATAATATGAATTAATACAATTAATTCAAAATTTTAAATATATTCAATGTAAAATTTAGGATTTAAATCAAATATCAAAATACTACAATGTTTTTTTTAAGGTGAAGAGACCGATTAAGGTGAAAAGACCATTGTTAGACCTTAAAATTTATAGTTTGTTTATACACAACAATATGTGTTAATTATACCGTGTATAATTTTAAATATATTCAATGTAAAATTTAGGATTTAAATCAAATATCAAAATACTACAATGTTTTTTTTAAGGTGAAGAGACCGATTAAGGTGAAAAGACCATTGTTAGACCTTAAAATTTATAGTTTGTTTATACACAACAATATGTGTTAATTATACCGTGTATAATTTAATAATATGTGATAAATTTAAAAGATATGATTTAATAAATTTTTCTCCAACAATTATAATTCTTAAGATTTAATAATACATTTAATTTGAAATTTTAAATATATTTAATTTAAATTTTTTGATGTGGATCTTGATTTTTTTAAATATATTTAGTTAACTTAAAAATTAAAAATATTTTAAATTAATATATTTAAAATATTTTATTGGAACATTATAATTTATTCAACTAAAATTTTTAATCTTAAAATATTTAAATTTGTAAATTTAAAATATATTTAATATTTAATATTAAACAAAGAAAATTAAATATCAAATTTTGCACTTGATCACAATTGAAAGGGCGAAAAAGGTGGAAAATTTATTGTTGGGCCCCACAATTTATAATTTGTTCATTTACAATAATATTTGTTAGTTCTTCGATATGGGATAAATTCATAGCATGACAAAACGCATATTTGATTTAGTATATTAATCATTTTATACTTAAATAATATAATATTTATAGTTTTATATAAATTTTCTGAAATAATATTTTTTTTATTTCTTTTGAATTTTAAAAATGGAGTTATAATTTTAACATTTTAAATTAAAAAGTGATAGATAAATAATTAAGATAAAAAATGATTTATTTAAAAAAAAATCCAATTGTATGTTGCTACATGGAAAATGAGTAATACATACATACATACATATATATATATATATAGGATATGGATCATATGAGAACACTTTGTTGGTGTGAGAAATGAGAACCCATCTTACATCATCCAATTTAATGATCCAATTGTTGAGATTTAAGGTGCCAATTTCGTAAATAATAGGGAAAAAAATAAAGGAATGAGGGCTATTTTCGTCCAAACTCATTAAAAATGATGATGTCAGCAATTAAAAAAAAAATCTTAAAAAATTTAACCGGCCATAACTTGCTCGTTTTTAATCCAATGCTGAAAAAATATGAACCTAAAATAAAAAAGAAATTTTTTTACGCGTGCCCAGGTTGTAAATGCTTTCGTTAGCATATAATAATTCTTCGTCAGCATTATGATAACATATGATAACGTATGCTAACGAAGCATTTGTCATATACTAACATAATGTATTTGTTGTGCTAACAAAGAATTATCATAATGCTAGCGTAGTATAATTTTATTAGGGTTTATTAAATCTCAATTATGGTTTATTCCATCTAATTATCATTATTGTTTTAAAATTTAATTTTTTGTTTATAGTTCTTAATTGATTATTATTGTTTATCCCATCCAATTATGGTTTATAACGTATGTTGACATGATATTGTCATATGCTAACATAGTGTATTCATAATGCTAACGTAGTACAAATATATTATTATTATGATTTGTTCCAACTCATTTAAGGTTTACCACATCCAATCAATGTTTATTTCATCTAATTAGGTTTATTTCATCCAATTATGATTTTTTCCATTTAATTAGGGTTTATTAAATAAAATTAGGTTTATAATTAATTTTTAGAATATTTTTTCGCTAACAATATCTGAAAACTTTAATTAGCATACTTATAATGTTTTGTTAGCATGATGATAATACTTTGTTAGTATAACGATCTGTTATCAAATCCTCCGTGATTTTTAAAAGAATTACCAAATTACGTTAATACCCCTGCGTGAAAAACTTTTCAGATATTACAGAATTGCCACCGCCTTTTTCATTAAATCTGGACCTTTGATTTTTTATGGATGTGTGGTGTGAGATGTGTTCTCATTTCTCACACAAGGGGTTTTTTTATATAAACCCACCCCCATATATATATATATATATATATATATATATATATATATATATAGAATATGGATCATATGAGAACACTTTGTTGGTGTAAGAAATGAGAACCCATCTTACACCATCCAATTTAATGATCCAATGGTTGAGATTTAAGGTGCCAATTTCGTAAATAATAGGGCAAAAAATAAAGGAAGGAGGGCTATTTTCGTCCAAACTCATTAAAAATGATGATGTCAGCAATTAAAAAAAATCTTAAAAACTTTAACCGACCATAACTTACTCGTTTTTAATCCAATGAACACAAAAAATATATCAAATTAAAGCTCTCTTCATACCTTTTCATTTAAGATGTCGAAATGCTATGTTTAGATGAAAAAATATGAACGAAAAATAAAAAAGAAATTTTTTTACGCATGCCCAGGTTGTAAATAATTTCGTTAGCATATAATAATTCTTCGTCAGCATTATGATAACATATGATAACGTATGCTAACGAAGCATTTGTCATATGTTAACATAATGTATTCGTTGTGCTAACAAAGAATTATCATAATGCTAGCGTAGTATAAATTTATTAGGGTTTATTAAATCTCAATTATGGTTTATTCCATCTAATTATCATTATTTTTTTAAAATTTAATTTTTTTTATAGTTCTTAATTGATTATTATTGTTTATCCCATCCAATTATGGTTTATAACGTATGTTGACAAAGTATTGTCATATGCTAACATAGTGTATTCGTAATGCTGACGAAGCAAAACCATAATGTTAACGTAGTACAAATATATTATTATTATTATGATTTTTTCCAAATCATTTAGGGTTTACCACATTCAATCAATGTTTATTTCATCTAATTAGGTTTATTTCATCCAATTATGATTTTTTCCATTTAATTAGGGTTTATTAAATTAAATTAGGTTTATAATTAATTTTTAGAATATTTTTTTCGCTAACAATATATGAAAACTTTAATTAGCATACTTATAATGCTTCGTTAGCATGATGATAATACTTCATTAGCATAATGATTTGTTATCAAATTTTCCGCAATTTTTATAAGAATTACCAAATTACGTTAATACTCCCGCGCGAAAAACTTTTCAGATATTACATAATTGCCACTATCTTTTTCATTAAATCTGGACCTTTGATTTTTGATGAATGTATGGTGTGAGATGTGTTATGGAGCGTTGGATCAATGTTTTTCTAAGGCTCAGATCAATCTCAAAAAAATGGGGTAAAAAATGCAATATCTTAAGAGTTATATTAAGTTAAGGGTATATATGTCATTGTATTGGATATCAATTATCTGCAGTAAATATATCTGTTCCATATATAGTGGGATTATATTGAGCGGTTTTTTTTAGATTGGACATTTTTTTTTAATTTTTTGGACGATAGATTCAACTCTTTTTTCTACAGAGTTGTATCTATCGGTGTTTCATATTTTAATTAATCATAAATCTGTTCAAAATTCTTATTGATTAGGTCTGTTACGGTTTAAGGAGTCTGCAGGTTTTGTCTGATTATGGAAGATACGGGTATTATGTTCTCCATTAATGGTGTAGAGATATTGGTGAAATCTGGTAGGGACGCGTATGTCTGACGTTTAGCAGATTTTTTATGTGGAATTAGCAAATTCTAGAGTTGTTAATAGCAACTCGGCATATTTTTATGTGAAAACTCGAATTTGTTTTTAATTTGGTTTCAATGTGCTTTGCATGATAGTGAGATATTTTTAAAGAATGGGCATTTCATATTTATTATAGATGATAGATGTTTTTTCATATTTGGTTGTGGAAGTTTTCAAGTAATTAAAAAAAAAGTAAAAATGCCATGAATTGTTGCGTGTAAACTAAGAAAGTTTTTTTTTTTTTTCGCAAGTTCTTACTCCATCTTATATTATCATCACGCCGGTTATCGTCTGATTATGCAAGATACATGTATTGTGTTATATGTTAATGTATCTTTGTATGCGTAGGGATATGGGCAGAATCTGGTAGGGACGCGTATGTTTGACGTTTAGCACATTTTTTATTCAGAATTAGCAAACTATAGTGTTGTTAATAGCAAATCCGTAATATTTTTATGTGAAAATTTGACTTTTTTTGTAATTGGTTTCAATGTGCTTTGCATGATAGTGAGATGTTTGCATAGAATGAGCATTTCATATTTAGTATAGATGATACATGTTTTTTCGTATGTGGTTGTAGAAGTTTTCAAGTTAGAAAAAAAAAAAGAAAAAAGTTAAAATGACACGAATTGTTTTGTGTAAAATAAGATTTTTTTTTTTACAATTTCTTACTCCATCTTATATTAGCATTACGCCGGTTGTCGTCTGATTATGCAAGATACAAGTATTGTGTCATCTGTTAATGTTTCTTTGTATGCGTAGTGATATAGGTGGAATCCGGTGGGGACTCGTATGTATGACGTGTAGCAAATTTATTTTGCATAATTAGCAAATTATTGATATGTTAATAGCATATCGGTAATATTTTATGTGATTTTTTTTTTATGATAGGATGGTCTCTTTTTGATGTTATCTTTTGTTTTTAATGAATCTTTTCCAACATCAATGCATGAACATTGTATCTTTGTAGGTGTAGAGATACATGTATTATGTTCTTCATTAATGTATCTTTGTAGGTGTAGAGATCTGGGCGGATTCTGTTCGGGACTCGTATATACGACTTTTAGCAAATTTTATATATGTTATTAGCAAATTATAGATTTTTTAATAGCAAATCGGTAATATTTTTATGTGAGAATATAATTTATTTATTTTTACGATAAGATGGTCATTTTTTTTTAAAAAAAATGGGTTCAATGTGCTTTACATGATACTAATATGTTCACAGATGATGGTTTCATATTTATTATAAAAGGTAGATGCTTTTCTATTTGGTTGTGAAAGTTTTCAAGTTATTAAGAAAAAAAATATTTAAAATCGCATGAATGTATTTGTGCAAATTTTTTATATGTAATTAGCAAATTATAGATTTTTTAATAGCAAATCGGTAATATTTTTATGTGAAAATATATATATATTTTTACGATAATGTGGTCTTTTTTTTTAAATGGGTTCAATGTGCTTTACATGATGCTGATATATTTGCAGATGATGGTCATTTCATATTTATTATAGAAGGTAGATGTTTTTCATATTTAGTTGTGGAAGTTTTCAAGTTATTAAGAAAAAAATATTTAAAATCGCATGAATGTATGTGTGCAAATTTTGTATATGTAATTAGCAAATTAGAGATGTGTTAATAGCAAATCGGTAATATTTTTATATAAAAATATAATCAAGGTCTGCAAAGGCTGCTCGTGATGCCAACAAGCCTCCAAGAACGTGTAGCAAGTGCGGGGTCAAGGGTAATCATGATGCAAGGAATTGTCCGGGTCCACGATATATTCATTTCATTGTTATGAATATTGATTTATGAGATGGTTTGATATTATTTTGTATTTTTAATGAATTTTTTTCAACATCCATTCATGAGGTGTGAGTACAAATGAACATCGTTACATTTTCTTATTTTTAACAAATAATTTATCCGCAATTAGCAAATATTTGTACATGGATTAGCAGGTTTTGTAAGTTCAGATTATTATAATTTTCTCGATCTATCACATGTATGCTAGTTTGATATATATATATATATATATTATAATAATTGGCTATAATATTACTGAATAATATTATGGTATAATACTAAATAATCGCTATCTCTAACTAAATAATACAATACGACAACCAAAATATTTTAGTTTAAATAGATAATAAGTCGATTAAATGATTTGCTACACCTTATGAAATGATTTGCTAGAAAATGAATAATAATTTGCTACGATAAATTGGAGAATTTGATACATTGGATATTACCGATTATATTGTTCTATGTAAATAAGTATTTCTGTATGAGTAAGCTAGTAATTTTATTTTACGGGAGGATTTATAATATTTTTGAGGTAAGATACATTTAGTTTGTTATCAAAAAATATTAGTTTGTTATTTAAATTAATGTCATGGATCATTAGTTTGTTATCAAAAACATAACAACTATATATAAAAGAATAAAATTGTTCTATTAAAACATTAATGTTATGATATAATTCGAATCATAATACGATAAACCAACTGAATAATTTGCTACCAATACATAAATCTTTCATAGCAACAGTCGAATTCATGTAATAATTAAAGAATGTTAGTACGTGTCATTCAATCTAGACATTATTCATAACTATTGGCTTCTATTTCTATCCTCTCGTTCCGGCTGCTTCAATTTTGTTTCTGCATCATAATACAAAAAAAAAATAGACAACCTTTTCAACATTATATGCAAAAATAAATTGTGTTAAAATATACAAATGAGAATTTTATATCTGTCCATAATATTATTTAAATACCTTTTGCCCCACTGTCAGACCTTCCCTTCTTAGCACGATTACCTTTCTCGTTGTTACCTATATATTACATTCAAAGGTTGATCATAATTAAGCACGATCACCTTTTTCGTTGTTACCTATAAATTACATTCAAAGATTGATCATAATTAAGCGCTATGAACCAATAAAACATTTGCTAAAGACAAGTGTCAATTTGCAATAAATACAATATCAATTTGCAATAAACACAATTCCATTAAAAGGTTGATTACATCTGACTAAGTTGGTATAAACCAATTTCAAAACATATCTTACTAATTTGCTTAATACATCAAGCCAAATAAAATCAAAACAAATAAAGATCGTTAATAATATCTTACAAATTTGCTAAATACACCAAATCATATTAATTAAAAACCAATACATAGAACGATTAAGCAAAACCCAATACCCATAACATTTTTTAATCACCTGTAACTCATTTGCTAAAAATAAAATGTAAATTTGCTAAATGCAATATGTTATTTTGCTATAAACAAAAAACACCCATTAAATAAATACATTTCTTAATACTCTGCTATTAACATGGAACACATTGAGAGCAAGAACGAATTCTTCCAAATCAATGACACCAATCCGTTTCAGATCAAAAAGATTGAAAACTTGCAAGCAAAAGTAAGATACACAAATGCAGAGCAGCCTTTCAGTTTATTAACAAAGAACTAATTACGCATAGACTAGACTGCAGTATTGATGTGGACCAGCACTTGTGTAAAATGTAGAAGCATAACACTGTGTGAAATTGAAGTGCACAAAAACACTCGGAGCAAGTGAAAGAAATAATTATGCCGAAAACTTAAACTACATTGCTTTATTAATATGCACCACCACCAGTGTATTATGTAGAAACATAACATTGTGTGAAAGTGAAATGCATAAGAACAAACAAATTTATACTTACCATTTACCAAGACATATGGAAATACATGGGAATACTAGCATTTGTTTCAAAACATTTTGATTCAATCATGTCGTTGCACATGAAGAAAGTCATCACTTTCTTAATAAGCTCCCATTGATTTCTACCCAATTTTCCGGGTATCACTTAAACTAAACACAGATTATTATGCCAATAAAATGAGGTCATAGCACATTTCCTGAGAATTTCATTTTCAGAAACATTCAAGAAAACAGAGGAAAATACAAACAGAAGATCAGTTTTTTTCCTGACCTCATTTAGTCACGCAAAGTACTCAGCTACAGTGACAAAATCACAAAAATAAAAGAAATAAGATTGTGATTACCCGATCCAAGATAACGTTCTCACCAGATGCTGTTGCGAACAATGCCAGCTGCAGCTCTTCCTGCATGTGACACTAAACGTCAGAAACACAATGCAGAAAAAAATGAATGAGAACAGTTAGGAATATAATAGGTATAATTGGGTCGATGGCCAAACCATACAAATATTTACATTCGAATGAACTTGCGGCTGCAAGTTCGAAAGATCCGGGAAAGAACCCCTGAATATATTTTGTGTCCAAATGATTACTAACTTGCTAATAATATCATACAAAACTGCTATTAGCAAAATTTAAAACAACTATCAACAACCCAATTTGCTATAAATAACAAATAACAAATACCCATAAAAGCACATCATATCAAGCTTATCTGCTAAACATATATTACTAACTTGCTAATAATATCTTACTAATTTGCTAAATATATCAAATCAAATCAAATCAAATGAAAACCAATAAATAGAACGATTAAAAAAAAAACAATATCTATTAAATTTGCTACTCATATCTGGCTAATTTGCTAACAAATCCAAACCAAATAAAATCAAAACTAATAAATAGAACAATTAAACAATAAACAATACCCATCAAATTTGCACCTCATATCTGATTAATTTGCTGAAAAATTCAAACCAAATGAAATCAAGACCCATAAATATATCGATTAAGCAATAATCAAAACAAATAAATTTATCAATTATTAACTTGCTAATCATATCTTACTCATTTGCAAAATATATCAAACCAAATCAAAACAAAACCAATAAATAGAACGATTAAACAATAACCAATACATATAAAGTTTGCTACTCAGATCTGATTAATTTGCTAAAAATCATACTAAAATTTTGAAAAACTACCTGTTCGTGCGGCCCTCGTGCCTTTCATTGTTGTTCGGTCAGCGCCTGGTTGAAGCGGTTATCGATGGCGGATTTCGAGCGGCTTTTGGGTAACGTTTGGGGGGCATCTTGCGTCGGTGGCATCTGGGTAGGGTTCGCCAACGTTGAGGCGTACGACGACGGCGAGCGGCGTACAGGTGACGAGTGGGTACTGTTCGGGTGTCGCCTCCTTCGATCGGCGGCGTTGAGAGTCCGACAACGGTGACTTCCAGTGGCGTAGGCGCGGCGACGGCGGCGCAGGTGCGATTACGGCCGGAGTAGGTGCGATTCTAGGGTCGCCTCCTTCGATCGGCGGTGTATGGGTTGTATTCGACCGACATATAGCGTGCGACAACGGCAACGTCCGGTAGGGTAGGCACGGCGACGGGCGGCGCAGGTGCGATTTGGGGCGGAGTAGGTGCGATTCTAGAATTTTCTATTAATGAAAAAAAAAAATCTGATGCTTACTTATTATTGGCCCAAAAAATCGTGGCTTTAGTATATCAAATTCACAAAATTTTGTAAAATTAATCCCATAATTATGCCTATTCTTTTGGGACGTGATATAATATATATTTGGGTTTCTCAATAATACCCATACTATATTCCAAATTTTGGTAAAAAAATTTCATTTTGCAATTTGACCCCTAAAATCTAGAATAAATCTTGTCCATTAAAATTGTAAAGATCTATGGATGTAAATGGTTCCTAGTTCCTACATAGGGGTATGGTTCTCATTTTAACCCACCCCTATATATATATATATATATATATATATATATATATATATATATATATATACAAGAGTTCAAATAGGAACACTATTCCCATGTAGGAAATAGGAATTACTCAAAGCCATATAATCAGTTTATTTTAATGGTCAAGATCTGTTTTTATAGATGGGGGTTAGATTGTAATTAGTTGATAATTAAAATAAGATAGGGCTATAGTAGTAATTTAAATTTTATCCATAAATGATAAATCAAATCCCACGATTCATGGGGAATTCCAATTTTAATGCAATATTATATTTGATTTTACTTTCTTTTATTTTTCAAACAAAATGAAAATGGATATTCCCGCAAAATTAAATGCAATAGTGCTTAAAAGAATACTGCTCCTAATGAATTTCTGCTGATGATACTATTCAACAATTTCATTTGGACCACGTTTCCGTATCTATTTTTTTTATTTTGTCGAGTAGTTGCTAAATATTTAGGCTACTTCGTGGTAATAATATAAACCAAACTTTTATGAAATTATTTAGTTCAAATTGCGTGTCTCATTCGCATACTAACATTAAAATTGCATAATTTTAATAATATTTTTCACAAAAATAAAATTTATTATATTATAACTAATTAATCATAAAATTGTATATGACGTGATTTAGGATAATTTAGTACATTAATCAAAATAGGAAAATATAAAGGTAAAGAGGGCATGAAAGAAATTAAAAACGTTCGCTAACAAGATGTAGACTTTTGCTATCCGACGTATTTTTTTTTTTGCTAATCAATGAAACGTGATTTGCTAATTCATTAATGTATGGGTTGAAGTTGTGATTGCGATTTCATTATTGTTAGACTTTTGCTATCCGCCATATTATTATTTGCTAACTAATGAAACGTGATTTGCTAATTCAGAACTTTAATGTAAGAGTTGAACTTTAACTATCAAATAACAAATGACTTTATTCAGATTAGCGAAGTTTTGTGTATATGTTAGCAAATTGTTCAGCTGTAACTAGCAATTTTTTTACTACCACGAACAAAAAACTACTTCATCAATCCTTGTCTAATTAACTATCAAACTCTTTCATTATTGTTGTTAAAATCTCTCTGATTATAACCTTGGACTTAATTATATGCGATTAATTTTATTTTGGACTATAGCTAGCTCCAATTATTTGTCTTCTTTATGTTTATAATATTTCTACTTTGTTTTAATTATTGTCTACAAGATTAAATAAAATAAATTAAAGTTTAGAATACCCCATATATATGACTTAAGTTTAAGGGTTGTAAATATATTTAAAGTAGTATAATTAACTAACCCAAAAAAGAAAGCAAATTTCAAATTCGTAAATATTTGGGTCAAATTTGCACACAATAACAGAAATTGTAAGCTATATTGGTATCACAAACAAACAGAATATATGCTACTATGCATTCATATATTTGCTAGTTATAGGTAAATAATTTTCTAACATATACACAAAACTTCGCTAATCTCAATAAAATCATTTGCTATTATCAGTTAAATATTTTGCTATTTACAACACATATGTTTGCTAGTTATGGGTAAACAATTTGTCGACAAACAAAAAAAATCACTAATCACCATAACATATGTATTACAAATACTAAAATTAACTGCTTTATAGATGTTTACTACACACATATATTTGCTAGTTACAGTAAAACAATTTGTTAACATATAAAAGAAAATATACTTTGTATTTTTAGGCTTCCTCACAATTGGCCGGTGGCCCCTGGGAAATCCAAAAATCAGCCGCACATCATTTTCGTTGATGTGCACTCGCCGGTTACCTTCCAGAATTATTTCTCCACGCTACGCGATCTTTGGGGCACCTCATGAATGTCCAAATTAAGCAATGCACCAAATCCCATATCTCGAACGCTTTGCTTCTGCGCCTCGTTCATCTTTTTTATAGCTTTTGTCAAATCAACTAGACTTGTTCTCTTCTTCAGGTTCAAATATTCTACCCTCGAGCATTTTCTTCCTGCATTTGATGATGTTTCGGCTGCTACTGATCTAATATGCCTATGATTATGTTGGGTGGAATTGTTTTCAACATTTACGCTGACCTTGGGCACATTTGCATCATTAGCCTTTTTGTTCTTAACTCCCGTGCAAGGTCATCAATATATGTTGCACATCTCTTACCGGTACCTGCACACTGGATAACCCATAAATTACATAGATACATATCTACAAATATATATATATATATATATATATATATATATATATAAAACATTAAAACCCACAAATGCACATCAAATAGAGAATGCACTTTTTAAGCAAAGTAATCAAAAAAATTCCCTTCTACATTATGCTTCAAATTGCAGCACTTTTTAAGCAAAGAAATTTGATAACATATTCAGATTTATTTGCTAATAACATTCATAAACTTGCTAATCAAGAGCATATTGTTTGATATATATCTTCAAACAAATAACAAATGCTATCAGTTTCAATATAATTTGCTAGTAGAACAAAGTAATTTGCTAATATTGTCCAAATTAATTGATAATCTCGCGTAAACAAATTAATCAAAGTCCTGCCCTTATATATTTAGTTTCTATTCACTAATATTGTTACATAATTATTTCCAACCATTTCAAATGTCATTATCTATCCATTATTATCTCATAACAACAAATATTAAAATAACATAGTAAAAACCACACGTATCCAACACAAACACAAAATACAACCAATATACAATCTAGCATAATATGCCGGTTCAAACCAACAAATGAATGATATCACATGCACTAATATTTGCTAATAAAACACATTCATTTTATAACAATAGCTATCAGTTGCATTAATATTATTTGCTAATATAACACATTAATTTGCTAACATTCACCAAATTAATTGCTATTCCCACTTAAACAAAGTAATCACAAAAAATCCCTTCTATAGTCTGCTTCAAATTGTAGCACTTTTTAAGCAAAGAAATTTGCTAACATATACAGATTAATTTGTTAATAACATTCAGAAATTTGTTAATCTCAAACCAACAAAAGAATGATATCGCATGCATTAATATTTGCTAATAAAACAAATACATTTTACAACAATTGCTATTAGTTGCAATAATATTTGCTAATATAACACATTAATTTGCTAACAGTCACCAAATTAATTGTTATTCCTGCTTAAACAAAGTAATAAAAAAAAATCCCTTCTGTATTCTGCTTCAAATTGTAGCACTTTTTAAGCAAAGAAATTTGCTAACATATTCAGATTCATTTGCTATTAACATTCATAAATTTGCTAATCAAGGGCAGATTGTTTGATATATGTTTTCAAACAAATAACAAATGCTATCAGTTTCAATATAATTTTGTTAATAGAAACATGCATCGGAGAACCAAAAAAAAAAATACAGAAAAAAAACATAAGAACCAAAAGCAAATTTCTATAAAAAACAGTAAAAAAAAAATCACTAGAATCAAAACACATAAAAATACAACTTTTAGCAAAGAAACCAACTAAAAGTGATAGGAAAAAAAATTCTCGAACTAAAACCTGGGTTACTTCTGGATTTAGTTAGGAACGGTTGCCCGTCATTCTCCTTTGCTGTCAAACGTTCATTCTCTGACGCCGCCGTTCCGACTGTGATTTTTTGCTTGGAGAAAAATGTCGTCTATTTACAGTTTGCTCAAACTAAACCCTAGATTTTTGGCTGCTAAAGTAAATCTATTTGAAATCTTAATCAATTTCGTGGATTTGGGCGGTTACCATAATTACATGGACTTGATTTTTGAGTTTTTTTTCTTACCCTTTTTTACCCTTTGATATCCATAAATATTAAAGAAGAGTAAAAAAATTGCTATTTGATCCCTAAAAATGAAATTAAATCTTGACCGTTTATTTGGGGAAGATCTATGATTTCAAATTTGTTCATATTTCCTACATAGGGGGTGGTAATCATTTTAACCCACCCCTATATATATATATATATATATATATATATATATATATATATTGTAACACCCCAAATCCAATTATAGAGGTCCAATTCATTTTCTAGAGCCCAAATGTTAAATTATATCCATTTTAAATTAAAAGGGTCAAATGATGGGCTTTTTAGCCCAATTATGATTTTAATTATTTACGGTCCAATTATTACCCGATCGAGATGAACAAATATATTAGATGATAGTGCTCGTTGATACTAATCTATAGAACTTGATTTTACTGATATATAAATTGAATTGATCAAGATATGATTTAATTTCTAAATTAAGTCCTAATTTAGGGTTTATTGAGGAGGAGTATAAATACCATTCACTACTTCATCAAGCCTCATTTGTACCCCTTTCAAATTGGAGCAGGCCCCACCCCTCTCTCCCCTCTCTCTCTCGACCCCTCCCCTCTCCACCATCACCTCCGCCGCCGGAAAATTTTTCCGGCGGGATTTTTAACATGCAATACCACTTTTTGATTCCCCTCATTCTCCTCTTTCCATTTCTTTGATTATTTTTGAAAGATTTTGAGGTTTAGGCATTCAGTTTTCGGATCTAAGAGTGGGTTAAACCCTAGCCTTTTAAAACCTTATTTCTTTCTTTACTTTTCGATTAATTTCTACTTCGATTCTTATGGTTATAATTATGGATTTATGGGCTATTTTGATTATTTTATGTTTAAATATTATTTTGATCTTGATTTGAGTGTTCTTAGTGTTCTTGAACACTAAGCAAGTTCAATGAGTGGTTGAAAGGATTTTGATTTTGTGTGTGTATTTAGTGTGTGTGCGTGTAGTCAATGGGTGTGTGTGTGAGTTTCTTTTGTTTTCTTTTTATTATCATCATTATTATTAATAGTATTGTTATTATTAATATTACTAGTATTACTCCCGTACGTTTCACGGACTTTAATATTTATAAAATAATATTTAAAATTTTTGAATGTGACCATTTTGTGGGTTTCAAATGCACTCGAAATATTTTTATGTGACTACATAATGATATAATATGGTTTGTTCTAGACCATTTTTTTAACATTTGAAAATA
This sequence comes from Perilla frutescens, assembly GCA_026008535.1. Taxonomy (NCBI): domain Eukaryota; kingdom Viridiplantae; phylum Streptophyta; class Magnoliopsida; order Lamiales; family Lamiaceae; genus Perilla; species Perilla frutescens. The sequence goes on from BRKX01000001.1 coordinate 5,736,413, forward strand.
TATAAAATAAAAGAAACATTTGAAAACATATATATATTTTTTATAATACTTACTTGTTTGATGCATGAAGTTTGCAATATCGGATAACATAACAAAATTTATAGTAATAAATTTGTATTAAAAATCATCAAATTTTATTGGTGATCATGAGACTTTTTATTAACCATTCAAATTAATAATATAAATTTATAATTACATCACTAAATTTTACAAAATACAAACTATTTATAGCGAAGAATTACAAAAGAAAATATTGTACAACAATAGCAAAATAATGCCTTAATATTAGTGTACAATTAAATAAAAATATATAAAATACATTTTATAGTCAACTATATATACAATAAAAATATATAATCAATTAAATATAATATGAATTGTTATTAATTTTATTTTTAAAATTAATTTTTTGTATGTACAGTATAACATTTTATATGTAGACAGACTCCAAAATCACTATTTTAGTATGTCAAACATATCAAATATATTAATATTTAAATAGTGCCAAAAATTTATATTTATTTTGAAAATATAAACAATAATAATCATGCATACCAATATAATTAATTTTGCAATATTTGTACATATATTAAGGTGTGTAGTTTGTTAATAGGCCTTAAATTTAATATAATTTCTCAAAACATTGAGCAAATAATTATTAAACAAACAATATGAAAGAACATTAAAAGATGAAAGGCCTATAGGGTTCTGAACTTATTTGAGGGGACCAATTAGGCCCTCGAACTTTTTTTGGTCTCGATTGAGCCCCTGAACTTTTAATTTTGGCTCAATCAAGCCCCTCTGTCACACACCTCACAAATGACCGTTAGTGAGGGCACAAAACGACGTCATTTTATACAAAACGATGTCGTTTTGTGTTTGTCTACAAAAATTAAGGGGAATTGAAATTGAAGTTTTGGGGAGTGGGTTTCCGGCCAAATTCCGGGCGATTGGCGAGCTATTTTCATCAATTGGTTGAGGAGAAACATCGGTCTCGATGAGAGGAGAAATTTGGTGTATGATTCGGTGGATGGAAGTTGCTATCAACAGTGAATTTTCCCGAGAAAAGTGTTGTTCTTATGTTGTTCGCACAGATGACAACGTCATGTTCTTCACCAAAATTCAATGATTCCGACACCTTTCATGGATGATTAATGGATGGGCTTTGGTCTTATCGAAGAGACGAACGTTTTGATATATGGTACGACTCCCAATTCAACTTGTGATATGCGAATTTGGACGGTGAAGTTATGAATCGCGCTGTTCGTGCACCAGTGCGCGATTCATAACTTCACCGTCCAAATTCGTTGGTCATAAGCTGAATTGGGAGTCGTTCCATATATCAAAACATTCTTCTCTTTGAGACCGATGTTTCCCCTCAACCAATTGATGAAAATAGCTCATTAATCGCTCGGAATTTGGCCGAAAACCCATGTCCCAAAACTTCAATTTCAATTCCCTTTAATTTTTTTAGACAAACACAAAACGACGTCATTTTGTGCCCTCATGATACAGACTCGAAGTTGGGTATTTTGTTCATGTCTTTTTAGTTTTTTTTAAGTCTTTTTATAGAGGCTAGAGTCTGGTGGGAGTTTAAGTGAAACATGGAGGAAGAGATGTAAAAGGATCCAGTATGGACATAAAATGATTTTATCTGCGATGAAGGCGTAAAGGAGGGAGCTGAAGCTTGGAAAGTCTGTTGCAAATTCAACGCGGAAGTTCAGCTCCAATCACTCCAACTAATTGGATCCACGTCAGCAACCCTTCCTAGATATGGGGCAGTCAACCGTTGGGTAGAGAAGATGGAGAAGAGGGAGAGAGAAGAGGAGGATAAGGAGCGAGAAGGAGAGACCGAGAAATCCGCACACCTTGGTAGAAGGTTGAAGAAGTCAAGGATGGATCGTGCCCCCGCGTGGGCTGAAATGGACCGTTTGTGGCAGTTCTACACTCACTATAAATACTTGATTTCCAATTCATTTTTAGGACAATTCGCATTTACATTAAGGCAAGCAGATACAATTTAGCTATTTTCATTTTTATTTTATTGTTTCAGTTCAGGATATTTGGCATTGCTGTTGGCGATTTTCCTTTAGTTAATGCGCGAGTTGTTTTTGCCTTTTGTCTGGAGTTAGTTCCAGAAGTTAATCTAGTTTATTTTCTTTCATTATAAGTTCTCAAATTTCTTTTGCTTTCTTTACAAGTATGATTTCCAACTAAGTAGATCGTGTTCAAGTTGAGTGTGATGAGGATCAGGATCACTAAGTATGCATGAGGCTAATCGGGCATAATACACCTCGAGATGATTCCCAACTTCAACTTGAGAAGAACGATGACATTGCAATGGGGAAGTTATGCGGCTGATCACTCTTAGTTAAATCATTGTTGATGTATCTCAGGGTGAAAGTAAGGGTGACCAAACCCTGATGAGCCACTATGTGATAAACCGGGTAACGAAGCCTAGAGTTGATGAAGCCCGGAGATTGAAGTATAGGTTGATATGGGCACAACGCCAAAGGGGTCCCATATACTAGTGTTGGGTTTCTTTGATTGAATGCTGCTATCCTTGCAAACCCTCTGCATGACTCTGTTCATTGGGTCTTGGATAGTTAGAGACTAAGAGCCGCCGACCATATCGCTCTTAGCGTACGCAGTAAGAAAGAATTGGGAGGGGTGTACGGAAACTGTACCTGCTCCCTATAACCAAACAGTTTGAACAAGGTATCTATGTATTTGTGCCCAAGATTGTATACATAGGCTCAGTCCGAATTCATACTCGACTTGAACATGTTTTAATTATTATTTGATTCACTTTACGTTTTAGTTTTGTTCTATATTAAGTTATAGGAACGAATTAGTGACAGTAATTCTCTCAAAGTTCCAAAAGGATACGCATTAGGATAGAAGAGTTATTACTCCTCGTGGGACGATATCCGCCTTCTTGGCACTATACTAGCCACTGAAGGCACATTCAAGCATCTGTCGGGTTTTGCCCATAAGTGTAATTTTATACGCTAAACGATGGTGTGTCACCTCACTAACGGCTGTTTGTGAGGTGTGTGATGGAGGGGCTTGCTTGAGCCCAAATTAAAAGTTCAAGGGCTCAATTGAGACCAAAAAAAGTTGGAGGGCTTAATTATTCCCCCCAAATAAGTTCAGGGGCCTATTTGGCCCTTATCCCTTATATATATGTGTGTTGGGAAAAATTATCAAGATGACCCAACTGATGGTTTTGATGAAATGTCAAAACATATGGAAAGTTATTTGAAAAACTGCTGGTTATTCAGACTAGAAGCTGAAGCAATGACTAAATAAGACTTCAAATCTCAGCTCAGCTGAAGTGAAAATACAATCGCCTTGAAGCATGGTCAACCAACATAAAAGGATGATTTGATCCGGACCAGTCAAAGATCCACTCTTCAAAGCTCAAGGAAAGCTGTGATAGGAAGAGACTGGAAAGCATCAAACAGATGAGTTAAGCCATCAGTCTAGCTGATAGCTAAGAAAGATTGATAGGAAAGAGTCAGCTTGAAAGCTCAAGACCAAACTGAACTGACCAAGATCAATCAGTTGGGAAAAGAAAGCTTGACTGGAAGCCGATTGGAGACTAGAGCTAAATGCTCTAAAAGCCCAGCTGCTAAAAGCTAAGGCAGCTGATACAAGGCACTCCAGGACTGAAGCATAAGGCAGCTGAGGAACTGCCAACTGGACAACCTCAGAGCTGAGAGCCGAGACAGCTGAGACCCCATTAACTGAAGTCCAGAACTGATAGCCGCAATAACTGATCTCCGACAAGCAGTTATTGAGAATCCTGACAAGCAATCGCAGGAGATCCTGACGATCATGGAACAAAGGCCATTAAATTCAATGACTAAGTTCATTCATGCTTCAACAACTACAAGCATTAAACAACCGTTGGTAGAATCAACTAATCTACCAATCTCAACTATCACCAAGATCACTCATCTATAAAAGAGAGTGAATCTCATTCAAACATAAGACTTTACACGCACAAAACTAACTCTTGCTATTTTGTAGAACGAGCTCTTCTTTCTCCCTCCCCACAGCTCAAAGCTTAAATCTCTTAAGTGCGAAAAGTCTCAACTGAGAAGGTGATAAGTAGAAAAATGGCCTTATATTACATTGGTATAAAGTGTATTTTAATACATTTTAATCTTATGAAAATCCTTATTTTCTACTTATTTTATTTTTCAGTTTTATAATTACTCTAATTTGTTTTTGTTGTATTTCTTATTAACTTTGATGTATTTTTAAATAGATATAAAATGGAAGTCATGGATATTTAATGATGGTGGGCCAAGCAACTAAGTAAATTAGGATATTTTTTTTATATCTTGAACCATTACTTTAATATAGCCAGCACATGCATTGGACCGTTAAATACTAGGCTTGAATTCATCTTAAATATTGGTTAGTGTTGGGCCACGTCAAGAATCAATTAGTTGCTACATCACCTTTGTGATTTTCTTTTATGAATTAAAATAAGAGAAGTAGACGGAAGGAGACGAAAAAAAAGGAAGAAAAGAAGAAAGAAGAAGAAGACGAAAGAAAGAAAGAAGACAGATCAGAGGCTGGAGAGGAATTCGACACCATCTTTTTAGTGAAGTAGACTCCATCTTTTATTTCTTGTATCTCAGTACATATTAATCTTATTAGTGATAGGTTCTGAGATGATGATTGGCTAGGTTTTCCAATTCTAGTTCAAAGTGATGTTTGATCCTTTCTCTTGATGATTTTGAGTTTAATATAGTGTGTTCTTGATATTGACTTGGAATTATTTGTGTTATCTGCTTGCCTTGCTTAATTTGTTTCAAAGCTTGATTTAGATTGATCACCTTGATTAAGTTTTGAATTGATTACTGTTAGGATATAGCTCATAATCTGTAATTGTTGTGAATTTCTGTATCCATATGTAACAGCTAGTGAACAAACTCATTAGGATAACACAAATCAAGAATAATTGAATCGAGCTTTTGTGTTTGATATCTTGGGTTGTCTATTGTCTTAGATATTAAAACACTCAGTAGAGTAAATCTAGAGAGCTTATTCTAGGTTATCTAATTGAGTAGAGTTAATTAAAGAGCTTGTTTTAGTTAACTAATCGTACGAGACAATTAGGTAAATAAAGCTTGATATTTACCTTTGGACATCGATTCTAAGTTGTATGAAAAGAGGCGTTTCATTATTCTTGAAATACTTGAAGAAAGGTGATAACTGAACTGAGAATTAGAATTTTATTTTTATCGTATTTCGTCTACCAGTTTATGTTTTATATTTGTTCTTTCATCTTCATAATTAGTTTTAGTTAAATTAAAACCAAAAACTCCCCTGTCACTGGTGTTTATTTTATTTCTAATAGCACATCTAGTTCAATTGCTCCTTGAGGGTTCGACCCCCACCGCTACTACGAGTTAGTATAGGAGAGGAAAGGTAAATTAATTTGCATGCCTCGACATCATGTCCAAATTTTGGCGCCATTGTTGGGGAGCAGGGAAAAAACCTTTTGTGCTTAAATTAGAGTCTATATAACTTTCTTTAATTTTGTATAAATTCTAGTTATTAGTTGCTGTGTAAAAAGAAAAAAAATACAACAACTTAAGTCTGGTGATTAACTTCTCTTTTGACAGCATAAGATTTCATCTCTATAATCTTGTTCACGTGGCTATATTGTTTTGAGTCGGAGTTCTTTTGTCAAGACAATCTGTTTATTTACTTCCATGGGCATAATTCTTATATTTCTTTAATAGTAATCTGTCATTTAAGTATTCTGATTGTTTTTCTTAAAAAAATAAATAATATATATATATATATAAGTCTGCTAAATCTTGCAGCGAAAATAAAAGAATAAAAATTAGCATATTCAAACTTCACTCTGTACATTTTTATTAGTAATTCATTTACTGTATTTTATTGGACTCACTTTCCTTTGCTTTTGTTTGTATTATTTTTCAGTTGTGGATGAACACTCATTCATGTGGTAATAAGGACTTGCAGTATTACCCCGAGATAACGAGACAAGATATAATTTTGAGACAACAAGCTAAAAAAGCAAAGGGAGCACTTAGACAATTACCATTTTCTCTTGAGCCAAGCTTTAGCGAATCTGAAAGCGAAGAAGAAGAAGAAGAGATGGCAGAAAATCGAACGTTGAAACAACTAGCTAATCATGAGATCACTCAGCAGCCTCTTTCCATTAGTTTTCCAGAATTAAATAATAATGTTACTTTTGAGTTAAAGTCAGGTTTGATCCATTTATTACCCTCTTTTCATGGTCATGCAGGTGAGGATCCACATAAACACCTGAAGGAATTTCATGTTGTGTGTTCAAGCATGAAACCAGCTGTTGTAACAGAAGAACAGATCAAGCTTTGAGCCTTTCCATTTTCCTTGAAGGATTTGGCAAAAGATTGGCTCTACTACTTGCCGTCTGGATCCATTACTACATGGGGTGAGATGGAACACTTATTCTTGGAGAGATATTTTCTAGCATCTAGAGCAGCAAACATACGAAAAGAGATATGTGGAGCTAGACAGATGCATGGACAGACACTTTATGAATACCGGGAGCGTTTTAAAAAATTGGTGGCAAGCTGTCCACAACATCAAATTTCTGAGCAACTCTTGATCCAATACTTTTATGAGGGATTGACATTGATGGATAGAAGCATGATAGATGTAGCAAGTGGAAGAGCATTGGTTGATAAAACTCCGGCTGTAGCAAAAGCACTTATATCAAACATGGCAGCCAATTCACAACAATTTGGTTGTCGTGATAATTCTCTGAAAGTGGTAAAAGAGGTAAATGATCCATCTTTTAATGATAAATTAACTCAGCTAACCTATTTTGTTAGGAAACTTGCTGCAGGGACGAGTGAACAGGTTAAACCATGTCGTATTTGTGATACAAACGATCATACAACAGATAATTGTAGGATTTTGGGTGATGAGATTGATGCACATGCAAATGTTGTTGGTACTGGGAATTTCCAAGGAATAAAGTATGATCCTTACTCAAATACTCATAATCTAGGATGGAGGGATCATCCTAACTTAAGGTACGAGAACCAACAAGCATCACAACCTGTAGAACATACTCACCCACTACCACAAAAGAGAGGGATGTACTATCCTAGACAACCCGAGCAAAATCCAGGATCAGCCCTGAAAGATATTGTGAAAAATCTAGCGTCTAATACCTTATAATTTCAAAAGGATACTCAATCGAGTATTAAAAATCTTGAGACGCAGATGAGTCAGATGGCAACGACTGTGAGCCGACTTGAAGCACAAAATAGTGGAAAATTGCCATCACCGCCTGAAATAAATCCTAGGAATGTGAGTACTATGACTTTGAGGAGTGGGAAACAACTTGAAGAGCCAAAACTAACTGAGCATGCTTTAGAATAAGAGAAAGAAGGGGAGCTTTCCACCGATGAGCGTACACCAGACAAAAGTGAGGTAAATTCCCCTATTTCAATTTCGGTTAAAGCTAATATGTTACCTTTTCCTTCCAGAGTTGATAGGAAATTTAAAGAGGATAAAGAGAAGCAAATCTTGGAAGTTTTCCATAAGGTTGAGATCAATATACCATTGCTTGATGCTATTAAGCAGATACCAAGATATGCAAAATTTCTGAAAGACCTATGCACTAATAAACGCAAGCTGAAAGAGAATGAGAAAGTAATTATGGGTGAAAATGTGTCGGCAATAATTCAGAATAAGCTTCCACCAAAGCGCAAGGATCCAGGTATGTTTGTCATCCCTTGTAGAATTGGAAATTTTATTATTGAGCGTGCTATGATAGATTTAGGAGCATCGATAAATGTTATGCCACGATTTATTTATGATTCCTTAAATCTAGAGCCATTGAAAGAAACTGGAGTTATTATTCAGTTAGCCGATCATAGCTATGCTTACCCTGACGGGCTGATTGAGGATGTGCTTGTACAAATTAAAGAACTTGTTTTCTCTGCTGATTTTTATGTTCTAAATATGAATGGTGATTCATCAGCTCCTACACCAATTTTGTTAGGGAGACCATTCTTGAATACATCTCAAACAAAAATTGATGTTCGTGAGGGAACTCTTACGATGGAATTTGATGACCAAGTCATTAAACATAATATTTATGATGCTATGAAATATCCTACTGATGTGAGTCTATTTTCCAAATAAGCATTATTGACTCTCTTGTCCAGGAAGTATTTGAGTTAAATTGCAGGGATGAGTTAGAAGTGGTTCTTACTCATAATTTGGAAGTTGATGAAGATAAACTTTTTGACATGAACAATGAATTGGTTGAGACCGTGGCAGTCTTACAAGCTTCAAAGCCCTATGTACCCAGGCATGAGGTTAATTTTATTAAATTGCCAAAAAATCACCAAAAGATTTTTCCTTCTACTGTGCAACCACCCAAGCTTGAGTTGAAAACACTTCCTGACCATTTAAAATATGTTTATTTGGGAGAAAATGAAACGTTACCTGTGATTATTTCGGCTAAGTTGACTATAGGCCAAGAGAAAGCATTGCTTTCTATGCTTAAAGAGTATAAATAAGCTATAGACTGGACAATAGCTGATATAAAAGGAATAAGTCCATCTTTGTGTATGCATCGTATCTTGTTAGAAGAAAATTCTAAACCTAGCAGAGAAGCATAATGACGGTTAAATCCTCTAATGATGGAAGTAGTTAAGAAGGAAATTCTTAAGCTTTTGGATGTTGGAATGATTTTCCCGATTTTAGATAATAAATGGGTAAGTCCCATGTGGTTCCAAAAAAATCAGGGGTTACTGTGGTTGAAAATCGTGAAGGTGATTTGGTTCCTACTCGAGTCCAAACCGGGTGGAGGGTTTGTATGGATTATCGAAAGTTAAATGTAATGACTCGAAAAGATCACTTTTCTCTTCCTTTTTTAGATCAAATGCTCGAAAGACTTGCTGGTCACTCTTTTTATTGCTTTTTAGATGGATTTTCAGGTTATTTTCAGATTACTATTGCGCCAGAAGACCAAGAGAAAACGACATTCACTTCTCCATTTGGAACATTTTCTTGTCGCCGGATGCCTTTGGACTTTGCAACGCTCCAGCAATATTTCAAAGATGTATGGTGAGCATATTTTCTGAGTATGTTGGTCATATCATCGAAGTCTTCATGGATGATTTCAGTGTTTATGGTAATTCTTTTCAAATTTGCCTTGAAAATCTTTCTTTGATTTTAAAAAGATGCGTTGAAACTAACCTTGTTCTAAATTGGGAAAAATGTCATTTTATGATGGAGCATGGTATAGTTTTGGGCCACATTGTTTCTTTAAAGGGAATTGAAGTAGATAAATCTAAGATAGATCTTATTACTACTTTGTCTTACCCTGCAAGTGTGCATGAGGTTTGTTCTTTTCTTGGTCATGCAGGTTTCTACCGATGATTTATTAAGGATTTTTCAAAGATAGCTTCTCCGATATGCAAGCTGTTACAAAAGGAAGTGGAATTTCAATTTAATGATGATTGTAAAGCAGCATTTGACAAGCTTAAAGAGCTCTTAACAACCCCACCCGTGATTCAGCCACCAAATTGGAATTTACCGTTTGAAATAATGTGTAATGCAAGTAATTATGCTGTGGGGGCTGTTTTGGGACAGAAAGTGGGAAGAGCAGCTCATGTGATCTATTATACGTCAAGAACATTGAACCCGACTCAAGCAAATTATACTATAACTGAAAAAGAATTTTTAGCTGTAGTTTTTGCTTTAGAGAAATTTTGATCATATTTGTTGGGAACTAAAGTTATTGTTTTTTCAGATCACGCAACTCTGAAATTTTTACTCTCAAAGAAGGAGGCAAAGCCAAGGTTAATTAGGTGGATTTTACTTTTTCAAGAGTTTGATTTGGAGATTAAAGACAAACCAGGAGCCAAAAATGCTGTGGCTGACCACCTTAGTTGGTTGATACAAGGAGAATGCAAATTTCCCCTATTAGAGAGCTTTCTGGATGAGCATTTGCTGGCTATTTCAAAGTTGGAACATAATCAACCCACTATCGTGTCAGATTGTATAACACCTTGGTATGCTGACATACTTAATTTTCTTGTTGCTAAAGTTTTTCCTGCAGGTATGAATAAAGCAAGAAAGGATAAACTTAGAAGTGATACAAAGTACTATGTGTGGGACGATCCATATTTATGAAAGTATTGCTCAGACCAAATACCCACTACTCTCGACTTTTTCTCTCTCTAGAAATGGGATGAAGAAGTGAAAATGAGCAATGAATTGTGAAGGGGTGCTCCCCTATTTATAGGAGAAAGTTTGTCTTCTCCAAGAAGCTTCTGCAGTGCAAAGATATTGTAAAAGTTACTCCGGGTTCAGTTAAAAACTGCTTTATTCGATGTCGAGGTCCAAATGACCTCAGACACGAAATCTGAAAATACCAAGAGACTCGTTGGCTCGAGTACTATTGAACCAACTTAACTTGGGATGAAAAACAGGTCGTCAGAAGAAAGACGAGCAAAGATTCCTTTTTTGGAATTACTTTTACTATTCACTCAGACTGACAGATTTTGCTCTCGAGCATTCGATTGACCTCAGAATGAAAATTCGTGAACGCCAACGGATTTCTTGAGTCATTTTCCATAAGAGGGGCCTAACAGAACAAGACTCGGATTAATGAGGAGGATTTCGTAAATTTTCCAAATCACGAACGCACGCAAAAGTTACTATTCATAAATCCTTTAAATACATTTTTCATCACCGGGGCCTCAAACGACTTCATATTTAAAATCCGAAAATACCGGCATACTCTTTGAGTTAATACCCTTCTAAAAAGACCAAAATCGGCCATAACAAAGTTAAGATCGAATTTTCTGAAAAGATGATTTTACGAAAATTGACCCCTAAAGTCGTGTTTGACATCCGACTTCACTTAATCCTTATAAAAATTTCTTCCTTAACTTCTTAATTAAGATTAAGAATTCTCTAAACCTGATCTGAAAATCTGGGGCGTTATAGATGCACCAGAGATATAAAGTAATTTATTGCTAATGCTATTGGATATCAACTTATGGGTGGAAGGGGCGGTGATGTCGATGGCATTGGTGGTGGTGGTGATGGTGGTAGAGAGAGAGAGAGAGAGAGAGAGAGAGAGAGTCTTATTACGAAAGAAATGAGATGAATGGAGAAGATTGATAGAACAAATCTTAAACCCTAATTAGGAATAATAAATTACATAAATAACCTTGCTTACATAAAATAAGTTAAATATTACAAAAATACCACCTTGAATTGGATTTAATATGGGCCACTGATTTTTAATGAATGAATGGTGAGATATGAGTTTATAGTTTACACACTAGGGAATGGCTTAAACTTGATCCATTCTCTCTCTCTCTCTCTATACCAAATAAGGCTTTTTTTCCTAATATGAGAACTATGACCACATCTCCACCATCCAATTTAATAATTTAATGGTTAAAATTTAATGTAAAAGATGGTGGTAGTTTCGTAAATAATAAGGGGAAAAAATAAATGAAATATGGCTATTTTCGTCCAAACTCATTAAAATTGATGATGTCAATAGTTAAAAAAAGTTATAAAAACTTTAAACAATCATAACTTGCTCGTTTTTAATCCAATGCACGCAAAAAATATCAAATTAAAGCTTTATTTGTGCTGTTTCATTTAAGGTGTCGAAAGGCTATGTTTAGATGAAAAAATAGGACAAAAAATACAAAAGATAAGGGCTTCTTTGTTTTTATTTCCAACATCAATTTTCGATTTTCAGCATTTTCAGTTCAATTTACGAAGTGTATTGGTTTTTGAAAAAATATAATGATTTTGTTATGATGAATGATTTAATGTTTAGAGTTATAGGTTTAGAAAATGAAAATATGTTTGTTTGATTATATTTTTGAATTTGAATTTGTGGTTGTGATGAAAAGATAAATATTTGTGTGGTTATGATGAATTGATGAATATTTAAATAATGGGCCCCATTATAATGATATATATATATATGATTGAATAGGTTATAAAGGATTGAAAAACGTGAAAATTGAAATTGAAAATGAGTAAAACAAACATGTTTTCAATGTTTTGAATAGTAAAAGTGGGAAATTTCCATTTAGAAATGTAAACAAACAAGCCCTAAATTTTTACACCTACTGGGGTTGTAAATGCTTTCGTTAGTTTATAATAATACTTCGTCAGCATTATGATAACTTATGCTTTTAACGTATGCTAACGAAATATTTGCCATGTGCTAACATAATGTGTTCACCATGTTAACGAAGAATTATCATAATGCTAGCGTAGTACATATTTATTATGGTTTATTCAATCTCAATTATGGTTTATTCATCTCAATTATAGCTTATTCCATCTAATTATGATTAATAATTACTTTTTTTGAATTTATTTTTTTAGTTCCTAATTTATTATTGGGGTTTATCCCATCCAATTATGGTTTATAACATTTGTTGACAGAGTATTGTCATATACTAATATAGTGTTTTTCACAGTGTCGATGAAAAAAAATCGTAATGCTAACGTAGTACACATACATTATTATTATGATTTGCTCCGACTCGTTTAGAGTTTATCACATTCAATCAATATTTATTTCATCTAATTATCTTTATTTCATCCGATTAGGGTCTCTTCAATTTAATTAAGGTATATTAAATGAAATTAGGTTTATAATTAATTTTTAGAATATATATTTTTTTGCTAACAGTATTAGAAAACTTAAATTAGTATCCCGACAACAATTCGTTAGCATGATGATAATGCTTCATTATCATGGCGAATTGTTATTAAATACTCCATGATTTTTATAAGAATTATCGAATTACGATAATGCCTCCGCGCGAAAAACTTTTCAAATATTACATAATTGTCACAGTCTTTTTAATCAAATTTGGACCTTTAATTTTTTAGGATTGTGTGATGTGAGATGTGGTCCTAGTATAATCAATTTAAAGTAATTTAAAAGGAACGAGAGGATAGATGAAAACAATTAATTTAATTGGGACTATATCTATGTTTTAACATCTCCAATTTTGTAGTTATTAAGTATTAAGTATATACAACACATCGGATTAAAAAATGGTCTGTTTTAACTTAACTTAATGAATTTGCTGTACGAAAGAAATGATGGTAGCAAGTCGTCTATTGTGACTTGGGACGATAAAAATAAAGTAGAATTAAAAGCTTAAAATTATATTCAATTTACAATATATTAAAAGTTTTAAAGTATAAAATTTAATTAATGATAAAAAAGTAGATGGCGTATATAAAAATGAATACCGAAATGTGAGTCGTTGACAGTTGGAAATAGATGGCTACCGAATGAGGCGGCGGCAGCAACTCCATTAATTTTAGAGTTTGTGTGCATCTGCAATACGTATCAAAATTTAAGAATTAAATGCAACCTCAACCGGACTACTCTCTACTCCTACTCAATTTAATGCAACTACCTAAATTTAGGCCATTCCAATCGAAATGGATGACCTGTGATAATGCTGTTGTATTTATGCGCCAACTCTTTAATTTATTTTTAAAAATAGTTATTTTTTTTAATTTTTAATTTATGGCAAGTCTCCTATATATAAGATGCACATCAGATAGTTAACGCGTGTTGACTCGATCAATGATTTGATCAAAAAATCCGTTAAAATTAGTATCATTCATAATACTGAAAATTATTATTTCAAAGGCCCAAAAGTATCATTTGTATCAATAAAAAGTATTAGCCAGAAAAATAAAAATAAAGAAAAAAACTTTTAAGATCAGTATCAATCGAAACACTAAAAAGTATCATTCAAAATTAAAAAAAGTATCAGTTGTATCCCTAAAAAGTATCACTCGTTTTCACAATTTTTTGGTCAACGCTTTGACCGAGTCAACGCGCGTTGACCCGATCAATGCGTTGACCGTCTGATGCATATCTTATGTACAGGAGTATTTACGTTTAATTTATTATGATATATTTTAATTAAAATTTTCTATTTAGGATTCGTCATTACCCAATTAGGATATATTAAAAAATTAATTATGAAACACAGACTATAGTACGGGTGGGCACAGAAAATCTGCTCCGCAATCCAATCATACTTTAAAATAAAGTAAATTTATCTTTTGTGGTAGGAAATACTTGTCAATAATGGTACTCTTATAAGTATTTAGAGAGTATAATTTTTTTTGTTAACATAATCGAAAAGGGTATAGAGATACCTGTGCAACTCATCATCAGGTTCTTTCATGACATCTTAATAAATTTCCATCCTGACTTAAATCCTCTCACGTATGCACCATAACATCGTCAAAACTAGATGCACGAATGAAATATGCGCGCTCAGAATTGCCCCCAACAGCTTCTAATAGAGAACAAAGACGCAAACGTCCTGACTTATCATCTAATTTTCTTTCTTAATCTTGGATGCTTCAACAGCTTCTAATAGAGAACAAAGACGCAAATGTCATCAGTGGAAACGAGAATATTCGATCAACAATTATTTGACCGGCGGTTCTCTCCTCGTGAGTTTGATGTAACTCTCTTTTTATCTCTCATTCCAATGCCACCACCACTACATGAAGAAATTCAGAGACTGCAATGCTGGATATTTGAATGAGAAGGAAAATGACAACAATCGAGGCTCATCTAGAATTGTTTTTCAATCGATTATTTTGGATAAATTTTTTATTGTGTCTTGGATTGATTGTATTGATTTCAAATTATTATTAGAGTGTTGGTGGATTAATGATGGTCAACATTGATTTTGTGTTCGATCATTGATATTTATATTGTTGGCGACTCAGTGGGGCGATGAAAATTTATGATATAATCAAATCATTAGTTTTCAATGCAATTAAATTGATAATCATTATTATAAACAACTATGTTAGCATTGCTAATTAATAAGTTAGCAGTGTGTTAGTGCCTTATGTGAAACCAATCATAGAAGTTGGTTTAGAATGATTTAATGGTGTCACTGCACTATGTTTGTTTATCAAGAGCTTTACATTGCTCTTGTTATAAGTGAATGATTGTCATTCATCTTTTTGGCAATTCATAAATTACTTTAATATTTGGTTTTTCCAAGTACATTACCACTGTTCTGGACAACGTTCATAACAATGTACATGAACGTGATTTGAACTTTCTGAAGGCAGCTCAAAGCAAGGAGTTTGGATTGAGATAAGAAGAAGACTGTTGTGCATCGTGCCACAACAGAGGTTGTTCAGCATGTTGAATACTGCCAGCTAACTTGAGTGATAGCTTGAAGTCAGTCTATGAACATACAAAAAATTCCGCTGTGCTACATGAAGTGAAGATTCAAGATCAACAATGTACATTGCAAAGTACACGTACGTCTACATCAAAGAGAAGATTCAAAGATCAACAATGTTCATTGTAACATTCGTGAACATTTACATTGTAACAGCCCGGTCCCGAGATAGGGATTAACGAATGGGGACGGAGTGTTATTAAGGGATTAATGAATAAAGTCGGAAGATTAACAAAGGAGTTTAAGATATGCTTTGGAAAATAGGTGGTGATGCTCGGGTTTACTTGAGTTAAAATGGAAACATGTTTAGGCGGAATGAAACGGCTAACTAATCAGATACCAACAAGCATAGACCCCTTCATAGGTCAAAACGAATAACAGATATCAATGTGAATAAGCCTTTTCATGGGCGAACGGAAATCATACTCGAGAAACGGAAATAACCATAATATGCATCTTATAAATATTTAATCATGTCTGAGGATATTCTTAGAGTCTTAACGATCATAGCAAAACTTAAACGGAATTAGAAAGAGTGTATCAGAGTAACAGAAACATCATGGGATTTCAAAAAGAATTCAGATAATAGCAAAACAATCTTGGCGGCCAACCCATATCCATAGCCACCAACATCCTCAGCATCTCAACCTGAAAACATTTGAAAAAGAGGGGGGCATGAGCACTAATGTACTCAGTGGGTTTTAGCAAAAATACTTTAATAATCTTCAAGATATCCAATAATTAACTGACGGTATATGGAGAGCAAAACGCAAAAGCCCTCTCTATATCCGTAAAATCTTTTTCTTTTCTTTTGGGCCCAACTTGGCTCAAATCTGATGTCAACTGCACCTTTAGGCATGCCATGGGATAGAAGAGGGGTTACCTCAAATATCCGAATGAGTTTGCGAGGGAAATAACCCAGCAGTGACTCCCTTAAGAGTTCTGAACTTAAATCCTACCTAAGTGAAATGCTAAGTTCCTTCCTTCCTTAACCTTGCTATCAGAACCAATCCTAGAGCACGTCTAGGTACTAATCCTTTGATATAACATGATCTCGGCCTATAAGGGATTTTACGCTCCCTAAAAAGGCAATCCTTATTCCTTAACTGTACGATCTTTATCAAGGCATAAACATTCGAATACGAGAGATGAATGTAAATAAATACGAATTGTAACTATAGACAAATCTAAATATCTCATGCTAAGTATAAATAAAACTTTAACATTTCTAGCATTTCTATTCATTCTAAACATGCTTGAGAACTCAGTTATAACATAATATCTTCATTTCCTTTCTTCCTTGTACAGAGATCAATCAGGCAGAGCAAAAATACTTTATTGGATATCTCATTTGCCCTATATGCTTCTAGAGCTTATTAGCTCAAACTTTAGATGAGTATAGATTTACCCACCTCGAACATGGAGCGGAAGATGAGGCAACGAGTTGATGATCCTTCTTTGAATTCCCACGAGACTCACTTCCTCCTACAAGAGTAGAATTATCGACTTAGCGGCCTACTATGAGGATTTCTAACTAATAACATGGAATTAAATAATACCCATCTTAAATATTTCTAATTAGGACTTAATCATGGATAGCATGACTTTATGACTTTATAAAGATCCAAGAAGGATTTATTTTAATTAAGGAACTTCTCGACTTGATTTCTCAATTTTTAGATGTAAATAACTTTGAATAGCTTATTCAAATTAAATCGGGAATAACTTGAATGCTTCTCTAAAATTTAAACTTGAAATAGCTTGGAAATAACATGATTTGAAAAGCTCGAAAAACTCGGGAAGAGGGTACGAAATAGTTAGAAAAGAAACGGCGAAAAACAACACGGAGAAGGGGGGGCGCCGCGGCGCACCTGGGCGCCGATGGGCAGCCCCCCGCAGCGGCGCATGGTGCGCCGGCGGGGCGCCCTAGCCCCGGCGGGCTTGAAGGTCGGGGGGGTGTGGCGCGGCGGCGCACCCCCCCACGGGGCTCTCTCCTTTCTCTCTCTTCAACCCAGTTATGAGCGATCTTCAACTGGGCTCTTCGTGTTCGTTGATTCTTTCGACGAACACGAAGAACACGAAGAACACTTAACCCGAAATTTCTTAAAAATAACATACTTAAAATTAACATGCAACAACATGCTTTAACTTAAAAAGAATTTTGGCATTATAACGACATAAACACGATAATCCTCCTTAATAATTAGAATAACGATGAAATCTCTTAAATATAGCTTTGAACGGAATTTATCAGAATAATCGAGGCTAATCTTAAGAATAATAACGATAGGAATTTAGCGGGAAATATAGTGTAAACGTTATTATCTTGGAACTTCAATAAAAATCAAAATACAACTTTAGACGAGCAATAATGAAGAACGTGAAGAACGTAAAGAACGGAAAGTAAATGCGGAATTTAAAGACGGAAAAGAAATGGAGTCGAGACCGACGAACAAGAATGGACGAGGTTAGGTGCGTCGAAGGAATATGGCTAGCTTGGCGTTTCGTCGAGTCGCAACGGCGGCAGAGCCGTCTGTTACGACCCAATGGCGCCCCTAGCACATTCCCTCACCGCATCCCTTCCACGCCACTCCGCTCGTCGTCTTGAAGAACACTCACGAAGAACGCTTTTTTACTTCGACAGAACTTTCTCGGCTTTCAAAGCTTCTTACCCTCTCGATTTAGAAGTGAATTGGGTGAATAATGAACAATGAAATGCAAAGGGGTGGCCCTCTATTTATAGGAGAAGCTTTGGCTTCCCTTGGAAGCCATTGCAGTGCGGAAATACTGCAAAAGTTACCCCGGGTTCGGTTAAAAGCTGCTTTATTCGATGTCGAGGTCCAAATGACTTCAGACATGAAATCTAAAAATACCGAGGGACTCGTTGGCTCGAATACTAGTGAACCAACTAGTTTCGTGAAGAAGACGGGGTCGTCTGAAGAGAGACGAGCAAAGATTTCCTTTTTGGAATTACTTTTTACTATTCACTCAGACTGACAAATTTTACTCCCGAGCGTTCGATTGACCTCGGAATGGAAATCCGTGAACGCCAACGGAATCCTTGAGTCATTTCCCATAAGAGGGGCCTGGCAGAACTGGACTCGAATCAACGAGAAGGATTTCGTAAATTTCTCAAAACACGAACGCACGCAAAAGTTACTATTCATTTACCTTTTAAATACGTTTTTCATCACCGGGAACTTAAATGACTTCAGATTTAAAATCCGAAAACACCGACATACTCCTTGAGTTAAAACCTTTCTAACAAGACCACAAATGATCATAAAAGAATTAAGATTATATTTTCCGAAAAGGCAATTTTCACGAAAACTGATTCTTAAAGTTGTGACTGACATCCAACCTTAATTAACTTTATTTAAATTTCTTCCTTAACTGATTGATTAACATTAACAATTATCTTAAACCTTATCCAAAAATCTGGGGTGTTACATACATAAACATCCTTTGTCCAGATTATTCTTCCAAGATCGATGGAGTTGTTCAAGGTTTTCAACCAAGAGAAGATTCAGAGATCTATCCAAAAGCTGCAATATTCAACAGAAGAGTCCAAGACTGAAGTCAAAGGCAGATTTCTAAAGATAGAAGAAATCCTAACATGGTTTGAACTTGATCTCGGTTCTAAACAAGGAAAGCTTCCTTATTTGTTTCCGAATCAAATTAGGCCATCTGTTCTCATGTTTAGGCTATCCTTGTTCATCTATAAATAGCCTGGGATACAGACTTGCTAGGAGTGCAGAGAACACACCGAACAGAAGCACTACACAAGAATTGTTTAAGAGCTCTAACTGTTTTGAGCCACTTAGTTACGGTTGTGTCTTAGACTAGAGATTAGTGTTCTAGTCATCATGTATTGAAACACACTTGTTCATACACTATCGAAAGGAGTCTCAGGAGAGATTTCCTGTGGGAACTACATAGGTTAGACATCTAGATTGTGAGGGGATCTCACAATTTAATTCAACGAAAGAGGGTGTAGGGGTAGAAAAGGTAACGAGTGACGGGAGGTCAGCTGTGTGTAAAATCCTCAGTAAACGTGACACTTGAGTAGTGAATTATTTTTCACAGAATTGACAAGTCCCACTGACGTAGATCTATTGATCGAACAGGGTTACCAAACCTCTGCGTGCTTTACTTTCTACAATCATCTTAATGTTCACAATAACGTTTGTTAAACTTTATCGTGAAAATCATTTAAATGTTCAGCAATTTTATTGTGAGGGTTGTGCAGACAGATACTTATCACACGGGTGTGTAATTTCACAGTGTCATTATATTTTTTAGCATTTTTTATAATGGAGTGTTATTGTATTTAGAAAGAAAGTAGATACATGTAGAGAGCAGTTATGTAACGTTAACATTTTTAATTCATAAGTTATCAGTATCATTTAGTTATGTTAGTATGGTAAAAAAAAAATTATTTAGTAAATTTGTAGAAAATAAAAACACTTAACATAAACAATTATGCTAGCATTATTAATTCATTAGTTAGCAGTGAGATCGAGTTGATGTTTTATATCATTGATAGTGTAAATGAAGGGAAAACATTGACGATTTAGCATTATCATTTACTTATATTATCATTGGAAAAAAAGCAAGCCATTAGCATGAACAAACTCTATTAGCATAGTTTAATGATGATTTAGTTTCTGTTAGCACTGGGAAATATATGTTAGCATTATCATTTGGTCATGTTTGCATTGGAAAATGAGCAAAGCATTAGCCTCTACAACTCTGTTAGTATAGTTTAATGATGATTTGGTTTTGTTAGCACTGAAAAAATGTGTTAGAATTATCAGTTGGTTATAATATCATTGGAAAATAAGTGAAGCATTAACATCAACAACTCTATTAGCATTAGCATAGTTTAATGATGATTTAGTTATGTTAGAACTAGAAAAATATATGTTAGCATCATCATTTGGTTATATTAGTAGATAGCTAGCCATGGAAAAGCTTAAAAAAGGACACCAAGTTATCTTGCGCACGATACCATGGAAAACATCCTTTCCCGATTACTGCTGAAATCTTTTCTCGAATTCAAAGACGTATGCAAGAAGTGGAAGATCACAGTCTTCGATCCCATATTTGTTGAAACTCATCTCCAGCAATCCAAAAACTCATTGTGTTCATACCTTGTTGAATGCAAGAAGATGAATACGTTTAGAAGAGTTAAGCTAAAAAATAAAGAATTCTAAGAGATCTTGGCCTTGGGATATCCACGAATAGAAAATTGCTCCAAAAGAAATGTATTATGCCTGTGTGACAAATTACAATGACAATGGAACATTTTCTATACTCATGACGATACTTAATGCTAAAGAAAAATATTTTATAATGCTCATGAACATTGTAATATGCATTGAACTTAAATCTGAAATATATTCATATGTAACTGGCAACCTTCAAACCAACATAAATAACTTCGACCACAGTTAATATTTTTCTGAAATTCTTTTTATTGAAAACTAGAGTTAACTAGATTTCCAACCACATAAGTTCGTCATCTAATTATTAACTAATAAAACAATTTTGTATTCAAAGTTAGACCTATTTTCGACTACATATGACAATATATAGTCTCATAACGTTAGCACAATCAATGCTAATGTTAGCATTATCAATGCTTATAATAGCATTGTTCTGGGAAGTTCATTTTTTTACCTTGACATTGACAAAATTATGAAAATGACACTATATTTTTCTTATGTTCCTTTTATATAGAATATCATCACCGTCTTTTTTGACATAATCTAGATCATCAAATCTTAAAATTGAAATGTGTTGATTGGTTCTTAGTTCTCACACCAAGGTTGGTTCTCTCTAAAATCACTCCATGTATATATATATGTATGTATGTATGTATTAGTAAATAATAATATGAAATATGAGATAATATTAAATTAATATTATCAAAATTGAGTAATGGAGTGCTCAATAGAAAATACCAAGTAATAAAAAGAATTAATACTTATATTTACAAAATAATACTTCTCAATTCATTAAATAATAAAATCAAATGAAATAAATAATATTAATCTCCTGAAAAAAAGCCCTAAGCCAAGGAGTTACCTCAGCAAACTAATAGCTTTGATATAAATTCAATGTTGGATGAAAATAAAGGAAAATGACAATCAAATGACTAATAGCCTTTGACAGCTGTGTATTTTACACAACTTTTGGATATGAATTGATGATGTTTAAGTTGATAAGTTATGTGATTTCCATAGCTTTTGTGCTCATTATGTTATCATTTGGTATTTTTGATGTATTTGTGAGTTTTGCAGTAATAGTGGTGAATTTGATGATTATGTGATGCAAAATGATCAAGTATGTGCTTGGAGAGCTAAGGGAGGGAACAATTGGGCCTTTGAACCGTATTTGAAGAGAAACGCCCATAAGAATTGATGTAATTAATTCAACATAATCCAAATGGGTGATTGAAGGGCTTAGAAACATGGAGAATCGAGTTAGGAGTGTTGTGCAAGTTGAATCGACCCAATCGGACGAGAAACAAGTGAGAACCGACCGTTTTAGTGAAGTCTGCGCGCGTAAGATTGACCCATAGGTCGACCCGACCTACCGGTTGACCCAGATGGCTTGTTTTACACATGGTAGGGTCGACCCAGCTGCGCGACCCGCCAGTCAATCCAAACGGACCCAGTTCAGGATTTTCAAGGCTTTTCTCCACCTTAGATTTCATTCTAACCCTAGGGTTCCCTCCAACAATATAAATACCCCCTCTACTCATTAGAAAAGTTATCAAAGTCATCCCACACAGTTGAACATAGTCCAAGTCATTGAACACAGTGCAATTAGAAGTATGTATGAAGAGAGGCTACATCAAGATTGAAGACTTCGAGTTCTTTATCGTGTCGAACATCATGTTGTTTACTTTGTTTATGTTTTTTTTTCTTTTATTTAATTATGTCTAGGTAATAGTTTCATTGGATTCTTTGGTTTGTAAGTACATTGGATTTCACGGTTTGATTTATTGATATATGTTTTCCGGTTATCATTGGGTATTTAGTTTCCCAGTTTGGATTTCTCATGTGTATGTTGACTGCAGCAACATATGTATGCAAGTTAATTAATTAGAAGATTCTAGTCGTGATTGATTAATTAATGAGATAAAATACGTTAACCATTTTATGTGATGTTAGAAAGGATCGACCAAGTGAACTAGTGTTACATAGGGATTTAAGTCCAAGGAATGAGGTTGTGAGTAATAACGTGTACGAAGAACTGACCGTAGTGAAGTACGTGCTTATTATTTCTATGTTATGACATATGTTCTATGAACAATCTAATAACAACTTAGTGATTTTCCACCATTGATAGATTAAATAAGGTTAAGTAGTCAATAAATCTGTCATAAAAGCCATTGTATGAACTCTTCTTTATAATCCATTGTTTTCATTTATTGTTTTATTTAAGTTATTTATGTTTATGTTTTTGAAGTATTTATTTACTTGTTCTCTTTCTTGTTATTTGAGTATCTAGATATTAATAAGGTGTCTATATTTTAGTACTTACAATATTGTTTGCCATACAATCCCTGTGGATATGATACTCTTGCTCACTACGTATTACAATTACACCGTACACTTGCAGTTATTTTTACTGCTAATAAAATAGTGGTCAGTCTTCTATAGAAAAATTTAACCACTTGTCTTTATTATAAAATCAATATGGAACACAAAAACAAGGACAAAGCTTTTTATACTAATATTTATAAAATAATACTTCTCAATTCATTAAATAATAAAATCAAATGAAATAAATAATACTAATCTCCTAAAAAAAAGCCCTAAGCCAAGGAGTTACCTTAGCAAACTAATAGCTTTGATATAAATTCAATGTTGGATAAAAATAAAGGCAAATGACAATCAAATGACTAATAGCTTTCTATAGAAAAGTTTAACCATTTGTCTTTATTATAAAATCAATACGGAACACAAAAACAAGGACAATGCTTTTTTTCCCACATTGATTTTATATCAAATATAATAGTTAAACTTTTCTATAAAGTATTAGCTAGTTATTTGATTATCTTTGTACAATCTTTCAAATCTCCTTGTTAAAGAAATCTTGCATTTTTTAGGATTCCTAATTTATGGGTATACAACTTGTGTTTCATTATGCACAATTTAGCTAAACATACTAATCATATTGTAAATAAGATATATTTTAACTAATTACAATTGTGTATATCATATATTACATTTATATATTATACTAATTATTTAAAAAATAAGCATGTATGTGTATATCATATATTACATTTCTATATATTAATGAATGTTAGTTCTTTACTATTTAAATATCTAACTTGAATTTGGAATTATATACATTAATGAACAACAACAACAACAACAACAACAACAACAACAACAATAACAACAATAACAACATTGTAACAATTATAATTTAATTGTTAGTTGTAACTTTGTAATTTCAATATTATAAAGCTTTGATGTTTTAAATTTCATAATAAAGTTTACAATTTTAGTCACATTCAATCTAATTTTATATTTCCATAATTGTTGAAATAAATTGTTATTTTATTATAAGTTTGTAATTTTAGTTAAATAATTTTTTTAATTAAACAAGGTTACAACTAAAAATTGAGGGGCAAAAAAGTAAAAAAAAAATAGCTCGAACTTTATTTTGAAGTGCACCCCCCCTTCTTTCCACCCTCTATTTTTTTAAAGTTGTAAATGTGTAACAATTGTAATTAAATTGTAAATTGTAATCTTGTAATTTGTAATTTAAATCTTTTAAAGATTGTATATTAGTAGTGTAAGTTATAATTTGTAAGTTTGTAACAGTTACAATTATTTAATCGTAAGGTCTAACTTTCTATTTTGTCATTGCAATATAGTAACTTTTTAATTTTTTCTATTTTTAATTATTTCAGTCTATTTTATAAAAATGAAAATAATAATAAAAAACCCGACCAAACTGCCAAACTGCTCTAAACTGTAATCATAAATGGGGCAAATCGGCAGTTATGGTTACAAACTGTAATCGTAACTAGTTGTCGAACGGTTTGGTAACGGTTTGTGCCGGTTACGATTCTATGTTCGTAAAGGTGTTCATCAACCCAACAGATTCAACCGACTAGTAAACACCAACATCTTTCAGGGTTTGTAGATTTACCCTTAACTCAAGCATTAGATTATTCTTAGATACCTCATCCCAAATCAGACCATGTTTCTGGGATCAAAATAGAACAGTGGTAGAAGTACCTTTAGTAGCAATGAGTGGCAAGGACTTAGTAGAGTGTTCATTAGTATATGTTTGAACATCTTCATGCACATCAGGTTTGTAACCTAATGATGAGCTCCTAGAAACATAAACTGGCTCGACCAACTTTCTCTTCTTCCGAACTAGAGATGTCTTTAGGGAAGGAACAATTTTCTTCTCTCATTTTTGTTTCTTTCTCAAACTTCTTTCACCTCCTAGTATACTTAGCTATTGATGGCTCTGATGTTTGACTTCTTATACAAGCATCAATAGGAATATATATTTTTAAAATCTATACTTGGTACAGATCTATTTTATGGTAAAATTCAACTTCTAAAGAGTTGGAGAAGACATGAATGTTGAAAGAACAAGGGTATAGATTGCACACTCTCTTTGAATGACACTCGTCAATATTTCTCCTATGGCAGAATGATCTGAGTAGAGTTCTTACACTTGAAAACATCTATCGTGATGGGCTTTTCATTCTCAGTATAATTCTTGTCAGTAGCTAATGAAGTTGTGTATTTTACACAATTTTGGGATATGAATTGATGATATTTAAGTTGATAATTTATATCATTTTCATAGTTTGTGTGCTCATTATGTTATCATTTGGAGTTTTTGATGTATTTGTGAGTTTTGCAATAATAGTAGTGAATTTGATGATTATTTGTGCTCTTAGACCGAATTTAATTAGCAAAGTCCACGAGAATTAAGGGAAATGATTCAAAATGATTCAAATGGGTGTATGAAGAGCCTAGAAAGATGGAGAATTGAGTTATGAGTGTTGTCTAAGTTGAATCGGCTCAATTGAATGAGAAATTAGTAAGAATGAGCCATTTTAGTGAACCTGACCCTGGAGGTCTACCCAGCCCAATCGGTCAACTCGACTCTCCAGTCAACCCAGAAGGCCTATTTTGCTCATGGTAGGCTTGACCTGGAGGTCTACCCAGCCACTCAACTCTCTAGTCGACCCAGACAAATCCTACAAGGGATTTTTAAATCATTTCTTAACTTCGGGCTTGTTTTTAGCCATATGGTTCCCTCCAATACTATAAATACACCATCTACTCATTAGAAAATATATTCAGTTCAGTACAGAGGCATACCAAAAGACATACTAAGATGAATACAATTATAGAGGCACAATAAAAACTTTAGAGAGGTGGAGATCCGGCGACATCAAGATTGAAGACTCCGGGCTCTTATTGTGTTGAATATTTTTTTGTTTACAATGTTTTATTCTTTTTATTTAATTATGTCTAGTTAATTATTTTATTAGATTCTTGGGTTTGTAAGTACGTTAGATTTCATAGTTTGATTTGTTTATATTATATATTTTACGGTTATCATTAGGTATTTGGTTCCTTAGTTTAGATTTCTCATGTGTATGTTGATTGCAGCAACATATATATGCAAGCTAATTAATTGAAAGAATCTCACTAGTGACTGATTAATTTAGTGGGATTAAATAGAATAATTAATTTATGCGATGCTTGGAAGAACCGACCAAATGAACAAGTGTTGCATAAGAATTAGAGTCCAAGGTATTTGATTGTGAGTAATGACATGTGTGAATAGCCGACCAAGTGAAGTGCATGCTAGTTATTTCTATGTTATGACATGTGTTCGTAAGAACAGTCAGATAATAGTTAAGTATTTTCCACCATTGATTAATTAAATAAGGTTAATTAGTCAATAAATCAATCCTAAAAGCCACTGTATGAACTTATTTATATGTCCTCTATTCAATTATCTAGGTGTTTAGATATTAATGAGGTGTCTATGTTTTAGTAATCGCATTGTTATTTTCCATTACAATCCATGTGGATACGATACACATGCTCACTATTATCTACAATTACATCAGATACTTGTAGATGTTTTTACTGCTAAGAAAACAGTGTTGAAGTTATTGGCATTGTTGCTGGGGATTGTTTAAAATAATTTTGTGATATTAATTCTAACATTGAATTAGTAGGCTAATTTTTAAAAAATAAAAATAAAAAATGATGAAAAAAAATTCAGCTTTTTAATTTTTCTTCTTATGATTTCAGGTACAAAAAATGGCTATAGAAAGAGAAACAAATCTTTATGCTACTTATGTTGATTGGAGAGAGAAGTGATTATGTTGAAATTATAGTTGAAAGTTGCGCAATTACGAAAGGAACTAAACTCCATGATTCGAGCTAATTAAAAAAAATGAGACAATCATTTGGAGTTGTTGAGTAGAGATACAATGAAGAGTTGATTTTTTCCCATCAGAAAAATTTCAATTCACATGGAGTTGCTGAGCAAGATATAGGGAGGAGTTGAAATTTTTCCACCGGGAAAGTTTCAACAACTATAACCAAAGCTATCAAGGAGAAACTCATGATTATTATTCGGGTAATTATAATTCCTCCAATTTTTATCATGCTAACCCGAATGATACATTGCCATTTCCACCTAATTTTCAATTATCTTTGGAAATGAGCTAAAATAGACAACTCGGAAGAATTAACCGAAATTTGTCCGAATTTGGAACATGACCAATCAATGCAATAGATGGACAGTATTTTCAAGACGTTAACGAAAAATTTGGTGGATGTCCTAAACACCTTGAAAAGTCAGAACGAACATAGATAATTTCCTGCTACCCCTAAGGAAATCTGAAGCAACAACCTCAGCAGACCAAGATTCACTTGAAGGATCAAGGATGCTTGCCATTGCATCTTTGTCTTATGTATGTCCCTCCAATTTCATTTCTTGAGAGATTAATAAGGAGGTTGACAACAATAAAAGCTACAGAGATCCTACAAGAGAAGATAGAAGTGCAAACAGAGGTGGTAGAGATTTTGTCAAAGGTAGTAGAAAAGCTGCCAATGAATAGGGAGACACATCTATTGGTCATAGAAAAGGTTCCAAATATAACAGAGATGAAACCAGATGTGATGAAGACTCCAACTGTAGAGATGTTAGTTGCAGAGATGTAGCCAAAGATAGTAGAAATTCTACCTGAGATAGTAGAGATTTAGCTAGAAGAAAAAGGAGGTTCAGCCAGAAGAAGTTGAGATATAGCTAAAGACTGCAGAAAAGTTGCATGTGTTTTCAGAAGAAGAAGTGAAAGTTGAATATCTTCCCAAGAAGAGGGAAAAACCAAATAATGCATCTAAGAGAGTTAAAAAGGATAAAATGCTGCACAAGAGTTGAAAAATGTATAGTCTTGAATCTTATTGATGAAAACAAATTTTATGTATAGGAAACTCCTAGAAAGAGAGTCAAATCCAAAACATTTAGGATTTGGAAGATAGAAAACGAAGAGAATCCACACAATGGGTTCTACAATATCATTGATGATAAAGTACACAAAATCCTTCATATGTAAGTTCCCAAGATAAGTTGTTTTTGGTTACCTCGAATTTATTTGTGCTCAACAAATAAGTTTGGGGGAACTTGAAGATAATTTATCTTGATCATTTATTTTATTTTCGTGCTTTAGATTTTATTTTTGTATTTTTGTTTAGTGTTTCTCTAGGTATTGGTACTGGAAATATCATAGTAGTAAACCAAGAAAGAGTTTGAAATATCGAAAGATTGGAAAAAGAGATAAGCTCTAGCATCGGATCGACTGGAGCTGACCCGATAGACCTAACTCTTCACAAATCACACATGACTGGGTTGAGCTAGGGCTCGACTGAAACCAATGGATCCACCAGTAGAATTAGTCCATCACATTTCACACTAACGTGGATCGAGTTGGGGTTTGACTGAACTAGTTAACCTGCCAATCGACCCAAGCTATGACTCTTGGGATTTTATCTATCTTTTTACTCTTTTCACCACTTTTCACACACTCTTCACACACTACTCCAAAAGCTCTCTCACCCTTCTCAAGGTATGTTAATTTCCTTTCATTTATTTCTTATGTTCATATGAGATGATGATTATGCTACCTTTGATTAGTGATTTAATCAATGCAGATTTGTGATTTACTTAATTTTAATCTTAGGGGATTTGTTGTACGATATGATTTTGTTAAAATTGATAATACAATTATGTTCATGTGATGTTGTGCATGCTTAGTTTAAGATGAATTAGTGTAATTTATTGAGCATGTTAATTAATTGAAGAATTATTATTGTTGAGATTTAGCAAAATTGGGGTATGAAGCTATGCCTTGGATGAAGATTTCCTTGAATTTGTGCATTGATTTCATTTCTATGAAGTTGTTAGCATGATGGATTAGAACGTGGTTAGTTGAGTAAGAATTTAATTGGCCTACTTTGTTTGTTTTTAGTAGACATTAGGGATAAGTATGTTCTAAATTGTATTGTGATTTTGTAGTAATCATGGATACATATGATTCAATGGATGTACATTATGCAACATCTAGACCTCAGTAAGCTTTATGAGAGGTATTTCTATCTTAACCCATTCCCCTTTTCAAACTTATTCTTTACTGTGTTTTGAACAAGTATGGTGGATGTGAGGGTGCTTAAGATTTTTTTTTTTCTGTGGCCTGTATGATGATTTATTTTGCATCATTCTGAATTCTTCGATGGGGTTGTTTAATGATTTATGTTTCTCAGAGATTTTGTACTATTGTTATTTTTGTGTCTGTTACCTGGTTCTTTTATTGTAGGTTTGTGTGTTTTTGGAGCACGTTTATTGATGAGTGGTAATTTTGGAGTAGTCTTTCATCTTTTAATTAAATTGTTGATTTTTTTCAATCAATGATGAGAGAGAATTGTTGAGGTTGTGATTTGGTGAGATCAATTGATTATGAGGTTTCATGTTGTTCAAAAGGTACTCAAAATTTTCCAAACTTTTTCGAATAATTGAGCATAGTGATTGTTGATGGTGGTAATTAATAGCATGGATGGAATATTGTTAGAATTATGGACAATAAATGAACCTATGAGAATTTAAGCCTTTATTGTCGTCTACATTTTTAGCATGATTTATTTCTTGAGTATGTCAGATTATGAAGTGAATCTTTAGAACTTGCTTTGGTATCTATCTCGAGACCACATAGTATGATTTAATTGAAAAAATAATTTTAGGCCATTTTTGCTAGCCTTCAATTTATCCTAAATTTTTACTTCTCTCTGAAAGATTTCATAGTCAACCCGTTTGAGCCTTTTAAGCATATTTCTTTGTAAGTCGGGGAATTAAGGAATTTGATATTTAAATATATGGAGAAGAATTCAAGATTGATCAATTGCTAGAAGAATGTTGTGATACTGAAAAATTATTATGGCGTCTTATAAGCTAATGAAAAGCAAAAATATATATAAAGATAGCATAAAAGACTCATCAGTATTTTTCTCTATTGAAAATTCAGCATTAATTATTTGGTGATTTGTTTCAGTGAACGGTGATTGGAAAAGAAAGAATAAACTAAACTTTGTTTAGTTTTACTAAGAATTGTTATATTCTGGTGGTTTTTTTATTTGGAATAATGGAGATTTGCGAACTTCATAATTTCAAATTTTCAGATAGCCAAAATTTATCTACCTATCGAAAGAGGCTACATTACAACAAAATATAGAGTCTTTTATAATTTTTAGTTTAAGCATACATTTGAGTGGTGGAGAGATAGACGTTTTGCAAGCTTATAGTTGATTGCTATGCATTTTGATTTGAGAGTACACCCTAAACACTAATGTGTGCATTGAATTTTTCCTATTTACCTTTCAAGAGGTTTATAATTCTAATAAAATTGATTGATGTTCTATTAATTTTATCTATCTAATCTTTCCATGTTCAGTTTGACGCATATGGAGGAAATCTAAGGCAAGTATTGTGATACTCACTTTATATCTTTTTTTTCTTTCTTTTTTATTGCTCGGGACTTGCAACAATTTAAGTTTCGAGGGTTTGCTAGCGGTGTATTTTACACAACTTTTGGATATGAATTGATGATGTTTAAGTTGATAAGTTATGTCATTTTCATAGATTTTGTGCTCATTATGTTATCATTTGGGGTTTTTGATGTATTTATGAGTTTTAAAGTAATAGTAGTGAATTTGATGATTATTTTATGCAAAATGATCAAATATGTGCTTGGAAAGTTAAAGGGGGACCGATTGGCTCTTGTATTGGATTTAAAGAGCAAAACGAACGAGAATTGAAGAAAATGATTCAAAATGATCCTAATAGGTGTATGAAGAGCCTAGAAAGATGGAGAATTGAGTTAGGAGCATTGTGCAAGTTGAATGAGCTCAATTGAATGAGAAACAAGTGAGAACGAACCGTTTTAGTGAAGCCCGCGCGAGCAAGATCGCCCCATCAATCAACCCGACCCTCTAGTCAATGCATAAGGCCTATTTTGCTCATGGTAAGGTCGACCCATCCAATCCATCCTCCAGTCGACCTAAACGGAACCAACACAGGATTTTTAAGGCCATTATCAACTCCGGGCTTATTTTTATCCCTATAGTTCCCTCGAACACTATAAATATCATCTCTAATCATTAGAGAATCCACTTAGTCTAGTACAGAGGCATACCAAGAGACATACCAAGGTGAATACAACTATAGAGGCACAACAAAGACTTTGGAGAGGTGGAGATCCAATGATAACAAGATTCAATACTCCAGATTCTTGACTGTGTTGAACATTATTTTGTTTATCATGTTTTATTCCTTTTTATTTAATAATGTCTAGGTAATTATTTTATTGGACACTTGAATTTGTAAGTACATTAGATTTCATGATTTTAATTTATTGAGATATATTTTCCGGTTATCAATGGGTATTTGGTTTCCTATTTTAGATTTCTCATGTGCATGCTGATTGCAGCACATATGTATGCAAGGTAATTAATTGGAATAATCTCACCGGTGACTGATTAATTTAGTGGAATAAATTAGAATAATCAATTTATGCGAGGCTTGGACGGATCGACCAAGTGAACAAGTGTTTCATATGAATTAGAGTCCAATGTACTTGATTGTGAGTAATGGCATGTGTGAAAAACCGACCAAGTAAGTGCATGTTAATTATTTCTATGTTATGACATTTGTTCGTAAGAATAGTTAAATGACTTTATACCATTGACAAATTAAATAAGGTTAAGTAATAAATAAATCAATCCAAAAATCGACAGTATGAACTATCCTCTAGAGTCCATTATTTTCATTAATTTTTTTATTTTAGTTAATTTTGTTTTTTTCTTTTGAAGTACTTATTTATATGTCTTCTATTCAATTATCTAAGTGTCTAGATATTAATGAGGAGTCTATGTTTTAGTACTCACATTGTTATTTGCCATTGTAATCCATGTGGATACGATCCTCGTGCTCACCATTGTTTATAATTACACCATACATTTACAGATATTTATACTGCTAAGAAAATAGTGGTCGGCTAACTTCTATAAAAGATTATTTTTTCTTAGAATTTGAGTCAGGTGCCTTTTTCTTCTCCAGTGAAGGCAAGTGTTCTGAAAAATGGTTTGTTGGCCCAAACGAGTCTAAAGGATATTAGAATGGGGGTTGAATAAACTTTTTTCAAAATAAACTATAAGTGCGAAATAAATAGGAACCTGACTAGTTTAAAACATATATATATATATATGTGTGTGTGTGTGTGTGTGTGTGTCTTTTAAAGAGAGATCAACTGATTAGGTTTGAGACTTGACTGATGAGTTGGCACAGTTAAGAGATATCTCGCAGATAAAGAAAGTGATTAAATAAAGTAATATACATCACATGAGATTTATAGAGATTCAAAGTAAATACTTCTATGTCCTCTCTACCCTCTTGCAAAGGGAGTGATCACTAAGTAATGTTAAAAATAAACTTCACTGATTACACAGTGATATGATGATCCTAGTAATGGTGAATTTTTAGAGACACGTACGGTCACTTAAGCTCGATCGATTTCTCATGGTTGCAGTTTCCAGTGGTTAGCTATTGCAGCGGCTAGTTCTTCAGTGGATACTCACACTTTGTTGGAAAGTTATATGCTATTGAAATCCTTACAAGGTTTTAAATCTCTTTAGATTTTCAAGAGTTTAACTTTAGTATCAACTGATAATATTTCTATAGTAAGCGATTGTTGATTCTTTTGGAGCTTGAGCTTGTGGAGAGATTTTTACTGTGATTGTGTGCTTGGATTTCTTGAATTGATCTCTCAATTTTTTTTTATATTACTATCCTTCTTTTATAGATGAAGGATAAATCTATCCACTAAACATGGAAAAGGTATCTATTCTAGGAGTTTTATCTTTGTACTCCTTTGTCCATTTGGCATACTTTGACTAGTAGGTTGATTGTATCATCAGGGGAGCTTTTTAGTTGACTTATAATGCTTTCTGGCTTGAGTTTACTTTTTGTAGATAGCACAACTGATCATCCTGGTTGAGTTATTTAGGTCATGATGCATGATTGACCTGAGTTAATTGGGTCATGATACACGACTGGTCTGCTGTGACAATTCAGTTTGCCCTAGATTGGCTTTTTGTTACTTAACCGAATCAGTTGGGTCAGGAGACACGAATGATCTACTACTTATATTCTTCATATGTTTTTCTTAGTATCTTTTAGAGAGAATTTATGGCATTTGCTTATATTATTATATTGATATTGTATCAACTTAACTAAGAGTGGATAACATTTAGTTTTGACGTCTCATCAAAACATATTTTCTTTGATGATTTTCCTAACAAGGTTTTTAAAGAATAACTTCTAGAACATTTCTTGATCAATAAGAGTAGTAGTGTTTTCTATGGTGTATCATTTTCTAAAGTTAAGAAACATCTTTTTGTTTTTTTATAGTTGTTTTTTTTATGTTTCTTTTTAAATTTTCATCTACTGTTTAGTGTTTATTTGTGATATTTTTCTTATTGTAATTGTATGCCTTTTGTGCTGAGTTTTCTTATTTTTCAAGTTTTTTTAGTGTTTATAGCTTCATATTTGATCTCTTGGTGTATGATGCCTGTGTTGCATAGACTTTGAGCTTTTGCTCCAAAAGCAGGCATTTTATAGCATAAAAGGTGGAAAACCCGGAAAACCAACTGAAGGGGAGGACAAACTGAAGGCCACAATTGAGGACATACCCAAACTAAGCTCCAAACTAATGGCCAAGAAGCCAAACTGATGGCCAACTGGTGACAACTGATGGCTAAATTGATCCCAAGCTAAAGCCAAACTGATGCCAAAATGATGGCCAAACTGATGGCTCAAACTGAAGAGCTTTGACTTCAAGCTAGAGCCAAGTGCTGGAACTTAGCTGAAGTAGAGCTAGAGCTATATCTGGAGCTAGAGCTCAGCTGAAGTATATCTAGAGCTGTAGCTGAAGCTGGAATGGGAGCTCAGCTGAAGTAGAGCTAGAGCCGTAGCTGGAGCTTAACTGGAGCAAGACAGCCAAGGACTTGGAGCTGAACTGGAGCTGCAACTGAAAAGCTTTGATTTCAAGCTAAGCTCCCAAGAGCCAAAAGCTGAGGCACAACTAATGAGCTAAGCTCCCAAAAGCCAAAAGCTGAGCTGGAGGCACAACTGATGAGCTAAGCCCCCAGCTGAAGAAGTCAGTTGGAGAATGAAAACTGAAGGAGCCAGTTGAAGCATCAAAACTGGAGCTGAAAGCCAGAAGCTAGAGCTGAAGCAGCCCCGCCGGCGCGGTACACCCGTGACCACGGGGTAGTGGACACGGCAGGACACCCCTGCATGTGCGTGGCATCCCAGCGCTGCTGACGCGAGACGTCAGTTTTGGCCTCCCTCGATCAGTTTCAGCTGCATCAAAGAGCTTTAATCTTCAATACCCTCCAACCACTTGACCAGCTGAAAAATTAAATTGACACAGTTCTAGCTAGGAGTAGGAGGAGTTTGGGAACCATCTACCAATAACTCTACCTTTTACTCTTGCTCTCCATCAACTCTCAACCACCACATTCAATTCACGCGGAGAGAGAATGAGAGAATGTTTCCCTATTTATGGAGCAGAGAAAAGCAAAAAGAAGGGAGGCTCTCAAAGGGGAAAAGAAGACTCCCAAAGGGAGGACCTTCTAACTAGTTTGAGGCATGTGACACCTTCAGACTAGTTTGGGAGGGTCCGATCCATTCACTTCATCATCTCCACCACATAGAGAGAGAGAGAGAGAGAGAGAGAGAGAGAGGATCAGTTTGGGGGACGTAACACCTTCAAACTGATCAGTTGAGAGAAGAGAAAGTTGGCAACAAGTTGAGGCCTAGAAAGAGAGAGAGGTGATCAGTTTGAGGGACATGACACCCTCAAACTGATCAGCTTGGAGCTTTGGTGAAGCTTAAGCTTGAGGAAGAAGGCACGAAAAGAGGAATCGAACTCCAAGATGTCCGCAGAAGCTAGGCTTGCTCGAGGATCTCTGATTAGTGATTATTTGTACTATTTTATTGTAGGAATTTGGTGTCTTTAGAATATGTATTTTCTTTATTTTTGGTGTTATTTTTATGTTATTTCCTTCACTTTTTCTGTTATGGTGAGTTGTGCCAGGTTTGTGCAAAACTTGAGTTTTTGTGTCCAAAAGCAGGATTTTATGGCACAAAGGTGGCAAAGAGCTAAAGCTTCGAACTGACGTTCCCAACTGAAGCTCCAGCTTGTTGATTTGTCTTGAATCTCTCACTTCACTGAGTTGGTCTGGGATCTCACTGAATTGGTCAGTTTTGGGGTCAAACTGAAGAGTTGGAGCTGCAGCTGAAAAATCGAAAGCTGAGCTGAAGAACCGAAAATTGAGCTGGAGACATAACTGATGAGCTAAGCCCTAGCTGATAAAGTGAACTGAAGCTGCAACTGAAGAGCTTTGACTTTAAGCTGAAGCCAAAAGTGCGGAGCTGAGCTGAAGGCCCAACTGAAGAAACCCAACTGAAGCGTCAAAACTGAAGGAACGCAACTGATGGAAAGTGCCAAAACTGAAGAAAAAAGCCGAAAGCTGGAACTGAAGCAGCCCTGCCGGTGTAGGACCCCCGCGACTGCGGGGCTGTGCTCATGGCGAACACGTCCCGACCCGTGAGCGCGGGACATTTCAGCCTCTCGAGCACATGGTAATCAGTTTTCACCTTTTCTTCGATCAGTTCTAGCTGCAGTTTTGGGGAGTTCTATTCTTTAATACTCTCCAACCACTTGGCCAGTTGTGGGAATTAAATGCACACAATTCTAGAGTTGTAGGAGGAGTTGAGAACTATCTACCAATAATTCCACCTTTTGTTTTCCTTCTCTGATCAACCAATTAATCCAGAATCATCCACCATTCTCCTTCACTCATCCGGATACCCACTTCATCTTATATGCATCCTCTACACTACACCATTTATTCATAATTAACCACTTCATTCCACACTTCACCTAACACCACGGTTCCAGAGAGAGAGAGAGAGAAAAAAGAGGAGGAGAAGAGGCAAGTGAGCTTAAGCTCAAGGAAGAAGGCACGAGCAGAGGACTCCAACTCCAAGCCGTCCGCGGAAGCTAGGCATGCTCGAGGACCTCTACTTTTGGTATTTCTTTCCTTAGCTTAGCTCATTTGTGGGGATTTGTCCCAAAACTCTAGAGACAACAATATTGTAGAAGTCTATGTTTTATTATCTTTCGATTTATGAAATGAAGAACTTTTATGATATTTGTGTTGTTTTGAGCATTATGAGGGGCTAATTCCTACATTAGGAGGTAGATAATCGATTTGGTTTTGATCCATGCTTGTTATAGTTGATTTCTTGTTGTTGGAATTGTATTTGTTTATGTTGAGTACTTGATCACTACTTGGCATTGCTAGGCTTTAGATGAGACCAAGAAGAGATTCTATAGCCCGACCTAGGTTCCTTCAATGTTAGGTGAATCGGGCTACGTAAGCCTAATTGTCAATCTTGTTTGTATGATATAACGGATGGGGGTTTAACAGATTAGAGGTGACAGTAAATGAAGTTAAGCCACTTGAATGAGGTCTATTGTACATATAGGATTAGCATAATCAACTTGAAACAATCTAGGAGAGAAATCAATGAGAGAATCTACACCCTAATGCTCTTCTCATAATCTTTTCACCCATCTCTATTATTGTTGGTGTTGTTAGTTAATCTTGCTTTAATTTACTAGTTTAGCCAAAGCCATCGAACCCTTATTTAGAATGTTTATGTTTGTGTTTAAATTCATGTGCTTGTTGACAATTGTAGCGTGAAAAGATAATCACCCTGTTAAGCTTTCCTCAAGAGACACGACTCGGGTTAGCTCACCGCCCTACAACTACCCCGTCCTCTTACGGGTCCGATTAGTAGTAGTTTTGTGCGTGTGTAGGTTAAACCGGAAATTAAACAATCTCCACTTGTGGTATATGCTTATCCCACACATAGTACCGACTCTCACTTTAAATTTTGTTCTTTTGATAAGTTGTGAGCCTGTTGGGCAGTTCTTCTGCAATCATGTAATTTACCAAGCCTGCGTACCAAGGTGTTGTGACCATGAAAGAAAACAGGTGTTCATCTGGAAAGGTTTCCACGATGAGCACAACGTCTTCTTCATTGATAACTCAGCTCAAATGGTCTGCAACTTGATTTTGGGCACCACTTTTGTCTTTTATTTCCCAATCAAACTCTTGCAAGATTAAGATCCACCGTATTAGCCTTGCCTTTGATACCTTTTTTGTGAGCAAATGTTTCAAAGCTGAATGATCGGTGTAGATAACACTCTTGGCTCCAAGCAAATATGAACAGAATTTTTCAAAGGTAAATACTACTATCAAAAGCTCCTTTTCAGTAGTGGTATAGTTTTCTTGGGCATGATTCAAAGTCTTAGAAGCATAGTAGATGACATTATTTTCTTTTCTTCATTTTGTCCAAGCACTGCGCCCACGACATAACCACTGGCATCACACATAATTTCAAAAGGCATGCCCCAGTCTGGTGGTTGGATGATGGGGGCTATGACCAACTTATATTTCAAGGTTTGGAATGCTTCTTTGCATGCCACATCAAATATGAAGGGCACAATATTTTGAAGAAGATGTGTGATCGGTTGGGTAATTTTTGCAAAATCTTGAATAAATCACCGGTAAAATCCAGCGTGCCCAAGGAACCCTCGCACTTTCTTCATAGAGGTGGGGTACGGCAGCTTCTCAATGATGTCCACCTTCACTTTGTCCACTTCTATGCCTCTTTCTGAAATGACGTGCCCAAGAACAATCCCCTCGCGAACCATGAAATGACACTTTTCATAGTTCAAAACCAAGCATTTGTCCATGTATCTTTTTAACACTTTCTCAAGGTGCTCAAGGCAAGTATCAAATGAACTCCCATACACTGTAAAGTCATCCATGAACACTTCAATGCAATTCTCTAAAAGATCTGAGAAAATGTTCATCATGCACCTTTGAAAAGTGTCTGGGGCATTACAGAGCCCAAAAGGCATTCTCCGATAGGCAAATGTTCCGAATGGGCACATGAATGTGGTCTTTTCTTGATCTTCTTGATCCACCACAATTTGCATGTATCCCGAGTATCCATCAAGAAAATAAAAAATCTTGTTTTCGGCTAATCTTTCTAACATCTGATCTATGAAAGGAAGTGGGAAGTGATCCTTCCTTGTGACCATGTTGAGCTTTCTGTAGTCTATGCAGACTCTCCATCCAGTATGTAACTGTGTGGGCACAAGCTCATTTTTTTCACTTTTCACCACCTGGATCCTTGACTTCTTGGACACGACATGTATTGGGCTAACCCATTTGCTCTGTGAAATGGGGTAGATAATGCCCATGTCCAGTAACTTGAGTATCTCCTTCAGCACGACCTCCTTCATGGTGGGGTTCAACTTGCATTGTGGATCCTGTACCAATTTTGCATCATCTTCCAAAAGGATTAATTTATGCATGCACACAGTAGGGCTAATGCCCTTGATGTCGGCTAAAGTCCATCTGATGGCTTCCCTGTACAATCTCAAAATTCTAAGTAACCAATTTTCTTCTACAAGGGTCAGACCCTTGCTTATGATCACCAGTAAAGTCTCATTCTCTTCTAAATAGGCATACTTCAAATGCCCGAGAAGATCTTTCAGTTCTAGCTGCGGTGCCCTCTGCACAGAGGGTATCATTTTTTCAGTCTGACTCGTGGTGGGCAACTTGCAATCCACCACTCCACATGGCATTTCCTCCAGGGAATATAACATCATGATAGCTTTTCTAATATCATAATCTTCATCGATGGCATCGCAATCAGTTAGGCCAGCCTATAATACCCATTCCAGTGGTTTTTGATTGTTCATTCTTGAAACCGTGGCTCGGGCATGACATCGGCTCACAAAGTTGACTGACTCTAGGTCTTGAGGGTATTTCATTGCTTCAAAAATACTGAATAGGACGATCTGCCTATCAAATTCACACGTCAGTGTGCCTTTGTCGACGTCAATCTTAGTACAAGCAGTCTTCATGAATGGTCTTCCGAGTAATAACATTGATGAGGTGGGTGTTGTTGTGCCCATATTGAGCATATAAAAATCGGCTGGGAAAATCAGTTATCCCACCTTAACCAAAACATCTTCTATCAAGCTTTCTGGGTAGACATTAGATATGTCCACGAGCTGAATGATCACCCTTATTTTCTTAAGTGGTCTCAATTTTAGTTCCTCATAAATTGTCATGAGCATGATGTTTATGGACGCTCTAAGATCTAAAATGGCCTTCTCAATCCTTCTATTTCCAATGATGCATGGTATGATAAACATACCAGGATCTTCACACTTCTTGAGCATTTTCTTTTGTAAAACTGTCGAAACATTCTCTCTCACGAACAACTTGGCGTCATCTTCAAATCGCACCTTTTTAGTTCAGAGCTCCTTAAGGAATCTGGAATATCAAGGTACTTGCCTAACAACATCCAAAAGTGGAATATTGATTTCCACTTTTCGAAAAATCTTGAGAAGATCTTTCATTTCTTCCTCCTTTCTGTTGTGGGCAAGACGCTCTGGAAAAGGTGGTTTTCCGATAGCCTTTGTTTTTTTCATCTTGGGCTCTACAACCTTTTCTTTCTCTTTCTGCTCCTTTTCATATGTGCCCTCAGTATTTTCCGTCTTCTCAACTTCTCGTTCTATAACAGCTTCTGGTAGCTCTTTTTCACTTCTCAAGGTCACACCATTCACTTGTTCTCGGGGTTTTACCATTTGAGATGGTAATTGCCTATTATTCTCTTCAAGTTTCTTGATGGCTTGGGTAAGCTGTGAAAATTGTTCGCTAACATAGTGCTTGAATTTTTTAGTTTCTTGTTGTGTCCGCAACATCTCTTGTTGTGCTTTCAACGTCTCCTATGCCATGGTTTGGACCAGCTCCTCTAAAGAAGGTCTTTACCGTTGATTTTGAAAAGCTGGTTGCATAGGAGAAATTTGTGGTTTGATCTGACCTTTTCCACTTGAAGTTCTCATGATCTCTCCAACCTCGATTGTATGTTTTAGAATATGGATCATATATTCTTTGACTGTTGTTATGCCCTCCGAAGGAATTTACGTCAGAAACTTCCTTCCGCAACGTTGGGCATTCATTAGTGAAATGGGCTACACTTTTACAGACCCCACATGGTCTTCTCTTTTATACTCCTGTATGCCCATAACCTTCTACATTTGTTCAAAGAACCTTTCCATCTTGGCCTCAAAATGCGTTGGTGTTCCAGCATCTGCAACTGTCCTCATGCCCTTGGCACTCTCATCTCGATTCTCATCAGCCATTTCCGTTAAAATCCTGAAGGCCTCGATTGGTAAATTTTTCAGAATAGATCCTCCACAAGAGGCATTGAAAATGGTCCTGTCATGTGCCCTCAAGCCCGATATGAAGTATTGAATCAGATCATGATCTGGGATCTGATGTTGTGGCCACTTTGTCAGCATTATCTGAAAGTGACTCCAATAGTCGTAGAAGCTCTCCTTTGTGCCCATCTTCAGACTTCTAATTTTTCTTCTCATCTCTTGCACTCTAAATGCGGGAAATATTTCTCCAAAAACTTTTGTTGTAGCTGTGCCCATGTGGTCACACTGCCAGTCGACGGAGTGTACAACCAGTCTCTTGCCCCGTCCTGTAGAGTAAACGGAAATGACACCAGTCATACATATTGATTTTTTTCCCTCATCCGTAGGTTGGGTTTGACACACCATCTTAAAATCTTGTATGTGTGTTTGAGGATCTTCTCCAGTCATCCCATGAAACTTAGGAAAAATTTGGATGAAATTTACCTTTAGTTCCCAACTTCCAATGATAGTTGGGAGCATAATGCCCATGGGACAGAGGTTCATGTTAGTCGGAAAGACTAACTGCCTTAGTGTTTGGCTCTCTTCAGCCATAGTTGCTCTTCCTTGCTATTCTTCTCTTACTTTGTACTCTGGTTGAGAATGTTCTTCTTCCTCCAAGATGGTTTCATGAGCAAGTCTTTCGGTTTGTCGTGCCCTCCGTGCTTCTACCTTTCTCCTTCACAAAGTCCTTTCTTGTTCTGGATCATACTCATAGAACTCTGTAGAAGAGTTGTGCATCCACCGACTAGGCAAATAAGTTGGGAAAATAGAATTACTTGAATCAGCTCTCCGGCAACGGCTCCAATTCTGACGCGCGGTCATGTCGCGGTTAGAATAAATCTCAAGAGATACTTATCCTTGTGCCCACAGCGGGCGTAGCCAGTAATGTAAGTAAAGGGTCGATCCCACGAGGAGCTACGAACTCTATCTTCCAATGTCACCAATTCCAAAGAGTTTAGGTTGTTGTGGTCTCCGTACTTCGTATGTAAATACTTTAAAGTAAATCTTGCAAAAAATAGAAATAACAAAAACAAAGAAACGATCAGTAGTAAAGTATTCTGGATTAGAACTTCGAATCAAACTTAACAAACATTTTTTCGATCATGGGCACACCGATATCTTATGTGAATTAAATCATCCAGTTAAAAACACCTGAATTTCTTCATTTGTGCCCAATTTATTCTTTCATATTAGATTAGAGGTGATTTCTCGTCCCTTAAACCATAACTTGTTATCCAATCCCGATTTCTCATTTGATTGTAAGCAATAAGCAACTTTATGCCCTAGACAGACCCAGATCTATAGCAAACACTGATTTCTCATGTGCTCACCATACCCCGTGATGTACCCAATCCCTTTATAATCAACACACAGTTATGATTCATTGACCATGTATAGATTTAGCGTGCCTAATTCTAATTAATGAGTGGCCAGCCACATTAACAAACTTAACATGCTTTAGTGTAACAAAGAAATCAATACACGACGGAAACCAAATTCGCACAGTGTTATGCCCAAACTGTCTCACAGTTTTTACATGTTTGTTAAGTTATCATCTACATTCAATCCGGAATAAAAGATCTAGCTACGCATGCTAGACATAAACATAAAAACAATATTTAAAGACATGAAATTAAATAAAAACTTACTGAAATAAATAAGAAATGAGTCTCGACTCCAATGTCGAACTTAACAACATAAACTGGAAATCTTATGTTCCGAGAGTATAAGGCCCAGGGAAACTGCTAGAAAATAAAAAACTAAAACTAAAAATATGGATTTAGATGATTTGTTGTGTTCTCGGATTTTTATGTCGTGTGTGAATGATCCTCTCTAATGGTATTTATACAAGTAAGTTTAAAGCTCAATTCGACCCATGAAAAGACTTTAATTCTGGACTGTCTGTCGGTATGCCCATTCTTTCCTTTTATGGCAGCTGCACTTTCCTTGTATGGACAAATCAACTTTCCTTGTATAGACAGGTCAACTTTCCTTGTAGAGTAGATTCTGATTCTATCTCTTCAGGTCGCGCCCACAAGGGGACGATTTTCTTGTGGAAAAGATTAATCTTCTAGAAGCTTCAAGATATCTTCTCCAGATTTGGTAATATCCTCTTTGATATGATCTTCTTTCCTTATTGAACAAAATTTGGAATATCTTGGATGACTTCTTCCGAACTTCTCGCGT
Source organism: Perilla frutescens (assembly GCA_026008535.1). Classification (NCBI taxonomy): domain Eukaryota; kingdom Viridiplantae; phylum Streptophyta; class Magnoliopsida; order Lamiales; family Lamiaceae; genus Perilla; species Perilla frutescens. The sequence continues at coordinate 5,778,872 of BRKX01000001.1, forward strand.
TGTGCCCATAACAAGTCTGCCAGGTTTAGAATCTCCTCAAGTCTTGTGGGCATAACGACCATTTCTCAGCAACATTGAAATGTGATGGACTCTACAAGCTAGCACCTTTCATGGAGATTGGTGCTATGAAAATCTCATTGAGCTTGCATTGTCGTATTTCAGCTCCAAAATGCCCACAGTGCGTGGTTTTACTCTCTTCATACCTCTACTCATATTTCAGGCTCTTTCCGACTCTAAAATAACAAAAACAAGGACAGAAGAACGAGAAAAAGACTCCAAAAATACGACAGAAATTGGACTTGTCAGGAAGTTAGTGTCAAAGATGTTTTGAAGGGATATTTATCGCAATTAGTTTGAGACTAATTTATCTTCCATATTCTTGTTGGACAAGCAACATGCCTAGTTTGATAATTATCTTTCTTTTCTTCGATAATGAGTGTTCTGGCTTGAAACTGTGTAAAATGGTTTATTGTGCATGATATACTTGGAAGCAACTCCTTCTTGCTTCACTTCTTATATTACTGTGTTTGCTTGAGGACAAGCAAAAGGTTAAGTGTGGGGGAGTTGTTTAGTGTTTATTTGTGATGTTTTTCTTATTGTAATTGTATGCCTTTTGTGCATGAGTTTTCTTATTTTTCATATTGTTTTAGTGTTTATAGCTTCATATTTGATCCCGTTGGTCCCGTTGCGAGTCATAATCAGTTTACAGGGAGGGTGAATAAACGGATCCAAAAACTGTACAATAGATGCGAAATATTCAGGGCCCGTTTTGACTCGCTGAGTTATTCATGCTCTTAGGAGATCAGTTGAGATGATCTGCTAGCTCGGAGTGTTGTGTGTGCTTGAGGTGTGCAGTTCAAAACATGCAACTGAAACTGAAAAGTAAAGCAGAGCACACAAGCAGTTTATAGAGGTTCGAAGCTCAACTTCTACGTCCTATCTTCCTTCCGCAGAAGGGCAATTCACTATACAAGTATAAAGTTACTTTATTACAGTTACATAGTGAAGACAGGTGTTGGACCTGGCTATCGGTAACTTTATGAGTCACGGATTCTTTTCTAACTGTTGTTGTCCCGGAAGCGACGAACCAACGCACGTAGCCTCCTCAGCCAGTTTCTAGGTCGACAGCTTACACTTACCAATCTCAACTACTCACTGAGACTTTAGGTGCCATTGTCTATTTTTATAAGGTTTTAGATCTCTTTCGATCTTCAAGAAGACAGTCTTGAACCTGGTATCAACTGATGTGCTCCTTTGCGCATCTGCGACTTGAGCTCGGTAGTTGATCTGTGTAGAGCTTGAACTGAGAGAGTTGCTCTGGCTAGAAATCTTCCATAGCTAGCTTGATAAGCAATCTGGCTCCTTCTCTTTAGTTGGACTTTTTCTTCTTCTGAGTTTTGAGTGTGAGGCTTTAGTGCTTTGGTGAACATCTTCGCTGAAAGTCTTAGCTAAAGTTCTCTTAGGAGTCTTGGGATCAAAAGTCAAAAATCTCGGATCACCTTCGGGGTTGCTCACCTTTTATAGATGAGTGGCTGGTGATCGTTGATGATCACTATGTGATCATTAATGATAAAGCCGTTGAGGGGCTTTCATTTAAAGATAGTTGTTGAGTAGCCTTTGCTCTTCTGACGAGCTTTTGTTCCAAGATCTTAGTTGCATTAACTTCAAGATCTTATTTGGCTTATTTGAAATTTGAATTTCAGTTACGGCTTCTATCTTGATCTTCAGCTCTAAGCTTTGTCTGGCAGTTGCAATCTTCAGTTCCTCATCTGTCAGTTCTGCGCGTCTCTTGGCAGTTTGGGAAGCTTCAATTAAGATCATCTTCAGCTGGCAATTCTGGACTCGGGCTTGATGCTTTCTGAGCTCCAATTTGATTTGCTTCAGCTAGCAGTTTGAACTAGTGTGTCCTTCTTGGACTGGTCTTCGGTTCGGTTGCTGGCGCTTCATCAGTTGGACTTCAAAACTAATGCGTCTTCACCTGGTATCCTTCGAACTAGTACATCTTCAGCTGGGACTTTAATCTTCAGCTGGGACTTCTTGAGCTGGTATTTCCTTCAGCTCAAACTGATGTGGTCTTCAGATGGTATTGTCCTCTCTTCGGCCGTTAGTCTTCTTCATTTGGTATTATCTTGAACTGGCATGTTCATCAGTTCAAACTGATGTATTCTTCAACTGGTATTTCTTCAGCCGGGAATAGTCTTAAACTGGCATATCCTTCAATTCTGACTTGATCTCTTCTTCAGCTAGTATTCTGCTTCAGCTGGAACTTTTCTTCAGCTGGTGTTGAGCACTTCTGAACTGGTGCCTTGAACTTGTAGCGCTCCGGTCCTGAAAGACCGTGGATATGGACGCCACGGGGGTGGGAATTAAGAAGCGGGAAAGAAATGGGGTAGTTTAATTAACAACGGGGTGATAATAAAAATAAAATAAAATTAATGTTTAGAATAAAATTTAACAACCGAGTATGTCAAAGATAGGTTATGCCTTCCGAAAAATTAGACAGCATAACCTCTGTAACTAGAGCGAATCCCCGTTTATAACGGCTTATAAGAGAAGAATGGAAGCTGTAACAATTCAATAAGCCCTTTCATAGGCCAAACGGAAACAAATAACCAGATACCAACAATTAATAGACTCATTCATAGGTCGACAAAGAAACAGACACCAATATGCTGAACAAATGAAGCCCTTCCATAGGCCAAAATGAATGATCAAATAGACATAACGAAAGACGGACTTCCTCCCCTTGGAATAATTATGTAGCTGAGCATATGATACATGTTAACTAGGAAGTCAACAAATGTTCAGAATCAGAGAAGCAGAATCATATCAACAAAATACCAAGATCAGAGTTCTTAGCATTTAGCAAAAGAATACCATAAGTGCGAAAGCTCAATTCTTAACAGAATACTAACAAAAAGGGACAACGAAAAATATGTAAATCATAATAGCCCATATCTCAGCCTCATCACATCCACGCTCCAGCCTACTGACCTGAAAATGTTTGAAAAGATTTGGGCTGAGTACTAATGCACTCAGTGGGCAAGTTTTACAATTCAAGTTATGCAAATCATTTTATTAAAGTAATCTATCTGTGTTCATGCAGGTAGTGAAACTTAGGAGGTTTAAAAGTTGGAAGCAACCTAAGTTCACCAAAACATTTTATCGTGAAGCGCTTAAGAGTATAACCCGTCACTGCCCGCAACCCGAACTACATCACCAGCGCATAAAGTTGAGTATGGCCATAATATACCCAAAGAGTATATCCAATAAGTGTTTCATTTTAGTCTCACCGACAAGGAGTAGGGCAGGACAAACAATGCATGCATACTGTAGCTACTCACATTGACACAGCACTGGTTTATGAGACTCCGACAACATACAGTAGCAAGTAAATATTTAACACAGATAGTCACATATGCAATTTTAGCAAAGCAGAGCTTAATAACTCGAAAGATACATTTTAGAAAGATATAGTATAGCCCACCTTATACATACAGAAGTCCTTCCCTGGTTCCCCTAGGCTAAGATGCTCTAACCATCTCGAGATTCAATCCTTCACCTTCCTCGTAAGTCACGCAAATCCTACAAGGATCGATCTTCAGCTCAGAACGACTACTATATTTTCGGAAATTAATCTACTGTAATCCGAGCTATTATTTAATTTTATTCTTTTTAGAAATAGATTGCGCGACTCTAGAGACCTCGAATAATTCCGACAAAGAAGGAAATAAATTCCAAAATATTATTCTTGATTTATTGGGACCAACCGATTTGACAGGGGTCTCTTTTCAAAACTTGCCATTTTAATCGATTTTTATCAAATTTGTGCCACGGCACTTTCTAACCGTTCAAAAATTATGAAAATATTCAAGGACCATCCTATATATGCCAAGACTATAGTTTGAGAGTTTTAGAATTTTTCGATAACACATGACTCCAGTATAAAAATAACTGCTTATATTAAATAATCAATATTATTCAAAACTCATCCGAAAATTACGAAATTTGACGGGAGCATAGGAAATATTATTTCGAGCAACTTTCGAGAAGAAACTTTTTTGATTTGATGACCCAAAATGGGTGAAACGGGAGTTTCGGTAAGAATATTCACAGATTTTAACTGAAAATGTATCGGTCTCGATCAAGCTCGATACTCGTTGGATTTTCGCTCAAAAGTATAATTTTTGATAGTGCAGAAAATAAGGAATTTAATGGTATAATCAGATCAACGATCGAACGGCTAGATCATAAATTCGAAACTGGCAGATTTATAATGTAATATTCGGATCCGGATTTCAAACGACAAGAAATCAAAAATCTATTCCGGTTAACTACAAGATCCAAATGATCAAAGACTATTTATAAAAAGAAGATTTCTAATACGACTATCTAGGAAGAGTAGATCTGAGATTTACATAAAATGAAAACGGGGGAAAAATACCGAAAACTCACAACATCAAAAATCGGAATCGGTAAAAATAAAGATAATCGAAATATAAGCATATTTAGAACTTGAAATTTCTAAATTCATCGGTCCGAATGACCAGAATCGGAGAAAGTACCTTCTCCGAGGAATTGGCGGCGGTCACGATAATTTTCTATCGTGATCATCCTTCGTGTCATCATTTCAATCATGTATTCGTGATCTACGCGTTGACACCTTCAAAATGACTATTTCAGAATTGAAATAGGAAACTAGAGTCGTACATTCTCTGGAAGCTGCTCGGCGTTTCGATTTTGAAAATGAATGAAAAATGAAACCTTAAGCTCCTATTTATAGAGGAAAAATAAATAGGATAATAACGAATAAAAGAAAGAGGATAATAATGGAAAAAGAAAAGGATAATTAAGAATAAGATAATCTTTTGAAAAAGAAATTGGATAATGACCGATGTGCCTTTTTCTATTAAATTTATTATTTTTCAACTTAAAGTTGTGCCAAGAGTTCATTTGAACTCGAAATTTGAAATTTCAAAGGTTGGCACGATTCTTGAAACATTTTCTATCAACCCGAGAAAAATATCGTAACATATTTTTAAGACAATTTTTGACCAAATTATATTTAACAGATTTCCCTGGCTGCGATTTTCCTTTACTTGAGTCCTTTAAGGACCCAGCTTATTTTCTAACTTACCAGAGGTTAACATAAGTTGAATTAAACCTTCTAAAATATTTCGGGGTATTACATTCTACCCCCCTTAAATAAATTTCGTCCCGAAATTTCCATATCTTGAGAAGAAGTATCAAAGTACATCCTCAGGGTTCAAAACCTCAATTTTGGTACTTGCAGCCTAGAACCGATATAGGTATCCTATTCTTTAGGTTGATTCTCCACCTTTATCCCTCTTTCCGCTTTCTTCTAGGTCAAATACTTCTTTGAAGAGTCTATACTCGCTCTTCTTTTCCACACAAATTTATCTTTCTGAAAACCTAAATGTTCGCCATCTTTCTCTATCCTTTGTGAGAGCTATCACGATGCACCGACTTCATATAATCTCCCATGATTCGAATGAGCACGCCCTTGGACGGTTGGATTACAAATTCTATCAGGTTCGAACTGTGTTTTATCTCTTTTCTTAAAATGTTGAGATTTGACGTTCACGTCTTCTTGAAGCATGCTTGAATCGTATTTCCGATGCAAATTAGTCTTATTTTCCTTGTTATACTATTCTCTTTTCTTTAAAGTGGTAATCCGACTGTCTGGCTCCCGCTAGTGATCACCTTCGCTTGCATGCATAATAAGAATCGCATGTCTAGACTTTAACTGTAAGCTCGAAACTTGCTTGTTGACATCCATTGATCATCTCAAATGTTACGACCTGAGAAATTACTTTAGAAATGTACTTTTAACTTTGGAGAACACTAACTGATTTTTTTTTTCGGTTCCATTCGTCATTATGGAATACTATCATTCGCTCTCCTGACAATATACTTAAATGAATACTTCTATAAGCTCTCTCTTCTATTTGAAGACTCACACTTAAGTTCTATGAGTGAGATTAAAATAAATCAAACACCTCTGAGTGAGAACTTTATTTGATCAACAACAGCTGGAAGAGAGGTAACACTAGGTTATTTATACTAAAAATATTACCTTTTTAGAGGATTTATAACTCGAAGGGTTGTCACATTTTACAAAGATATATGAGAATAACAAAAGAAAATCAACGCTGAAGAGCTGAGAACCGTGCTGAAATATTTTCATAAAGGCGTCAGCATAGCCTAACAAGTAAATGCCATTGCTGATTCTTGATAATCAAAGGAGTATCATCCTAAAGATTTCAAATTATCCAAGAGGATAAAATCAACGAATCCCAAGTGGTATAAATGGATAATTTCAAATGATATGAAGCTGTTGAAGGGAAATTGATTCAATTAATAAGAGAATAAATCGATTTCAAAAGAGAATGAATAAATCGATTCTATCAACACGAGAATGAATAAATAGACTCATCAAAACTTCCTATCATAATGAAACTCTCAATCTATCGAACACCAGGTCTATCTTCTTAACGATCTTCTTCGGGTTCTCCTTCCTTCTTTCTTGAGCTTCACCCATCTTGTTTTTTTTATGAGGTTGCTACGATAAAGCACGAGTCGGCTAGACTTTGCACTGGCTGGAAAAGCGACATCTCGGGAATCATTTTCTATCCATCGGAAGGATACGAGAGAACGACTTGATCTATGATACCTCCTACACTCAAAATAGTTTGACTTAACTTCTCCTGGAAGCTGAGTAGAACACCGGCAAACATATCTTTAAATTAATTTGGTAGCAATCATGACGACCATCTTTACCCTCATTCTAAAAATTGATCTAAAACAAGCTACAAATCTTGGGAATGAAACACGACAGGGCCTCGATTAGCCATCCACTGAGGTGAAGAGCTTTCTCTTGGAGGAACGAATCTTTATTCCCTGTAATCGTAACAGGATCGTTAAACATGACTCCTAAGTTGAAAGCTTGCGTAGGGATTTCTTAAACGTGTAATAGATCTACAATCTGATAACTAGCCTATAAATCGATTACTCGTTTCTTTGCTTCTAGTTCAAACTTAAAGCTTTATAACCTCATCTCCACATGGAGGTATAAAAGACGGTGATCAGTCTACCTCAATATTTCGCTCAGGTGGTAATTCTGATGTTGAACCTTGTTTGTAGTAGTCATCATCGTCTAACATATCTACCCACAAAAATTCACAGTCTCCACATAGATCGTTGACTTATGTTTTTATTTTCAAAATATTTTGTTCCTTAATGTGTCCATCTTCCTAGTAACAACGTAAATTCTTGGTCAACTTTAACAAAGCTCAATCTGAAAGACTTCTTCTAGCCGGATGTTGACCCCCATAGAGTAGGTTATTTCTCCAACGAACTCAAACACCGAATCAATCTCTTTCTCAGTATACGTATGCAATCTTGTAATCCGCTCATCAATCGTGATGCACGTGCGGCAGTTCTTCTGAGCCATAAGTTTATGTTCATTCGTGAAAATAAAACGTTTCCTCAGTCAAACTATGTTCTTAGCAATATCATAAGTGTTTACAAGTCTAGCCTAATTTCAGCAATTATAGGCTAGGTTAATCTTACGTTATCAAGCTTTCAAGTTCTCGTACTCATTCTAGAGTATATACAACACACACTTTCCAGCTATCACAGTTTAGAGTATGCATTCTGCACGTTCCCAACATCATAAGTATGCACAAGGCATAGATAAACAAGTCCGTACATATATGTAACCAACATAGTTTTTCGGCAACAATCAGTATGCTCACAGACATATTTCAAACCAGTATGCTATCACCATAGCAACAGAGTACGCAATCAGCGCAGTTAATCAGATATGCTATCCGCATAATAATCAATCTTTCGAGGAATTCTCGTCAACACGGCGAATCCTAATCTTTCATTTTTAGACAGACTTAACATTTCAACAAATAATGTAAACTTTTAAAAACTAAAATTTGCATAAAAATATGCGTACCTTTTAAGCTGTTGCGTGAGTGACGAACTGAGGGCTTATATAATATCACACAAGAATTTCAATGAAAGACGAAATAAGACCCAGCAGGTCTGCAGAGTTGCAAACCTGCTCTGATACCACTTTGTAGCGCCCCGGTCCCGAAAGACCGTGGATATGGACGCCACGTAAAGAAAGAAATGGGGTAGTTTAATTAACAACGGGGTGATAATAAAAATAAAATAAAATTAATGTTTAGAATAAAATTTAACAACCGAGTATGTCAAAGATAGGTTATGCCTTCCGAAAAATTAGACAGCATAACCTCTGTAACTAGAGCGAATCCCCGTTTATAACGGCTTATAAGAGAAGAATGGAAGCTGTAACAATTCAATAAGCCCTTTCATAGGCCAAACGGAAACAAATAACCAGATACCAACAATTAATAGACTCATTCATAGGTCGACAAAGAAACAGACACCAATATGCTGAACAAATGAAGCCCTTCCATAGGCCAAAATGAATGATCAAATAGACATAACGAAAGACGGACTTCCTCCCCTTGGAATAATTATGTAGCTAAGCATATGATACATGTTAACTAAGAAGTCAACAAATGTTCAGAATCAGAGAAGCAGAATCATATCAACAAAATACCAAGATCAGAGTTCTTAGTATTTAGCAAAAGAATACCATAAGTGCGAAAGCTCAATTCTTAACAGAATACTAACAAAAAGGGACAACGGAAAAATATGTAAATCATAATAGCCCATATCTCAGCCTCGTCACATCCACGCTCCAGCCTACTGACCTGAAAATGTTTGAAAAGATTTGGGCTGAGTACTAATGCACTCAGTGGGCAAGTTTTACAATTCAAGTTATGCAAATCATTTTATTAAAGTAATCTATCTGTGTTCATGCAGGTAGTGAAACTTAGGAGGTTTAAAAGTTGGAAGCAACCTAAGTTCACCAAAACATTTTATCGTGAAGCGCTTAAGAGTATAACCCGTCACTGCCCGCAACCCGAACTACATCACCAGCGCATAAAGTTGAGTATGGCCATAATATACCCAAAGAGTATATCCAATAAGTGTTTCATTTTAGTCTCACCGACAAGGAGTAGGGCAGGACAAACAATGCATGCATACTGTAGCTACTCTCATTGACACATCGCTGGTTTATGAGACTCCGACAACATACAGTAGCAAGTAAATATTTAACACAGATAGTCACATATGCAATTTTAGCAAAGCAGAGCTTAATAACTCGAAAGATACATTTTAGAAAGATATAGTATAGCCCACCTTATACATACAGAAGTCCTTCCCTGGTTCCCTTAAGCTAAGATGCTCTAACCATCTCGAGATTCAATCCTTCACCTTCCTCGTAAGTCACGCAAATCCTACAAGGATCGATCTTCAGCTCAGAACGACTACTATATTTTCGAAAATTAATCTACTGTAATCCGAGCTATTATTTAATTTTATTCTTTTTAGAAATAGATTGCGCGACTCTAGAGACCTCGAATAATTCCGACAAAGAAGGAAATAAATTCCAAAATATTATTCTTGATTTATTGGGACCAACCGATTTGACAGGGGTCTCTTTTCAAAACTTGCCATTTTAATCGATTTTTATCAGATTTGTGCCACGACACTTTCTAACCGTTCAAAAATTATGAAAATATTCAAGGACCATCCTATATATGCCAAGACTATAGTTTGAGAGTTTTAGAATTTTTCGATAACACATGACTCCAGTATAAAAATAACTGCTTATATTAAATAATCAATATTATTCAAAACTCATCCGAAAATTACGAAATTCGACGGGAGCATAGGAAATATTATTTCGAGCAACTTTCGTGAAGAAACTTTTTTGATTTGATGACCCAAAATGGGTGAAACGGGAGTTTCGGTAAGAATATTCACAGATTTTAACTGAAAATGTATCGGTCTCGATCGAGCTCGATACTCGTTGGATTTTCGCTCAAAAGTATAATTTTTGATAGTGCAGAAAATAAGGAATTTAATGGTATAATCAGATCAACGATCGAACGGCTAGATCATAAATTCGAAACTGGCAGATTTATAATGTAATATTCGGATCCGGATTTCAAACGACAAGAAATCAAAAATCTATTCCGGTTAACTACAAGATCCAAATGATCAAAGACTATTTATAAAAAGAAGATTTCTAATACGACTATCTAGGAAGAGTAGATCTGAGATTTACATAAAATGAAAACGGGGGAAAAATACCGAAAACTCACAACATCAAAAATCGGAATCGGTAGAAATAAAGATAATCGAAATATAAGCATATTTAGAACTTGAAATTTCTAAATTCATCGGTCCGAATGACCAGAATCGGAGAAAGTACCTTCTCCGAGGAATTGGCGGCGGTCACGATAATTTTCTATCGTGATCATCCTTCGTGTCATCATTTCAATCATGTATTCGTGATCTACGCGTTGACACCTTCAAAATGACTATTTCAGAATTGAAATAGGAAACTAGAGTCGTACATTCTCTGGAAGCTGCTCGGCGTTTCGATTTTGAAAATGAATGAAAAATGAAACCTTAAGCTCCTATTTATAGAGGAAAAATAAATAGGATAATAACGAATAAAAGAAAGGGGATAATAATGGAAAAAGAAAAGGATAATTAAGAATAAGATAATCTTTTGAAAAAGAAATTGGATAATGACCGATGTGCCTTTTTCTATTAAATTTATTATTTTTCAACTTAAAGTTGTGCCAAGAGTTCATTTGAACTCGAAATTTGAAATTTCAAAGGTTGGCACGATTCTTGAAACATTTTCTATCAACCCGAGAAAAATATCATAACATATTTTTAAGACAATTTTTGACAAAATTAGATTTAACAGATTTCCCTGGCTGCGATTTTCCTTTACTTGAGTCCTTTAAGGACCCAGCTTATTTTCTAACTTACCAGAGGTTAACATAAGTTGAATTAAACCTTCTAAAATATTTCGGGGTATTATAGAACTGGTATTTTTTCTTCAGTTCATAACTGTAGATTGATAGCATTTGGTACTCCTCTTGATGGTACCTGCAACTTTCAGTTTTACCTTGCTAACTGATTTAGCAAGCTACAGTTTCTTTTTCATAGCCCTTTGTGGCTGGATATTTTCTTTTTCTCTTTGTTCTTTTCTCTCTCTTTTCTTTTCTCAGCTCTTGGCTAGTTTCTTTCTTTTCTCTTTTCTTTTCTCTTTTTTTTTTCTTCTCTCTTTTCTTTTCTTTTCTTTTTCTCACTTGGATTGATAATTTCTTTTGGCTTCGATAGCTCGATTTTTTCATATGATCATCCTTAGTTTTTTGCTTGATTTCCTTTCAATTTTTCAAAGCTCTTTGCATATTTTGACATCTCATCAAAACCCTCTGTCAGAAAAACTCTTGATAGTTTTTCCTAACAATTTTCCCATTTTTGATGATGTCCAAAACATGGCAAAATTGAGCAATGATGGAAAAAATGATTAAGAAATTTTGAGTTTGTGTAACAAGTACACAATCAAGCAAGAAAACTTGTGTAGCTAAGAAACTGATTATTTAAACTGATTAGATCTCTTTCAATCTACAACAGTTTATTTTTTTTTTCTTCTTCTTCAGTTTCTAGCTCTTCAGCTACTGCGCTTCTTCAGCTGGTATCTCATCTTCTTCTTCATCTGTTCCACCAGTTGCTAGGCTGTCCTCTTTCTCTAGCACTAGCATTCCTCCAGATTTCTCCCTAAACTTCCTCTTGAGACAATTATCTCTCATCTCTGTCAGCTCTTCTCCAGATAGCTCCCCAAACTTCCCCTTGAGGCTGATGCTTCTCTTCTCGAGCAGTTCCTACAGTCCTTAATATTTCCCCCTGAGGTTGTACTTCTTCCTGAAACTGTGAGGGTTCCCCTTGAATCTCATCCTAGAGACTCAAAAACTTTCTTCCATCATCCTTCTTAATTTCTTCTTTCTCTTCTCCCTTTTCGGCATCATCCAAAAGAGTGTGCATGTGTAGATCAAAGGATAGAATGGGAACATATGGTAACAAGATAAATGTGGTAGCTAGGTTACCTTCAAACGGGGAGGGGTATGGCTATTCTCTTGGTAGTGAGGGTAGCCAGTTAGATTCTTCTTCGATTGGCATGAACTGCCGTAAATCTGGCAGTGGAGACTACACTTGGGTTTCAGTTGTCATCATGGCCAAACTTAGGAGGAGTTCTTCAGTTGGAGGTGGGTGCTTGAACTCTATTGGTGTGGAAGATGAGTTGGATAGCTCTGCAAATAACAGTGGAGCTGCGGCTAGTACTCCATGTCGGATTCAGTGGATCATTGAATCCATAATCACAGAGAGAGTGGGAGTAGCCGTCAATGGATGATTCATCCAGTTCCTGCTCCAAATTCCTTCTTGACTCCAGAAATAGCGTCCCTTCCTGTCGAGCAGCACAAACATAACTGCTTCATCAACGTGATATCTCCAGAGTGACCATCTGAGATTTCTCCTCAGTTGATTGAAGAGATCGAAGTCGCAACTCTCAATGAGGTGAAATCTGCTCAGCAGATTGTTGAGAGTTTCGTTGAAGCTTTCTTCAATACCATCCATGAAGTTATTTTCAGCTGGTGCAGACTCAGCTGGTGCAGTTGATTATGTTGTCTGTTCATCTTTTGACATGATCTGCTTTCCTCGACTGTTAGAAGTCGGTTCAGTCGGAGTGGAGAGGCCTTCTTCAGTAGTCCACTGTCTCCTCGATCGCTTGCCAAAAGCCTTCAGGTTCTTTCTTCTTTTGACAAAAATTATGGGGAGACGGTCTCTCCTGTCCAGCAACTCGCCTCTTTGATGGAGAATTTGGATCTGATCACTTATGATCATTCTGATCCGGTTGAGATACCCTAATTTCTCCATGAATGTTCCAGTTTGATAGTCAAAACTGACCTTGCGAACATTCTAGCTCAATTGTAATAGCATATATGATGCCCAGTCAATTCTGCATCGATTGTAGATGAGTACCATCAGATGAGCATTTTCAGTGCTAAAGCAAGTATAGTCCAGATTGCCTCTTAGGCAGTGAATGACTATATCTAGGAGTTGGATGAACTCCGGCCGAAGACTATCTTTCAGTCTGTGTGAGTAATCATTGTGCTCAACTCCTTGTTTCATCCATTGACTCCACAATTCTGCTTGGTTAGGCATGACTATCGAGCCTGCCTGTTAACCTGCTCCTAGAAGATGGAGAGTCTCCATCAATGTTTCCTTGAAGATCAGCATTGAATGCCATCTTACTATTGAAGTTATGTTGCCATTCCCTGCGACTTGGGAAAATATATAGAACTCGGCAACTAATTCAGGAAAGCATCGTTCAAACCTTGGACCACTTGTGAGAAACTGAAAGAGTTCAGTTTCCTGCGCTGCTAAGACTAAGCGATGAAACTCATCAGCTTCAGGTCTTTTCATCATGAATTCCAGTTCTACGAACTTGTCTATTTTCAAATTGAGAGCAAGCCTAGCTCTCCCTTCAGTTCAGCTGCTTGCTTCAGCTGACTACGAGCTACTTTCTCCAATGTGAATAGATTGATCATCTGATCAGTTCTGGCCTTTTGACTTCTTAGCTTCCACGCCTCTCATCAGTTTACAAACTTTTCAGCTTGATTTTTGTTTGAACAGATTATTTGAGCAGTTTTGGCTCCTTTTGCTGACTGAACTGATTCACCTTTTGGTTCAGTTTCAGCTTCTGCTGTCTTTTTCTCATCGGCTGGGATTGCTCTTTGCATTCTCCCACTTTCTTAATCATCTTCATCTTCTGAAGCTAGTTCCAATGGCCCCAATTGGATACATAGTTCTACGAATCTTGCCTCTGGCAATGGCTTTGTGAAGATATTAACTATCTGCTTCTCAGTGTTGACATATTGGATGCATATGTCCTTCTTTTCAATATGATCTCTGATGAAGTGGTGTCTGATGTCAATATGCTTTGTTCTCGAATGCAAAACTGGATTCTGAAAAATAGCAATGGCCCTGTTGTTGTCGCAGAAGATAGGTACTTCGTCAGTTTCGACCTTCTAATCCTTCAACTACTGCTTCATCCAGAGTATCTGTGCACAACAGCTTCCAGCAGCTACATAGTTTGCTTTAGTTGTCGATATTGCAACTGAGTGCTGCTTCTTGCTAAACCAAGATATTAGTTTGTGACCAAGAAACTAACATGTTCCACTGGTACTCTTCCGATCAATCTTGCATCCATCGAAGTCTGAGTCTGAATAACCAGTTAGACTCAAGTTGTCATCTCTGGGATACCATAATCTAAGATTTATGGTTTCTCTGAGATATTTGATGATCTTCTTTGCTGCTTCGAGATGACTGTTTTTCGGGTTGGCTTGGAAGCGTACACATAAGCCAACTGAATATGAAATGTCTGGTCGAGTTGGCTTAGCTAACTGATTTGATAGAGTATCAAAATTTAGTTTTCGGAAGGCAGGGCTGGTTGTGCAGATCACTGGCTGCTGTGCTTCTGCTTCTTATTGAGCCTTAATATCACTTCCTAATTCGGCAAGTAGGGCCGTTGGAGAAATTTTGTTGCTTAATCTATTACTCATAATCCTCTATACTTGCACGATAGTTGGAGGAAATGGATTTGAAGACCCCATCCATTTTAAACTCCAAACTTCTTCTCTTTACCAAAAACTCATGCCGTGAAAAGCAATGATCAAGAAATGAGACTGGATGGACATTGAGTTTCTGCAGTTGTACCAGTAGAAATACCGGTGTAGAAGCTTGGAAAGCTCTTGATCTTACTTAGCCACAAATGCAAATTGAGTAAGAAGTAAGTTGGTGACCTATTTTTGTGCATTCTTGGCTGTATATTCACCACTGTAGAAAGTGCGAATATTTTCTTCCATCAGTTGGAGAGGAGGGCAAGTTCTCCTGAAGTAGTCAGCTCCATAGTCTGAATGAGAAATTCTGATGAATGGAATAAGCTCATCTGGATCAGAACAGTCTTGGAAGTCAGTTGTTGATCCATTCCTTGAGACTAATGACCGAACGACATTGGCGGTTTGAGGTAGTTGAGGTTGTGGCACTTATATTGCCTTTTGTTAGCCTTTTCTTCTTGAGTGAGGGAAGATGGATGCTTCCTCTCTTGGGAATCCAGTCGGAGATGAGGACTGGCAGTGCATCATCATTTGGCAGCTTCAAGATATCTTCAATCATCTTGCTCATCCTGAGAATGAGTCCGACCATAAACTCAAACTTCTTTGTTCTCGTTGAGTTGGAGGCCTTGATAACTTGACGCTTGATCTGTGAGAATACAAACTTTGCCGAGTTTGTCTCACATCCTTCAGCTAGATGAATCATCACCTTATACCTCTCCTAGGTAAGCTGACTTAGGCTTCCAATTGCTCCAAACATCATCTTCTTTGTGATGTCGAGCAGAACTCCATACTCTGGCCTTAGATTAGTTTTAGCTGTGGTAAAACTGAATGCCTTCTTGCAGGTGGGGGTCTTCCACCTTCTTCAGTATGGTTCAGCTGCTTCACTCAAATCTTGAACGGTTGCTCCTTGCCATGGAAGTTGAAACACTTTAGCAATTGTTCCTTTAATTATCTTGATAGGTCGGCCTTAGATAACTGATGTAATTTCCTTGCCATCTGCACTGATTTGTGCTTGGAGGAGAAATTCACACACCCGATTTTGTCTAAAAAATCTAGGTGGTGTTTCCAGGTAGTGAAGAATCCCTATCTTGTGAAGAGAGACAAGCAGGTTTTGGCCGTTTCAGCTTTGAAGAATATCCTGGAATTTCTTCCTTTCAAATAGCAGTTTTACCTGTTCCTGTAGGTGTTTGATCAGCTCCTCATGATGACTTGAGAATTGAACTGATGAACTGTTTAGCTGCTTATCTGATGGGGTGGCATCAGTTGTGGAATCTTGTGGGGTTGTGGTGCCTTTCTTTGTCTGATCCTTTTCCTTGGGCAAGACTTCTTTTCCAGCTTTAACTTTCACTTGTGTGGCTTTCTTAAGTCGAGCCAATGATCTGGATCCAGATTCATGTCTTTTTGCTGATGGCATGATCTTTTGATGACTAGAATGCCATCCTCCGTGTTTGATGACTCTTCCTTGACTGAATCAGTTGCTTTAGCCTTTCCCTTTCCGTGTCCCTCAGATACCTTTTTCCTTCTTGATTTTTGAGGAGGCTCTTCAATTTTCATAGGCATCTCATGTGCTCGTCTGTAAGATTTCGGCAGATAATCATGTGGATCGACTGGGACAGATTCTGTTTCCGTCTTCATTAATTCTGGGAATGAGTTTTCCAGAATTAGACTAACCCTGTTCAAGAAGCATATCTTCTATGGAAAGCACTTGTCGCTTTCCGTTTTATCTTCAACAATATTCACATATTTCTTCAGTTGCTTGAAGAAAAATTATGCCCAGTTTACATTTTCCTGTCTGCTGATAGCTTTGCAGACTTTATACTTCTCTTCAGACTTCGCAGAATAGCTTTCGATTGCTCTTATGATCATTTTGGTAGCGACCGCAGCCAGCAACTGATATTCTTCTTTGAACTTTGTTATCATGTGACCATTATGATACTCTTGGATAACCTCATCTTTTTTCCATTTGTTGAGGATCAACTCAGGGTTTACCCATACATCCTTTAGCTTACATCCATTGTTCAGAATTTTGAAGATCTTCACTAGAGTTATTGGCGAGATAAGGAATTTCTTCCCTCTTACTTCAGTTACGATTTCTTGATAATTCTTCTCATATTTTGAATTGAGAAAGAATTCTGATACTGCCTCTGGGTAGACTCTTGATGGTGCGACTTCAGTGAAGGTTTTCAGCTTGGCATTTTCAACCATAGTGATGATTCTTTTGCACAATTCTGAGTTACCACTAGCTTCCCTGAAAGCTATAGGGTTGAGAAATGCATCTTTGTAAAGATCTTAGCAGAAGGCTAAAGAATCCTCCAAGAACAACTTGAAGTTGCGCTTCCTTCGATGAATATTAGCAGAAAATTGAGACATTTTGAGAATCTAATAGAGTTTTCTAAGGCTTTTGGAAAAAAATGGGAAAACTCTGAATTTAGGCTCTTTAGAAGGAATGCTTGAAGGCTTTGTTGGCTTTTGAGTGGGCTGAAAAGGAGTTCGGCCAATCTATTTATAGCCTTCAATTGTGAATCCAACGATAACAAGAATTTGAGGAGAGCTTATCTTAAACAGCTCCGATTAATCCGTCGATTAATTCTCAAATTTATCCATTATGATCAAGTGAGGAGAGAGGTAGTGGGTCCAACGGTAACAAAGGTGTGACACAACATTTCACCGTTCCACTAAGCAAAGTAAATTCAAACTTACCTGTTCGAATCTCTCTTTCAGGAGCTTCCGCATGGCTTTGAGTTGCTGGTGTCATCAGATGATTCAGCTACATCTGGCAATCTCCAGTTGGCATGATCAACCTCAACTGAGATATTTCAGTTCAGCTCTTCCTTCTGCTGAGATGGCTTCTAGCTCTCCCTTCAGTTCAGCTGCTTGCTTCAGCTGACTACGAGCTATTTTCTCCAATGTGAACTGTAACGCCCTGATCCCGAGAGAAGGGTAGAGGACCGCTGCGCTACTTGGGGGAAGGGGAAAGGGGTTGTTAGACAGAAACAATCAAATAAATAGGGTTAGTGCCCCAAAAATTTGGGCAGCATAACCTCTATAAATGGATCAATCCACGCTTTTAAAGCGTATGGAATGACTCAAACCAGATACCATGACTCTTAGAATTAACCCAAGAAAGCAAACTTCAATGTAAATAATAACAGTTCAAAGGTTAACTGTTAATAGGTTAGGCATGAAAAAGGTCAGACTGATGTCTGTCCAAATACATGAAGTAAAGAGATGCCAGACTTTCGTCTGTCGTGAAAGCAATATAAAGCCAGGCTTTCACCTTGACATGGAAAGTAATGTAAAGCCACGCTTGTGCCTGTCTGAATAAGGAAAATAAATAAATGCCAGGCTTTTGTCTGTCAGGAACGGAAAGTAAACGGGATTCGGAGAACCGAACACTCCATAACAGTAAAGAAAATGGGATTCGGAGAACCGAACACTCCATAATAGTAAATAAAATGGGATTCGGAGAACCGAACACTCCATAACAATAAATAAAATGGGATTCGGAGAACCGAACACTCCATAACAATAATCAGAGTAAGCGGACAAAAATGCAGTGCATTTATTCAGACACAAAAGGTAACCATGTTCTCAGTTAGACTCCACACATAAAAGAAACATATACATCAAAAGATAGCCCTTCAGCCTTAGCACAGCCGTCCACCATCCCGCAGCTCATCCTGAAAATATTTGAAAAGATTTGGGCGTGAGTACTAATGCACTCAGTGGGTACTTTTGAGAAAAACCTTCACAATCATTTTATAAAAAAGAATATCCAATCATATTTTAAGCATATCATGGAAAGCTTTTAAAGTAGAAAATTTGTGAATTCCATGTATACTAAATCATTTTCGTTCCATCATTGCGCGCCACTCTCCCCTAGAACGCTTACGGTGAGTCGGTTCGTGTACACAACCCGGCTGCTTAAGGTTGGACACTGCCCTATTTGCTTGGGGATCGATATCGTGAACCATTGTAGTTTCGTCACCAAAAACAGTAGTAAGACTTACATGAGTCAGGAGAGCACATCAAATACAGTCATGAG
Source organism: Perilla frutescens (assembly GCA_026008535.1). Classification (NCBI taxonomy): domain Eukaryota; kingdom Viridiplantae; phylum Streptophyta; class Magnoliopsida; order Lamiales; family Lamiaceae; genus Perilla; species Perilla frutescens. Next base: position 5,797,526 of record BRKX01000001.1, read on the forward strand.
TTGGATAATCAATCACGTTCATTTTATAAATATCAGGGCTTAATAACCCGAAATATATATTTTTATATAATAAAAAAAACCCACCTGGTAATCTGAGCTATATCTAGATTCTGATTCTGATCTCAACTAGAAGTCTCATTCTTCTGTGCCTACAAGATTATTCGGCAACTTAGTTTCGATGAATGACTATCATTAGGTCAAAATCTAACATTTCTTAGCTATGAAGTAAATATTATAATATCTACTATCTTAATACGCAGCACCCGGATCATCAAAATATTTTGACTCTTAAGGGAACTTTACTCAGGGCATTTTTATAAAGAAAAACCGTTTAGGAATTTTTGGCATACGGGGTGGTCAAACCCGTATCCTAAAATTAATTCGGTACAAATAAATTCATACCGCAAGATCCGCCCAATGGAAAAATATGAAACTTTAAATAAAAATACTATATTTTGAGACGAAACAACTTTTGAGATTAAAAATACGATAGTGCTAACCATGAAGGATAGATCTGAAAAAGACTACAATTTAAAATTCGGATACCCAAAATATACCCGAAATTAAAAAGTGATAACATGAAAAATGTATATAAATATATATAGAACATAAAATTCTAAAGGCACATTTTAATCCGACGACCCGAAAGAAGTCACCGGTTTTAAGCGACTATGAGCGGTGCTGTGGGAATTAGTGGCGGTGATGGTGTTGATTAATTTGGTGGGGGGCTGTGGTAATTAACATGGGGTGGGGTGGTTATTTATGATGGTTGGCGGTGGGGTAATTAATTATGGTGATGATGGTGGCGTGAGGTGGGGGTTGGCGGTGGTGATTGAATGGGGCGGCGATGGTTGGTTAACCAAATTGACGGTGATCATGCGGATTTTTCGTCGTGATCGTCCGTCGAACTATCTTTTCAATCATGTATTCATGATCTACACAATGACACCTTCAAAATGACTATTTCAGAATTGAAATAGGAAACTAGGGACGTACCTCCTCAAGAAGCTGCTCGGCATTTCGATTTTGAAAAAGAATGAAAAAGGAAACGTTAACCTCATATTTATAGAGGAAAAATAAATAGGATAATAACGAATAAGAAAAAGAGGATAATGATGGAATAGGATAATGATGGAAAAAAATAGGATAATTACGAATAGGATAATCTTTTGAAAAAGAAATTGGATAATGACGAATGTGTCCTTTCTATTTAAATCTATTACTTTTCAGCTTAAAATTGTGCCAAGTGTTCATTTGAACTCAAAATTTGAAAATTCAAATTTTGGCACGATGCTTGAAAATTTTTCTATCAACCCGAGAAAAAAAATCAAAACATTTTTTTTAGCAATTTTTTTGACCAAATTAAATTTAACAGATTTTCCTGGCTGCGATTTTCCTTTATTTTAGTCCTTTAAGGACCCAACTTCTTACCTAAATTACCCTCAGGTAACATAAGTTGAGTAAAACCCTCTAAAATATTTTGGGGTATTACATGAACAGATTGATCATCTGATCAGTTCTGGCCTTTTGACTTCTTAGCTTCCACGCCTCTCATCAGTTTGCAAACTTTTCAGCTTGCTTTTTGTTTGAACTGATTATTTGAGCAGTTTTGGCTCCTTTTGCTGACTGAACTGATTCACCTTTTGGTTCAGTTTCAGCTTCTGCTGTCTTTTTCTCATCGGCTGGGATTGCTCTTTGCATTCTCCCACTTTCTTAATCATCTTCATCTTCTGAAGCTAGTTCCAATGGTCCCAATTGGATACATAGTTCTACGAATCTTGCCTCTGGCAATGGCTTTGTGAAGATGTTAACTATCTGCTTCTCAGTGTTGACATATTGGATGCATATGTCCTTCTTTTCAATATGATCTCTGATGAAGTGGTGCCTGATGTCAATATGCTTTGTTCTCGAATGCAAAACTGGATTCTGAAAAATAGCAATGGCACTGTTGTTGTCGCAGAAGATAGGTACTTCGTCAGTTTCGACCTTCTAATCCTTCAACTACTGCTTCATCCAGAGTATCTGTGCACAACAGCTTCCAGCAGCTACATAGTTTGCTTCAGTTGTCGATATTGCAACTGAGTGCTGCTTCTTGCTAAACCAAGATATTAGTTTGTGACCAAGAAACTAACATGTTCCACTGGTACTCTTCCGATCAATCTTGCATCCATCGAAGTCTGAGTCTGAATAACCAGTTAGACTCAAGTTGTTATCTCTGGGATACCATAATCCAAGATTTATGGTTTCTCTGAGATATTTGATGATCTTCTTTGCTGCTTCGAGATGACTCTTTTTCGGGTTGGCTTAGAAGCGTGCACATAAGCCAACTTAATATGAAATGTCTGGTCGACTAGCAGTTAGGTAGAGAAGTGAATCGATGATGCCTCTGTATTGAGTTTGGCTAACTGATTCTCCTTCTTCATCGAGAGTCAGTTGAACTGATGTACACATGGGGATCTTGATAGTTTTCCCCTTATTAGTTCCAAACTTCTTGACGAGCTCCTTTGTATACTTGGCTTGACTGATAAATATCCCATCTTGGAGCTGCTTCAGTTGAAGTCCTAGGAAGAAGGTCATTTTTCTCATCATGCTCATCTCAAATTCGCTCTGCATCAGTTGTACGAATCGAGTGCAGAGATCCTTACTCTTTGATCCAAATATTATGTCATCCACATAAATTTGAACCATTAAGATCTTTGATGATTACTCTATTCTGAATAGAGTGCGATCAATGACTCCTTTTTGAAACCCATTCTTGTGCAAGAATGTTGTGAGGGTTTCATACTAGGCTCTGGGCGATTGCTTCAGCCCATAGAGTGCTTTCTTCAGTTTGAGGACTTGGTCTCCAATCTCGAGTCTAGGTAGTTGCTTGACGTACACATCTTCCTTGAGCATCCCTTGTAAAAAAGCATTGTTCATGTCCATTTGATAGACTGTGAAGTTGTTGTGAGCCGCATAGGCGAGGAACAGTCTGATAGCTTTCAATATTGCAACTGGTGCAAATGTCTCATCAAAGTCGATCCCTTCACTTTGAGAGTATCCCTTGGCTACCATTCTTGCTTTGTTCCTTGTGATGACGCCTTGTTCGTCCAATTTGTTACGAAAAACCCACTTAGTTCCGATAACTTTCTGGGTTTTTGGCCTAACAATAAGAAACTACACATCGTTTCTTGTGAACTGATTCAGCTCTTCTTGCATGGGGATTATCCAATTTGCATCTTCAAGAGCTTCATTGATGTTTACCGGTTCAGTTTGAGATAGAAAGCATGTGAAGAGAGCATGCTCTATTGAACTTCTGGTCTGAACTCGACTTCTTGGATCTCCAACAATCTTATCAGCTGGGTAGCTCCTGAGCCATTTTGGTAGGCTTTCCTCAGCTGGATTTTCAGTTGGATTCTCTGTATCGACATTCTTTGATGTTTTATCTTCAGTTTGCTCTTCTTCTTCATCAGTTCTTCCCTCTGCTTCAGCTGTGGGGTTGAAGGTTTCAGCGCGATTAGTCTCTACATTAGCTTGATTGCCCTCAGCTGTGCTCTTAGCTGGTCTGGTGCTGGATACATTTCCTTTATCTTCTAGACCAATTTCAAACTCCTCTAGAACTGTGTGGTTCACATAGTCCTGTGAGTTACCAGTTTTTCTAGGTAGCAGATGAATTGATAGATTGAGTACCTCTTTACTCCTGTACTCATTGGCAAACTCATCAAAAACAACATGACAAGTTATTTCCACAACTAGTGTTCGTTTGTTGAACACTCTGTAAGCTTGAGTGTGTGGGGAATTGTAACCAAGAAATATTCCCTCATCAGCTTTGGCACTGAAAGTCTTCAGTTGGCTTTTGCCATTGTTGTGAATATAATATTTACAGCCAAATACTTTGAAGTATGAGATAGATGGCTTATAGCCCTTGTAGAGCTCATAGGGTGTCTTGTCATGTACGTTGATGATGACGCTTCTGTTTTAAGTGTGGCATGTAGTAATGACTGCCTCGGCCTAATATCCTTCTGCTATGTTGGCATCAACTATCATTGCTCGAGCTACTTCTTTGAGTGCAATTCCTCATTTCAGCTACGTCATTTTGCTATGGAGTTCTAGTAGCTGAGTGCTCATAAGTTATTCTCAATTCACTGAGAAAACTGATGATCTGATGGTTGATGAATTCAGTTCCAGTGTCTGAACAAATTCGCTGAACTGATCTTTCACTTTCAGTTTGCAGCCTCTTGATCATTGCTGATAGCTTGGTGTAGGTTTCATCCTTGCTTCTGAGAAACTCTACCCATGTTTATCTTGAGAAGTCATCGACTAATACCAGAGTGAATCTTTTTCCTTTGGCCGTTGGTGGTCTGACTGGCCCAAATAGATCCATGTGTAGCAGTTGGAGGGGAACAGTTGTCCCTGGAGGGTGACTTCTATTCTTGAATGATGACTTCACTTGCTTTCCTTTTTGGCATGGTCTGCAGACGTCAGCTTTCTTGAAAATCTCATTGGGAAGCCCATCTACTAGCTCCTTCTTGGCTAGATGATTGATTGTTCTGAAGTTGAGATGATTGAGTCATCGATGCCATAGCCAGCTTGCTTCTGTTGATCCTTTTGAGAGAAAGCAAGCTTCTCCATATCCAGTTGACCAATCAACAATATACATGTTGCCTCTCCTTACACCAGTTAGGAGGATTGCTCCAGTTGACTTATCATTTATGTCACGTGAGCTTCAACTGAAATCAGCGGTATATCTATTATCACATAATTGACTGATGTTGAGCAGTTTGTGCTTCAGTCCTTCCCTGTGGGAGACTCCATTGACTACCATCTTTTCTTTGACCACGAACCCTTCTCCAATGGTTCGGCTTTTAGAGTTGTCTCTGAATATGACTAATGGTCCTTTCACCTCCTTGTATCCTTCTAGATCCTCTCTGTCTCCCGTCATGTGTTTTGAGCACCCGCTATCTAGGTACCAAACCTCCTTGGTCCTTTTCTTTGATAGGGTGCCCTTTTCCTGCAAGAGAGACAATTAGTTTTTAGGAACCCGCGTGATATCGGGTCCTTCTTCTCTAATCAGGTGTTTAGGGATCTAGATTTGCCAAAATTTTAGCTTAACAGCAGGTAGAGAGTTTTCAGACATTGATCGTCTAATCAGTTTCACTCTCTTTTCAGCTCTCCTCCTCTGAGCTGAGTTATTTGACTTGTACCTGCGACGAGAGTTAGTAGAATGAAAAACTTCAATCATAACTCTCTGATCTTGTAACGGCCCAAACTACTCCGTTTGGCCACGTCACTTAACATATAATTTACTTACTTATATTTGTGTGCTTATATTAAATTGAGCGGAAGCTAAGCTAAGATAGCATGATAAGGCACGACATCATAATCCTCACTATAATGTTTTCACAATTATAACATGCAACCTATCGAATCTAATTTCTCGCACAACATAGTATTAAGTAGAAGCATCGCATAAGCCCATCCATAAAATTCATACAATCGTCTAACCTATCGGCCTCTTAGGTTTTACAAAACTTGCCCATCTAGCACCCTAGTTTAGTCATCATAATAAAGAGGTTCAACGACACATAATTGCACGTAGAAGGCTCCAAGATCGAACGACCCGCCTCTAAAATATTTACACAATATCTCAAGTTAAATACACCATAACTACAAAATAGAGCTAGTCCATTCCCAATGATCATTGATCATAAAAATAAAAGGAGAATGATAAATGAAATGATATTAATACGAATATTTCAAAAAAAGAGCATGTAAAAGCAAACACAAGCTTGTGGGGGTTCTCTTGTATTCACAATGCTCCTACTCGAGTCCCGACTCCTCAACCTGAAATTCATTAAATGAATGGAGTGAGTATTTAACAACATACTCAGTGGAGAAACAATGTAAATAGTTACAGATAATTGCATAAGTGAAAATATAACATATGGAAACTTCTTTACTTTAGGGCCCAAACATCATGATGCCTCTGTTAATGAATGTCATAGCCCTGTAGGGATGCCTGCAGGCTTATTATCCCCCAGGGAGGACATTAACAAGTCTATATCAATCCCGAATGATCTCTGTATTTCCCCGAAGGGTCTCATTCATATAACTGGTCCGAAGACCCTGCATACTTATACAATCAAAGCACAACAATAACTATAACTTTACACGTGTTTATAGTTTAGAGTAACCTCACCTTATGAGACACTTTCGAAAGCATCTCTACCTTTGAAATGCTTCCTAACCGTGCACAAGTCGTCCTCCTCAAACCACAATACGTCACCTATCACCTTTAAAGCCTTTTTTTCATTTTAGATGTCGAGTTATACAATTATTCTATAATTTTGACCAAACACATTCTATACACTGCTTTAAGGTTTTCATATATATATACACATACACAACCATGGATATACAAGCTCATACTATGATTTTAGACTCAAAATACACATCAAAACTCTTTTAGGCATTTAACCGAGCATGTTACGTGTACCCATTTAAACCACAAGAACATGACTCAATTTAAATCCTTTAAACCCATAATTCCCAATACATGTACTTCCATCCTAAGGCTATGACATACATGAATATCAACTCCATAAAATCATCACAACACCTCCAACCATCTATCAACAAAACAAGGGAAAATTAGGGCAAATTATCCCAACTCTAGCAACAATGAACCATAGGAAATCAATATAAATACACACATAGCTTCAAGGAGGTAAGTAAATCATATGTTCAAGATATCAAGGCACGAGGATCAATAAAATTGAAAACCCTAAATTTTTAGATACAAACCCTTAATTCAAATCAACAAGAAATGGTGTTTAATCACTAAGAGGAAGATGATATGAAGTTACCTTGGTTGATGGGTGATGATGAGAGATCTCACTCATCATGAAGGTGAATGAGTGAAGTGGGGTATTTAAAGGATGGAAATTCCGAAGCGGGGTGCGACCTAGGGGGGTCGCGTTCATAGGCCGCGTCCTAGCCGAAGAAAAATGGCTCCCTGAAGTGGAGACACGCGACTGAAAGTGTCACGCCTCAAGGTCGTAACACTTTGAGGGTTGACACTTTCAGTCGCGTGTCTCCACTTCAGTCGACTTGGAGGAGGTCGCGTCTCTCGGTCGCGTCTCGGCTTCACTGCGAGGCACGAATCGATACCACTCGCGCCCAAAGGTCGCGTCAGAGATGAAGAAAAAATGTGTCTCTGAAGCTGCATTACGTGACCCAAACGGTCGAGTATGTTGCCCGCGTTGCAGACTCGATCTATTGCTATTTTTCGAAAGACATTTCCAACTCCATTTAACTTTCTAATTTAAACATAACTTAAATTTAGGGTGTTCAAGGTATGGCAAAATAAAATTAATGAAATTTCATTTATTCCTTATCATATAACTCGACATTTTAGTATTAAAATATCAACATGTGTTATACTCTCAGTATAATATCACCGTACTATGACGTATCAGCTCGAGTGGGACAATCTGCGTTAAAACAACGGCACAATATACAATCATACCATCATGATTAATATTCAAACAATATTAATTCAAAATCATTTACCAACATTATAGTTTATATTTTAGCAAAAAGGGTCGGGGTATCACAATCTCCCCAACTTTTAAAAATTTTGTCCTCGAAATTAGCCTAACATTTCTGTTACATTTGGATATCGAGCTATAACATCAATTTCTTTCTCCCAAGTGGCCTCTTCAGGTCCGTGCCGACTCCATTGCACTTTTATCAAGGGAACCTCACGGGTTCGAAGAGTGTGAACTCTTCTATCTAACACAGCAACTGGGACTTCTTCATACGTCAAGTCTTGAGAAACTTGTACCGTGTCATATGAAATGACATGACTAGGGTCAGACACGTATCCTGTAAGCAACGACACATGGAAAACATCGTGCACACCCACTAAATCCGGAGGTAGTGCTAGGCGATAGGCAACATCACCTATTTTTTCTAGAATCTCGAACGGTCCCACATAACGAGGCTGCAACTTACCCTTCTTCCCAAATATAACCACTCCTCTCATTGGTGCAATCTTCAAGAATACCTTGTCATAAATCTCAAAGCTCACATCTTTTCTCTTTACGTTAGCATAGGATTTCTGACGATCTTGAGCTATCTTGATTCTTTTTCTTATCTTCTCAATTACTTCCACCGTCTTCTCAACGATCTCGGGACCTAGGAATCGAAGCTCTCCCACTTCATCCCAATGAATAGGAGATCTGCACTTCCTCCTGTACAATGCCTCATACGGGGCCATTCCAATCGACGCTTGAAAACTATTATTATAAGCAAACTCCACAAGTGGCAAGTGGCTCTCCCAACTCCCACCAAAATTGAGAACACATGCACGAACCATGTCCTCCAACGTCTGAATGGTCCTCTCAGATTGACCATCAGATTAAGGATGGTACGTCGTGCTAAACTTCAACTGTGTTCCCATAGCTTCTTGCAGACTTCGCCAAAATTTGGACGTAAACCTTGTGTCAAGATCTGACACTATCAACACAGGTACGCCGTGAAGACTTACTATTTCATCGATATAAATCTGAGCTAATCAATCCATGCTAAACGTCATTTTCACCGGAAGAAAATAAGCAAACTTGGTCAACCTGTCAATAACAACCCATATTGCATAATGACCTCTAACTGACCGAGGTAATCCTACCATGAAGTCCATTGCAATGTGCTCCCACTTCCACTCAGGAATCTCGAGTGGGTTCAACAATCCAGAAGGGCATTGATGCTCGGCTTTTACTTGTTGAAAAGTGATACACTTCGATATGAATTGGCCTATCGACCTCTTCATATTTCTCCACCAGAAAACCATCTTCAAGTCCTTAAACATCTTCATGCCTCCTGGGTGTACAGAATACGAAATATTATGTGCTTCTTCAAGAATCTCCCTTCTGAGCTCCTCGTTCTTCGGCACACACAACCTTCTCTCGAAGAATAGTGTGCCATCATTCACAATAGCAAATCTCTGAATAGAACCCTCCAATGTTCTTTTCTTCACTTTGCATAAGAAAGGATCGTCGACTTGTGCTTCATGAACTCGATCATGAATTAGTGGTCGAACCACTAAGGCTGCTAAAATCCCTTGAGTGGTGTTGGAAGGATCCACCACCTCTAAATTTATCTTCTCAAATTCTTTGATCAACTGCTCTTGCTTGTTGGAAGATAAATCTTTCGGCTTAAGGCATCAGCTACAACATTCGCCTTTCCCGGATGATATAAGATCGTACAGTCATAATCCTTCACCAACTCTAACCATCTTCTTTGACGCAAATTCAACTCCTTCTTGGAAAACCCCTCGATAAATATTCTATAGTAGTCTGCTAGTCCTAAGAAGCTTCAGACTTCATTAACATTTGATGGCATCTTACAATTTCTAATGGCTTCCACCTTTGATGGCTCTACTTCGATTCCATTTGATGTTACCACGTGGCCAAGAAATGCCACACGCTCCAACCAGAACTTGCACTTTGAAAATTTCGCATACAACTCTTCTTTCCTTAGTGTCTCCAATACGATTCTGAGATGCTCAGCGTGCTGTTCCTTGCTGCTTGAATAAATCAATATATCATCGATAAAGACTATTACAAACTGGTCGAGGTACGGATGGAATACCCGATTCATTAAGTCCATGAAGACTCCAGGCGCATTGGTCAATCCAAAAGGTACTACCATGAACTCATAATGACTATATCGCATTCTAAAAGCTGTCTTAGAGATGTCACTCTCCTTGATCTTCAATTGATGGTAGCCAAATCTCAAGTCGATCTTCGAAAACACACCGGCTCCCTTCAGTTGATCAAACAAATCTTCAATTCTCGGCAGCGGATACTTGTTCTTGATCGTTAATCGATTCAATTCTCTATAATCAATGCACATTCGCATTGATCCATCCTTTTTTTCACAAATAATACAGATGCTTCCCATGGTGAAACACTCGGTCGGATTAATTTATTATCAAGCAACTCCTGAAGTTGGACTTTGAGCTCTTGCAACTCCTTTGGTGCCATTCTATACGAAGCTTTAAATATTGGTGCTACACCTGGCACTAGGTCGATGGTGAACTTGATCTGATGGTCAGGATGAATCCCTGGCAACTCGTCTGGAAATACGTGGGGAAACTCATTCACCATTGGCACATCTGACACCTGGACTTTAGTGGACCTTGAATCTACTATGCTGACGAGAAATCCTTGACACTCTCTCTTCTTCAACAACTTTATTGCCTTTATTGCCATGACGATTCTCTGAGTTAACCTCGTTCTTGCACCATAGAAGATTAGCTTAGGCTCACCCGAAAAATTAAATTCGACCTCATGATCATGACATCGAATCGTGGCATGATTCTCACTCAACCAATCCATACCCAGGATTATGTCGAAATCATGCATCTCCAGGATATGGAGATCTGCTCTTAGCACTCTATCATTGATTTCTAGCTTCAAGCCATACGCCATCTTGCTAGAAAAAACTTTCTTTCCCGAAGGAATACTGATCTCTAACAATTCACCACTATCTTTGCATAAAACACCAAGCTTGGAACAAAAACCTACAGATATAAAGGAATGCGATGCACCAGAATCGAATAATACTAAAGCTGGAATATCTGATACTCGAAGAATACCTGACATAGTATTCTCACCTGCACTAGGGTTCTTTTCCTCGCCCTCCAAAGCAAACAGTTGGGGCTTCACCTTTCTTTGTTGTTCCTTCTTCCTCTTCGGGCAGTCATAGGACATGTGGCTCGGGTCCCCACACGTAAAACAAACCCTCTGCCCCGCACGGTACTCTCCTGGATGGAACTTTTAGCATTTCAGGAAAGGAGCCCTATCATTGTTTCCTCTTTGTGGGCCAGGCCTCTACTACCACGGCTTGTTCTGCGTAGGAGCCTTCCCTTTTTCTTTGTCTTGCGGCTCCCATTTCCTCTTGCCAAAGGCCTGACGCTGTCTTTGGTCTTTTTCAGATCCAACTGGAGCCCATGAGAGATGGCCTAGGCCCTCTCAATTACTTCGCCATAGGTTCTCAACCTTTGACCCAACAGAATTCCCACAATTTCGGGACGCAAACCACGCTCGAAGCGTCGAGCTTTCTTTTCATCCGTATCCACAATGTACGGAGCATAGCGGGAGAGATAGTTGAACCGCCTTTCATATTCGATCACCATCATTCTTTCTTGCATTAAATTGAGGAATTTGGTCTCCATCTTAGTCTTGAAAGACTCGGGAAAGTATCGGGTGAGGATCAACTCTTTCAAGTCGGTCCATACCAAAGCCTGGCGTTGCTTGGGCGTCAGAGTTCGGGAATGGGTTTTCCACCAGAAGCTCGCCTCTTCTGCAAACTGGAAGATAGCACAAGAGGCTTTCTGCACCTCTATGCACTGGCTGTGCTCGAAGATCCGCTCTATTTCCCGGATTCATTCCTCTGTCGCTTCTGGACCTTCACTTCCTTTAAGCCTAGATGGCCCCATCCTTCTAAACTGCTCGACTATGTCGAACACCTCTTTCTGGAGCCTTGTTCCTTCAACTGTTCCTCCTCGCCCCATCTGCTGGGCCATAAGACCCTGGAGCGTCCCTAGGAAACCTCGAGTAAAGTCGGGCCCGTTCTCTCACGGTGGGAGATCATGAAGACCACCCCCCTCATCACTTGATTCATCTGCTTCTGGCGGAGCAGGAACACGATGCGGCAGCATCCTAAAGCTTTTAGGCACACTAGCTCGTTAGGTTTGTGTCATTATAAGGCTAATTCGAGGACTACTAAAACACTTTCATCATTTCATAATCAAAAAAGCACAAAACTTCCAAGATTTCATTTCTTTAAAGCGTGCATCGGGAATTTAAAATATCATAGTTGATCGTGACAACATATATATATATATATATATATATATATCGTTCATCTATATTGTCCAACTTTAGACCATTCTTTTCTTTTTTATCATGCTATCACGATCTATTCAACTCTTTCACTTCTCTCCCGACACACTCTATACATACACCCTCATTCATATGCTCATGCTTCAAAACCTTTAAAAGTACATACCTTAGGATCGGAGTCAAGCCGAGTAGCCATCGTGAACAACCACCCACATTTCTTATACATAAATCAAACACATACAGAAATGAGTCTACAGGAGCGTAGACCCGCTCTGATACCACTTTGTAACGCCCCAAACTACTCCGTTTGGCCACATCACTTAACATATAATTTACAAACTTATATTTGTGTGCTTATATTAAATTGAGCGGAAGCTAAGGTCAAATAGCATGATAAGGCACGACATCATAATTCTCACTATAAATTTTTCACAATTATAACATGCAACCTATCGGATCTAATTTGTCGCACAACATAGTATTAAATAGAAGAATCGTATAAGCCCATCCACACAATTCATACAATCATCTAACCTATCGGGCTCTTAGGTTTTACACAACCCGTCCGTCTAGCACCTTAGTTTAGCCATCATAATAAAGGGGTTCAATGACACATATTTGCACGTAGAAGTCTCCAAGATCGAATGACCCGCCTCTAAAATGTTTACACAATATCTCAAGTTAAATACAACATAACTACAAAATAGGGCTAGTCCCATCCCCAATGATCATTCATCATAAAAACAAAAGGAGAATGATCAATGAAATGATATTAATACGAGTATTTCAAAAGAAAATCATGTAAAAGCAAACACAAGCTTGTGGGGGTTCTCTTGTGTTCACAACGCTCCTACTCGAGCCCCGACTCCTCAACCTGAAATTCATTAAATGAATGGGGTGAGTATTTAACAACATACTCAGTGGGAAAACACTGTAAACAGTTATAGATAATTGCACAAGTGAAAATATAACATATGGAAACTTCTTTACTTTGTGGAGACTAGTCTCAACCCCATAGGGCCCAAACATCATGATGCCCCTGTTAATGAACATCTTAGCCCTGTAGGGATGCCCGCAGGCTTATTATCCCCCAAGGAGGACATTAAGAAGTCTATATCGATTCGAAAGGACCTCTTTGTCAATCCTGAAGGATCTCTGTATTGCCCCGAAAGGTCTTATTCATATAACTGGTCCGAAGACCCTGCATACTTATACAATCAAAGCACAACAATAACTATAACTTTACACGTGTTTACAGTTTAGAGTAACCTCATCTTATGAGAAGCTTTTGAAAGCCTCTCTACCTTTGAAATACTTCATTGTTGTGCACAAGTTGTCCTCCTTGAACCACAATACGTCACCTATCACCTTTAAACCCCTTTTTCATTTTAGATGTCGAGTTATACAATTATTCTATAATTTTAACCAAACATATTCTATACATTTCTTTAAGGTTTTCATACATATCCACATACACAACCATGGATATACAAGCTCATACTATGATTTTAGACTCAAAATAGACATTAAAACTCTTTGAGGTATTTAACCGAGCACGTTACGTGCACCCATTTAAACCACAAGAACATGACTCAATTTAAATCCTTTAAACCCATAATTCCCAATACATGTACTTCCATCCTAGGGCTATGATATATATGAAAATCAACTCCATAAAATCATCACAACACCTCCAACCAACTATCAACAAAACAAGGGAAAATTAGGGCAAATTATCCCAACTCTAGCAACAATGAACCATAGGAAATAAATATATCTACACACATAGCTTCATGGAGGTAAATAAACCATATGTTCAAGATATCAAGGCAAGAGGATCAATAAAATTGAAAACCCTAAATTTTTAAATACAAACCCTTAATTCAAATCAACAAGAAATGGTGTTTAATCACCAAGAGGAAGATGATATGAAGTTACCTTGGTTGATGGGTGATGATGAGAGATCCCACTCCAAGAACTTGAAGTTTTTCTTGAGAGGATTTGGAAGAAAAATCGCCCAAGTGAAAGAAGAAATGAAGGTGAATGAGTGAAGTGGGGTATTTAAAGGAAGGAAATTCCGAAGCGAGGCACGACCTAAGGGGGGTCGCATTCAGAGGCTGCATCCGAGCTGAAGGAAAATGGCTCCCGGAAGTGGAGACACGTGACTCAAAGTGTCGTGCATCAAGGTCGTGTTGCAGACTGCTCGGCAGGTGACTTGGAGGAGGTCGCGTCTCTCGGTTGCGTCTCGGCTTCACTGCGAGGTGCGACTCGATACCACCCACGCCCAAAGGTCAAATGGTCGAGTTTGTTGCCCGTGTTGCAGACTCGATCTATTGCTATTTTTCAAAAGACATTTCCAACTCCATTTAACTTTCTAATTTAAACATAACTTAAATTTAGGGTATTCAAGGTATGGAAAAATAAAATCAATGTAATTTCATTTATTCCTTATCATATAACTCTACATTTTAGTATTAAAATATCAACATGTGTTATACTCTCAGTATAATATCACCGTACTATAACGTATCGGCTCGAGTGGGACAATCTGCATTAAAACAACGGCACAATATACAATCATACCATCATGATTAATATTCAAACAATATTAATTCAAAATCATTTACCAACATTATAGTTTATATTTTTGCAAAAAGGGTCGGGGTATCATAGATCTTAAGCTTGTCTAGCTCTTCTCTGTGGCCAGCTTCTATTAACTTCATGAGCTCTATCGCTCTTGCGGTATGGCCAGGTTGCAAATCAGTTGTAGTGGGAGTTTTCCCTTGGTTTATTTCTTGAATCCAATTACTCGCTGAACTGAGTTGCAAAATCTTATGGAGTGAACTTCTCCAAGGGAATAGGAGTGTGTTGACGTGCCCAATACAGCCTTGTATGCATGTTTCTCCTTGAGTTAACATTTCTTCTGGCTCATTTGCTGGATGTCTGTAAAGATAGGCTGGCAGTGCATTCTGAACTAAACTAATGCCCTATCTTGATGAGATTGTGGTCCAAAATGAGTATTTCTCCTTACTCCAGTTGGCCGGTCAGTTCTGTTCACTATAGGCCTGTTCTGAGCTTAGGGCCTTGGAATGTAACAGCCCGGTCCCGAGATAGGGATTAACGAATGGGGACGGGGTGTTATTAAGGGATTAATGAATAAAGACGGAAGATTAATGAAGAAGTTTTAAAAATTAAGATGTACTTTTGAAAGATAGATGACGATACTCGGGTTTACTTGATTAAGAAGAAAACATGCTTTAGCGGAATGAAATGGCTAACTAATCAGATACCAATAAGCATAGACTCATTCATAGGTCAAAGCGAATAAACAGATATCAATGTGAACAAGCCTCTTCATAGGCGAACGGAAGATATCCTCGAGAAGCAGGAATAAAACTGAATATGCATCACTTATATATATAGATAATCATGTCTTGGGAAATATTCTTAGAATCTTGATGAACATAATTGAACTTGAACGGAATTAGAAAGAGTGTATCAGAGTAGCAGAAACATCATGGGATTTCAAAAGAAACTTATATAATAGCAAAACAATCTTGGCAGCCAACCCACATCCACAGCCACCATCATCCTTAGCATCTCAACCTGAAAACATTTGAAAAAGAGGGCGTGAGCACTAATGTACTCAGTGGATTTTAATAAAAGCTTCTTTAATAACTCGAGAAATATCCAATAATAAACTGGCGGTATATGGAGAGCAAAACGACTTTTCCATATCCGCAAAACCTTTTCTTTACTTTTGGGCCCAACCTTGGCTCAAACCTGATGTCAACTGCACCCTTAGGCATGCCATAGGATAGAAGAGGGGTTACCTCAAATATTCAAACGAGTTTGCGAGGGAATTAACCCAGCAGTGACTCACTTTAATGATCAAAGATCATGAATTCTGAGCTCAATCCTGGTTATAAAAGCTATATTCTTCCTTTCTTAACTTAGCCTTCCTTTCTCAACCTTAATCTTTAATTCCTTAGCTTCCTTAACCTTACTAGAATTATTGAGCTTAGAGCAACGTCTAAGGCTAATCCTTTACTTAAGCATGACTTCGGCCTATAAGGAATTTATCCCTACCCTAAAAGGCAATGCTTAATTAGCTAAATAAACTTTAGCAAAATCCAACATTCAGATACGAGGAAATGAATGTGCATAAACATAAATTGCAATTAAAGCAATTCTAATTATCTCATGCTAGCATAAACAATACTTAATCATTTATAGCATATCTAAACATGCTTGAGAGCTCACTTAACATATAATAACTTCATTTCCTTCCTTCCTTGTACAGAGATCAATCAGGCAGAGCAAAAATATTTTATTGGATATCTCATTTGCCCTATCATGCTTTTAGAGCTTATTAGCTCAACTTTAGATGAGTATAGATTTACCCACCTCGACTACTGGACAGAAGATAAAGCAATGAGCTGACGATCCTTCTCCGAATTTCCACGGGGCTCACTTCCTCCTACAAAAGTCAAATCATCGACTTAGTGGCCTCCTTTGAAGATTTCTAATGTCTAACACGAATTTAAACAATATTCCACTAAACCACCTTTAACTAGGACTTAAACATAGATTGCATGACTTTAGCAAAACGCGAATATTAAATCCTGAAAAAATAAACCCTTTGAAAACATCCGAAACGAACCACTAATTTTTCGGGATTTAATCTATTATAAATGGAGCTATTATTTAATTTTATTCAGCGGACCTCGAATACACTTTTTACTTGCCCGAAAATTACGAAAATATTACGAGATACTCTTATATATACGAGGACACAATACTGAGACTTTGAGAATTTTTTGATAATACATGCTTCCGGAATAAAAATAACTGTCTACTTTTAAAAATTAAGATTCATCAAAACTCGTCCAAAAATTACGAAACTTGGCATATTTATAGAGAATAATTTTTCGAGCAACTTTGTAGAAGAAACCATTTCAATTTGATGACTCGAAATAGGTGAAAATAGCCAAAAACTGAACTAATCGGCGCCGGTAGCAGTTTCTGTATTCCGGCGATCTGACCGGTTTTCGATCACCGGATGATGACGGACTCAACATACGAAACGTCGAGAACTTCAAGATGCACAACATACTAAAATTTCAGCTTAAACATAGAAGAAACGAACTTGAAAAATAATGATAAGAATCGAATTACTAAACTTAGACGGAATTTAATGAAATAACGACGGAATTTAAATACGAAACTTAAGTGGAACTTAAACGAAATAAATTGAGAATATCAAAGAGAAATAATAATGGAAATACTATAACAGAAATACGATAATGAAAGACGGAAAGAAATGCGGAATTAAAGACAAGAAATAAATAAATTCGAGGCCGACGAACAAGAATGGACGGAGTCGGGTGCATCGAAGGAAGGTGGCTAGCTTGGCGTCTCGTCGAGTCGCAACGACGGCAGAGCCGCCTGCTACAACCCAATGGCACCCCTAGCACCTTCCCTCACCGCATCCCTTCCATGTCACTCCGCTCGTCGTCTCGGAGGAGAACTCACGAAGAGACTCCTCACTTGACAAGAGTTTTTCTCTTAACTCTCAAGCTTTTCCCACTCTCTAGAATTTGAGAAATGAAGAGTGAATGGTGCAAAAAGAGTGAAAGGGTGGTGTCCTATTTATAGGAAAAGCTTTGGCTTCTAGAAGAAGCCATTACAGTGCAAGGATACTGTAAAAGTTACCCCGGATTCGGTTAAAAGTTGAATTATTCGATGTCAAGGTCCAAATGACCTCAAACATGAAATCTAAAAATATCAGGGGACTCGTTGGCTCGAATACTAGTGAACCAACTTGATTCGTGATAAAGACGGGGTCGTCAAAATAAAGACGAGCAAAGATTCCCTTTTTGGAATTACTTTTTACTATTCACTCAAACTAACAGATTTTGCTCCCGAGCGTTCGATTGACCTCAGAATAGAAATCCGTGAACGCCAACGGAATCCTTGAGTCATTTCCCATAAGAAGGGCCTGACAGAACTAGACTCAGATCAACAAAGAGGATTTCATAAATTTCTCAAAACACGAACACACGTAAAAGTTACTATTCATTCATCCTTTAAATACGTTTTTCATCACCAGGAACTCAAATGACTTCAGAATAAAATTCTGGGAACACCGGCACACTCTTTGAGTTAAAACCTTTCCAACGAGAGCACAAATGGCCAAAACAGAGTTAAGATCAAAATTTCTGAAAAGACGATTTCACGAAAATTGACCCCTAAAGTCATGACTGACATCTGATCTTAATTAACCTTAATTAGATTTCTTCCTTAACTAATTAATTACCATTAACAATCTTCTAAACCTTATTCAAAAATCTGGGGTGTTACATGGAAAGACTGGTGACTTCTGTCGAACTGACTGTCTCTGATGAGCTGGAGGTCTTAGCTGAACTGATGACCTCTGTTGGTAGGCTGGATGCCTTTGTTGAGCTGGTGGCCTCTGTTGATAGGTGAACTGCCTCTTTTGAGCGTGTGGCCTTCTCTGAGATGGCTTCCTCTACTGAATTGATGGCTGAACTGAGCCTTTCAGTTGGGAGGATTGGCTAGACTGCTTCAGCTAATCTGTAGGGATGTTCTCAGTTCCCTTGCATGTGGTCTCTTCAATTGGTTGGGTTGGTGCAGGTCTGACAAAACTAGGAAGGATTCCTTCCTAACTAGTTTGAATAACTGTCTTTCCTTTCTCAACGGTAGTGTACCTGTTGTATCCTAACCCTGGACTACCAGTTTCAACTCTTTGATGGCTTAGAATCTCATCAAGAGTTTGAGATTCCTTTTTGAATTTGAGAGATATCTTCTCTCTCTCTCTCCTGGATCTCCTGTCTGAGCCTCTCATTCTCAGCTCTTAGCTCATCAACCTTGAGCTTCAACTTCTCACATTCAACTGACTGAGCTTTAAGTGATTCAGTTCTATCATGCTCACTTCTCAATCTTTTGACCTCATCTCTCAGGTCATCATTTTCTTCCTTTAGTTGTAAATACATGCTTGATATAACAGCTAACTGATCTTCTAGCATTCTTAATTGTTCACTTATTTCATTACTAGAAATGAAAGTTTCATAAATGTGATAAAAAGAGGTTAAGGAGTAACGTGTGCTAACCTCTTCTTTGTTGTCAACCATGAGACAGAACAATGCCTCATCTTCAGAGCTGTAGCCATCGGAGTCAATTCTCAATGGATAATCTGAGTCATCCAGCACGACATTCTCTATGTTGGCCATCATAGCTTTTCTCTTGAAAAGGCTTCTTTTCACCTTGGCCTTCTTGTCTTTAGGGAGCTCTGGACACTCATATCCGTAATGTCCTTGCTTGTGGCAATGGAAGCATTCTCCGATGCTTCTGTTGGCTGCCCTGGGTTGTTCAGCAGGTGGTTGGTTTCTCTCGCCTCTGGGCTCCTCATCAGTTTGAAGCATAACTGATGGTTGATCTCTGATCCTTTTGAGCTTCTCGAGTAGCTTGGCAACTGACTGGATCTGGTCATTGATGTCTTCAGTCAGGCTCCCCTTCTTCTCCGCTGCTTATCTCCTTTGATCAGTTGAGCCTCTTGATTGTTCTTTGACTTGAGAACTTCTTAGCCGGAAGGTGTTCCTTCCTCGAGTTTCTCTAAACTGATTTCTTTCACCATAGAAGGCTGCATCATGGGCTGATGATGATGTGGATGCCTCTCTTTTACGATTTAGGCTATACTCATGAGCCTTAAGAGAACTAAAAAGTTCTCTTGGGGTAATGTTGTTCAAGTCTCTTGACTCTTTTGTAGCGATCACATTCATATCCCATTCTTCTATGAGATTATCTAAGATTTTGGAGTTCATCTCACTATTGGGATATGTTCTTCCCAGATTGTTCATCTCATTGATGATACCGAGAAATCTTATTTCAAGGCTAGAGATGGTTTCATCTGAGTGCATTTTGAAGGACTCATATCTGTCCACCGCCAGTTGGAGCTTGTTTCCTTTGATGGTCTCGGACTCTTTGCACAGATCTGCAGCTCTGTAGCTCTTCGTGTCCTTTATGCGATCTCCATCTAGAGTTTGGAACAATGCGGCTTGGGCTACAAACTCTAAGTTCTTCAATTTCTTCTCTTCACTCATGAGAAGATGAGTTGGCTTCGAGATCCTTGCTGGTTGATTGACATCATCAATGTGGGCTGCATTGTCCATCATAATTGTGATTGGACCTTCCTCGATAACTTTCCACATATTTTCATAGATTGAGTAGAGATGCGCCTTCATTCTCCTGCTCTAGTTATCGTAGTTCTCAACTGAAAAGATAGATAGTTTATAGTTTCCCATAACTGACAGATTAGCACAGATAACAAGATCTGATTCAGTTGATCTGCAGAAACGGCTGATCTTTAGAATCAACCACTCTAATACCACTTGTTGGTCCCGGGACGAGTCAGAATCAGTTTAGAGGGAGTGAATAAACTGATCCAAAAACTGAACAATAGATGCAGAATATTCAGGGCCCGTTTTGACTCGCTGAGTTATTCATGCTCTTAGGAGATCAGTTGAGATGATCTGCTAGCTCGGAGTGTTGTGTGTGCTTGAGGTGTGCAGTTCAAAACATGCAACTGAAACTGAAAAGTAAAACAGAGCACACAAGCAGTTTATAGAGGTTCGAAGCTCAACTTCTACGTCCTATCTTCCTTCCGCAGAAGGGCAATTCACTATACAAGTATAAAGTTACTTAATTACAGTTACATAGTGAAGACAGGTGTTGGACCTGGCTATCGGTAACTTTATGAGTCACGGATTCCTTTCTAACTGTTGTTGTCCCGGAAGCGACGAACCAACGCACGTAGCCTCCTCAGCCAGTTTCTAGGTCGACAGCTTACACTTACCAATCTCAACTGCTCACTGAGACTTTAGGTGTTATTGTCTATTTTTATAAGGTTTTAGATCTCTTTCGATCTTCAAGAAGACAGTCTTGAACCTGGTATCAACTGATGTGCTCCTTTGCGCATCTGCGACTTGAGCTCGGTAGTTGATCTTTGTAGAGCTTAAACTGAGAGAGTTGCTCTGGCTGGAAATCTTCAACAGCCAGCTTGATGAGCGATCTGGCTCCTTCTCTTCAGTTGGACTTTTGCTTCTTCTGAGTTTTGAGCGTGAGGCTTTAGTGCTTTGGCGAACGTCTTCACTGAAAGTCTTAGCTAAAGTTCTCTCAGAAGTGTTGAGATCAAAAGTCAAAAGTCTCGGATCACCTTCTGGGTTGTTCACCTTTTATAGATGAGTGGCTGGTGACCGTTGATGATCACTATGTGATCATAAATGATAAAGCCATTTAGGAGCTTTCATTTAAAGATAGTCGTTGAGTAGTCTTTGCTCTTCTTTGGCTTATTTAAAATTTGAATTTCAGTTACGGCTTCTATCTTGATCTTCAGTTCTGAGCTTTGTCTGGCAGTTAGGATCTTCAGTTCCTCATATGTCAGTTCTGCGTGTCTCTTGGCAGTTTGGAAAGCTTTAGTTAAGATCATCTTCAACTGGTAGTTCTGGACTTGGGTTTGATGCTTTATGAGCTCCAGTTTGATTTCCTTCAGCTGGCAGTTTGAACCAGTGTGTACTTCTTGGACTGGTCTTCAGTTCGGTTGCTGGTGCTTCATCAGTTGGACTTCAAAACTGATGCGTCTTCAAATGGTATCCTTCGAACTGGTACTTCTTCAGCTGGGACTTCTTGAGTTGGTATTTCCTTCAGCTCAAACTGATGTGGTCTTCAGTTGGTATTGTCCTCTCTTCGGCTGGTAGTCTTCTTCAGTTGGTATTATCTTGAACTGACATGTTCATCAGTTCAAACTGATGTATTCTTCAACTGGTATTTCTTCATCCGGGAATAGTCTTGAACTGGCATATCCTTCAATTCTGACTTGATCTCTTCTTTAGCTGGTATTCTCCTTCAGCTGGAACTTTTCTTCAGCTGGTGTTGGGCACTTCTGAACTAGTGCCTTGAACTGGTATTTTTCTTCAGTTCATAAATGTAGACTGATGGCATTTGGTACTCCTCTTGATGGTACCTGAAACTTTTAGTTTTACCTTGCTAACTGATCTAGCAAGCTACAGTGTCCTTTTCATAGCCCTTTATGGCTGGATATTTTCTTTTTCTCTATGTTCTTTTCTCTCTCTTTTCTTTTCTCAGCTCTTGGTTGGTTTCTTTGTCTTCTCTTTTCTTTTCTCTTTTTTTTCTTTTCTCTCTTTTTTTTCTTTTTCTCACTTGGATTGATCATTTTTTTGTCTTTGATAGCTCGATTTTTTCATATGATCATACTTAGTTTTCTGCTTGATTTTCTTTCAATTTTTCAAAGATCTTTGCATATTTTGACATATTTTGACATCTCATCAAAACCTCTTGTCAGAAAAACTCTTGATAGTTTTTCCTAACAGATCTCTTGGTGTGTGATGTCTGTGTTGCATAGACTTTGAGCTTTTGCTCCAAAAGTAGGCATTTTATAGCACAAAAGGTGGAAAAACCGGAAACCCAGCTGAAGGGGAGGGCAAACTGAAGGCCACAACTGAGGACATACCCAAACCAAGCTCCAAACTGATGGCCAAGAAGCCAAACTGATGGCCAACTGGTGACAACTGATGGCTAAACTGATCCCAAGCTAAAGCCAAACTGATGCCCTACTGATGGCCAAACTAATGCCAAACTGATGGCTCAAACTGAAGAGCTTTGACTTCAAGCTGGAACTCAGCTGAAGTAGAGCTAGAGATGTATCTGGAGCCGGAGCTTAGCTGAAGTAGAGCTAGAGTTGTAGCTGGAGCAAGACAGCCAAGGACTTGGAGCTGAACTAGAGCTGCAACTGAAGAGCTTTGATTTCAAGCTAAGCTCCCAAGAGCCAAAAGCTGAGGCACAACTGATGAGCTAAGCTCCCAAGAGCTAAAAGCTGAGCTGGAGGCACAACTGATGAGCTAAGCTCTCAGCTGAAGAAGTCAACTAGAGAATCAAAACTGAAGGAGTCAGCTAAAGCATCAAAACTGAAGCTGAAAGCCGGAAGCTGGAGCTGAAGCAGCTCCGCTGGTGCGGTACTCCTGTGACTACGAGACAGTGCTCACGGTAGGACACCCCCATACGCGCGCGGCATCCCAGCCCCGCCGGCGCGGGACATCAGTTTTGGCCTCCCTCGATCAGTTTCAGCTGCGTCCAAGAGCTTTAATCTTCAATACCCTCCAACCACTTAGCCAGCTGGAGAATTAAATGGACACGGTTCTAGCTAGGAGTATGAGGAGTTTGGGAACCATCTACCAATAACTCCACCTTTTGCTCTTGTTCTCCATCAACTCTCAACCACCACATTCAATTCACATGGAGAGAGAATGAGAGAATGTTTCCCTATTTATGGAGTAGAGAAAAGCAAAAAGAAAGGAGGCTCCCAAAGGGGAAAAGAAGACTCCCAAAGGGAGGACCTCCCAACTAGTTTGAGGGACGTGACACCTTCAGACTAGTTTGGGAGGGTCCATTCCATTCACTCCATCATCTCCATCACATAGAAAGAGAGAGAGAGGGGATCAGTTTGGGGGACATGACACCCTCAAACTGATCAGTTGAGAGAAGTGGAGGTTGGCAACAAGTTGAGGCCCAGAAAGAGAGAGATGTGATCAGTTTGAGGGACGTGACACCCTCAAACTGATCAGCTTGGAGCTTTAGTGAAGCATAAGCTTGAGGAAGAAGGCACGAGAAGAGAAATCCAACTCCAAGCCATCCGCAGAAGATAGGCTTGCTCGAGGATCTCCACTTGTGGTATTTCTCTTCTTAGCTTAGCTCATTTGTGGGTATTTGTCCCAAAACTATCGAGATAAACAAGATTTATATAAGTTTGTATTTTATTTATATTTGGTATTTGCAATAAAGAACTTATATGATTCTTGTTTGTTGTCGCATGATGATAGGCTAATTCCGTTCATTAAGGGGTAGATAATCGATTTGGTTTCGATCCGTGCTTGTGATTGTTGATTTCTTGTTAATTGAATTGTGCTTGTTTATGTTGGGTACTTGATCACTACTTAATATTGCTAGGTAATAGATGAGACCAAGAGGAGATTCTATTACCCGACTAGGGTTCTATCAACATTAGGTGGACTGGGTTACATAAGCCTAATTGTTAATCTTATTTGTATAATATAGCCGATGGGGGTTTAATGGATTGACGGTGATAGTAAATGAAGTTAAGTCACTTGAAGGGGTCTATTGTACGTCTAAGATTAACATAATCGACTTGAAACAAGCTAGGAGAGAAGCCGAGGAGAGAATCTACACCCTAATGCTCGTATATATTAGTTTAGTTTATTTTATTCATTTGCTTGTTTACTTTCTAGTCTTTCTCTAGATTTGGTTAAGTAGATTTTAGTTTAATCTTCCCAATTCCTGTTTAGAATGTTTAGGGTTGTATTTATTTTCATGTGTGTAACACGAGAGGGACAAATCGCTCTCTAAGCTTTCCTCGAGAGACACAACTCGGGTTAACTCACCGCCCTACAATCGACCCCGTCCTCTTGCGGATTTGGTTCGTAGTTCTTGCGTGTGTGGTTGAGCCGGAAATCAATCATCTACACACCAGCATTCTCTTTTGATGACATCTTCTTCTTTGACATAGAATCAATCTTCTTGAGAGTCCTTTGTGAGAACAATATATGTTTCTCGAGAGATTCATCATCAAAATCTTCATGGAAATCATTAGTCTCTTAATTATGATAATTATCAGAATCTTCATCACTGAGCGATTTTTAACAAGGTTATTTTACTTCCTTCTTGCATATGCATTTCCCCTTAAGGATAAATCAAACATGGATCTTTTGAAAGAGTAAGAGCCTCCATTATCATCGATTGTGTGATTCTTGTAAATGACTTTGCTTATAACCATCATCTTAATTGGTGTAATTAATTTTTAAATTAATTAGGACCCATGATATTCTTAGAGAAAGAGATGAACAATCGAATGAACTTCAACAATATATAAGGCAAGAGACCGCTCATATAAATAGAGATCAAAGATGAGTGAATAAGGAAAGTATCCATTGAGAAGATCCTTTAAATTTTAATTACCTCCATTTTGTAAATTGGCGTGAGATCCACCATATCTTAGAAACTAATTGTTGTCTTCACACTAGTCATGTTGTTCTATACACACCATGAGTGATGTCTAATACACTGTTATTTAACATATCCTTAAGAACATCAACTCATTCATGTACAAAATAAGTATACACGATCATTATCAATGAATATAGACTTCAATTGATAACACAGAGACCCAATGTAGATCTAAGTGCTTCAAATCTAACAATATCCAATCATTTTGTGAACAAATCAACCAACTAATTCTCGGTATTCCAATGTTTCAGCTTAGGTTCTTCATCTTTAATTAACTTCCCAATGAAGTGATGACTTATATCAATATGATTTGTCCTTTAATGCAACACTAGATTCTTAGAGATACTGTTGCACTTAAGTTGTCACAGTATAGTGTTGGACCATCATAATGAACACCATAGCTGAAAATCATCTACTTCATCCAAATTAGTTGTGTACAACTAATTCTAGTGGTTATGTACTCTGCTTCAAGCATGGATAAGGATGTGATATTTTTTTCTTGATGAACCATGACACAAGATCGTTTCCTAAATAGAAACATTCTCCAAAATTACACTTGCGATCATTTAGAAACCAGCCCAATCTGCATCACAATATCCAACTAAGTGGGTAACAATATTTGATAGTTATAATTTTGTATTCTTTTTCGTAGTTATATTTTTTATTTGTCTGGCATGCGATGGATGATTTAATTTTATTTTGAGCATGTTGTGGATGCCTTAAAAAACCCTCTCATTAAATGACTAAGTGGGTAACAATATTTGATTTTAAATTTTTTATCTAATTTATTCATAGCATTAATTTATATGTGAAGTAATTAATACACGTGTTGGTAATGGGTCAACCTTCCTAGGGATGTGTTAATTACAAGTTTACTAGATTCAACTAAATGGTAAATGAGATGTAAGTTTAAAATTATAAATATTTAGACGGTCTTCATAACTGGTTTGTATGTGAAGTAATTAATATACGTGTTGGTAATGAGCCCGCCTCTCTACGGATGTGTTAATTATAAGTTCACAAGATCAAATTTCCATGTGATATATAAATTAGTAATGTGAAGTAATCAATACTGGTGTTGGTAATGGGCCAGCCCCCTACGGATGTGTTTTATTATGAATTCACTAGTACTAATTTATCAAGTTAATGATATACAGTTAGATACAATTAATAAATAGGTTTCCTACAAAACAAGCTATTTACTTAATTGTAGTATCAGTTTAAAGGGTGTCAATGTGTCATCTATTAATTTCACTTGTCATAAGGTTAAGTTGACTAAATGGTGAAATTAAAGGTTTAGAACCTGCTTGGAAAATATTTATGTAAACGACCACCAATGTGGCTTGCATTTATACTTTTCAAGATGTTGGGGGATGCATTTATGTATTGTTTGTATCTAGATGCAGTCCAGGAATACAGCAGAAGATAAAAAAGTAGAATATCATCAATAAGGGGCGTTGATCCTAGTACATTCAACAACAAGATTAGACCTTTAATCTTGTCATCAACCCGACTCGAATATGTAAGTGATTTTTTATTTCTATATTTCTGCTTTTAAGTAGAATCGAAGATTGTTATGCATGTTAATTTAACTCGGTTTAATTATTTACATAACATTCATAATATTATGATATACATGAATATATGATTAATGAGCAACCAAATAGATCCTGTGATGGTTCATTTTGAAAAAATCCCAGCAACTGGTATTATAGCGGGTTTTGGCACTGCTCTAGTTTTAATCCTACGATGGTTCAAAATTTATGATTAAATTTGTGGATGAATTTTATGTCACTAAATTTTCATATTTAATGTTACATGAATTTCAATTTTTTGTAGTTTTAAAATTGGATGAAAGTTTGTATAAATTTGGAAAATTCAATTTTAATCTATGAGGAATTTTCAATATACAAGAAATAAAATTTGGAATGGTATTTTGATGTTCATCAAATTTTCAGATTTTATTCTTGTGTTTTTCTAAAATTCAAGCATCAATTTTTTCAAAAATTGTTGTTTTAAAATTCCCCAATTTTGATCCAATATTTTCGAGAATTAGGGTGTGGATTTGGAATAGAATTTTGATCCATATCAAAATTTCATTATCTAAATCCTATAGTAGTTTCGAAAATTTGGAAGTCTTAGGATTGGAAAGGTAATTTGCAAGTGGATTATTTTTAATCCAACGTGATAATAAAGGTTGAGTGGTACGACTCATGGACAAGCAATTAATTAAATTAAATTATCAGTATACTCGATTTAATTAATGGACATTCGATATCTTAAACATGGGAAATTAATTGAGTTGAAGAGCATATCCATAAATATGGAATTAGGGCGTATTGCAATATTAATTCTTTAATGGATTGAATTAATATTAATGGACTTAAGTTATGTTTGGGCTAAATAGGGAACTTAAGGCCTGTTGGAGGTCTAACCCTAATTTTCTTTCAGATCCCTGTTGTAGCCTTATATATACTTTATGGAGGAGATGAAAAACGTAGACACCATAGTCTATAATTTTCAAAAATTAAGTCTTCTTCAAAATAAGGAATTTTTTATTTTTCTAGAGAAAAAGGGTTCTTCGTCTCCAAACTTCCACAATATCTGGAGCATCATCGCCCACACGATGTCTGGATTGAGGTTGAGTCATACAACAGAAGATCATGGAGTGGATAATGTGAAGAATGGAGAAGTTGCTAATTTTATATCTACATCTTCTCAACAGTGTCTCTCCGATTGGAAGGTAATCGATAATCTTAAATTTTCGTTGCACATGAGATTTAGATTCGATTTTAGCATGCAATGGATTTGGGATCGATTTGAACAAAATATTTTATTTGATCAACACACATCCAAAGGATCTTGAGTTCTATCATATATTTGATATGATGATATAAAAAAATGTGTGTGGTGATATTCCTTTTGATGAGCTCGCAATATATAAAGTTACAAACTATAAAATCTGTCCTGAGCGATTGTAAAAAAATTTAAGCTGACCACCACATCTTTTAGTTCTCCACATCGATTATATATGAAATATCATTTGAAAGGATTGGGTTGTGTGACCTTTAACAAACTTTGATTCACCCATGCGGGTAACATCCTCTCTACCCAAAAACGATCAACGGACTCACGAGGAGGCCCGACTCATGACTCAGCGAGTACAAAGGCTAGAGATGGGGCCCAGACCATTTCATCGTCCTATACCGCGAGGTTGTTGGCAAGGCTAACTAGTTCATTTAGCTACAAGAATGAACTTGAGCACTAGCCTCATGAAGGTTTAACTGTCCTAGCCAGAGGTTATCCCTGTTCCATTGTATTCCATTACTCCACGCAACCAAGATAGTAGGATTTTTTTTGTGTTCTACAGTTGTCCTACATAGTGGGAGCTTGATTATACCATTGTTACCCTTATTCTGCATCATTGTAGTAGTTTAATTTTATGATGTAGGAGTTATATCCCCACCCCGCTTTGTGTAACTTACCCGTGAAGTTGAATCTCTTTCGGCTTAACTTGTCCAAATTGTTATTACAAATAGGACACACTATAAATATTTTACTCGCTTTTAATACAAAATTTAACCATAATAAAGAAAGGTCAAGGGACACATATTTTAGGTGAAGGAATTAATAATTAAAATTATACGGCAAAAATTTGCATGTAATAGATATATATATAAGCTTATATCAGACGGTTAACGTGTTGATCAGATCAAAAAATGCAGGTCAATGTTGGTCAACCCGCAAAAAGGAAAAAGGTGAAATATGTGATACTTTTTAAGATAGAGATGGTTGATACTGATTTGATGATTTTTTTTTCTGACCGATACTTTTTAAGGATACAAATGATACTTTTGGGCTTTTGAATGATACTTTTTAGTGTTACGATTGATACTGATTTTAAAATATTATTTTTTTTACGAGTTGAACGTGTCAATATTCATTTTCCGGCATTGATCGATCAATGACGTCTTATAGTTCAACTAGTGCTCACCAGTGGTTCTCAAATTATAATTATATCATGCAGTCCTTTTCTCCGACCTCATAAGTTACATACTCATAAATATCTCGTTTCGGTCCAGACTTCACCTCTAAACTCATTGATATTTTACTTTCTTCATCACATAACAAAATTTGGGATGGTGTCGGCGGCCGTCGAGAACTTACTGCGTGACATAAAGCTGTCGACGGTGGTCCCGGCGAGCATCACCGGCGAGGACAAGAACCACCACTTCACCAATCTCGACTTGGCCTTAAAGTTACATTACATAACCACCGTCCACTTCTTCGGCGGAGATGCGGCGGCGGGGCTCACCATCCACGACTTCAAGAAGCCCATGTTTCTCTGGCTGCAGCTCTACTACCCTATCTCCGGCCGTATTAGGCGCCAGGACGGCGGCGGCCGCCCCTACATCAAGTGCAACGACAGCGGCGTTCGGATTGTCGAGGCCACGTGCACCAAAACGGTGGCGGAGTGGCTGGCGGCTGTTAACGGCGGTGATCACCACCGCCTACTGGTTTACGATCAGCCTCTCCTCGCCCATGATTTCGGGTTTACGCCGCTTGTGTTTCTTCAGGTACCAAGTTTCCAACTTCACTTTTTTTTTTCTTTTTTTTTTTGTATTTATCTATTAGACTATTATACCTAAATATGTTTTACTAAAATAAAAGATTTCGTATCAAAAGTGTTGTTTAAAAATTTTCTAGCTTCTGGTTTATGTCGTTGGCACTGTCCGACGTGAAAAATACGGCCGAAATTCTCTATTACACATTTGAATATTTGATATTGCATTCTATATGGCACATTTGATTTTTTTTATTTTTTTTTTAATTTTATTTTCTTCGATTTCAATTTCTGGTATTTTAATTTAACTTTACACTTATTATTTAGGATTCTTACCAATTATAATGCATTGTAATTTTTTATTATTTAATTTTAAATTTTTAATTATTAATTGATTATTTAAAAAATTAAAATACTAAAATATTATATTAAACCTTAATTGGGTAGGATGAACCCTAAATAACAAGTGTAAAATTAAACTAAAACATAATAAATTGAAATAAAAAAAAAATCGAGTATGCAATAGTGAATGCAACACCAAGTGACAAGTGTGCATAGACGATTTCAAATGTGAAAAATGTAGAAACTCCCTTGTATTTTAATATTTCTAAAATGCAGACATATCTCAACCTTTAATAAATGGCTTAGAAATTATATTATTATAAATTCTGCATCAATATGTCGATAATGCATTTTGATTATATTTTACCATTTCTACAACATATAAAGACATTTTTTTACCTCTCACCATGTATAAAAAAAGTATTTTGATTATTTATAATTTAGTAAGAGTAAAATCGACCATCCACATTAAAAGCTAATAATGTTAGATAATTATGGTATTTAAGGAGAGTGTGCAAAATATACAATAATAGATAGGATTTTTTAGACTATTTATTAACCACGATGCCTACTTTTGCATTTTCGGAATAAAGCAATGATACTTTGCATTTTCGTGGTCTGAGAGGTCTTGACAGTTCTTATGCTGATCTATAGTTTTTTATAAGTCAAACTAATACTTTAATTAAAATATAACAATATATACTTTCCTCAAATTCAATTTTGAGTAATTACCAATATTTACATATAATTTATTTTTCCAACAACAATATTAATTTGTGTGAAAAGTTAGACAAACTTATATATAGGGATGTTAAACGGGTTAACACGTTCGTTTCAGGTCAGCTCTATTGAATTGTTGAGCTATTCGGTTCAAGTCGATCAATTTGGATTGTAAATTATTGACCATAACCCTAATCCTATTGTTTTAAGGCTAGTAAGCTTATGAAAAAAATCGTAAATATGTGTAAATTATTTAATTATGTCATCTAATATTCTAATTTTAACAAATTAACACTAAATATAGCATAACTTACCACTAATTAATTGAATAAATCGTTTATGTTTCAACAATTATTAAAAATCAAACATGAAATTTTCAATATTTAACACACACACACACACACATATATATATATATAAACAATATAAATTTGGGATATTCAGGCTATCTACTTAATTTCAGACTAGCCCTATCAGGTTGTAAAGTCATATGGTACGGGCCAATTTAGGTTATAATTTTTTGCCCTAACCCTCTTTTTTTCTTAGGCTATTTGGATCAGCCCATGCCAATCAAACTCGAAATCAATGGGATGCATGTCCAAGTGTATAATTAGGGATTGAAAAAGAGATGATAATTTTGTAAATTATTTGCAAAATGCAATGTTAAAATTCAACATACAAATGCTTAAATTAACATTCAGGAGCAGTGATAATTTTGTTAATTGAAAAATGGTGATGTCAATTTTGCAGTAAGTGTTAGAAAATATAATATTAAAATTCAAATATTAAAAACTATATATTAAAAATTTAACATACATATATCAAACTGAACATACATTTGCTAAAATCAACATTCATATCTATTAAAAAAAGATATTGTCTGTCTATCTAATTAATTTAAACAGTCCAAATTTTGATTTATTCCGTGTATACATAGTGATGGATCAAATGAGAATCATTATCTCATATATAAACTGCAAATCCATCTCCCACTATCAATCCATACAAATTGAGCGGCCCAGATCAAATGCACAACACGGTGGCCTTTTTGCAATTTTTGATAGTTTTTTTTTGGGGGGGATGTTTTCGTCCTTTTTTTTAAAAAAAGGTTGATAACATGCTTTCTCAGCATTTCAATTTTTTAAAAATACTCCAAATGATCAATCATACTTGCTCATTTTTATCGGATTTACGCAAATAACAAATTAAAGATCTCTGAATCCTATTTCATTTAAGATCAGTGAATCACGTGTTCACTGAAAAATATGAACGAATACTATAATATATTCATTAATACATCATTAGCATATGATGAATTTTTGGATCGTATATGCCATATATTTCATTAGTATCAATTTTATTACTATATGAATTTATTTCATTCCGATTATAATATATTTTGTTAGTTATATTGCTATAATGGTTTATTTCATCTCAATTAGGATATGATTCATTAACTTCATCCACGATTATTTTTTTTTAACATTCTTTTTTTTCTTTTGTTCAAAAATAACTATATATGACTCATGCTTTATTTATCTTCTCAAGACATCAGTTTTGCATTCAAATTCGGACATTGTGTAGAAAATTAACATGTTTTATATTAACAACATAAATATAATATAATAAAAAATATATCTATTTTTAAGATTATAAATTTGATAGTCAAAACATGTAACAAGAAATTTGTAGAGTTAGATAAGGAGGAAGGTGGTAGGGGTTGGGGGTGGTTAGTGTGGGTTAATCAGAGGTGCTAAGCTGGAGGTACCATCTGAATTAAAGAGCATTTACAAAATTTGAACCGTCATGACGCTAAAGCTATCTTATTTGTCCTCAAAGCCCCAAAACTAATACAAAAAAATTAAATAAATTGATAGTTGAATTGAAATTAAATATAAAAATCAAAACTATTGTTTAAATAACTAAATTTTGGATAACTAACAAAAAAGTAAGTCGTGGTTTTAAAAATATTGAAGCTTTTTTGTTAGATCGGACATTGAAATTTGAATGAACGACAGAGGATGTTTTTTGTTTTTTATTTGTTATTTTTTAACGGAGTTATGGACCATTCTTTTTTGGATGGTTGAATTAATTAGATTGCACGAATGTCGGTGGCAATTAATATACCTTTCTTTATCTACCACCGATTTAACTTTGATTGGACCAAAATAATTGAATGTCCGTTTTCTTTCTCTAATTAAGTTTGCGTTGTCATGTTTCTTGTCACATGATTCATAAATTGGAGTATAATAAAGTATGGTTTATTACACTTTAGTATTCAAGGTTTGATCAGTGTTTTTATATTTTGGGAAATGGGTCAAATAAATCTTTGATGTTTATACTTAGGATCATATAGGTTCCTAAAGTATTTTTAGATATAAATAAACTATTAATGTTATAATTACTAACATTTATGCTCCTCCCAAGTGTTGCCACTCCAAAATAAATTTGTACCAAGATTTATTCTAATTTTTGAAGTATCAATAAGAACAACTAACTATAATTTTATCATTTTTTTTAACTTATGATTTCTCCCATTTTTCTATATTTTGTTTTATAAAAATTTCAAAAAGATTATTATTTTTATTATTTGTTAATTAACTTAAATATTTTTTAAAAAAAATACCATTGGTTAAAAATGCGAGTGTTGGGCGGATGTCATTTTAATTCATTTCAGAGGAGGGGTGGGGGGGGGGGGGGGGGGGTTGGCGACGTTGGCTGGGGAAGAAGGGTAGATTTTCTTCTTCTTTTTATAAACTAAGGGTATATTGTTAGAAATATATTATTTTATTAATTATAATAATAACAATGTTTTGATATTTTTAGAAAAAAAAAATAGAGAGAAATGAGAGAAAGCATAAGTTGAAAAAAAATAAGATGATAAATTATACTAATTAATTGTTCTTGTTAATTTTTCAAAAATTAGAATGAAAAGAATAAAATTTGGGGTAAAGTAATTTTGGAGTGGCAATAGCAGGGAGAGAGCATAGATGTTAGTAAATTATAAGTTTAAGGATTTATTTGTACCTAAAAATACTTTAGGGATTTATTTGATCCTAAGTATAATCATTGAGGGTGTATTTGACCATTTTTCCTTATATTTTTAATCTAAAATTTTAACATTATACATAAATACTCCATGCTTATATAAATGAAAATTTAGGGTTCGTTTGCTAGACTGTATAGTATAAAGTTGGATGTATTTGACATGTGATGTGTTTTACAATATAAGATATCAATATCATGTTTGTTTTGATGTATTAAAATATATGTATTAATAACATATTGTTTGGTGTTTGCTTACATATATTAGATTCTCTAGAAAATTTCAATTTCTAAAATATCCTTTAATTAGTTACCATATATTATGTGAATATTCTATAATAATATTTTTAATTAATATCTGCAAGGTTATTTTAACATGCAATTTTTAATAATTATGTATGGTATTATATATCCCACCTACAAAGTGAGATATGTTATATCATATAAATGGTTAACACATGCTGGGCCCTTGTATAATCATGGGCTTTAATATTGCTAGCAAATAAAATATTAAGGTGTTATAGGTATTTATCTCACCCTTGTACGTACTACCTAATAAACAAGCTCTTAGTATTAGAGTAATAATTTTCCAATATTTAAAATGTTGACGTACACTCATAAAAATTTTGTATGATTGTTATTGACGAAGAAGACGCCAATAACGCAAAATGTTAGGCGATCAATGCCACCATTTGACCGGAAAATTGATCTAATCATAGAAATAATAATTTAGCTGAAAAATTAATGTGAATGTTAATTTATGCAAAGGTACGTTCAGCATTATGTACATAATGTTTGAAGAAAAAAGTACAAATAACCCAATGAAGTACCGGAGAAGAAGTTATATATATATATATATATATATATATATATATATATATATGTATGTATGTATATGATCTTTACAGAGAGTAGCACTCTTAAATTATTTGTGTTATTGACTAAAACAGCGCAAATGTTTTTTTTTTCTTTTATTTATATGATATATGTGATAAATGCAAACTACTTTGCATCCTATTCAATATTTGATGTGACATTCCAATCTCAAATATTTTCGTTTCCATGCCAAGAATCCTAGTCAATATTTATTAAAAAAAATGAATTAAAAAACTATAAATTCTAATTATGCAATATAATTAATAACCAATTATTAATTAAAATTTAAAAATTAAATACTAAAAATTAATTGTACACTATAATTGGTAGAATGAACCATAATTGATAATTATAAAAATTAAACTATAGCACACGAATGAATTTGAGATAGAAGGCTAAAAAAAAACCTATAATAATTTAAATATATTTGGATTAGGATTTGTAACACAAAATGTGTAACATGTGATCCAATGAGAATTAAAAGATTCACAAAGTATTGCTAACTTTGTATGAAATAAATAATTAAGGACATAATTGATATGTTGAAATGAAATCAGAGTTTCAATATTCATTACTAATCTCATGGTTAGCATATAGTATTATCTTATGATTATATATCAATCATCATTCTTGTAGGGATTCTCATTCCCCATAAATATAGGATTATATTCCTTTCATCCCCCACGGTATGGTAACTTCTACCTTAAGAGGGATGTAATACATCCTCCATTACGCAGCCGACACATGTTTTTGGATCCATTAATTTTTCATTATTTATATTTTATTTTTTACTTTGTCCAATAATAAAAATTTTGACCAAAAATTTCGGTAGGTCAAAAAATTTTATTGCGATACTTTAAATATTATCATATTGTGACACTTGACCACCTATTGTGACAATCATAACGAAATATTTTTATCGGCCGACCAATAAAAAATGAAAATAGCAAAAATTGGTTGGATATTGTAAGTGGGATGTAATGCATCCTTCTTATGATAGAATTTACTCCATGGTATTATGTATTCTTAATCATTAAGTAATAAATCTTCTTTATTATTTTACAAAAGTATGCCTGTTTATTTTTTTATTTTGACAAATGAAAATTCATATCCTTAAAAATTAATTTCTAAAATATAAAGTTATAATAAATTTAATTTCATTTCTAGAATACATAAAATAAAATAAGTCATAAAAATTGTATAAAATTATATATAAAAAAAATCAACAATCATTTGTAAAAAATTATACGAAATATTTTTTTTAAGCAAAATAATGAAAATATTGCCAAACAAATTGACGACAAACAATATAAAATATTTAAAATGTTATTTGTTTTAAAGCTTCTTAATTATTCATTCACGAGTCATCAAATTCTACAGTAATTCAAAAAAATCTGTAAAATCATCACTAATGATATAGATTTTTTTTCATAATATATCAAACTCATTAATGATTAAGGAATATAATTACTCACTAGATAGATACTTGATTTTTTACAAATATTAATAACGCTAAAATCATATAATATTCAATAATATGTTATTAAAATATAATGGTATCTCTTGAAGGGTAATTTTGTTATTTAAAAATATATTTAAGTAAATTTATGTATTTTATTCACTAATTAAAATGTGTTATATCAAAATAAAATTATGAATGTCAGTTTCATTTCTATTTATCAACTATTGATACCAAAAATAGAAATGTCAATATTCATTCAATTCCATTCTCATGATCATTCAATTGCTAAATTCATTTCATTCTCATCTGATTCTATTCCTGCATATAGGGATGAGCAAAATTGAACTGAGATCGAAAAACAGACCAAACTGATAGGTTTTGGTTGGTTTTGGTTCAATTGATGGGATTGATCGGTTACGGTTCAGTTAGAAATTTTTGAAATCGAAATGTTTTTCAATCGGTTTAGTTTTAGACCAAAAGAGTTTGGTTTTAACATAACCGACTGAAATTCATATTTTTAATTTTTAATTATACTAATATACTTTCTATATTTTTATTATACTAATTTGTAGCTCATTATGAGGCCTACTTATGCAAATACACTTGAATTTTTGCAACATTAATATAGTTCAAAGCAAAATTAATGTTACTTAAAGAAGAAAATGATGAACTTGTGAACGGAGGGATTAATATTGACTGGTGTACTTCTTCACAACTCAACCATACTATATTGTTTGATTCCAAACTTCTTTCAACACTCATGTGCATTTTTTTTTGTTTCAAGTTTTGTATAAAAAGGGGTGAAATTCGATTGAAATGAAAAACTGACTGAAATCAAAGTCAAGATTCTCCGGTTCGATTGAAATGTAGTCCTTCAATCGGTTCGGTTAAAAATTCTCAAAGAATTTGGTCAATCGATTTTCATAATTTGGCTTAGTTTTCCACCGAACCGACCGTATGCTCACCCCAATCCACCTACCAGCCATGCCCTAAGGTCTTAAACTTCACCAACCATTCCCAACTTTTAAAACAAACAAAAAAAAGTAAAAAATAATATGTTTCTTTTTATATCTCACGTTTGGTATCATATATTTTTTAAAGACGAACACTAATGTACAACGGCTGCACGGTTCCTTATTTCAGACGAATGGTGTGTGCACGCCAAGAGCGCCAATGCGTAGAGCGTGTCTTAAACGGGATCAATTATTATTATTTTAATTATTATTTTTTTGGATTCTTTATTGTTTTTCCCCAAAATTATGTAACCTAAAATGAAATTATTGAACCTTAAAATTGGATCTGATGCGCACAAGGATTATTCTTTTTAAGTAAATATATACCGTAAATGGAATTAGTGAACCCTAAAATTAAAGTGAATTAATTTAACGCATGCTCTTGTGCATTGCGATTGATAATTATTTTTTTGGAAATAAATATACACCATAACTGGAATTAGTGAACTCTTAAAATTAAAGTAAATTAATTTATTTATTTTTTATTCGGCGACTCACGCAGTGCACTCGCTCGACACTAACTCATGAGCATGTGCACTATACTTAATAATTAATTTTTTAATTGAATATAAACCTAAGTTGGGATTAATAAACCTCAATTGGTATGAAATAAAACCGTTCACCGATACCGCATGAACTTGTGCACTACGCTTGGCAATTATTTTTTTGAATTAAATATGAATACTAATTGAGATTAATAAACCTCAATTGTGTTAAAATAAACTCATATGCTTCAAAGCAGACTCATACTTTACTTTTCAGGTTATGTGTACGTTTTAGTATTACAAGTGATACTTTTATGGATGAATGTTTTATTTGGGACTATGGGGGTCGAGGCAAGTTTGTGTTGAGTTCACCCACAAACTAGCCCGTGTGATATAATATAGCACTTTCAAGGCTTGTTTTGTTTGAGGGATTAGGTTGGTTTGGGAGGAATTGATAAAATTATCTAGTTTTATCACTTGTTTGGTTTGAAGTATTGGAGCCTGGCATTAATGACGGGTCTGGGCTCCAAACACTCATTTGTGTAATATCTCATAGAGGTGCCCACGGTTGTGATTTGATCCGGTTACGATTACAAATCGTCGGTTAGGCAGTTCCGTCCGGCGCAAATCATAATTGGACAGTTCGGAAGCCGGTTATGATTACGGTTTGTAACCGTAACCGCCGGTTATGAAAATCGCCAGTTTGTAACTGGTTCCGGTTACAGTTTGGGCAGTTTGGCAAGTTTTTTTTTTCATTTTTATAAACTACAATGAAATAAATAAAATATTAAAAACTCTACTATATTAAAAGTTGAAACTACAGTCTACAACATACAAACAAAGTAACACTTACACCTTACGATTAAATAATTGTAATTGTTACAATTTACAAACTAGAAAAAAGAAGGGGAAAGAGAAAAAAAAATGTACAACTTAGAAAAATAGAGGACGAAAAGAAAAAATATTATAAATTTACAACTTAAAATTAAATTACAATAGTTACAAATTTACAACTTAATTAATAGAGGTGGAAAGAATAAAATTGGGCTTGCACCTCAAAATGAAGTCCAAATAATTATTTTTTTCCCTCTCAATTGTGAGTAGTAAAATTGTTTAATTTAAAAAATTATAAAATTAAAATTTCAAACTTATCACAAAGTAACCGGACCTTAGGCTCGGGGGTTATGGTTACAGTTACAAACAGTAACCTTGGTCAATGATTAGGAAATCAGAACCGGCGATTTGTAACCGTCGGTCCGGTTATTTTTGGGCACTTCTAATTACTAATCACCCCACTTTTTATGGTGATTAAATTCATCCCTCCAACATATACTAGTAAAATTACCCATATAATCTCATCTCAAATAAAATCATTACAATTTTAATACACAAGTGTATTACAATAGTTCTACACGCTCATAGCTTGCTAAGCTTACTTTTATTAATTTGCAACTCAATTAAAAGTTTAAAACCTGCCATATATAATTATAAGTATTAAGTTCAGAAATCTGTTATATCTTCTGTTGCTCAGATCTCATTTAACTTTTAAACAATGATATAAATTCTCATTTTTGTATTTTTTTAATATTTTTGATAAAGGATGTATCCACCGTGCACATTTAATAAACTAATTTATTCGTGTGGAATAGTCTGCAATCCTGCAAATTGTCACTATATATATACTCCACAATCCTTAATTCTCAATTAATTAATTTCTATTCAAAGACTATTATAGAATATGAAATACAAATTTAAAACTATTTATCATGGTTTTTCAACATTAGTCATTCATATATAATTTGTTTATTTTGTGCAGTTAACGAAGTTCGAATGTGGAGGGCTGTGTGTGGGAATGCGATGGGCTCACTTTCTTGGAGATGCAGTCTCAGCTACAGACTGCATCAACATGTGGGCCAAGATAATGGCCAATCAAGTTGCGCCACCTCAGCTTCTCCCCACTCCAACGACTCCCACCACCCACCACCACCCGCCGCCGCCCCTCTCCGCCGTGAAGCTGTTGGAATCCGTCGGGGACAACTGGCTAGCTCCGAACAACTCCCGCATGCAATCGCACACTCTTCACATCACAGAGGAACAGCTGAGCAACTTGCTGTCTAGAGAGAGAAACAAGAACAATGCAGAGATAATATTCCAAGTGATCTCTGCCCTTATATGGAAATCCATGGCTAAGATAAGGGAGGCTAAGATTGTAACTGTGTGTAAGAACGCGAAATCTGATCTGAAAAATGATGAGCTTCCAAGCAATGCACGTATGGTGATTGGCGTAGTCGAGGCTGAATCGACGGTGATGATCGCGGATGCTGATCCACTCGAAATAGCTAAGATGATTGCTGAGAACTTCGTCGATCAAACGAGCATGATCGATAGAGAGATGGAAGAAGGGGAGGGAAAACTCGATTTCGTTGTATATGGATCGAATCTTACGTTCTTGAACTTGGGAGGATTGGATTTGTATGGGCTGGAGATTAAGGGGCGGCGCCCGATTTTTGGCAGCATAAGCGTCGGAGGGGTGGGAGACGGAGGCGCGGTGGTGGTGGCGCCGGATGCAGGCGGTGGTGGGAGAGTGGTGAATGTGATTCTGCCGGAAGATCAGCTCCATCACTTGAAGAATGAGCTAAGAGTGGAATGGGGCATTCTCTAAAATTAAACCTCATGCCAAAATATTCTATGTTACGTTTGTTATGTTGTTGTGCATGTGTGTGTTTTTTCATATCATTTATGAATATTGCATTTAAAATTTTATGCGAATAAATTGTACTTTTGATCTCACGGGATATGATTTCATTGTAAAATGGTACCGGATGTTTCATTTATTTTTATATATCACAAACGATAAAAAAAAACGTGGAGAAATAGATTTGTAAGACTAAATGTGTGCGTTTTTAGTGTCAACTTTTAAGAAGTCTGTCAAATGTTAACATGAGGGAGTCACATGGGCCGCATATGTCCATTTAATATTGACGTTTTCTTAAAGAAAATTATAATTTTAATCTCACAAGACACACTTTTGTTGCAATGACCCCAAACAATACAAAACTTAAAAGATATCCTGAAATCATCTAGCCCAAATCTTTTTTATTTTTTTTTTATTTTTTATTTTTTGGCCAAAACTGAAATTGTCGGCACTAGAATGCTTGGAGAATATTTTTTAGCCCTCTTTATTCTTCACCAGTTGTGATTCGAGGACATCATACATCATATTAGGTTTTCGTTGTTGATAGTTCAAAATCTGATTGTATATATATAGTTATTTTTTCTTTTGTTTGTGGCTTTGATCTGTTTAATTGCAATAGCTCCAGTCCTAATGGTTAATTTTTTAGTTAAGACTTAAGAGATTGTGTTTTTTTTATGTTCAGCGATCCAAAATGCTTGTTTTGGTGGATTGAGTCGATATTTTTTAATTTCTAATTTCTTTCTAATCTTAGGGTTTTGAGGTTCGGATAGTGTCAAATGTGTTGATTTGATTTTTGAAAAAAATAAAAAAAAAAAAAAAAGTGAATTTTATGAGTCTTGCCTCTTTCGACAAACATTGTATAGCCAAAGCTTGAGCACCTCAGATCCCCCATGTCATTCCTATAACATTCCCGGTATCAAACCTTTTTCTTTTCATTCTTTTTTAATTTCAATTTATTATGATTTAATTTGATTTTAAATTTTTATTTAGGGTTCCTTTCCCCAATTATCATATATGACAAAATATAAAAAAAAACACTAATTATGACACATAAAATGTAACATGAGAGGGCACATGACATCTAATGCGTAGCTTGAGTGGAGTGTAGATTTACCCAATTTTAGTTAGAACATTTTATGATTTAGACAATATTAGTTAGGACATTTTATGATATAATTTTAATTTAGTTTGATTTAGTTTCTTTTTTTGATTGAGCTTGTTTATGGTTCTTGTGTACATTAAAAGGGTGTTTTTCCTCTGTTTTCAATCAACAAGAATGATACAAAATAATTTCCATTCTTTTCTTCAACAAGAAACATTAACAGTAAGATCACAAACTAATTTAATTTATAGATAATATATCGATGCAATTCTCATTGTAATACTTTGAAAATAAAGTTGTACAGA
This sequence comes from Perilla frutescens, assembly GCA_026008535.1. Classification (NCBI taxonomy): domain Eukaryota; kingdom Viridiplantae; phylum Streptophyta; class Magnoliopsida; order Lamiales; family Lamiaceae; genus Perilla; species Perilla frutescens. The sequence goes on from BRKX01000001.1 coordinate 5,839,139, forward strand.
GAAATCGAATTCAACTGAATACATATGAAGACCACAGGAATTTTTTTCTTTACAAGCAGAGATCTCATCACCAAGACTTAAAAAGTGAAATCTTGGATAGATTCATGAACACATAATCTCAAGGCATCAGCCACTAGATAGAGGGATGGTTGTGCAAAATTCAGCCAAGGAGACTTACCTAACCATAAGATTGAATTTGATGAGTACCAGTTATTTAGGCATGGCCTTCAACACTAGACGATCCCTTAGCCGCAACCAACCAACCGCCATCAACCTACACAAAGGGAGGGCACTTCTAATTGCCATTGTCATGAGGTGTCGGAGTCATGTTTGAGAGGCCATGGAATGTTGTATAAGATTAGCCCCACCATAAGAACCACGCTGCCCGCGACGAAGAAGGGGCTCAAGTTTACACCTTCGGGGAGGTATGGTAAGGGAAGTGACAGAATATAGATTGAGATTGGCACTGCAAAACCAAGTAAATGTTGTTCGTATAGCGCGAATTTCACTCAGTTTAACGTATAGTGAGCTAACATACAAGTAATGAGGGTACCTGATGACATCACAGCAAGGGAAGATACAACAGCGGATGAATATTTCAAAAGATTGAGCGCCGATATGTTGAATGCTATATTGGTTACTATGTAAAGGAGAGGCAGTAGTGGGGCTCCACCACAATCTGAAAAATTGAGAGGTTACAAGACTACTGCACATTATGTTCTCATTGCTCCAAGAAAATACATGTCAATCATCTCATATAGAAGCATGTTTAACTGATAGAATCTAATAAACAAAATTTTCATTCACTCAGTTCCACTTATTAATTTCGGGAACATACATCAATGTTGTCGAGTGGGGACATTAAAAACATTTCCCTATCCAAGAAACTGTTAGAGGTGTGCCTTAACAAAATTAAACAGATAAATTAAATTACTACCTGCACTCAGGAAACACACAAATGAAAAGGCTAGGGGAAGAGGATTAGCATGAAGTTCTCGAACTCTTCAGTTTACCAGTTCACAGAGTAATACAGACTATAAACATTTAAGAACTGAGCTTTATGAGGCCACAGCTGAAGTTCTTGTCTTCTTAGAATTTCCATGAATTTGCAGGTGACTATCAATTTCTGATTACCCTGCTCTGGCTGTATGCTTTAGATAAGACTATCATATTCTTTTCCCTACTTCTGAAAAAGATCTATTCATTTGGACTTCAACCATAGTTTAGTTCAGAAAGTAAGTTCAAATTCTTATAATCTTCTTCAATAAATTTGTATTTTATGCAGATAATTCCTTTTAAGCTAGCATGGCTGCTCTTTTAACTTTATATGCACATCTAGAGATTACTTGAGTTAATGGGAAAATTATTAGGGTGAAGACTTACTTAACTACACAAGACACTCATAAGAACATATGATTTGCCGCCATGCCAGGACCATCTGTGAATATATAAATAACTGAAAACGAACTTGCACCATGTGAGTGAAGTGATTACCAAATATTTTCTTCTATAAAATTTTTATTCTATGAAATGGGTAACACTTAGATCAGGGAAAAGGCAATACCTGTTGTATTGGCTCCATTATTGAAGAAACAAGCAGCACCATTTTTCAAGTACGAAGGCAGCTCATGCAATGGAATGCCCTTCAAATTTGATAGAAATGGCAGAAACAGGAGTACAAAAAGTGCCTACAAGCAAAAGGAAGAATGAGATAGAAGAAATAAAAGGTTCAATAAACTGTAGATTTGAAGTTCATGATTTGATGAGTTTCATTCATGTGAGTAGAGGGTGAACCCATTTTACAGGGTTCCCATAACAAGAGGGTCCAAGGTGTGTTAGAGATCTGCAGGTCTGCAGCCTTAACAGCCTTCCCATCAGCCATGGGCATGGCCCCCATACTATTTCCTTCCTTTATCATACTCATGTTTCTTCATTAACCATTCAAAGTGGGAAAAACAAAATAACGATCATCGAAGAACAAGGTTTCAATAGACGTGAATTGACAGGAGGGTGCAGATAACTTGATTGTATGAAACAGACAAGTACTGACAACTGCTTAGGTATGGAAAACCTGGAAAAAGACCAAGCCTGGTCTCAGATGGTAATTTACATTTTACCCAATTCTATAGCTTCAGCTTGAGACCATCTTCAGAAAATAAGCTGGTCATAACACACCCAAATAAACATTTATGTATAATTTATGCCAAAATAGATGCAAAATGCAGATCTAAAAAGACTTAAACATAATAGTCAATGGTATCCATGTGAATGGATTACCTGAAATCCAGATCCGAAGGAATTGACCACAAATATGTCAAGCACCTTTCCCTGTATTAAGTAGCCAAAAAGTTAGTGAAGTTTTTCATGTTATACCCCAGAAAGATGAAGTAGCACAAAGTCAAAAACTCATCAGCCACACATAAGCGACTTCACTTAGGCACCTTGAGACGGGTCGCAGCATCAATAAAAACAGATTCCTGCACATGTCCACGGATTTGGAAAAATTAAATTGCATTAAATGTGGTATATTAGCTGCTAGATGGTTTATGCATTACCTTGAGAACGGAAGCAACTGCTTGAAATGCAGTTGAAGATACCATCATTGCTGGCCATATCATTCCAACTCCAGAGAGCATTTGATCATGTCCGGATCCACTGCAATCCAAAAACACGTGTATGACCAGAAAAGGAGATGTCAAAAAACAGCCACGTGACTATCATTCTAGACTTGTACTTTCTAGTGCCATCTCTACATGGAAAAGCTTGATCTTGTCACCCAAGGACCAATAAACCACTCTTGCAGATGAAAGAAGACCAATTATAATACAACAAATTTATATGGACACTGGTGTATTCTCAAACATTCTGAGATTATGTAGAGCAGGTGTCAGTGAGAGCTGAAAACAATTTGAACAAGAAAACAAATTTTTAGCATGGTCCATTTAGCATCAAAGTAAATTAAACATCTTTTCTGTTTCATCAGAATTGAAACGGAGCTAATGTAGACTAGCTGAACTAAAAAGTATGAGAAATTTTTTAAGAGTACCAATTCAGTCATGCTCAAGTCGATCAACGAGCAGACCTATCTCAAACATGATTCCATAGCTCAAACTAAAATCAAACAATAGCATTAACTTGACTCAACTTGACTTCTTTATACTTGTAATCAAAAGTAAGCGTGTCCTTATTTTCCGCATATTTTGACCAATTCAAGGTGAAAAATGAGGTTCTTCCCCTGGCAAAACATGGATAAAGTTGATAAGAAAAAGATTGTGATTCAAGATTTCATAAGAAACCAAATAATTTTATTAATGGAAGTAAGAGAGTACATTGGTATTAGGGATCCCAGAAGAGAAGAAAAGTGTATATATCCCACACAGCAGTACAAATATCACCACAATTAATTTCTATATTCACTTAAGAATGATTCATGGGAAGAGTAAACCTTGTAACTGACAATACAACACCAGCAGCAACAAGAAAGCATCCAGCTAGTCGGTTCCAAGAGTATCTCCTCCCCAAGATGAGCATAGAAAAGGCCAGCTGCCATACCAAAAATGCCTGCAATAATAGACCAAAAATATCAACTTGAGAACAAAATGAACCTTAGTCTATGATCAGGTTGTACTGGAGATAACTAGGTTAGCCTATAGCTAACACATGAAAGATGAATCAAGATGCTTCAGGCCAAAAATAACTAGGGAATGTACGAACAAATGGACAGCCCTCATGTCCTCTAAATGTGACTGAATCTAATATAATTCCAACAACTTCTGCGCTGTCCACAGTTGTATGGTAATTTGTCTTCTAAAATTCAACAAAAGATGTGTCCCCATCAGGTCATAGACAAACAAATGTACAATCCAAACGAAGTGAATAGAAACTTAAGCTTAGAGTTGTATGACAGATGTATTATCACAAGTCTAATTAAAAGAAAGAGTATTCTAAACAAACTTGGCTCTATAACTCTTCACGCTTAAACTTTGTGAATGAGAACAACTCAGAGACGTATGCTCGATTTAAAATCCAGTTATGGTGGATGATCGGCATTTGAATACCAGAAGAAATAGAAATGGATAAAGAACAAGAAAGTAAGTGGTGAATGAATTCATAGTCCAATTTGTGTGCCAAGGAAACATTTATGCATAATGGGAATACGACTACTTTCCAAATTAATATGGCATTACCTGATTTAATATAGGTATTGCTGGTCCGGGAAGATTGGCTGTAAAAGATAAACATCTCTCAATTAAAATGCCCCTTAGAACTAAATAACAGTTCGACTGTGCATTCAGGAGTTGTAATTCTTTACATTCTTCATTTCACTAATATTAAGCAGCACGTCCTTAGCGCCAACAAAATTGGTTTAAGAACTAACTCACAAGTTTACCTAAAAGACAAGAAGCTAGCAAGTCAAGCCAGATTACACCGTTAGAGAAAATAAAAATCATTATATGGTTGTTGGAAATTGATAAGGTAGGTTTTTATTTGTCTGAGCCTTCTATCAGACTCGATTGATATTATTCACTCTTGACTCTTGAGCGGCACAAACACAGTTAGTCATACCTCCAGAATACATTCCAGAAACAACTCCAATAGCTTCCAAAAAACCAATAATCACAAAAGGTAATTTTGGAAAGGCCAACATCTCATCAGTTACGGTTCCAGCTTTGTATCTCATGTAAAGGGTAGAGAAATATATAGCAACATACCTGGCAATCACAAACAACCATCAATCTTAACTTACCCTGGTAAGACTTTCATTAGTACTCCAGTATTTAAAATAAATTAATCTACAGTATCAACAATCATTTGTTAGCATTTTAGGTAGTATCACATTGCAGTTATCTTCCCATGATATTCTTTTGCTTCAACTGATTGGTATATCATTGAAATTTAGGTGCTCTTGAAACTACTGAAATATTTTTCCATTAATATCACAATTAGGTTTTCGCAAAGAGTCACAAACCTTACAATTTCAACAATCTCAACAACTATAAGGATTATCCAATAATAACAATGAACAATAAATTGATAAATTTGATACTCAAAGCATATTACGAACATACCCAAAAGTAGTGAGCTGAGCAAGAAAAAAGGGGAATTCCTTCATTGGGACAAGGGCGAGCTTGTACAACACACGATTGGCAATGGCTAGTGCAACAGTAACGGCGGAGCACGCCACCACCACCAATTTCCGATTATTGGCATTGGAATCTAGCGGTGGCGGAGAAGGACTCGCATTGGCGGAGATCGGAGACAAACGCCGGTGCCTAAGCCTCAAATTGTCTTTGTTGTAGTTAATCTTCAAGTGATGAGCGGAAGAAGGGTGTGAGAAAACGGAAAGTTGTCGAGGAGAGGCTTTGCGGTTGAAGCTGGATTGAAGATGGAAGAGAAGAGTGGCGGTGGATTGGTTGGCAGCGGCGGCGGCGGTAATGCAACGAACTGAAGGGACAGAGGCTGAGCGGAGAAGCTCCATTGTCGAAGAAGAATGTACGAAAATGGCGGCATTAAGTGCAGCTCCAACTACTTTTATTGTTGAGACTTGAGAGTTTTTTTTTTTCTTTTTTTTTTTGTTTTTTTAGGGAAAGGGAAAAAAACAAGGAAAACATAAGGACTTTCAATATTTATCACATGGGTGATTCTATTTAGGCTCCACTTTTTTCTATTCATACTACACATATTATTATTATTATTATTATTATTATTATTATTATTATTATTATTATTATTATGGTGTTTCTATTCACAATACGAAATTTGTTATTTGCATTACAAATTTAAAAAACATAACTGAAATAAATTTAAAGTTACTAAGTACCTTTTATATTTTCGAAAATCAATTGTATTAAAAAATCTAGCACTCATTCGAAAGCTAGTTTACGAACATGTTGAAGGTGGTTCAGAAACGAGCTTCCGAATGAGTGTTAGATTTTTGAACACAATTGATTTTCGAAAACTTAAAGGCCCCGTTTGGTTACCCCAGAATGTGGCTCTGAAAAGTAATATGATTCCTTATTTTTAAATTCCCATGTTTGGTTCAATTTTAATTAATCAAGGAAAGTATAAAGAATCCAAAATTGAAGGAAAGTAATTCAATTTTCCATGATTCTTATTCCTTACTAGGATTAGGTATTCTTTTTCCCTGGATTTTAAATTACACACGCTAAATATTAAATAAAAAGGGCTCGAACCTTGCAGTCTACAAAAAACGCACAACGCAGGTTTGAGAAAGAAAATCTAGGGTTAGAAAATAATTCTTCATGTCGACAACAGACGACGACATATGAACTTGTTGCTTCTGAAAAATTGCTGACCACTTTTGGGTGATAACAGGTTAATTATTTTACTTCTTCATCTCCAAACGTAAATTTTAATTTATTCTTGAATATTAATGTCTGCAACAGTATCTCAAAACTTATATTATTATTTTTTTGCAAATTTTATGTGTTAATTAGTTAACTGATTACATCTTGTTATTTATTTTGATTTTTTCTCCAATGATTATGTTATAAAGAGATTCATGCATTGATAAATTGTTTCTTGTCTAATTAAGATTTCTCAGAATTTCAATATGGCTATAAAACGAAATTGTAAAATCTGTGATATCGATGAAGAAGATTGATCACGTCAAACGGCTATATTGAATCTATATCACAATAGATTCACGTAAATTTATAGGTTTATGCTTAGCTTGTAGTTTAGTATTGCACACACAAAATACGCACTTGCCATCTCACATAAATACACATTTATAAATCCTCATAATCTCTGTTGCTGCATATTGTATCTATATATCTATGTATAAGGTAAAGACACACTTGGAATTACATATATGTGCGTGTTTGTGTATTTATCCATAATATAATATATGTTTATTGCTCTATATATATATATATATATATATATATCATATGGAATCAGTTGTGTAAAGATGTTTCATTCTAATTGTTTTAGGTGTTCAGTTTAAGAGAATGACGCGGTTGAATTTGAATTTGAGGAGAAAATTTTTATATTTAATTGTGATTCGTATGCATAGGGAGAGAATGGACATGATAAAGTCCATAATTATGGTGATTTCAGCTGTTATAAGACATTATTGTAGAAAATACTATTTGAAGGCCTCTTATTCTTTGAATGAGTATGATCGATCACGATATATTCATAGATTGATCTATGCTAGTGACACAACATGTCATGAAGAATTACGTATGGATAGATATAGTTTTAGAAAGCTAGTTAACATGCTTGAAACTACTGGACAACTAAGAGCTACAAGGAACCTGACGGTCGACGAACAAGTTGCTATGTTCCTTTACATTCTAGCACATCACCAGAAAAACCGAACTATGAAAACTAATTTCTTACGGTCAGGAGAAACCATCAGTAGGTATTTCAATAAAGTACTGAATGCAGTTCTAAGAATTCAAGATCATTTGCTAAAAGCTCCTTCCCCTGTTCGTGAGAATTCTACTGATGAGAAATGGAAGTGGTTTAAGGTATATTAAAGTTTTAATTTACCTTTTTTTTCTAAATTAATTTGAGTACTGATTATATTTGAATTTGTAGAATTGCATAGGAGCACTCGATGGTAACTATATTAAAGTGAAGGTATCTGAGATTGATAAACCTAGGTACCGAAATAGAAAGGGTGATACAGCTATAAATGTTTTAGGAGTATGTTCGCAAGACATGCAATTTATTTATGTTCTTGCGGGTTGGGAAGGCTCAGCTGCCGATGGTAGAATACTTAGAGATGCTTTGAGTAGAAGAAATGGATTACCAATTCAAGATGGTACATCAAACTATATTGTATTAATTAATGATTACAGTTTCTTACATATGTTAAAAAATTATATTTTTACTGAACACATAATAATATATTTATTATGACTTCAAAATTTAGGTTATTATTATTTAGTGGATGCGGGATACACAAATGGTAAAGGCTTTCTTGCACCTTATAGAGGTCAAAGATATCATCTTTGTGAATGGAGAAATGGCCATCAACCAATAACTCCAGAAGAATTTTTTAATATGAAGCATTCATCAGCGAGAAATATCATTGAAAGATTTTTTGGAATGCTAAAGATGCGTTGGGATATCATTAGGAATCCAAATTTTTATCCAATCAAGCAACAAGGCAGAATTATTATGGCGTGTTGTCTTCTTCAAAACCATATTAGACAAAATATGTCAGTCGATCCGATTGAAGCTGTATATGGCGATGATACTCAAAATGAAGAAGAGACTATTGAATTAGATGGTGAACCGATTACCTCAGTTGAACCAACTCAGGAATGGACAGATTGGAGACACAATTTAGCAAACCAAATGTTTAATCAATGGATGCAAAATAGACATGTTATTTGATAGTAATAGCGTTGCATTTTCTTAGATATATATTTTAGTTATGTTGTTTACATGATAACTTGAATGCATATACTTATATTTAGACATTTCAAATTCCATTTAAACATGTTGTCTGCTTGTTTGGCACACATATAATGGTTGTTATCTCGTATCTCACTAATCCAATTCTTGATGGAATATCCTGTGTCCTAATGGAGGGTATAATAAAGTTGTCAAGTCATGATCAAATTATGTTGTATGTGTTTCCTCTATTTATAGACTTTATTTTAAAAAAATTATGACGATATATGGTATATTATTTAACTTTTCCTTATTTAATAGTTCTTTATTAATATTGATAATATTTATTTAATCTAGATGGCTCGTCGTGGCAAAGGAGCTAATCATGTGTGGACTGCTGAAGAAGATATGAAATTAGTAGAATCTATGGTTGAGTTGAAAAAAAGTGAAAATTGGGATGGTGAAAGTGGAAGTGGACTGAAAAAAGGTCATAAAAAAGAACTAGAAAGAATATTAGAAGAAAAGTTACCGGGACATGGTCTTAGAGAAAAACCTCATATTGAATCTCGCTGTAAGTTATTAAAAAAATAATATCATGCTATTTATGATGTGCGAACTAATGGAGAATTAAGTGGCTTTGGCTGGGATGATGATAGAAAATGTCTTACCGCAAGTAAAGACGTGTGGGATGATTACTTGAAGGTAAATTATTTCTATAAATATTTTATTATATATATGTTTATTATTTTTATATTTTACGTCAATATCATGAACTCTTTTGTTGTATTTTTTTTTTTTGCAGAGCCACCCGGATTCCACTTTTATGAAACACAAGTCTTTCCCTTTCTATGATCAATTAGCACTTGTTTGGGGCAAGGATAGAGCTAATGGAATGTATGCTGAAGCTCCAAGAGACGTGATTGAGGACTTAGAAAGAGAACATAATTTAAATTAAGAAGATCAAGAATCTGATGAAGATGATGACCATTTTATCCCACCAACAACTAAATCTCGAGGTGAAGGAACTTCAAAAAAGCCTGAACGGAAAAGAAGGAGAAGTGCCGATAGTTTGATATTAAGTTTGGAACGCATGACTGATGCACTTACTTCTAATGTGGACAAATCCAATGAGGAAATGGGTAAGTTTGTGGAAAGAATAATTGCTGGAGTTGATCAAAAGAAAGAAAATAATCGCCACAAGCTTAATGAAGAATTGCAAAAAATTGAATATTTGACAAATGGTGAAAGGCAAAGGGCTGCTATGAAACTCGTTCGAGATCCAGATTTATTGGATTACTTTTTCACTCTTCAAGATGATGCCCAGAGAGAGTCATTTATGATAGAACTGCTTGGAGAAAATTAATTTTTGGCTATTTGTAATTTAAATTTATCTAATTCACTTTATATACACGTTTTGCATATTTTCATTTTTCTATATTGATTTAGATACATGGAATGTTTATATTTGAATGATTTCAATCGGATTTTGTTCTAATCCATTACTTTGAGTTTTTATTTCATTATTATATATTTTCATAATTATTAAGTTATTAATCTAACTAAATTAGGTTGAACGTGAATTTATGAAGCATATAAGTATTTTCCTAAAATATTATAAAGATGGTTGATAATATGAAAGGGTAAGAAATATTGTAAGATTATAAAAATAATAATTTAATTATTACATTCCTTAGATTGTTAATTTGAACCAAATATTGGAATAAGATTCTTGACAATTTATTTGGAATTTTCCAAACACAGTATAAATAATCTGCTGGTAATTATTTTCCTCAGAATAACATTCCTAGAAATCATATTCCTAAATAACTTTACTTTCCTGCCAACCAAACGGGGCCAAAGGGTATTTAAGAAACTTTAAAATTATTCCATTTATGTTTTTTATTTTTTAATTTGTGGTGCAAAGAGCAAAAGAATTTTCAGATACAACTGGTTTTGCTTGTGTTAGATATTTTAGGTGAAGGGTAATAAGTCAATAGTGTGTGATGTGAAGAGTAGAATATGAAGTGTAGAAAGTTAGTGAAGTACAAAAAGTAAAATTTATAGTACAAATAGCAACACCATTATTATTATTATTATTATTATTATTATTATTATTATTATTATTATTATTATTATCACAATACACATTTTTCCAATTTTTTACACACAACCTTAAAAATGATTTTAAACTAATTCAATAAGTAAAAGAAAGACTTGGATAAGAGAGAAACCATGTTGTTCGAATAAGGGTTCAAAATATAGTTAGATCAGCAGCAGCGGTAGAAGCATCATCTTTGTTGTCGTCGTCCTCGGGTGAGGACATCGACATCATCGAGGCAAGATCAGCGACGCTAGGTTTAGTAACCCATCAACCACTCAAGCAAGTACAAGTCGAGGACGATAGCTTTGTTGATTTTGTTGAGATTGATGTCGGAGCATGAGGGATCTTGATGGAATGATAGAGATATCAAGATTAGATCTTATATATTATTTAAATTATATTTTAGATTTGATTATATTTCATCATCTATTTAGATTACGTTATCAATTAGGAATATTATCTAAATCAGGTTTATATTTCTTATCTTCGAAGTTTCTCGTATATTATAAATAGTCAGATCTAGATTGTTATTGAGGATTAAAGTTTAATAAAAAGTGTGATATTTAATTGCAATTCGGTATTCTTGCGAGAATCAACGATATTGTTCTTCTATTTTTTGGGTACTCTTAGAATCAACGGATTATACACACTTCTATCTGCATCAGGTCTTCTCATTATTGTTCTTCGTATCTAGAGTGTGTTCGAACATAATAAAACTAGTAGTGTAGCTAGAAACTCTCATATCATATATATGATTTACACGCACGGTGCGAACCAGATATAAAATTAGAAGTTTAGTCCATATATTATTGAGACTGTATTGAAAATGGGCGGTTTGACTCTATCATGACCGGTGCACGGTTGAAAAGGCATTTAAGTCTCAAATGAAATATGTATATAGAAAATAAAAAAGAAACCTAATTCTACGAATCCTAGATATCACAAACTGATAACTCAAGGGATTGAAGTCTCATTAGAACTTGCATGGAAAACTCATTGTGGTAAAAATTATACAGGAAAAAAAATGCTTCTCTAAACAAAATGAAAATAACTAGGACCACAAGAATCCTTTTGAATCAACGGAATAATACAAGGTATAACATGAAACCAAATACATGAAGGAACATGAGAAGAAGCCAAGCAATCAGCCACTTGGTTTCCTCTCGAAAAATACGCGTAACACGAAAATGGGCGTTTGACTCTGATATCACGTTATAATTAGGGTTGCAAACGAACTGAGCTGAGTCGAACACTGTTAGGCTCAAGCTCGGTTCGGTAAGAATTTGAGGTGTTCGAGCTTGGTTCGAGCTCGATTCGAGCTTCCACATTCTTGCTCGAGCTCAGCTCGGCACACAAATATAAAGATCGAGTTTGACTCGAGATCGACTCGTTAAAAGCTCGAATTCACAAGAATCGAACCCGAGCTCAAATACTCGATACAAAGCTCGTTTAATATTTTAAACCGGTCAAAAGCTCGATTTATTGATCAAGCTTGAGCTCGTGAATAAAGCTCGTTTAAATATTTATCTTACAAATTACAAATAACAAACAAAATCTAAATTATAAAAAGATTCAATGCTTAAATCAATTCACATAGTTTATCAATCATCACTAATTGAGTAACAAAGAAAAACTGCAAAACATCATCTTGAAAACTACATTCAGTAGCAAATCAAGCCACAAAACAAAGTAAATGCCAAAAAAAAGTTCATCTTCAAACAAGAGTCAAACTTGCCACCGATGGAACCTCCACAAGACATCAACTTAAAAAAGTCTCCAACAGTTAGCAACTTCAATCCTACAAAATTAAAGCAACAAAAAATCAATACTACACAATATATATTATATATAAGATGATAAAAGACTAAGAACAAATTAAATAAGTGTATTAGTATCATGGCTTTTGATTAAACTCCATATCTCAAGTCAAATAAATCTCATTGAAGCTCTCTTTATCCTACATAGTAATATATATGAAAAGATAAAATTTATGCACGATAATATAAGCAAGAATACAATATATATATACATATAAGTAAAATAATACTCACTTTAGCTTTTCTTTTGATACCATAACGTGAACGCAACCAATCTTCGGTACAAAGTAATAATTGGAGTGGAAGAGGCACGATGTGGATCAATAACCCTACCACCAGCAATAAAAGCTGATTTCGAAGCCACAGTGGTTATTGGAATTGATAGAACATCACAAGCCATCCTTGATAAAATCCTAAACTTTAAATTATTCGATTTTCACCACAAATAGCTTCAAATTCAGCCCCTTCTTCATCATTACACACTACAACTCCTTCCTCAAAATACATATCTAACTCAGATTTGATCTCATCAATATTATCAACACTTTCCATGTAGGTTTTGTAATTACTTCTAATTTTTCTTCCTTTTGATTTTGTACTAGAAACCGATTTAGAACTTTCATGACAATCTATTTGAGGATCAGCACTATCTTTAACAAATTTAGATTTGTAAGCCTCAACATACTCATCGTACAGACTACGAAGTGTTTCACGTACTGTGACTTTAAGTTCAATCCCTTCAACCTCAAAATAGACATTATCAGTTCACCATTCAATGTATTTCATCTTATTCCTAGGATCTAAAGCAGCTGCCATAGAAATCAATAAGTTGCAAGACCCCCAATATTTATCAAACTTTTTTTTCATCTTTTTGACCATTTATTGCATGTCAGTCATACCTGACTAGTTTTCCACTGCATCTTCTTCAACCACGTCTTTTATTGGTTTAACTTCAGTTCAACTTCTACCACTTCATGTTCTTTTAACAAAAGCTTGATATGAACGAGTTCAGGTAAGAAAAGATTGGCAATCTGATATTCAGAACCTACATCAAATATATAAGATGGTATTAATTAATATAGTATAATAGAAATTGAAATGAAATGAATAAGAAATTAGTTTAGTATCTGATATGAATTCAGTTGCAACATTAAAATCTTCAAGGTACGTACACACATCACGAACTTTCTCCCATTCTTCTGCAGTCAACAATGACTTGTATGAAGTGTCTCTTTATTGATATCTCGAAAATACATCTTTAGACTCTAAAGCAGCTAACAACATGAAATAAGTTGCATTCCATCTTGTGCAGCAGTCCAAAACAAGTTTGCTTATAAGAAATATTCTCCTTCAATAACCGAACAACCACGTCATTATTTTTTGCATTGTCTACCGTAATCGTCCAAATCTTTTTCTCAATCCCCCACTCTACTAAGCATTTATGCAATACATCACAAAGTATGAGACCACTATGAGGTGCAGGAACATCACAAAAGTTCAAAGTTCGCTTTTGCAAATTCCAATTTGAATCCACATAATGAGCCGTCACAACCATATAAGATATAGTTTGATCCGACGTCTAGAGATATGTTGTCACACTTATTCTGCTCACACATTTCAACTCATCCATCAATTTTTTCTTCTCCAACTTAAAAGTTGTTACATAATCATTCTTTGTTGTAGTTCGACTAACTTTCTCATAATGGGGAGTGGTAGTCCTCATCAACAGGTTAAACAACTCATATTTAGCTAAGTTGAATGGCAGCTCATGCACAATGATCATATGAGAAAGAATCTCTCTCACTTTAGTTTGATCATACACAAAATTTTGGATTGAAAGAACACTTTCTGCTTTAGCCAAAGTCGTTTTGGTAATAAGATTTTTCTGACCTTCCCCACTTATCTTTTTAGCAATGCATTTGTTAATATGCATTGTCAAATGCGTCATAGAACCGGACTTGTTCATAGAAAGCTGATGTTTACAGTGAAATGCACTCGGCTTTCACTTGCCCACTAGGAAGTGTGATCTCTTTAAAGTCAACCCATAATGCCAATGCCTATTTTCTTTTCTTTGGCATGTAAGGATTGACATCTCCATCTTCTCTAGTTTCAGCCCCATCAACAGTTGTTTCAGTTTCTTGATTAGTAACAGATGGAAGCGGTGGAGGCGGTGGCATTAGTTGTACTTGTGGCTGATTCTTGTATAGATTCAACATTTAGAGTAAACATCTAAATGGTAAATAATGTATCTCATCACTTAGTCTGTATAAAAATTAATGAAGATGCATATCTAAAATATTTTCTAAGCATAAAGCATATATACGTTAATGTTTAGAGTTATAGGTTTAGAAAATAGAAATATGTTTGTTTGATTATATTTTTGAATTTGAATTTGTGGTTGAGATGAAAAAATAAATATTTGTGTGGTTATGATGAATTGATGAATATTTAAATAATGGGTCTCACTATAATGATATATATATATATGATTGAATAGGCTATATAGGATTGAAAAAAGTGAAAATTGGAATTAAAAATGAGTAAAACAAACGTGTTTTCGATGTTTTGAATAGTAAAAGTGGAAATTTTCCATTTGGAAATGTAAACAAACAAGCCCTTAGCAATCCAAACTATCAAGAATATTCAAACTTAGTATCTTGGATATAGCATAAACTTTTGAATATAGCATACATTGTTGAATATGCAGAAATATTGAAGCATTAAGGAGGAACGATGTTTACCAGTAAGAAAAGTCCAGTAATAAGGGAAAGAGCAGCAGAGAAAAGTAGCGAGCAACTGTAGAAAATCGACGAACAACAGAAGAAAGTCGCAAGCAGCAGCGGGAATGAGAAGAGACGATAGGGTTGAGGAGATGAAGATCGAGTTGAAGACTACGTAGGGTTTTTGTATTTTCTATATTTTTTATTATTTACTTTTTTATTTTAAAAACACAAGTTAAACTCTATCATCTATTATAAAAACAAATTAAACTCTATTTCCTGGCTTTATACGCAAAATAAAAAGAGCAATACTCTATTTTTGTTATTTTTTATTTCTTATTTTTAAGACAATATTCTTATATGATTATATCTCAAAGTTTGATTTTTAGAATTAGACGATATTATATTTTGCACGTATATGTATTACTTTTATTTCTTTCATTTGATATTTATATTATCATCTATTGTCTATTGACGATGATTTCATTATTCTTATTTTAATACATTAACTTCTCAAAAATATAATTCAAGAACAATACTCTTATATTCCAAAGTTTGATTTTTAAAGTTAAATGATATTATATTTGTTACGTATACGGTAATCTATTTTTTTATTTCTGTCAATATTTTTTAAATTATTATCTATCGTCTATTGATGATTTCATTATTATTATGTGATATATATACAAGTTCTAATGTAAAATATTGAAGTCATTTAAAAAATATTTCATCAATTATTCTTGTATATATTGATGAAGATTTCATTATTCTTATTTTGATACATTACTTTCTCAAAGATATAATTCAAGAACAATACTCCTATATACCAAAGTTTGATTTTTAAAACTAGACTATATTATATTTTACTACTTATGTCTATTTCTTTTATTTCTTTAATTCGATGTTTAAATTACCATCTATAGTGTATTGAATATTGATAATTTCATTATTCTTACAATATTGATGATTACACAATTCTTATTTGATCTATTTATAGAACTTCTAATATAAAATATTAAAAAAATATTGAAATCATTCAAAAAAAATATTTCATTATTTATTCTTGTATTGATACATTACTTTGAATATACATATGTTAATGAATCAATGATAGTATAATGCAATAATCTTATTTGTAATCGGTAATTTTACAATATAATCATTTTTTGCATACATTAAATATTTTTTATGTTAAATATACAATTTATAGGTCATGAAAATTCTTAAATATCAGCACATGTATTTTCAAATAACTTACGAACATGCTCACGAACCTGTTCGTGAGTAGCTTGATAAGAGAGGCTCGTGAACATATTCGCGAGCTAACTTGCGAGCAAGCTCGATAAGAATCAATCTCAAATGTGTTCGCGAGCCTAACAATTCGAACACTGCAAAGCTCGAGCTCAACTTGATAAAAAAATGAGATAATTTTCGAACGAGCATTTTTCAAGCCGATATTCGAATATCTCACGAGTAGCTTGGTTCTTTTGCAACCCTAGTTACAATAAATAAAAATAGGGTCTAACCCATTCTCACAAAGCCGGCTTATTGGGGGCTTATCCAACTGACGTGTGGTATTTAACAACAAACAAGTCAAGAGCTTGTCGATATTCGATTCAACTAAATTAAACCCTCACTTCCATCGAATGAGTTCATGTAAGAAATTTGCAACTTGCATAAAACATTCACTTGCTTATGATTACTATAAACGAACATTGTTAACAATGTACAAATAAAGTTAGTGTTAAACTGGGATTTAGCTGTAAGTATAACCGATAAGGGGCTCTGAAATATATATATTATTTGCTCTGAAATAAACGATCTAGTTACTAAGCCCTCCAATTTGCAGGGGAATCAATGTTTCATAGTATCAAAAATCCTGCTGCTTGGGCAAATTATACAGGATGAGCCCCACAACAAGAATCGCAGAGCCCATGTGGAAAAATGGACTCAAGCTTACGCCGTTTGGAAGGTACGGCAATGGCAGCGAAAGAATATATACTGCTATTGGCACTACACAAATTTATAATTAACCTTATCAGTACTTCATTTCACCATGAGAGAGAGAGAGAGAGAGAGAGAGAACCTGCTGCTCTTGCTGCGAGAGAAGCAACAATGGCATTGGAAACTTTGAGAAGATTGAGAATAGATATATTGAAAAGGATGTTGGAAGCTATGTAGAGGAAGGGTAGCAATGGTGCTCCATTACATCCTGACAAAAAATAAATGACAGAGTTATGCTTGTCTTAGAAATTAAGGCTATTTTTTTTATTAAGCAGAGCCATTCCATTTCTTAATATATAGCCTTAATTTTTATTTTCATTTTTTTGTGTCAACGTATCGTTTGTGTGTTAACATGTACATTCATAACGTAGGAGTCTTAAATCTTAATTGTGTCTTTTTATCTATGTGATTTGTGTTTGTGATCCTCTATATGAGGATTGTATTATTGCCCATTGTGTCACAAGTTGCCAATACGAAATATATATTCATGTCCTGAATTTTTTGTAAAATTATCATGAACTTTAAAAATGTCAAAAATGTCCGAACTTTTTTCATATTTTTACAAAATATCACCTGACTCAATTTTCGGTATCGGATTGCTAAGAAACTACGGCTGAGTCCAGCATTTAAAATGACGTGAAAAATCACATCCCATGTTGAGATTATATGTGTTTTTACCATGTCATTTTACACACTAGACTCCAACGTGCCTTATCAACAATCCAATACCAAAAATGTGGAAAGTTTAGATTTTTTTTTAACACTTTTTTTAAAATTCAGAATATTTTTGCAAAATATATTAAAATTTATGACATAAGAATATATTTGACCTTAACGACCATATTAATAGTCCCGAATGAATGACTTCCTATATTTAATACCGTGTGTTTTGGGTTTTTCCTCGATTGTTTTCAGCCACAAGATTTTAGGGTGAATTTGTTAGATCGAACCATACATTCTGACTATGTGTATCCTTAATATATCCCTATTTATTTATTTTTTTATAAAAAATAAATCCTAGATAAAAATTATACCTCCAGTGTTGGATCCAATGTTCAAGAAGCAAGCAGCACCAGTTGAGAAATATGAGGGCAGCTGAGATAAAGTCATGCCCTTCATGTTCAACAGAATTGGCAAGGAGGCGAGTGTGAAGAGTGCCTGTACGAGTCCAATAAATAACACTTCATTCTTTTTTAGTAGGTAATTGTTTAATTTTTTTAAATTCACACGCTATAAATCCATTTAGTTGAAATATGAGATGAAATATCAAATTGAAATAGAGGATCTCATCTGATTTCTTCTATTAGTTAACTAATATAATCATTACCTGAAATGCTGATGCAAAGGAATTGACAACAAAAACGTCCATTGACTTTCCCTGCATGAGGTGAATTATATCAACAAAAATCTCAATATATATATATATATATATATATATTTATAAGGGCTAATGTGCAAAAATAGTCTTAATGTTTAGGCTAACGAGCAAGAAATTTTATGCTACCCTATGGAGTACTACCCGGCTGATGCTACATTTTGTGTAAATATTCTATGCTCTATATTCTTAAAATTATTAATTTTTATTCCTTTTTTTTGCAATTTCAATTGATTGCGTTTTAGTTTAATTTTACACTTATTAATTAGATTTCATTTTTCTCAATTAGAGTGTATAATTATTTTTTAGGAAATAATTAATTATTAATAAAAAATGAAATTAAAAATTAAATATTGAAAAATAATATATACCGCAATTGGAAAAAGTGAATCCTAATTAACAATTGTAAAATTAAACTAAAGCACAGCCAATTGAATCGAAGAAAAAAGTGGAATAAACATTAATAATTTTAAACGTTTAGCATAGCGTGTTGCACACAATATAACAGATGATCGATTTCATCTTAGGTACTACCAACAACCACAAGTACTATTGTGACATGTGACATTGTTCTTTTTTTTTCCCAAGACTTAGATTAAAATAATACAATAATTATCACATGTCACAATATCGTTGTGGCCACACTTTTTCACTTGAATTTATTATTGTGTTTTTGAAGGTTAGCCCTACTTTTAAACCTTGGGGAGTGAGAAAGCAATGCAAGACATACACCACAAAAACACAAGGGAAGTGCAAAAATAGTTTGTAAAACTTACCTTAAGATGTTTTGCAGCATCAATGAACACAGATTCCTATAAATGTTGATAAATTAAATTGAGTTATTATTTTGCTCACTCAAAAAACTATATTATATAATATATATATATATATATATATATATTGGGACATTTGACTGCATTGTATATAACACCTTAAAAATAGAAGCAGCTGCTTGGAAAACACTTGATGCGATCATGAGCACTGGCCATATAGGTGCCACTCCAGAGAGCATTCTGCTTCCTCTGCTGCATGCAACATTAGATACAGAGTTAGCTATATACATAACTAGGACCGTCTTAAATATTTATCGGGCCATGTGCTAATTTTATACACGGACTTCAAAAAAAGATGGGCCCCTATAAATGGAGAGGCCTATGCTAATGCTCACTTTGAGCACCCTCGTAGACGGCCCTATACATAACTAGAATTTGTAATTCTTTTTTTCAAAGAAATAATTGGTTTTTGATTAACGTATCTAGTTTTAACCTAACATCTTAGAAATATTCATTTATAAATTCATAAATCATAACATTGCAAACGAAGTATTCAAAATTCAAATAATCCAAAATTTGAAACAAAGCATAATCATTCGAAATTCAAAACTAAGAAACACAATATCCAAATAATTAATCCAAAATCAACAGCCGAAGCTAAACAACGACATTCAGAGTTAAAATGTATGAATCTTCCAATACAAAATCTCCATCTAACTCATATTCAACATCATTGTCATTAACTCATTTCCCTCTTTTGTTCTATCATGTGATTCGACTTATTTTCTCAGTTAATGAGTTAAAATTAGGCCATAACTATTAATATGCTAGAAAAATTATTTAAAACTAAAAAAAAATTAGGAGGCCGCCTAACTCCACCTAGGCAGCCTTGACCAACTAGAACAACCGTCTAGGGAAAGTCAGCAAGGTTTGCGTCCGCCTAACCCGCCTTTTACAACATCAAAACAGAATGCGAGAAACAATTATTTCCACACAAAATGAAAGTAAAAAAAGATTATGATATATGTATACCTTGAAACTGCGACTACCACACCCGCTGCCACAAGAAAGCATCCCATAATTTGGTTGAAATAATATCTTCTCCCCAAGATGAGGTTTGAAAAGACCAGTTGCCAAACCAAGAATGTCTTGCATACATACACAGGAACAACAACTCATTATTAATATAATTATGAATTAATATATCATGTTAGACTAAAACAATAGGTTCTTTTTCTAAAACCAAGACTTACTATGTACTAAGATTTATGCTCAAGTGCTAATTAAGTGATAACACTTCTTCACATTTCAGATTATGACCAAAATACTTAAAAACAAATTATTTAACACTCGTCAATTACAAGCCAATATGTCACTCATATTCATTCAAGATAGTGTTTGCAACAGATCAAAGTAGGAATATAAAAGCAATTAAACGATGAAAAAACATAAGGGCAAATTACAGTTTTGATCGCGTAAAAATAGGGTCTAAATATTTTTAATCCCAAAATGTACAATTTTGGTCCAAGTTAATTTTTCAATAATTTTGGTCTAACAGTTTATATTTAAGCACTTTTAGTCTAAAAAACGAACGGATTATATTTAACATCCGTTAATTATCTATTTTGGAGTCAAAACAGTATCTATTTTGGGTTAATTAAAATTTTCACTGTATTTCATTTATTTTTCACCTTTAATTAAGCGGTTGCAACAAAATAGGTATTGTTTTAGCTCCAAAAGTGTAAAAAAAAAAAAATTATCTAGACGAGCAGTAGTTTGAGCTTTCAAAATCTGAAGGTAATTAATTAATCAGACGCAAAACTTCATAAAAGCAGCTTTAATCAATTACCTGATATAATAAGGGTATAGCTGGTCCCGGAAGCATTGCTGCAAGTGAAATATTCAATAAAAAAAAATATATTCAATTCAACATTAGAAGAAGACTTCCATTCCATTTTTTTTTAGTCAGTAATACATCTAACTAAACACAATAATTAATTAGATAATTGTGATAGGATCGGGTGAGAATAATGCTCATCTTATTGTATCTTACTGCTACTGTTAATTGCTATATAATTTCAATACATACGTAAGACAAGTAATTACGTAATGCTTTCAGGACCAATAAGCAATAAATTACAACAAATATAAACATCATTCCCATTTCTCATCCCAATAAATATTTCTCGCCCGAACCAAAATTATATAAACATAAAAAATGATAATATGAAAGTTGTACCTCCAGCGTACATCCCGCAAACAGAAGAGAGGAATTCAAGTAATCCGATGACAGCGAAGGGCAATTTGGGAACTCCCAGCATCTCGTCGGTCGTTTTGCCACCATGATATCTCATATGGAGCACAGAGAAGAATACACCCACAAACCTATATATATAAATTATGCATGCTAATTCATTAATAAACAATTCCTACATTTAATACTAAATTTTGATCGATTTAGAAGTAATAGCCGCTAGCTGTAGGCTGTAGCACAAAAATTTAATCAAAGCAGAGCACCAACCAGAAAATTATAGCAACTGATTTTACAATTTACATCATATCATTTATGTTATCAGCTATATATCGATGTTTAAGCACAACAACGTGTATTTTGCTGGTTTCTCGACATGGTTGCAGAAATCGGCCTAGACGGCCTCCAATGGCCGAGCCGAAAGAAATCGGTTTGGTCAGGCCCCTCAGGTAGAGCTAGACGCACAGCGCCTTTTTTTTTTATATATATATAATGTTTAAGACTTACGCCTTCTATACAAAGGTTAGAAAACTAATAGGAAATTTCTTATACATCAATCTACATCTAATGTTTCAATGCAAAACCAACGTGGGGATGTAGGAAATTAGTTGAGAAACTAAAATTCATAAACTTTAATATATGAACACTCCCAAGAATTGACGATTGGACCAAATTTCAAGTTATATTTGAATGCAGTCTTTTAAATACTCCTTTAATCTCATTTTGATAGATTGATTGAGATTTTTCACGAATATTAAGCAAGACAATTAATCAACAAACTTCCTAATATGCTTTCTATTTATTTCTTTGACAGTAAATTAATGCTTAATGTAAACATATTAAATAGGAGTATAAGTAAATTAACTAAACATATATAGAAACACGCATACAAAAAAGCCAAACAAACTTATCAAAATGGGACAGGGAGTATAAATAACAGCATGTGATAATATATTATAAAAAATGCTCACGCCCCACCTAGTCCCCACCTAAGTAGCTTAGACGTTAGGATCCCTGGCCTCCCTACTAACGCTTAGCGAGTTTTGCAACCTTAGTTTAGGTGCATGTATGAGTACCGTCTATGAACTATAAAGTGATGTAAATAACAAATGATATACATACATACATACATACATATATACATATATATATATGTGTGTGTGTGTGTGTGTGTGGTTGTAGAAGAACATACGCGAAGCTGTTGAGCTGGGCTAGAAAGAAGGGGTAGTCTTTCATGGGGACAAGAGCAAGTTTCTGAAGCACCCGGTTCGCAACCGCGATCAACAGGGTTACGACGGACCACGCCACGACTGCGAGATTTCTGTCGTCACTGATTGAGCTCAACGGCGGAGAGCCGTCGCGCGACGGGGCTTTGGATAAAGCCGACGGAACAAAATGCCGAAATCGAGCAGCATCAACGATCGCCTGTCTTTCATAGTAAACGTATTTATTGTGAAAGATCGAGAGCTGGAGTTTCTTGAGAGACGGTTTCGATGGATGAAGTGGCAAACGGAGAGGCGTTGGAGTCCGAGTCGGAGTCGAAGCAGCGCCACCGTTGGTGGTGGCGGAAACAGAGCAGGCAGCGGAGGATTTGGCGGTGAATGATCTCATCATGGCCACGGCGGGAAGAGCACGTAGCGACGAAATTCTAATTAAATGAAGTCATGAAATTAATTCAATGATGAAAATGAGGAATAATAAATTAAAGAAGTAATATCGAGAAAGCGTTGCGAGCCATGCCGGCGGCTGAAAAGAATAAAATCAAAGTCAAAGTTGGAGTAAATACTTGAATTCTAGTAAGAAATTTGGTGGGGTGGAGATTGTTGAAGGGGTAGATAGTTCAACGCCAGATTATTTTTTTAAAACGTCATTGACAGCCGGTGAAATTTCGTGTTGCACTTTTTCGTGTTTTAGTATTTCACGGTTAAATTTGTGATTTTAATAATATTAATTATGACATAAATAATCATAATTAACATTTATCAATAAAAAAATGAATTAAAAAATTATAAAACATATTTTTGAAAAATCAAATATAATAATGAATTAAAAATTAATAAATATTAAAAATTAATTATAAATCTTAATTGAGTGGGACGAACACCTTAAAAACCATAAAATTAAACTAAATTACAAAAAAAATGAAGAAAAAAATACAAAATAAAAAGTTCGTAATTTGAAAGTGCAACATGTGTGTTGACAGTCATTTGAAATTGTCTATTGCACATTTGGGTATTGCATTCCCCATTGCACATTCGAGTCTTTTAAAAAAAATCAATTTTTATCTTTGATTTCAATTTATTATGCCTGCGTTTAATTTTACAGTTGTTATTTAGAGTTCATCCTATCTAATTAGGATTTAATATAATTTTTTAGTATTTAATTTTTTAAATAATCAATTAATAACTAAAAATTAAATAATAAAAAATTACAATTCTAATTGGGTAGAATGATCTAAATAATAATTGTAAAGTTAAAATTAAAACATAAAAAAATTGAAATCCAAGAAAAAAATTGAAAAAAAAAAAAAGAAACTAAAAATATCGAATGTGCAACGGCGGATTTCAGCAGATTAACTGTTTTACCTGAATGTAGACTGTTCACCTGAATGTAGAGAGAGAGAGAGAGAGAATTGTTTGCTAGCTATTTGGCCTCTCTAAATGTTGAAATATAGTAATATACACACCCCTAAAGTTTGTTTTTTTTTGGTTGAAATGTAGACTCCCTCAAAAGAGGAAAATGTTGAAATGTACACTGCCCATAAGAAAATAAAAATTGTTGAAAGTACACAGCTATTGCTTTTCCAAATCATTTCCATCATCTACTGGGTGTGCATTTCAGAAAACAATTATTAATATATGAGTGTACGGCATAAATTAATAGCGGTACAAATTTCGTATTGCACCACTCCTAAATGTTTCGCTTTCTATTTCACTGTCAAAATTATAATTTTAATAATATTTATTATAAAATAAAATTTAATTATAACATAAATATCCATGATCAAGATTTATCAACAAAAAATGAATTAAAAAATTCTAAAATTTAATTTTGAAATGGTCAACCATAAAAATGAATTATTGATTGAAAACTAGAAAGTAAATACTAAAAAAAATTATAAACATTAATTGGGTGGGTGAACCCTAATTAACAATCATAAATTTAAACTAAATAACAAAAAAAATCATAATTTAAAAATACATTATGGAGTGTAACAGAGACAGTGCATACAACATGAAATCTCATTTGAATTAATATAACTTAAATTAAAGTAAAACTCACGGCTCCTCACATATATATAATTTAATTGGTATGTTTTTTTTTCTCCTATGAAATTAGTTTTGTGTAATCATACACTAATTCGATTTTAAATTTAAACAAATGTTAGTTTTCATAGCCAATACATTTTATAATAATTATATTTTATGCATAGAAATTAAATTAAATTTCATATACACAATTCTATTAAACAAATAATTTCATGCACACAATATATATTATACAAATAACTACAGTTATGAATTCGGATAACAAACTACTGTGTATCTAGTTGAATTATATTGACAAATAAATGATAAGAATTGTTTTTTATAACAATGAGTTTAATTGATTTTTATATAATCAATTGTTAATAATTAATAGTAATGACGATTTTTATTTGCAGAATGAGTACTGTCGATTTTGAATTTTATAAAATTAAATAACTAAGAATTGTATAGATCATAGGACCAAAAAAATATTAATAAAATTATAGATATAGGACTTCCCTGAATATGTGGCATCACCACATCAAGGTACATTAATTCGTGCTCACGATGGATAGAGAGATGATTCTATGAATCACATATGAAATATCAATTTAAATTATTGAATTATGTACAATTTAGAAAACTGGGCACAACCTATATAAGTGTAGCATCGAATTTCACTATAAACTTTTAAAGGGTGTTTGTTTAAGAATTTTGAATTGGCAGAATTACTTTTGGGAGAACTAATTTGATGGTCGAATTTAATGTTTGCTTTAATTAGAGATATAGAGAACTTTGACTATGCATATCAACTCATACCTAGAAAAAACTGTTGTGAGAAATATTTACGTAAATGAGAAAAATGCTTAAGAATGTCGACAACAAATGTATAAGTAAAATCATGTCTAAATCAAATTATAAATATAAGATAATTGGTTACTAATTCAAACTAACGGATTCTAAAATTGAAATTTCAAAATCGGAGTGTCCAATATTAAAGTTTTCTATTTAGGTCCCACGTAAATACCCCTTCTTTTTTTTTCTTCTTTTTCAGTAGGCATAAACACTAGGGGTGAACAAAACCAAACCACAACCGAAAAACTGAACCGAACTATCGATTTCAGTTCGAACAATGAGGACGACTAATGTTAGTTCAGTCGGTCTCGGTTTGAACATGTCAAAAATCGATTTAAACCGAACCAACCGATTATATTTTTTTAATTTATTTTTAAATTTATTATTAATTTTTATTATATAATGTATATAAATATAATATTATTAATTAAAAAAGATAGATAAATGAAATGCATGTTTAAGAATTTGAATTTGAACACCTCGTAAATAACATCTTGCAACTTACATGTCTAACCAATTCGGCAGCAAGCTAATTTAGTAAAACTTGATTTTCAGATTAAATATATACATAAAACAGTTTTGGTGAAAACCGATCGAACCGAACCGACTATTTCAGTTTCGGCTCGGTCTGGTGCTTACTTTAATTCGATTTGATTTTGGTTCACTTCGATTTGGAAATATCGGTTCAGTTCGTTTCGATTTGAACCGAATGCTCACCCAATTAAACACCCATTTAAATTAGTACATATAAATTAAACAACTTAAATAGAAGAAATAAGGATGATTATTAGGCGCCGTTTTCAGAAAAAGCGCTTTAAATGAAACACTTGAGCATGCTGCAGGCTTCTTCACGGCAGTTTGACATTGTGATAAAGAAAATTAATAATGTTCCATTTAATTAATTTCCCCTTTTCCTCAAAAAAATAACAATAATGACATAATTAGTGATCAAGGTTTAAAAGTTTAATAAAGCAACTAGAGCTAAATATTTAATTAATTATATATCTCTATAATGGCTTCTAGTGATCTTACCTTGTGATACTACTTTTATATAGTTTTGTGGTACCTACTTGTATCATAAACCGAAATTACAAATATAAGTAGTTGTAGTATTTTTGTGAAATATGCGCGTCTTGCAATAAACAATTGGATCATATTCTTTCGGTAATAGGGCATGCCTAATTACAAAGTTAGGAAGTTTATAATTTTAATTACTTACGAAAGCACCCATAAAAAAAATCCATTTATTGCCTACTTGGTACTAAATTAATTCTTTTCCCCTTGATACTTGATACTTGGTACCAAAAACCACAATTTTTACGAAATATTACAAATTCATCGTGTCTTTTTAAACTTTGCAAATTCGTTTAACACTCCCTTATATTTTTATTTTTTTATTATTTTTTTTTTTTGCAAATTAACTGCGCGCACAATGGATGCGCACACAATTAACTTTGTGCAGATGGCTACATGTGCAACAACAAACATCGACAAGATATCGGCAAAACATTAGCTGACAATTTTCGAGCATCGGCTGAACATCAGCTAATAATTTGGTCTCGGATGCTCACGTGCGGGCACAAAGCATGCGCACACAAGGTATGCGCGTACAAAGCATGAGCGCGCACCCAGATGGCTATATACACAAAAATAAATATCGACAGACATTGGCAGAACATCAGAAGACATCGGCAGGACATAGACAGAACATCGGCTGATAATTTTCGAGCATCGGCAGCATATCAACTGATAATTTGGTCTAGGGTGTGCACGTGATAGCACAAAACGTGCGCACACAAGGCATGCGTGCAACAATAAACATCGACAGACATCGGCTGACAATTTGGCATGCACAAGATGGCTCCGGACGCAACAACAAACATCAATAGACATTGAGTAACAATTTGAGCTCAGGTGAGGCATGCACAAAACAACAAATATTGACATACATCAACACATGCACATCGACCGTGCACTGGTAACTGCGTGCTAGGCTTGGCGCGCAGGTTCCAGTGCGCATTTAAGAACTTCACTTATTTTTTGAAAGTTGCAGAAATACTTTATTTTTTTCCAAATTTTCATAAATGAACTATATTAGGGATGATTTTTAAATACCTCTAATGACAAAGCATGTTTATTATGTTTAGAAAATTCTTCCTCTCATTTTTTTCCCAAATCAAACTTCAAAACCAAACAAGACCAAACAATCTAACAATATTAATAATTAGATCTTAAAGCACACGTGAGTTGGGAAATGATTTTCTATTTCTTTTCTTGAATTTTCATAGGTCGACAATGGCTTGTCGGTGGAGAAATCTAGAGAGAGAAAAATGAGATTGTGAAGAAGATTATTTCAAAGTGGTCGACGATTTCTTCCAAATTCCATTAGTGCTGCAGATTGTGAAGAAGATGAGATTGTAGATTAGAGAGAAAATTTTCAAAATTTGATTTCAAAAATGTGATATGGCGGCTGGTGGGGGAGTTTAAAGTAGGGTTTCTTTTTTAAAATGAATATAAGGGTATTTTGGTAATTTTGCTAAAAAAATATATTTAAAAGTTAGTGGTTAAAATAAATTTTTTAAAAGTTTAACTGGCTACTTTGACCCATTTCCACATTAAAATGTGCATAGTAAATCTATTTCATGGAAGAAAAATGTATTACTCATTATTTATTGTAGTCCAAACATGAGATATGTTTTAATAGCCCAGGTAATAATATTTGTAAAGCTCACACTACTTTGAAGCCTAAATAACTTTTACAAAATTGGTTTCTTCATGTAGGAATAGGGTTGATGAAAACAAGAAAAGCATTAAAAGACCAAACCCGGAGCTGCAACTAAGAGTTGAAGATGGAGTTAAATGCAACCATGATATTGTTACAATTGAAGATGAAGATCAAAGTTTGAAGAACAATACATGTAGATCACGTATGTATGAAGATCGACATAAGAGGAAGATCAACGTGCATGGCGAGTTTGGGAAGCTCAAGATCAAACCTTATACTATTTTAGGGTTTTGATATTTTATCCATTAGTTAGGTTATTTTATTATTTCAGATTTTTATTTATTTATTTTCATTTATATTTAGTTAGGAAATTAGAATTTTAATTATGGGAACTTCTATCCTAGATAGAATTCTATTTATGGTAGATTTCCTAGTCTAGTTTAGGTAGTTTTATTTTCCTAGTTTAATACTACTTAGGATTTGAATTTTATGTCCTATAAATAGGACTTCCATGTTACATTATTATTTAGACGTTGCATGAATTTGAAGATTAATTCTCAATTGTCTCACGATCTTTTGTTGATCAACCCTTAATATCTTTTGCTAGTTTTCATTCGAAAATTATCACTCTTGAAAGTCTAGCAACTTTTAAGTTTTACTCAAAGTCTTGTTCTAGTTCTCTTGAAGATATAGGGTTGGATTGCTACCGAAAAGATTCCAAGTGGTGTACATTTCGTGGAGTTATCTACACGGGGTTCGCACTCGAGTATCAACTCACAACAACTTCAACATCTACCATC
Source organism: Perilla frutescens (assembly GCA_026008535.1). Lineage (NCBI taxonomy): Eukaryota > Viridiplantae > Streptophyta > Magnoliopsida > Lamiales > Lamiaceae > Perilla > Perilla frutescens. The sequence continues at coordinate 5,868,181 of BRKX01000001.1, forward strand.
TATCATCTTCGATGTCCTCCAATACACATCAACGTCCGCCTCATCAATTCCTACAAGCCCAGGTCGTGTGTTACAAAGATTTCAAGCCATTCCATCGAGAAACAACCATACGCGCTCAACTTATCGCGAATAACATCTATACCATACACCCATGTACCACATAGCTCCATACACCCTACACCGTTAAGATGAATCCAGTTCGAGTCCACTCGAATCAATTCAGAGATGTCGATGGTCTACACCGCAACAAAATAACTATCCCCGAGTTTGAAGGTCTACACGATCCCGATGCATATCTTGATTGGGAATGAAAAGTAGACAAAATTTTTGAGTGCTACGACTTCTCCAAGCTAAAGAAGGTACAGCTAGTCTCATTGGAGTTTAAAGGCTACGCAGCAACATGGTGGGTATTCCAGCAGAACCGGTGTCGCCAAGAACGCCACCCACCCATCAATTTGTGGCAAAAGATGAAAGATTTGATGCGGGAACGCTTCATTCCAGTCCACTATCAACTGGAGCTAGAGGAAAGGCTACCAAATCTAAGGCAAATGAAAAACAGCATAGAGAAGTACTACAATAAAATGATTGAAGCCATGAGACGAGCTAATGTGGAGGAATATCTAGAAGACACAATGGATAGATTCCTAGCTAGTCTATGAAGGGCAATCCGAGAAAAGGTAGCATTGTATCACTACGAGGAGTTGGAAGACATGGTGCAATATGCTAAACAAGTTGAGAGGCGTTTGGAACGTTTCGCACCGCAGTCCACCTATAGGACCGTGTCTGTTGCAAGACCCGTATATGCACGGCCTACACCAATAGTTCGACCGCCCGTTGCGACACCGCCGCCACCTAGATGGCCTACACCATCAATTCAGCCCCCCGACCGATGCCAAGTCCAAGGAAAAGCCATCCGAAGTTGAGGAAGGAAAAGTGAAAACCAACATTGAGTTATGAGGTACTTACAGAGAACAGAGGATTACATGCTCACATACAGAAAATCGGATCATTTAGAGATCATCGGGTATTCTGATTCTGATTTTGCTGGATGTCAAAATAATAGGAGATCCACTTCGGGCTACATTTTCTTATTGGCTGGGGGAGCCATTTCTTGGAGAAGTGCTAAGCAGACACATATAACATATTCTACCATGGCAGCTGAATTTGTAGCATGTTTTGAGGCATCCAATCATGGAATATGGCTACGAAATTTTGTCACTAGGCTGCGCATTTTTGAGAATGTAGAAAGACCACTAAAGTTGTATTGTGACAATAACTCAGCAATGATGTATTCCAATAACAACAGAAGCTCTAGTAATTCAAAGCATATTGACATTAAGTTCCTAGTTGTGAAGGAAAGAGTACAGAGTGGACAAATTATTATAGAGTATATAGGGACAGACTCAATGATTGCGGATCCGCTTACTAAGGGATTAACACCCAAGGTCTTTCATGAGCATACTGCTCATATGGGTGTGATTTTATTTTAGTATGCATTGGTTATGTAGGAGTCTGTACTAGTTTATAGCTCTATAATATGATTTGGACACATTTTGTGTTTTATGGATAAATCTGTGCAGATATAAAGTATTCAGTTATTTGGTTTATTACACTATGTTATTTTGATTATTATGTTTGATCTCACTATGGAATAAAGTGGACCAGTTGGAAATAGGCATGATAGATCACATAACATGTAATTTCCATGCTACACATCGATGATTGATATATGTCATTTGGTTGTATCAGTATATGTGATTATTGATGGGTCTATCCACGCATATAGTGATGACGGCCTCTTTAGTCCTATACTTGTATAATCAATGGACGAGATTGTTTGGGATACCCTTAATGTGACAACACAGTTTGAGCTCATAAGGTATTACACAAATTTCGGTAACATATATAGTCCATATGGGAGATTGTTGGAATATTTTTATGTGGACTAATATATGTTAATTAAATGTGTATAGCTGTCTTAAAGTAATCCAATTAAAGTGATCTACTAAGGTTATAATTATGGATTAAAGGGTATTAATATTGTCATGAAATTTTTTAATGTGTAGATACCATTAATAGATTTGTAATTTGTTGAGGGACCGAATTGTAAATCCCAGATAACTTATTATTATAAGTTAAGGTTATGGTCCCCAAACGACGACAGACAAAAAAATAGAATCTGTATTCCTTCTACAGAATTCTCTACAGCAAACTCTAAGGTGCCGATCGTTTTGAAGATCCATACCACATCAAGAATTCGAGATTTAAGAACTATGGATTCAGGTACGCTTCCGCTATAGATTATATCTCGGTTAATCATCATAGAGTTAATTGATTTAGGGTATGAATCTGGATTATTGCATGCCCTATGTGTTTAATTATGTAACACATTAAACATCGTAATAAAATATGGTGTTTGATTTTCATATTATTGCAAATTGTGTCTATTTTGTAAAAAAATTGCAAGTTTGTGTTTTAATTGCAACATTTCAAAATTCAAATCTAAATTGCAAACTATGTCAAAATTTATGTATTTAATCGTAATTAAACCTTCTTAAAAGTGATTCAACAGATCGAACCAATGATCCAACAATCATCCAATTAATCCGTCAGTTCGATATCCAGTCAGCGTTTAAAAACACGGGCTATAAAGATGAAAACATTAAAAGAAAACTAATTAGCTATTCGGGGCCTTCGAGACGGATGTAATCATACATGATTCCTTGGAAGGGGCCAGTAGCAATTGCTTGGGTCAAATAAATAGTGTTAATACTTCCTTTAATAAATGAAGTGGATGGTATTTCCACATTGAACATCCAATAAAGCCCGTGGATCCCGTGTCTCGCGATTGCGTTGTCTTTTCCTATTAATCCACTAGTAAAACAACGCTGGATTTTGGTCACGATCATTTATTCGTACCTTAACAAATTAAAGAAACAATTAATGAATGAAAATGGATGTACTTAATTAAACCAACGTGACTAGAAAAGAAACTTGAAATATATGTATAGTATGAATAATTATCTATCTAATTAAATGAGTACTTGTAATTCAGCTTGATTTGCGGATGCAAGTGCCAATCTCAAATAGTATTTGCCATTTGGTTCGACCGCCGCGAGTTTGAACTTGATTTGCCATGTTGTTGCTTCATATGAAGTTTCCTCTTTCCTTCTGAAATTAAAGAAAAATAGTAACTAGTTAAGACACACACACACATATATAGAGAGAGAGAGACTTCAGTTCACTTACCCACCATGGATACAAATTAAGACACACACACATATATATATATATATATACAGAGAGAGAGAGAGAGAGAGAGAGACCACAGTTCACTTACCCACCATGAACACAAATTAATGTGTCCACTGCTAATGTGGTCATTCCAAATGGACGGGGTCGGATCGGAATATCTGGTAGTGATTTATCTACTCCTTTTTAAAATCTTACTTTATTTGAAATTATTATTTTTTATCCTTCATTGCCTTAAATATTTTTACTCTTTTTTTGCCTTCAATATATTTTTTTAGAGAAAATAAAATAAAATTCCTTTAAAAATTATAATTAAATATATTATTGATGAATTACGTCTCCGACAACATAATCTAAGCTCCCTTCTTTTCAAACTTACTTGAAAATTCAACATAATTCTATTAAATTATTTTTAGTTTTATATGGATAAATAAATTTCTTTAAGTAATTTCTCAATATCATATCATCTATATATCATTCCTTAAAAGTTAAACATTGTAATATGAACAACATGCCTTAGTTTTGGTAGCCATAATCTATTTCGAATAAATCTATATCTAAATGCCCTAAATATATTTACATGAGGTTTATATATGATATTATATAATCATTTAAAAAAAATCAGAATTTTAGATAATATAATTGATAATTTAAATATTCTTTTAATCAAACAAAAGTAAAGGAAATTTAATAGAATTATTTTTAATTTTTTAACAAAATTGAAAAGAATGAAATTTGAATCATACTGGTGTAGACGTAATTTACAAATAATTTAACAATAATTATTAAAAATGATTATCTAATTAAAGTAAGATTAAAGAAAGAACATAAATCACCAAAATAGTGGCTCAAGTAATTAATTTTCCTTGTCCATGTAATATTATGACCACATCAATAATGGACACGTTTATTTGTGTCCACGAAGGGTAGGTGAATGGAACTGGGAAATATTGATCACTTATATGAACCAAATTCTAATAAACACAATACACAATTCACTTTTCAAATAAAAGAAAATTAAGATTAGAGAAGCTATAAAAATGAAAGTGTGGGAAACTACATCTATGTATTATTTAGAGAACCGTTAACATGCATGTGTTCACTGCCATACCGGCAGGTGAGTCAACGTCCCAATTTCAAAATATAAGTTGACTCTCCTCCCAAGTAGCATTGACACATCAGCGGTGTGTACGTTAACTCGTACCCACAATGGTCGGGTAGGTGAGCGGTTCTCGTATTTTTTGTTTTAGGTGTATAGGACTCAATTAAGTGTAGTAATAGTAGTACCTGGTAACGTGGGCAAAGAACCAATCGGTTGAGTAATTGCTTTCACCAACTGTATAGACTAAGTCGCTATTGGGATATAATTCGCCATACCTCTCCCATAATCCATATTGCTTGAACCTACATAATTAACCAAAATATAATTTTCACCATCACCCAATCATTAATTATCGATAATTAAGAAAGAAAATAGTCATAGAAATATAAGTTTTTTTTAAAAAAAAAACCTGTGAGGATGATTAATGTAAAGTTTGTTAATGTATTTAGGGTTTGGGTCGGGAACGTAAAATTGTTGAGCAGTGCGATCTGGAACGCCTATTTCCCATAGGGTTGGTCCATTCCTCGGTGGCTCGTACACAATCTTGCCCATATCAATGTAGCATCCTACATTATTCATCAATTAAAATTGGTCATAGACTACAAAAATCAAATAAATATACAAATAAATAAATTTCCCTTGACTAATAATTCACGATTGAAATTTATATTATGTTCCATATGAATATTTTATTGAAATTAGGCTTGTGATTCAAATTAGAGTATCTCCCATGCGATACACGAATGAAAGGTACGTATAATTAATTTATTTGTTAGAAATTATGATTATAAAAAAAAATAACAAAAATATCATGACAAAACAAAATTAATTTACAATTATTGTGAATCATAAGCATTTTTATATTTATTATTATGACCATTGAGATTAAGTCCAATAAAAAAAAGGAAAAATGATTATTTAATTCTAATTTTGAAATTCAAATTGAGCTCTAATTATGAAGATAATGTATGAATTGCTACACTATATACAACATTAATTTTTGTTTCAAAGCGTATATGTGAAGTTTTTATTAAAGTGATTCACAATTAGTAATAAAATATTATTTAGTGGTTTGCCATTAATAATAAAAAATTAGTTTCTAAAATTAACAATGATTTTAGGCTGGGAAACTATTTTTAACAATTATTTTGCTATTAAATAGATAAATATTTGCATATACCATTAAATTAAATTTATTAAATTATTATTATGAATTAGTTAAAATACCCTTACAATAGGCGGATTTTTTTTTTTTTGTTTTACAACAATTATGTTATTATATAAGTATATAATATATATCGATTAATTTTTTTCAAATAATAAAATAGGTACGAAGTTTAAGAAATAAAATCTTCCTATACACTGAACTTAAGTTTTGGAAATTTGATCAGTAACTAGAGGAGATCCTATACAAATAATTTACAAAATAGGAATAAAAGTTTCCTCAAATGAAGTACTTCCACATTTTTCTTTTGTATTTTCACTCTCAACACTAATTTTAATTAGGAAAGTCACGTCCTCCAATGTTAAAATAAGAGTTGAAAAATTTATGCTAACCTTCAGATACTACCCGAGGCTGTTACCTTATCGACACATGTCCTTCAGATACTACCCGAGGCTTGTTTTTAATATGCTAAATTCATTAAATACGACGGAATTTTTAGGAAATACGGTCGTTCATCTATTGGGACACTTTTGTGATTCGTGTCTCAACAGGGCCTCAGGCCCACCTCTACATTGACACAAGGTTGGTGGATATCGGCAAACGTCATACTTTCCGAGTCTAATAGCCTTGTCGGCATTTTGTCACGTCAGCAACTTCGCCAAAATCTGGAGGGAGACGTGACCTTCCAGATCCAGATGTTTTTAGATTTGTTTCATGATCATTTGGTGATTAAAATTAATTTCTTTTTGAAAATTGGCGTCCAATAACTTTCTCTTAGCAGTAAAAATGATATTATGTCAAAGATATTTTTCACTTTCACGGGACGCGTTTGCATCTCTTTTCCCTTTCCATTATCTTTCTTTTATCTTGAGAAAAATTACTCCATCCGTTCGTCACCACCAGTTCAGCTATCGTCATCTTCCGAGGGCTCCATATATAGGAGTGCACCATCGAAGTTCGCTTCTTTTATTAAAGAAGATTCTATGATTTTTTTTGTTACATCAGCTAGAGTGGATAGTAATATGGTTGTAGATCCACTTTCCCACTCAGGTTGTGAGCAAATCATTCACCGGATTGCTCAATGCACCGGCGACGCACCTGGGCTCAAGCGACCGCTGTTAAAAGTAAATGGGTTAAGCTGTAGATACTATAAGTTTATCTCGTTCATCAATTATTGTCTCCGCTAGTTTCTGATTTTTCTTGTAGTGAGTGTTGAGGATTTTGAATTTTACTATCATATATCGAAAAAAATTGAAATTGATTTTTTTATTGTTTTGCATATCTTCTCTTTCCCTATTTCCCCTCTTCTAATTTGAGAAAATTCCCTCCATCACTTGGTCTGTTCCGTTTCTTGTGAGACATAAATTGATGAACGAGATAAACTTGCAGTATCTGTAGCCTAACACATTTGCTTTTAATGGCGGTCGCTTGACTCCAAGTGGGTCGCCGGCGTATTGAGCAATCCATGAACGATTCGCTCACAGCCTGAAGGGGAAAATGGATCTATATAGCCAAATTACTATCCACTTTAGCTGATGTAGCACAAAAAAAAATCACAAAATCTTCTTTAATAAAGAAAGCGAACTTCGATGGTGCACTTCTATGGAGCCCCCGAAAAATGACGATAGCTGAACTGAAGGTGACGAACGGACGGAGGATTTTTTACTCAAGATAATAGAGAGAGAATGGAGAGAGAGAAGAGATGAAAACGCATCCCATGAAAGTAAAAAATATCTTTGATATAATATCATTTTTACTGGTAAGAGAGTTATTGGGCGCCAATTTTAAAAAAAATTAGAATTTAGGCAAATATCAAAACAAATTAATTTTGATCACCAAATGATCATGGAAAAAATTGAAAACATGTGAATTTGGAAGCTCACATTTTCCTCCAGATTTTGGTGAAGTTGCCAACGTAAAAAAATACCGACAAGGCTGCAGGAATCGGAAAGTATGAAGTTTGCCAATATTCACCCACCCTCGAGGCCCTGTTGAGGCACGGATCTCAAAAGTGTCCCAATAGTTGAACGACCATATTTTCTTAAAAATAGGCCGTATTTAATGAATTTGGCATATTAAAAATTAATGCAAAATGAAAATTAAAACTGGAACACGTGCCGGCAAGGTAGCGACCTCAGGTAGTATCTGGGGTATAATATAGATTTTTCCGTAAGAGTTAAACTCTTACCTCCGTGAGACAAAATTGCCAAAATGCCACAAAATAACCATTTGAGACAAGTTTTTATTTTACTTTAATTATTTTTGTGATTTGCAAATCCCAAATCATGAAACTCAAATCAAATGTCCTCATCTCAAAGTAAGAGTTGAACTCTTTTCTCTGTGAGACGAAATGAATGAAACTGACAACCTTCGACCGTTTTTTCAACAAAGCTGGCACAGCCATTTTTCAAAAATTTTTAGTCTAAGAAATTCATTTTCTCCCATTTGAAATTTCGGAGAACTGTTTATATACTCATTTTGTTCACATTTAAATGTCATTTTAGATAAATGCACATAAATTAATTAAATTATTTAATACACTCTTGTGTGAATACATTAAATGAGTTAAATATAAATGTTTGAATGCATTAAATGAGGGCAAATGTGGAAAAATGTGAATTTTCTGTCTCGAATTTATAGAATGACATTCTTTTTTAAAATAAAATTAAAATGTTAGAATGACACTTATTCAGAAACGAAGGAATTATATTTTGTATATTCCTTCTATATATCAATTAATGAATAAGGAAGATCCGATCGATTCGTTATAAGAAATCAGTTGTACTAACCTGGAGTTATGTTAATGTTTTGATCGTGCTTGAAATCTCCAATGATTCCGGGGATCCATGCATACAGGTTGTAGTCTCCATCTCGAATGTTGTTGATGCTAAAATTACCTTCTTCATCCGCTGTTGTCCAAAACTGATATCCCTGAAATAAAATGTTTTTCTTTAATATTTAGATTTTATTTAATTTTCCTATCTAGTCCATTCGTAAAATCATACGCGGGCTCAAATATTTATTAAATCATACATGGTAGGTTCGACCAATTTGACAGAGATAACTTTAGATTGAATAAGAACTGAAATATTAACATTTTGGATTGAATAAGAACTGAAATATTAACTTTAAATAAATAGAACGGTAATCAAAACCCTAATAGAAATCCAAACCCTAAGGTTCCTCGTCTACCAAACTATTATGATACTTTTTCTGAGCACCCCCTAACCCTGCGAAAATATTAATTAACTTATATACTAAGTGAGTGGGGCTGTGCAAGGCCCGCAAACTCTCTGACCATAAAATAATTCCAAATAAGGAGAATTATCGATACATGAGGTAATCTATCGATTCAGGACTTGAAAGATTAAAATTTTCTATTCAGGACCTGAAAGATGAAAACTTTCAATGCATGACCTCAAAAATCATGAATTATGATTTCTTTTTATTTTTTAATTAATTTTATATTTATTTTCAGTGAAAATTCATTTATTAATGATCTATTAAATCTAATAAAGAAATTGTTAATATTTATTCAAAAAAAATAAAAAGACATTAAAATGTGTGATTTTGAGGCCCAAATTTGAAAATTTTCATCTTTGAGGTCCTGGATTGAGAGTTTTTATCTTTTCGGTCCTGAATGGATAGATTACCCATCTTTTAAGTCCTGACCTTTATATAACTAACTTAATTAATTAAATAAGGAAATAACAGCTTAAATATATAAATTGTGCTTCTAGCCACGCGTGTAGACTTGCAAATCCGGTATATCATCATAATGCATGATCAGAGGTGAGCTAATAATAATGATATGATACTAATTAAACTATATGGAGTATGAAAGATGAATGAAATCATGATGAAACGATTGATTTTATCATATAAAAATATTGAAGGGTTTAATTAATATGCTAGTAAAATTTAAAGAATAAATAGTACCTTGCCTTCTGTTTGCCACGATCCAACTTCTCCTGGGGGAGCCAACCCAATGTAAGCACCATTTCCCACCATGTCATCATCACTCACGTACCTATTTTTGCAATTAATGATTGAAATTAATTTTATGAAATTGACAAAAAAACAAAGGAATATCGATCGAGTATATAAACTTAAAACAAGAAGATTCAAAAATAGGCAACACGATGATCAGTATAATCCTATGCAAAAAAAAGCCAATTAATTAAGAAAACCGGTGATCCTATCATTTTCTTAGTAACATTCGTCAACTCGAAATTTTTGGTTACGTATATCACCAAATTTTATGCTGTGTAAGCTATCACTTTCAAGGCAGTGGTGTTTGGCCACGGCGCATCAATTCCTTCTCTATTTTATACTGTTCCCATTCGAATAACATATGCCATATTTAGTTATTCTTTCCATAAAAAAATAAAATAAAATGAGAATAATTGACAACTTGAAACCTCGAAATATATTTGATTTGCATTATGCACAGAAAAATGAAAGTTTTGGCGTTTCACACCATCACAATGGGTTCAAACTTCTTGTTACACTCTTATGTATTTTATTATAAAATTTATGATTTTAATAATATTTATTATAAAATAAAAATCAATTCTAACATAAATAATCATAGCTAATATTTTTCAACAAAAAAAAATTAAAAAAGTAATAAAATTTAATTTTGAATTAATCATCCATAATAATGAATTATTAACTGAAAATTGAAAATTAAATACTAAAAAATAATTATAAACCCTAATTGGGTGGGGTGAACCCTAAAAATCTTAAAATTAAACCAAATCACAAAAATATATATATAAAAAAAAATACATTTTAAAAATATAACACTACAATGGTGTGATAGGAAATTTCCAGTGCATTACAATGGTGTGCTTTGCAGTTTGCAATTTGCAATTTGCACCATTCACCGAAATTTAATAAATTATTCCATTAAAAATGATGACCCTCTCAAAAGATTGGTCAAAACTCTTTTTTTTTTTCAAATTTTGAAATGACTAATTAATTATGTACAAAAATTTGAATACTAATAAAAATACGTCTAGTCAAAACTATCTGGCTCTTTGGTCAAGACTACAAAATTGACCATTATTAACAAGTTAATTCTAAATAAATTGAACACAAATATTCCTCATATATAAAACACAATACATTATATACGTTGCAGCAAATTTTAGGGATTCTCCTTCAATTTTATAATTAATTTTCAAAGTTTTCTCTCAGTCTTCGAGCTCTTACATACCTTCTCAATTTTTTCTTCCCATTTATTAGATCTAAATTGTAGATCGTTAATCTTGACCATGAAAATCATGAGACGTGAGTCTGTAAATCAAATGTGTTTAATTTAAATATTACATGTATTTTTTTAATTCCAATATTGCTAAGGGAAAATCAATAAATTAAGAGATAACAACATTAGTTTCTCTGAAAGATAGACCGGGAAGGAAAGAAGTAGAAAATAGAAAGAAAAGTAAAATTAGAGTACGTGTAAAATTAATTATATATATATATATATATTAAACTAATAGTTGGACACAAAAATGAAGAATTCAAATAATTTTGAAGAATGAAATGAAAATGAATTGAGTATATAAATATACATACCTATCTTGAATAAATAAGGTGCCAGTAACAGTGCCCCGTTGAGCTGATTTTGGGAAGTCCTCCGATGCTGGAAAACTGTAAGGCCAACTCTCAATTTGCTCCAATGCCTGTTCCAATTTCACTTAATCATCATTAATTATAATTCATCTAATTTTATATATATGGACTCAATCTCAGAAAATTAATCGAAAATTATTCAAAAAAGTGAAAGTAAGTGAACTACCTCTTCAACTTTTATTGCATCAAATGAGGTATTATATATATATATATATATATATGTATGTATGTATGTACACACACACACATAAGGACGCATGATAGAGGACCAATTTTATTTTATTTTTCATTTCTTTCTTTAATAAATCATAGGATAATTGACAATTAAACTTGCCTATAATCATGTACATTCATAATATTTATGTTTTTTTTTTGTATATGCTAATTAGAGCAGTATTGTTGCGTAAAATCAATAATACTTTACACTTTATATGGAACAAATGTAAGTTTATATATATATATATATATATATATATATATATATAACATAAGAAAGAGATACTAATGAATTAAAAAAGCGTAAGTTTCCTCTTCCGATTTTACTTTGATCGATGGCTAGAATAATAAAAACATGTGATTAACACTATAGAGACTAGAATAGTTATCCATGTTCAATGACATATATGTATATTTTAGAAAGATTGTTAGTTTGCTATAAATAATACTACTATAAATTAGTGATTTTATCTAGAAATATAGTCCCTCCATTTTTTTTTAAATATAGTCCCTCCGTTTCTGAATAAGTGTCATCATAGCATTTTAATTTTATTTTAAAAAAATGTCATTCTACAAATTCGAGACATAAAATTCACATTTTTCTCACATTTTCACTTATTTAATACATTTGAAGAACATCTATATTTAACTCATTTAATGTATTCACACAAAAGTGTATTAGGTAATTTAATTAATTTATTAATTTATGTGTATTTATCTAAAATAACATTTAAATGAAAATGGAAAAAGTACTTGGTAAAACTTATAGATAGAAAAATATAAAATTAATACCTGTTTTTTGGCGTCTGCCCAAAGCGAAAGAGGATCTGGTTGAGGTTGTGAGTTTGTAGAATTAAGATAAATAAAAATAGGACCAAAAAGTTTCTTCCATGGCTCTCCTACTCCAAATTTGAGCACTAAATCCTCACCCCCATAATGTGCACTAACGAACATCTGATCATCCAATAATCATGAATATTCATATACATGCATGTTTATCAATTGGAATGGCATTAATAGAGTAGTTAGTAACTAAAAGGGTTAATTACACATCAATACTCAATGTTTCGTATTCTTTTTAGTAGTTTTATCCTGAAATTTTAAAACTAACATATCAGTACCCAATGTTTTCATAATTAACACTTTTAGGATCAGTGAAATTTTCCGTCAATCCAAATGATGACATGGACTGCCGAAAAATGCTCGTGGATTTTCGCCCTGTTTTTTAAATGACGTGGAAATTCATTTCAATCATACTAGACTATACGGCGTCGTTTAAAACATAAAATAAAATAAAGAAACAAAAGTGAATTCCACCATGATTAAAATGAAAATTGGACCAGTTTTGAATTACATGAACCTCCAATTTTTTAAAACGAGGAGACCAGCTCCCAATTTTCATTTTAATCAGTATGGAATTCATTTTTTTTTCTATGTGTTTAAACGACGCCCTTGTAATTTAGTATGATTAAAATGAATCCATGCCATTTAAATAAATAGGGCAAAAATCCATGTAGATTTTCTGGCCGTCCACATCATTATTTGAACTGTCGAAAAATTTTAATATTATTAAAAGTGTTAATTATGCAAATATTAATGTTGGGTATTGATGTGTTGTTTTTAAAATTTTAGAACAAAAGTGTAGAATAACGAAACGTTGAGTATTGATGTATAATTAATGAGTTTAAAATTGATATGATTAATATGTACATATGTGTTGTACGTACAGCAAGAGTGGTTGGACCAACATGAGAGAGAAGGTCTTGCTTGGTAGGGCCTCCAGTTCTGAATTCGTTGGTAGGCATAATCTGCCACAAACCCACGCCCTCATCCATGCTTATCCATCCATGGACCTTCGCTTCTTTGTTATCATCCGAATATTGGTATTTGTCATCCACCTTAATTAATTAATTAATTAAACAATTAAGCTAAGTACAGACTTTAATTTTGCATCGATTATATTAATTAAATTTGAATCTAGCAAGTAAAGTGAATCAAGTTGCGTGCAATTAGTATTTAAAAAATGAATTATACATGGCAAATAGTCCCATGTCATCAAACTGTCTAACCGACTCGCACAACCCCAAGTAAAAATATTGCTTATAATACCGAAATGTATCACTTTTAATATTAAAAAGTATCAGTTTGATATTTATATGAGTTTATTTCATCCCAATTAATGTATATTTCATTCAAGTTAAGGTTTATTACATCTTAGTTTTGGTTTATTAATCCCAAATAGGACTTATTACATTCCAATTAAGATTTTTAATTATTTTTTTAATTTAATTTTATTTAGAGCTTGTATACAAATGAAAAATGCATCTTATGTATTTTTCATCCAACATATGCCCATGTAATATTTTAAATGAAAGATCATAAAAAGACCTTTAATTTAATTAGCATTTTTTTTTTTGCTTGAATCAGATTAAGACAAGAAAGTTATGATCATTTGAGAAAAAAAATAATTTGTTGAAGTTTTGGAGAAAATTAATGAACGGCACTAGGGGTGATAATGTGTAGGGTACTACAGTATTCATCTCCATACCCTCTGAGTAATTACCTGCCCATACTCATCACACCCATTACTTGCATTTCAACTAAGTAGTATTTTCCCATGCGATGCACTGGAAATATTTTGTAATATTTAATCAAATTTAAAATGTAAATATATGTTCGAATAAAAAAAATACACAATTAAATATATATTTCATGTATATATTTTAAATTAAATATATTGATATTTTCTTTAAATATGAAAACATATTAAATAAAAAAAATATAATTTATATAGATGATTGAGTATATAATTGTTCGTTTTCAAAAAAAAAAATACACCAAATTGTTTTTATAATATGTTCAATCATAGTTTTTTTTATTATTTTTTTAAAAAATACTTTTAAAAAAAAATATATGTATATATAACATCATCTTCTGAAGCATAGTAAATAGAAAACTAACAGTATCTAACTCAACATCTAATGATATTTTTCCAATAATCATTCCAATATTCTTATATAATTTTTTTGATATATATTATATATGTTTAAAGTATATATGTACGTATATATATTTTATTTTATATACTTATATATATATATATAAATGATTTATTTATTCTATACACACACACACACACATACCTCTCCTTTGAATTGAGGGTCGATAGGGTTGACGAGGAGAACAGCTTCGGGATAATCCAATGGTTGTCCTCTACCAGGTAGCCTCTCATCTGGCAATGGCATATATCTTTGCCTATTGTCTGCCGTCGCCATATATCTAAACCTATATTTTCATATTATTTAGTTATTTCAAATGAAATATTATCAAAATTATATATATATATATATATATAATTTGAATTGAAGTTGATGATTATTTAAGTACTACTTGTCTTTCTTGAGCTTCAACACCATTCTAGTTTCATCAAGGTTGAAGCCAGGCCACCCCTCCAACCGTTCGTAGATGGCATACGAGTACATCCCTGATGAACCACGAAGCAGTATGAACCTACGCACGCACAATTAATTAATTGCTTCATTATATTTCTAAGAATAATTGATATTAAATTTTCAGTAATTATTTAAAGAGTACATTTACAGTTTGATACTTACATTTTGGCCACATTTTCAAAAATGACTCACTTTTTCGAAATTAACAAAACAGTACTCACTTTTTCAAACATTTAGAAATATAACATTTAATCAATTTTACGATCTGAAAATCTTATGTAATTGATTGGAATTTAATATTTCTTGATTGGATGAATTTTGTTTGCGTGGCTGAGGAAATAAGAACATTAAAATACAATCATTTGCGTACGATTTTCAGGATGTAAAATTGACTAAATGTTAAATTTGCGAAATTTGTCAAAAAGTGAGGAACATTTTTCTTTAGTTTTAAAAAAGTGGGTCATTTTGAAAAAAAATTCAAAATATAAGTATCAAAATGTAATTTACCCTTAATTAAATTGACGAAGTACCTTTTGTCTATGTTTAATGGAGCAAGCTTTCCCTGAAGGGACGTTTCCCACATTCTTGAGAATGATAACTCTATTTGTTCCTCCGTTTCCACCACAACTTTAAAATTTGTTGCATGAATTCTGCATTTGTAAATTTATATATATATACATATATACATATATATATATATACACGATTTAGATGAATGTTTATAAGTAATTATTTTAGGGATAAGGGTCAAATATATAGCACTCAACTATGTGTTCTTCGGGGTTCACATTGCCCCTCATTGATTATTTGGACCAAATATCACCTACTATATAAGCTTTTAAAATTGGCTCTGATTATTCCCTTTGTTATCTCTTTGTTATGTGAAAACATAAAAGATTAATATTAATTATGTATTTTTTTTAATTTTTTACTATTTAAAAATTTATAGTATATATATGAGTATCTATCACCATCTTAAAATTTATAATTAGTGCCAATTTTAAAAGTCGGGGGAAGGGCTATTTGTGCAAAATAGTTAAAAAGGGGGCAATGTGAACCTTGAAGAATAGTCGAGAGACCATATGATCCTTATTCCATTATTTTATTAGTAAGGAGTCAAATTAGAGAAATTAATTAAGACATATATACAAACACATGCACTATATAGTCTATAGTTTGTGGTACTTACACTTCAAATGTTCCTGTAGTTCCACTACTTCCTGCTTGACTCCAAACAAGATCCCAATACCTATATATGTACACCATTAATATTTAAAATTAATTATTCAGATTAATTTAAAATCTACTCCATAATTTATCATTAATTAATACATACCCTCTGTTGGATTCATCGTTGGCAGTCTCGAGCAGATTGTCCATGTGATTGTATTTAATTGCAGTCACAATGCCATCTGGTTTTGATAGTGTCACTCTAAGAATGCCATTGTCCATAACCACCTGCATTAAAATATATTAAAACCATTACTCGTATACAAGGCCGCTTCTTACTCGAGGCAAGTGAGTCGGTTGCCTTAGGCTCTGAAAAAAATGAAAAATTTCGGGATCCCAAAATTTTCATAGTATTATGTGTATATGTATATTTATATTTAATTGTAAAAATGTTTCAAATTTGATGTTAGTCTAGTGGAAAGAGTTTTTGTAATCAACAAAGAGGGCAAGAGATCGAATCCTCTTACCTGATTTTTTACAAGTTATATATTTATTTATTATTCAATCATAATTCTAAATCTATGTTAGGACCCCTTTTTTTTTAACAAACTGAAATAACCCACTTTTTAATTTTTACATTTGTAATCATAAATCTAAATATATATTACTCCTTTCGTCCCATAATTCTAGTTCACTTCCCATTTTCATACAGAATAAGAAATCACATTTAATATGTATTGGAAATACATAATTTACAAATTACAACAATTATACTATATTAATGCCCTTATTTTCTACTATATTAATTTCATTCATACCATATTAAATAGGGCTATATTTGTAAAAGAATGTTTTGATACGATTTCAATTAAGAATATAACTATAATTTTGGGACATCCCGAAAAGGGCTAATGAACTACAATTATATATGAAACGGAGGGAGTATAATATAAACATATATATATATATATATAACATGCCAAAACAAAATAGAAAGAAAAAAATGCGCATATGGTGTGCATGTGTTATTCAATTTATTTATTAAATTATAAGACAAGAAACGAGGGCTTCATTTTTCACCTTAACTTAGACCGCCAAATCATTAGGATCCACCCTCCTTGTATATATCAAACCAAATATGACATGATATGTATTTATATGTGTAATTATGTAATTACGCATAATGCATTAATCTTACATGATGTTCTCGAATGTGCAAACGTAGTCTTGTAGATGGCATTGTTTTTCATCAGCTCTTTGCCAGTACCTCCTTATTATCTGCGTGCAAAAATCACAATAATATTTGTTATTAGCTATTTAAATCTACTCCCCTTACAATCATCTCATATATATACTCCTAGGAAAGGAATAAAAAAATATTAAATTTAAGTTTACTTATTAAAGCCTTAAATTTTACGCTCCGAAAGGAAAATTAACAAAATGTGTCAAAGAAATAAATGAGGGGAGAGGGAGTGGTGCGGAAGCAATGGCTAACTTTGAGCATCACTTGAACTGCAAAATAAGAAACCAAATGTTTTTCATATATTGGACTTTTTTCGGTTGGTATGATATACATATATAGAGTATAGATTCTCTCTCTCTCACACACACATATGTATATATATAGTGTACATTTAACTTGCAAAGATGGCTACATTGACAAGTCGAAACCCCATATTTATTAATCAGAAATATGATGAAAACGTTGATGTAGTTGAACGTGGAGTCTAGCAAAAAGTGTGTAGATATTTACGTTTACCACTTAGTTTTTTAATTTGAGTGATTTAGAAATGTCTCAAGCAGAGAGCCAGGATTTCAATGGAGGGGTCCAACAAATAATATAGAAACTAACTTTAACTTAAAAAATAAAAATAAAAGTTAATGATAATTTTTTTAAAGTAGTACTCATAATTCCAAATACATAGCAACATTAAAAAATCCATAAGTAAAATTACTACATCATAACATTTCTCTTCTATTCTTCATCTTCTGAAACCTCTGCATAATAGCTTCATTGGAGACATCAACAAATACATCTCTCTCAATATAAGTTACTAAACAATCATTCAATAATTCATCTCCCATTCGATTGCGTAGTGAACTCTTGATGATATTCATTGTCGAAAACAGATGAGCACAAATAATTCAAACCCAACACATAATCCTTACTATTTTAGCAATCAATAGAGCATAACAGGTAATATTCCTTTAGGACCAAAACCAATTACAATAACAATTCAATGAGGCAGTAGTAGACAGAATTTCAACAAATTCAAAAGCACTTAAACATGTTAATCAGTACTAAATTTCAATCTAGCTCCTAGAGATGAAGAATCGAAATAGTATAATACTATTTTGCAGAAAATAGCCAACTTGAAATAACAACTCAAACTTTTCAATAACAATTGGAAAGGAATCAAGACTCTAGAACAGATAACAGTCATGGCCGGCTAAGGGGGTGTGTCAAGTGTGTTATGGCACAGGGCCCAAAAATTTAAAGGGCCCAAAAAAGAAATAATGTAATTTTTTTAATAAATAAAAATATTAAATATCTCATCCATATCTCTCTCTTCCACATTAAGTACGTGGAGGTTGTATTGGGATGTCAACAAAATAAATAAAGTAGTTTGATTTTTTTTTCTTTTTTGTCACAAGGGTAAATTGCACTTTAATACCTACATTTTGCATTCTTTTTCAAAATTAACAAAACAGTACCCACTTTTTTTTTTAAAAAAAAGTACAAATTTAATTTCTAATCAATTTTACGACTCAAAAATTATACGTGATTTATTGTATTTTTTTTATTGGATAGTTTTTTTACGCAGTTATGGAAATATAAATGTTAAAATACAATCAATTACATTGGATTTAGGGTCAATAAAATGTTAAGAGTTGCAAATTTTTTTAAAAGGTCGGTTCTATTTTATTAATTTTGAAAATGTTGGATATTTTGAAAAAGTGCCAAAATATAGGGATCAAAACATAATTTTTACCTTGTCAAAATATAATTGTAATATGTTAATATTGTTGAAATTTATTGCCCAAATTATTGAAAATAGAAGATAATTTGTAATCTTAAACTCAAAGTTAAAGATAGTAATTTTTTCTACCTTAACAAAAACAGCAATGGATTAAAAACAAGATTCCACGAAGACGAA
Organism: Perilla frutescens; assembly: GCA_026008535.1. Classification (NCBI taxonomy): domain Eukaryota; kingdom Viridiplantae; phylum Streptophyta; class Magnoliopsida; order Lamiales; family Lamiaceae; genus Perilla; species Perilla frutescens. Next base: position 5,887,336 of record BRKX01000001.1, read on the forward strand.
TTTTAAATCACACACAACATGTATGTGATTGCCTTATGGTGAAATTAGGCTTACACAAGAAGAAAATAGAATCCTAGAAATCTAGTTGCATAAAAGGTGACTCGAGCTCTTGACCTTCTCACTCTCAAGGTGATATCTTCTCTACTCGAATACCGCTTCAAATGAGAATTCTCTTCTTTAAATATCTTCACTTGAATCGGTTTTGAAACCCAAGTCATCTTGTCGATCATGGGTTGTAGATAACCGCCACTCCTCCACTACTTTGAAGAAAACCGTCTTCATGGTGTGGCTAGAAACACAACCCACGTCCTTCACCATTTTTCTATAATTCCAGTAAATCATTTTTTAAAAAAGAAAGTGGTTAAATCCAAGATAACAACAGGCATAAAAATAGGAGATAAAGTTTGACTTGATCAAACTCTATTTGAATATTAATATATCAATCATATTGTAACGCCCCGATCCTGGAAGAAAGGCAGGGGACCGGTGCGCTACTTGGGGGAAGGGGTTGTTGAATAGAATCAATCAAAGAAATAGGGTTAGTGCCCTAAAAATTTGGGCAGCATAACCTCTATAAATGGATCAATCCACGCTTTTAAAGCGTATGAAATGACTCAAACCAGATACCATGACTCTTAGGATGAACCCAAGAAAGAATAACGAAGGCAAACTTCAATGTAAAGAATAACAGTTCAAAGGTTAACTGTTAATAGGTTAGGTATGAAAAAGGCCAGACTGATGTCTGTCCAAATACATGAAATAAAGAGATGCCAGGCTCCCGCCTGTCGTGAAAGCAATATAAAGCCAGACTTTTGCCTTGACATAGGAAGCAATGTAAAGCCAGGCTTTTGCCTGGACATGAAAAGTAATGTAAAGTCAGGCTTGCGCTTGTCTGAATAAGGAAAGTAAATAAATGCCAGGCTTTTACCTGTCAAGAACGGAAAGTAAACGGGATTCTGAGAACCGAACACACCATAACAATAAAGAAAATGGGATTCGGAGAACCGAACACTCCATAACAGTAAAGAAAACGGGATTCGGAGAACCGAACACTCCGTAGCGGTAAAGAAAACGGGATTCGGAAAACCGAACAATCCGTAACAGTAATCAGAGTAAGCAGAAAAGAACGTAGTGCATTTATTCAGACTCAAAAGGAATCATGTTCTCAGTTAGACTCCATAGCGGAAAAAGAAACATATACATCAAACGATAGCCCTTCAGCCTTAGCACAACCGTCCACCATTTCGCAGCTCATCCTGAAAATATTTGAAAAGATTTTTGGGTGTGAGTACTAATGCACTCCGTGGGTACTATTGAGAAAAACCTTCACAATCATTTTATAAAACATAATATCCAATCATATTTTAAGCATATCATAGAAAGCTTTTAAAATAGAAAATTTGTGAATTCGATGTATACAAAATCATTTTAGTTCCATCATTGCGCGCCACTCTCCCCTAGAACGCTTACGGTAAGTTGGTTCGTGTACACAACCCGACTGCTTAAAGTTGGACACTGCCCTGTTTGCTTGGGGCTCGATATCGTGAATCATTGTAGTTTCGTCACCAAAACAGTAGTAAGACTTACATGAGTTAGGAGAACACATTAAACACAGTCATGAGTTGGATATTCAATCACATTCGCTTAATAACCCGAATATATCTTTATATAATAAAAACCCACCTGGAAATCAGATCTGAATAGCTAGATCTAGATTCTGATTCTGGTCTTAACTAGAAGTCTCTTTCTTCTGAGCCTACAAAATTATCCGGCAACTTAGTTTCGATGAACGACTACCATTAAATCAAAATCTAACCTTTCTTAGCTATGAAGTAAATACTATAAAATCTACTATCTTAATACGCAGCACCCGGGTCATCAAAATATTTTGACTCTTACGGGAACTTTACTCAGGGCATTTTTATAAAGAAAAACCCTTTTGGAAGTTTTGGCATACGGGGTAGTCAAACCCGTACCCAGAAATCAATTCGGTACAAATAAATTCATACCGCAAGATTCGCCCATTGAAAAAATATGAAACTTTAAATAACAATACTATATTTTGACACGGAACCACTTTTGAGCTTAAAACTACGATAGGGTTATCCACGAAGGATAGATCTGAAAAAAGACTACAATTTAATAATCTGATACCCAAAATATTCCCGAAATTAAAAAGTGACAACATGGAAAATATATATAAATATACATAGAACATGAAACCCTAAAGACACTTTTTGATCCGGTAACCCGAAAGAGTCACCGATTTGAGAGGGTGGTGGAGACGTTTGGCGGCAGTCACGACAGTTTTCCATCGTGATCGTCCGTCGTGTCATCATTTCAATCACGTATTCATGGTCTACGCGTTGACACCTTCAAAATGACTATTTCAGAAATGAAATAGGAAATTAGAGTCGTACCTTCTCTAGAAGCTGCTTGGCGTTTCGATTTTGAAAATGAATGAAAAATGAAACCTTAACCTCATATTTATAGATGAAAAATAAATAGGATAATAACGAATAAAAGAGAGAGGATAATTATGGAATAGGATAATGTTGGAAAAAGAATAGGATAATTACGAATAGGATAATATTTTGAAAAAGAAATTGAATAATGACGGATGTGCCTTAGTTATGAAAATCTATTACCTTTCACCCTAAAATTGTACCAAGTGTTCATTTGAACTCAAAATTAGAAAATTCAAAGATTGGCATGATTCTTGAAACATTTTCTGTCAACCCGAGAAAAATATCAGAACATTTTTTTTAAAGCAATTTTTTTGACCAAAATAAATTTTAACAGATTTCCCTAACTGCGATTTTCCTTTATTTGAATCCTTTAAGGACCCAACTTATTTTCTAACTTACCAGAGGGTAACATAAGTCGAATAAAACCTTCTATAATATTTCGGGGTATCAATCATATATATCCTTTTATTTGAAATATGAAAATCGTGGATATATATGATTTAAGATATACAAAATAATTATAACTTATTAAAAATAAAAAATCCTAAAAACTAGGAAATGTTAAGATTACGGATGTTATAGACAGTGTTACGGGGATTCAGTATGACATTGCGTTTAACATTAAACTCAATGTCACACCCCATGTTACAAATATTTTGAATTTTATTACTAATATTAAAATTAAGTGTTTTTATTTAATAGTATAGGCCCGAATTTTAAAATGAGCACATGGACCTCTAAATATTTGAGACGACCCTGATAATAATTCATAATCAATTAGAAAACATTGAAAGAATGATTAGAGCATTCAACCAGACCACATAGAAAATTATCCACCAATCAATAAAACTTTCAATGTCGGAGAAATTACATCGCAAAAATTAAGTTCTCGAACTATTCCCAAATAAAAAAATGCCTTGATGAAAGATTATCCCTAATTTCAAAAAATGAAGCAGCAACAGCAGGAAGTAGAAATCTCACTCTCACAATTCAAACTTGGTGGATGCCGGATGGGATAGTTAGAGGCAGCGAAATTTTTTAGCTCGGTTGTCTCTAATCTGTGACTGTGTAAATGTAATTGTATATTGCAGAGACTTCGTTTAGCTTCCCAGGCTGCTCAAGAATGATTTGCATTTTCTTCTTCGATTAAAGGCTCCGAGTGGTGTAAATCTGCACCGGGGAGACCAATTATAGAATTGGAATGAACACTTGACTCGTGAGACAAAAGAGAGCAGTTTCAATTGTACAAAATCAGTTGCGGCAGGGGCGAGGGTGTGCATATGAATTTTTTTTAATTCTTTTAGGTTAAAACATGTAAAATTACATATATACCCTTAATTTTTTTTAAAATTTCAGGGGGCCCAGTGCTCCCTTGGCCCGCATATAGCTCCGCCCCTGGTCTCAGGGGATATTATTTGTGAGAATAAGAAGGATCTTATGTACCAGGGGATCTTATACATTAATTTACAAAAGAGTGTGCAAATGATAGAACGGACAATGTGTAAAAGGAGTTCAACATGTAAGTACCTTAGTACGATTTTACCTTAATGGAATTAGTAGATTATTTCTCACTGGACTAACCCACACAGAGGACGTTGATTAAATCGATATGAGTTATCACTCTTGGTATTCTTTATTTGCTTTATCTTTATTTATTGTTCATATCGATGATCACAATATTTATCTGAACATAAATAAAATAGGAGCACATATATTCTACACTTTTAAAGTTTAATCCAATAAGTAATATTTTATTATTAATTGTGAATCAATTTAGCAAAAGATTCATATATTTGCTTTGGAAAATAAGAATAAATGTTGCATTGTGTAACAATCCCTGCATTTTCTTTGTAGTTCGAGCCTAATTTGAATTTCAAAATTAGGTTTAAATAATCATATCCCCTTTTTTAGTAGGACTTAATCACAATAACCATTAATCATAAATGTAAAAAATTCTATAATCAACGATTGTAAATTAATTTTGTTTAGTTATAATAACTTTTCTTAATTTTATAATAATTATAACATCTAACAAATAAAATTATACATATATCTTATTTGTGCATCACACGAAAGATATTCTAATTCCTCTAAGAGTGTTTCTATTTACACTATAAATTTTACTCTTTACACTTCATCCACTATCATCACTTCACATTTTACTATTCACACCACACAGTATGACTTAAATACCATTCAATCTGAAAAATCTAACACAAGCATATTTATTTGTGTTAAAAAACCTAACACTTCCACCTTCAACAAGTTCGGAAACTAGTTATATTTTCAAACACACCTTATTTTTGAAAACTTAAAGTGTATTTAAGTAACTTTAAAGGGTTAAAGGGTGTTTCTAAATACACCACCAAATTTTCTTTACATACCACTAATTAAAATAATTAAAAATTATTAATTTTTGATATTACAAAAATACCATTTTCCCTACTTTCGCACACGAAAAAAATTAATTTATACACCACTAAATAAATAATATGATAAATATAAAAAAATGAAAATAAAATTTGTTTTGTATTTTAATGAACTAAAAACAAAGTGTACATGGTTATTTATAGCAATTACCATGATCAAGGTCATATCCACGAAGACTAGCAATGCAATGTTCACTAATTCTTTCAATTAATCATCAAGTTTATCTAGATAACTGAATTAATATTTTAATGATTTAACAATTAAAATAAACAAATTGCAAAATGAGGCAAAGACAAACAATCTACCAAATGAAACTTTAAATTTAAGATAAAAGAGGATTCTAGAGTTTGCACTTCAATGGATTTTCATGAATAAATTAGTGTTAATGTATAAAATTACCCACTCTTTTAAAACAAAAATATTTTTTAACTAATTTAAGAAAAACATTCAAAAAATACCACTTTATCTAAAATGTTCTCAAAAGATGATTACATGTGGGTATCTTACACATTTCTTATATCAACCTTATACAAATATACTTGAATTACATCAAAAAATGTGTGGATGTACTACAAAAATATATACTCAATTTTTAAATTTTAAACACAATGAAATTTATAGTCAGATTTTTTAATACTTGAAATCAACCATAGCCCCAGAGGGAAGAGTATCCGCTCCGCACTTGGCTACTCAGCGTTTGCCGATTACGGTACAATAGAGTTGTAGTTCACTAGTTATTCCAGATGCTTATTATTGTCGAGTCTCTCCTTAAACAGCCACTATCTCTAATAAACCAAAGTCATCGCTGAATAGCTAACCTATCACTAAAATCCCCCTAGAGGGGGATAAGCAAATATACGCGTCACAACAAATATATTATGTTCATCATGCTGAAAAATTATAACCCGACCAAAATCCTGATCAGGATTATGATGGGGATTCAGGACCACGATGGATTTAACATCAGAAATCCCAATCATAATCATGATCATGAATCCCGATCAAGCTCCTGACACACTCTGAAAAACTTCTAACACATGTCTGAAAATCCTGAAAAGTGGTCAAAATCACATGACTCATTCAACATATCGTTGGAAAGTGAGTATTTTTGGAAAGTTTTTCTTAAGTTGGGTAAAAACATTTTTGTCTTTATAAAAGTGATTATTTTAGATTTTTGCTCACTAAATGAACATATTCAACCTTATTTAATTCTAGAGTTTATAGGAAGATCACCAAATTATCTAGCCTTTCCTCTCGAGTAAATTCTAGGCGTAGATTAGATTCCAATTTTCACCTTTTGATTCTAAATTGTTATCTAACTCTCGACAATCCTAAGATCAAATTTTCCTCATAGAATTTACCAATCTCTCGATGTACTAAATTCTATGTTACACAATCTCAATCCATTAATCGTTCAATTTTCTCAAGTGATAAACAGCCAAATAAACAATTGCATTCAACAACCAATTAAATACAAAAGACAACCGATTCCAAAGATGTGAAAATAAAATCTAGATGGAATGTTCATATTAATCCATACTGAAAAGTGCAATATCTAGCAAACCCCAGAATCAAGATGCTCCGCAACACATTCAAAATCAAATGAGAAGGAATCCATAACAAATGCCATCTTATCTGGTCTAAATACAACAAAGAAATTAGAACATCTTATGCCTCATGTATTGTTGATCTCTAGCTTCTCTTCTCTTTTTTCCCAATTCTTTTCTTCAAATGGTGGATCTTCTAAGGCCTCCAAAAGGCTCTTTTTTCGTCTCTAATTCTCCTTTTCATGGTTGGTGAAGTCAAAACCCTCAAAATGGAAGAAAAACTGGTCAACTAAGGAATCTCGTACATTTACACCAGGAGAAGCACGATCTGTTCCTTTGAAACAGAGAATTATGCACACAAAAGAGCACGGTGTGCTTCTCTTAAGCTTCTGACACACTTCACCATTTTGCTCTATTCTCGTTCGTTTCTTATTCAATTGACTTGATTTTTTTTTGCAATGTGCTCACAACTCGATTCTTTATCTTCTTAAGTACTTTTCAAGCCTAATTTCATCTTGTAAAACTTTTGGTATTAAATTCCATAAAAAGAGCAAAAAAATGTAAAATTGCACAAAATATGGGAAACTGTGCGCAATTTTGTCAACCTATGCATGCAATGGACATCAACTACTATCCAAATGGACATCAAAATGCGTTAAAACTATGAAAATCATGAGTTTATAAAAAAAATGCTACATCGTCTTCCTCACAACCACCCCACATCCTATGTTCTCTCCTAAAAAAGTTATGCAGATTTTCAGCGACCACCATCAACAACCACCATCTTGCTTCCCCACCCTCCTTTCAACTCTTCCACAAGTTGTCAAACACTTTTAGATTTATCAAAATTGGAAAACCTCTATCCATGAAAATTGCTCATTCGAAAACCTCTATCGCTGAAAATAGGGCTTGAAAAATTCAATTCGAACCCCTTCACATAGATTCGAAAATTCCACTAGTTTCTCACTTTTTTTAAAATTATAATAACTAAAAAATTTAAAATTTTATTTTTTAAGTTAGAGAGTAAATAAGACTTTTATTGTAGTATGTAAAGTAAATATTAAAAAAAAATAAACAAAAATGTGTGGTGTGTAAAGAAAATTTAATGGTGTATTTAAAACACCCAACTTTAAAATTATTTTCTTTCTATTTTTTTTTAAATTTATGATGCAAATAATAAATTTCGTACTCCAAATAAAAACTCCCTTTTCTATAGGGTAATTATATTCATAACCCCCAGCTTTTTTAACAACCCCCAATTATAATTATAATGATAATGTTATTTTAATGGTCTTTTTTACCCTTACCATTAAAAACCTTTCAAAAATAAAGTATATTGAAAGTGCACACCTTGTACAAAGTATATGTTCTGCAAACATTCTTGAAGATGTTCTAGAACGTTATAGATAATGTTCACTATCATGTTCACAAACGTTATAATGAATGACCACTATTTTATTAGTAAAAAAACAACCGTGAGTTTACAGTGTAGTTGTAATACGTAGTGAGCAAGAGTATCATATCCACAAGGATTGTGTGACAAATAATAATGTGAGTACTATAACATAGACACCTTATTAATATCTAGACACACAAATAACAGGAAAGAGAGAACATATAAATAAACACATCAAAAGAAATATAAACACAAATAACTTAAATAATTAACGAAAACAATTGATTCTAGAGGAGAGTTCATACAATGGCTTTCAGGACATATTTATTGACTACTTAACCTTATTTAATTTATCAAAGGTGGGAAATCATTAAATTGTTATCAGACTGTTCATAGAACATATGTCATAACATAGAAATAATAAGCATGTACTTCATTGCGGTCGGTTCTTCGCACACGTTATTACTCACAACCTCGTTCCTTGGACTTAAATCCCTATGCAACACTAGTTCACTTGGTCAGTCCTTCCTAACATCACATAAAATGATTAACTTATTTTATCTCATTAATTAATCAGTCATGACTAGAATCTTCCAATTAATTAACTTGCATATATATGTTGCGGTCGTCCACATACACATGAGAAATCCAAACTAGGAAACTAAATACTCAATGATAACCAGAAAACATATATCAATAAATCAAATCATGAAATCCAATGTACTTACAAACCCAAGAATTCAACAAACTAATTAACTAGACATAATTAAAGAAACAAAACATAAACAAACTAAACAATATATGTTCAACACGATAAAGAACCCGGAGCCCTCAATCTTGATGTAACCTCCAAAGCCTATCTGGTGCCTCCACAATTGTATACTTCTAACTGGACTGTGTAGGAACCTTTTGTACGCCTCCTTCTAATGAGTAGATGGGGTATTTATATTGTTGGAGGAAACCATAGGGTTAAATGAAGCCCAAAGTGAAGAAAAGCCTTGAAAATCCCGAACTGCGTCTGTCCGGGTCGACGGACAAGTCGAGCAGCTGGGTCAACCTCCAGGTCGACCCTATTAGGTGTAAAAAAAGCCCTCTGGGTCGATCGGTGGGTCGGGTTGACCTTGCACATGCAGACTTTACTAAAACGACTAATTCTCACTCGTTTCTCATCCAATTGAGTCGATTTAACTTGCACAACGCTCCTAACTCAATTCTCCATCTTTCTAAGGTCTTTAATCACCAATTTGGATTATGTTGAATTAATTACATCAATGATCATGGGCTTTGCTCTTCAAATACGATCCAAAGGCCTAATTATTCCCTCATTTAGCTCTCCAAGTACATACTTGATTATTTTGCACTAAATAATCATCAAATTCACCATTATTACTACAAAACTCACAAATACATCAAAAATATCAATGATAACATAATGAGCATAAAAGCTATGAAAATCACACAACTTATCAACTTAAACATCATCAATTCATATCCAAAAGTTGTGTAAAATACACAGTTGTCAATGAACTTTAAAGAAACAGTAGAAAGTAAAGCACACAAGAGATTGGTAACCCTGTTCGATCAACTGATCTACGTCAAGGGGACTTGTCAAGTCCGTGAGAAATAATACACTACTCCAATGTATCATTCACTAGGGATCTTATATGTAGTTCACCTCACGTCACTCAATACCCGTTCTACCAAAATACCCTCGTGCGATGGATTGAACTATGAGTTCCCATCACAACCTAAATTTCTACCTATCTAGTTCCCACGGATATTCTCTCCTAAGAACCCTTTGACAGTGTATGAAAATTATTTCAAAACACTCTTGACAAGAACACTAATCTGCAGCCTAATAATGACAACCGAAACCTATGCGGCTCTTAAATAATTTAGAGCTCTCGTGCAGATGTATATTTTCAGTGTATTTAATCGTTCGGCGTTCTCTAACAGGTTCTGATCCTAGGCTATTTATAAGATAAGAATATAGCCTTAGTAAGGAAATCAGAAGTCCTAATCATATCACAAATCTGATAAGAAAATTTCCTTATTTAGCTTCAAACACTGAGGACCTGCTTTGTTAGAATTCTCTTCAATCACGTGCCCTTTAAGCTGAATAAGGCATCTTTTAGAATGATCTTGAATTTCTTCTTCATTAGCAACTGCGAACAGCTTCAATGATCTTGGAAGAATAATCTGGACAAAGGATGTTCATGTAAATGTTCACGAATGTTGCAATGAGGATTATTGATCTCTAAACATTCACATTAGGCAGCACATCAGAATGTCTCGTATGTTCACAAACTGACTTCTGGCTATCACTCAAGCTAGTTGATAGTACTCAGTATGTTGAACAATCTTAGATATGGCACTAATAAGCTCGTGCTTTACATGTGTTTTAAAGTTCATTTGAGTGGTATTTGATGGGAAATTCATGCATGAAGTGATAAGTTTTGCATAGTTTTCTATATTTTGTACATTATCATGTGTTTGTTCATTGTGAAGAGATTTAATGTCATTTTTTGTGTGAGCTTAAAATGAGCTTGGAAAGACCCTGGAAATATAGGAAATCAATTTTGGAACACTTTGCAAAAAGAATCGGGTTAATCGAATAAGAAACGAGTGAGAACGAAGCAAAACAGTGAGAGTCTACCGGATGCCACGTAGACCCGCGACTGGACCAGCGATCGAGGTCGTGAATCTACTCGTGAATCTCATTCTGGCCACTTTTCTACACGCGTGTGATAGAGGAGGGCTTCACCTTTGTATTACCCGTGACCTCACTCATGAATTTTGTACTGATCATGGCTATTTTGCCATGTCAGTGTCACACAGACCCGCGACTGACCTGGTTGCGGACGAGGTCACGAATGAGCCATGGGAGTCCGATTTTGGCCTACTTTAGCCCGTTTTCTTTCCTTTTTCGACTAGGATACTGTAACGACCCGGCTACTGGACTGACGGCTATCCCCACAAACTAACACGAGTCTTTCCAGCGTGCTTTGTCCTCACTCACACGCTCCCTAAGAAACTTTCCAGGGGGTCACCTATCCCACCATTTCTCCAGGTCAAGCACGGTTAACTTTGGAGTTCTGGTGGAACGAGCGCCAGAAAAGAAGATACACCTTGTTAGTATGAGTAACACCAATCAAATCCTTTAATTTTCAGTGCTAATTTAGTCTTTAATTTTTATTTTAATTTTTAATTTTCATTTTTTTATTTTTTATTTTATTTTATTTTCAGTTTTATTTTTGTTTCTCGCCTTTTCTTGGTGTGTACAGGTACTGTATGCTCACACATTCTAAGAGAACCCCTCTAGAACCTCTTAATCCCGAATTAGAAGCTACATATCGTTGAAACAAAATTGAGAAAAGAAGAATGGCTGATGAAGAAGATAACAATGCCGTGATTCTTCGGCTCCAACAACAGCTTGATGCTATGGAAAAAAGGATCAAAGATCAAGTGGACGCTAGAGCTGTAGAGCCCCCTCCAATTAATGAGCTCTTTATTCCAGTACTCAACCACGAAGACATTCCTGGCCCAAATGTCAATGCAAATAACTTTGAGTTGAAACTGGGGTTGGTCTCCATGGTTCAGCAGAACCAATAAGGAGGACGAGCCACTGAAGACCCAAATGCACATCTGATGAAATTTTTAGAGATCAGCAGCACTGTAAAGATGAATGAAGTACCTAATGGTGCCATTCACTTACGCCTATTGTCATTCTCTCTACGGGATAGGGCTGAGCTATGGTATCAATCTCTAGAACCGGATCCATTGAGAGTTGGGGAAAGATGATCACTCAAGTTCCTGCACAAATTCTTTCCCCTGGTTTAACTCTCAAGCTTAAAGGTGAAATTATACAGTTTGTATGAGGATGAAACTTTGTATGAGGCTTGGGAGCGGTTTCGGAACATGTTGAGGAAGTGTCCCAACCATGGATTCGGGGTGGATCACTAAATTTGCATCTTCTACAATGGATGCAACATGGAGGTGAAAAGTCTTTTGGATGCCTCTGCGGGTGGCTCACTGTTTAACAAAGGACACGATCAAGCTGTGTCAATCATTGAAGACATGGCTACAAACAGCTACCAATGGACCGGTGATCGACAAGTGAAGATAATAAAGAGGACAGCAGCTGTTGATGACAATGATCCTATTTCCAAGCTTGCAGCCTAGTTGTCTACTCTAAATGCTACTATCAATAGTAGATTTGACATAATGTCTCAGCAGACCGCAAATCCTCCCATGAACTAAGTAGTGGAAGATAACAACTCTATCAACCAGAGAGACGGCTATGAGAACAACAATTACCAAGGAGAAAATTAGTTATACCAAGGTAATCGATCCAACCTTTCCTACGGGAATCCAAATACTGCACTGCAGCTCCCACCTGGCTTCTCAGTGATGAATGGAATAATCAATGAAGAGAAGAAGCTGAAGATGGATGACTTGTTGATGGAGTTCATGGGAAAGACTGATAAGTTCATGGGGGAGTCGCAACCTAGAATGGAGAAGTTGGAGAATACTGTGGGTGCTATGTGTGTATAAATGAAGTTGTTCGAGAAGCAGTTGGAACAACTGGCTGCAGTCGTAAGAAATCAACACCAACCGGGACAAGTTCTTAGCAACACAACAGTGAGTCCCAAAGAGCAGTGCAATGTCATTTCTTTGAGAAATGGGAGGTCTTATGAAGAGCCGAAAGTTCCTAAGGATGATCCAGCAAGTCTCGAAAATTAAGAGATTCCATTGGAAAAACAACTGCCAAAGAAAGAGGTGCCTAAAGAAATCAAGAACTCACCAAGTAAGCCATCTTTTACACCTATTTTTCCTCCCACTATTTCCATTCTTTTTCTTTAAATATTTCAGAAGACAAAGCTAGATGAGCAGTTTTCTAAGTTCTAGGAAATCTTACGCAAAGTCAACATCAATTTGCCTCTTGTAGAAGTTTTGCAAATGATGCCTAATTATGCAAAATTCCTTAAAGACATGGTGTCCAAGAAGAGAAAATTGGAGGAGTTTGAGACTGTGTATCTTACTGAAGAATCCAGTGCCATCATTCAAAGGAAGTTGCCTGCAAAGCTCAAAGATCCGGGAAGATTCACCATCTCGTGTGAAATTGGAAATAAATTTTATGGAAGAGCTTTATGTGACCTCGGAGCTAGCATTAATTTGATGCCATATTCTATCTTCAAGAAGCTAGCCATTGGGACACTCCAGCAAACTTCTATTTCTCTCCACATGGCAGATCGATCAGTTATATATCCTAAAGGGATTGTGGAAGACATCTTGGTTAAGGTACAAGATTTTATTTTTCCTATTGATTTTGTTGGGCTTGATATGCAGGAGGATTCAAGTGTACCGTTAATCATGAGGTATCCATTTATGAAAACTGCAAGAGCTTTAGTGGACATGGATACATGTGAACTCACTTTACGAGTTCATGAAGAGAGCATAAAGTTTTCCATCCATGATGGGGGAGATGTTCATGTGGAAGGTCGAAAAAAGAGCTTAGAAGAATGTCGAGCTTAGTCTATGCTATCAATGGATGTGAGGAGCCATCACTAAATCCAACAGCAAGAGAAACCACCAGGTAATTACTATAGGATTTTTGATCCTGGTTTTGCAGCTGGAATTGGAGCTAAGAAGTTGAAGAAAGAGAAATAAGTATGGCATCGAGTGCCACCGAATCTACCTTAGCCATTTGTGAGTTCATCCAAGGTAGAGTACTTTTTTCTTTTCAAACTTATTCTTACATGGTTTTGAATAAGTTTAGGGGGAGGGAAGTGTGGTTACCTTGGATTTTTGCATTGTATTTGCATTAGATTTTCTTACTTAGAATTTTTGGTCAAATTTTTTATTATATTTTTTTAGGATTTTTGCACGTTTATTGCTTTATTAGGTTTAGTCAGAAGTGGTTTTAGTCTTGATTGGTCTTAACTTTCAAAAATTGTGGAGTATAGATCAATTATGTGCCTATGATAAGTTGTTTGGTATTGGAAATTTTGCATGAGAGCATGATATGTTTTGTTGATTTTTTTCTTGATAAATTATGTAATTTTTGCCTCTTGATTTTGATATTTTACCCATGTGAGCTTTTGAGCTTAAAAGGTTGCTTCATTGTACAATCTTATTTCTTTCTTATGTAGTAATCATTTATACTTGTTAATCTCTAGAACTTGCTTGGTTGTCTTTCTTGAGACTACATTAGTGTGGTAAAGACTTGAACATGATTAAAGGCCATCTTTGTCTAGCCATTCTACATTAATTTAATTTTTTCATAAATTCTTAATCCTTTGTTTGCCTAGTTGAGCCTTGAGACTTGATTTTCTTTGTTATACCTTGGGTTGGGAAATTAAAAGTGATTGAGAATGATTGTTGAAGTTGGAGTTTGGATGGTGGCATAATTATGTTAGTTTTATGTTGAATATGCTAGATACCCTTATAAGCTCTAAAAAAATAGAGAGAAAAAGAGACTCAAAGAGTCCAAGTATTGAAAAAAATGAACAAAGTTCATATAAAAAAAATAGCATAAAAGGGTGGTTAGAAAAACATAATTGATGTGGTGTTGTGAAGTTTTAAAAGGTGGAAGAGCATTTTTGTTGTCTTACTTGTTATGAATTGAAGAAGTGGGTTTTTGGGATGAAATTCTTTTGAATTAGTTACTTAGCCTAAATGTTCCTACCTTTACCAAAGAGCCTTCATTACAACCTTGAAAGACCTTTTTGATTCTTGTCTAAAGCATGTTTAAGTGGTGGAGAGAATAGATATCTTGCAAGCTTATGGTGGATTACTTGTTTTGAATGATTTTGAGTGTATACACTTAGCCTTAAACACTTGAGTAATGAGTGATCTTCAGTATTCGTGAGGTTCATTTTCTAGAGGCTCGAATTTAAGAATTTATCCAGATTAAATTGATGATTTGATTATCATGCTTGAATGTGAAATTTTAATATTTGTCTTTGAGGCACTCAGTTTTAATTGGTTCATGCTTTACTTTTAACTCTTATTTTATTTCTCTTTGTTTGGGGACAAACAATGTTCTAAATTTGGGGGAGTTGATAATCTCGTATTTTACATGTGTTTTGAGGTACATTTGAGTGGTATTTGATGGGCATTTCATGCATGAAGTGATAAATTTTGCATAGTTTTCTATATTTTGTACATTATCATGTATTTGTTCGTTGTGAAGAGATTTAATATCATTTTTTGTTCGAATTTTAAATGAGCTTGGAAAGACCCTAGACAGATAGAAAATCAAGTTAGGAATGCGTTGCAAAAAGAATTGGGTCAATCAGACAAGAAACGAGTGAGAACGAAGCAAAACAGTGAGAGGCTGTCAGATGCCACGTAGACTCGCGACTGGACGCGAATCCACTCGTGAATCCCATTCTGGCAACTTTTCTACATGCGCACGATAGAGGGGGGTTCACCTTTGTATTAGACATGACCCTACTCAGAAATTTTGTACTGGTCGCGGCTATTTTGCCACGTCAGCACCACGCGGACCCGCGACTGACCTGGTCACGGACGAGGTCATGAACAAGCCTTGAGAGTCCGATTTTGGCCTATTTTGGCCCGTTCTCTTTTCTTTTTTTGACTGAGATACTTCCTACACTATATATATCTTCTCAAGTACGAAAATTAGGCATCAAAACAAACCCTACCATAACATCAAAAACCACAACAACATACACCATATTCCTCCCCTAAAAGCAGAGATTGAAGAGAAAGAGAAGAACAAGTTGAAGATAAAGATCAAGATTTATCCTCCGGATTTATCGTGTTTTTGTTATTTAATAATGTTTTCTCTTGGAATGTTATTAGCTATTCATTTAATTATGAGTAACTAATACTTTAGTATTCTAGGATTTGATAGTAGTTGATTTTGAAATACAATGGATATTTAATTATATGATTTTTATTCTTTTTTTATTCTTTGTGTTCTTCGCCTTGTTTGCTTGATTGACTGATCACCATGAAAGCATGATTTGTTGTGTTAATTCATAAATTGAGAGAGGAGTTTTAACACTTGAACACATAGCACATTAATCAATAATAATCGAGAGATTTGAGGTTAATTGTGAGGATAATAAATCCCTGGAACTTACATGAGTTGCATGTTAGTAATTAAATGGACACATTAATTCTAGCATGTAATCTACAGTTTAAGCACTTCGAGAGAAGGTTTGAATTAAATGAGTGATTGTCCTAATAAAAGTCGAATCATGAATAAATTATATAACTGAATTGACATTGTATGGATAAATAAATAAAATCAAAACCCTAGAATATTTCTTTGCTTCTGAATTTAGACACGAGTCCCATCCGTTCATCTTTTATTTGCTTTATTTAATTTCTTGTTTAATTAGTTAATTGAATCAAAAACCTTTAATGTGTTGCCTAAATAGTGTTAGGAAGTTGACGTTGCAATACTCACACATAAATTAATCATTATTCTCTGTGGAATACGACCTTACTCATCATTGTACACAGCTACACTGTGCACTTGCGGGTAGTCAATATTTTGTCGATCAATTTTTTGGCTCCGTTGCCGGGGACTAATTGAATTAATTTGTGATATTGTGATAATATTTTCAGTGCTAATTTAGGCTTTAATTTTTATTTTAATTTTTAATTTTCATTTTTTTATTTTTTATTTTATTTTATTTTCAGTTTTATTTTTGTTTCTCACTTTTTCTTGGTGTGTACAGGTACTGCATGCTTACACATTCTAAGAGAACCCCTCTAGAACCTCTTAATCCTGAATTAGAAGCTACCTATCGTTGAAACGAGACCGAGAAAAGAAGAATAACTGATGTAGAGGATAACAATGCCGTGATTCTTCGGCTCCAACAACAGCTTGATGCTGTGGAAAAAAGGATCAAAGATCAAGTGGATGCTAGAGCTGTAGAGCCCCCTCCAATTAATGAGCTCTTTGTTCCAGTACTCAACCACAGAGACATTCCTGGCCCAAATATCAATGTGAATAACTTCAAATTGAAATTGGGGTTGGTCTCCATGGTTCAGCAGAACCAATATGGAGGATAGGCCACTGAAAACCCGAATGCACATCTGACGTAATTTATAGAGATCTGCAACATATTAAAGATGAATGGAGTCCCCGATGATGCCATTCGCTTACACCTATCAATCTCTAGATGCCGGACATGGAGAACTTAAGGCCTGTTGGATGCTTGGTGCGTCGTTTTTCAACAAAAATAATCTGACACACAGTCGGTATGCCCACACTACCCAGAATAGTAGCAAGCAAGATCATCTCCCAAAGGACCGGCGAGAACTATTTGAACCTTCAGTTTGCAGTAACAAACTTTCTAGATAAATATCTTGATTATAATGTAAAAACCAAATTTAAAAGCAATTAAACAAATGTAGTTTTCTTAACAAATTTAAAGGTATTCCGGCTTCCAATTAACTCCACCCTAGTTTAATTATTCCGATCCTCGATGCAATGATATTTCCAATTAATGCATGCAAACCAGTTATAGCCACCAAAGACACTTACTGACGCAGCCTAATTTCTCCTTAGTTTCTCGATAATCAGGGAGACACTTCACTAATTATTTCCCTAATCGACTGACAACCGTAAGAGACACTCTATAAATTTAATGAGCCGATAGCGTTAGACACTAGAGAAACCCGATTCAAAACCAACAGACTCTGAAATAGGACTATCGAATTAAGACTGCTCTTCTCTCGATTCTGAAGAATCGTTGTACCACTAATTAAACCTAAACCACAATTACGGATGGCTGATTTAATTGGCTACTAATTAATTCTGATCTACTAAATATTTGCAACTACCTAGCAGAGCCGAAATAATTAACAACTTTAAACACAGAGAATCACAGATACATGCGATTAATTAAAGCAAAAAGAACATTTAGATCTCACAGAATAATTATACCAGGGATTCGTTAATCTTCACCGGAATAGAACGCGTTTAGCTTGAATTCATACTTGGATTTGCAATTCAGAAATTAATTGAAAAGAAGAAATATGAAAAGAAGAATGAAAAAAATGAATAGAATCATGTACTGCAGAAAGAAAAAATCATTTCTGGCGTCTCCTTCTGTGTGGAATAAACTGTACTGCAATGGATACTGTAATAGATAGAGTCCTACTCTATCTAAAAGTCTTTTATACCAATCCTTAACTAATTAATTAATAAAAGAAATCTAATCCTAATCCAACTAGGAAAATAATAAAAATAAAGTCTAAAAGTAATAAAAATAGCCCAAATTTCGTCCATGGCCCACAGCTGGTGAATATCCACTATCTCCAGTCTAAATACTCGCACAGTCCACCAGTCGGTATGCCCATACCGACTGCTTTCCAGACTCTTCAGCTTTCTTCAATCCAATTGTGTCCAAACCTTTCAAAACAATGTCATTATCTCCACTCCCATATCAACCACCTGAAATTAACCACAAGACACAATTCTTCCCCAAAACTTGACCAATGGGTGAGTAACTACGCAAAAATACACAAAAAATGACTCAAAATATATACGAAATAACAACCTAATCAATGCCTAACCCTATTTCTCCTTCTAGATCCCTATTGTAGCCCTATATATACCTTATGAAGAGAGATGAAAACCCTAGCACACCAGAACATAATTTTCGAAAATTAAGTCTCTCCAGAAGCTGGAAATTTTTCGTCCATTATGGGTTCGGGTTCTTCATTTTCAAGCTTCTACAAAGTTTAGAGAATCGTCATCCACACGACATCTAGATCGAGGTTGGAACATACAACAGAAGATTGTGGAGTGGATAACATGAAGAATGGAGGAGCTGCAGATTTTATTTCTACATCTTCTCAACGGTGTCTCTCCGATTGCAAGGTAATCCTATAATCTCAATTTTCCGCTGCGCATGAGATTTAAAATCGGTTTAAGCATGCAATGGGATGTGAGATCATTTTAATCAAAATAGTTTTATTCAATCAACACACATCCAAAGGATCCTCGGTTCCATTAGGCACTAACAAACTCCCCTTTTGCGGTGTATCTTTTCTTAGTGCCAAGCATTAACACTAACATATATAATTATAACCCCATTCAATCAACACACATCCAAAGGATCCTCGGTTCCATCAGGCACTAACAAACTCCCCCTTTGTGGTGTATCTTTGCTTAGTGCCAAGCATTATCACTAATATATATAATTATAGCCCCGCCACTATAACCCTAATAAAGCCCCCTCTAATCTTTTTATACAATGAGGCGCATTCGTGTGAGATCGTCAAATGAATCTCTTACGTTAGACGGATCTATATTTGACCCATGAGGTGGTCCCTCTTTCCTTTTTATTTTTATTTTTATTTTTCTTTTTAAGTGATCCCCTTTCCCCTCTCCCTCCCCATTTTCCTTTTCTTTTTAGTTTTTTTTTCACTTTTTAATTTCTTCATTCTTTTACAAATATATATATATATATATATATATAATTTTTTAAAATAAACATATACCCTAAAATGGAATTAGCAAACCCTAAAATTACCCGACACTAACTCATGGGCTCATGCACTGGGCTCGATACAAAATGAAGATTTAAAAAAAATAAAAAAAAAAAGAGAAAATGGAGATTGTTAGGCGCTTTATAGGTAATAATAATTCGCTTATTTGCTAGTGAAATTTCACTTCATATGTAATGGCACTCATATAATATTAGTTATTGATCAATTTTTTATTTCAAAGAAAACTAAGAGCTCATAATTTTTTGTTTAACAAAAAACTTTTAATGAGCAAGACTAGGTAGAGATAATAATGAAAGTACATTTCTCATGATCTAAAAAATAAATAACCAAAAAAAATATTGCATACTTGATGATACTTGAATTCATATTAAGTGATACTTCAACATATAATCAGTGGTACTTTACTTCATACATAGTGATACATGATGTATGTAGAATCAACAAACATATTCCAAGAAAAGAAGATAAATGAATCAACTAAATTGAAATCCACATTATGATTTATGTAAAAAATAATTCATTTATTTTCTTCTTAACATGTGAAAATACTTCATAGTTGATGATACTTCAATTCATATTAAGTGATATTTCGATATATAATTAGTGATACTTTACTTCATACATAGTGATACTTTACTTTATATATAGTGATACACGTGAGGGATGACGGATGGACCTGACTGCTTTTGCGGGTTTGGATGAATTTTTTAGACATGTTTGGATCCTATTTGACATGTCCAACACAAGAGACACGTTAGACAATCTCATATAAGTTTTTGTCATATACAATTAAACAGTTGATTGATTCTCTTCATTAACATGAATAAAATAAATCAAAAATAAAAATATGAAGGGCATGAAAGAAGATGCCTATGAGCCTATCATATCTGATCATGATCAAATTCATGGAGTAAAATTGATGAATTAAGCAGACTCCTCTCATTGAAACTGAAAAATAAAAAATATTTGATGATCGGCTTTGCATTATGTGAGCATTCACTATAGATTAAAATTTTTGGTACAAATATGTAGGTATGTAGCAAAAATTGGTACATACTATAGTAGAGGGCTTGTGAAGTGGTACAAAATTTGGATTTGATTTTATTGCATGTACCCCAAAATAAAAAGAGAAGGAAGTAGCTGCGTGGAGCACACCGCTACAAGAGAAATGGATTGTGACCCACATACATGCGAGCCAGCGAGTGGCGGCTCCTATGACGTGGGACCATGCATGATGTTAGTACAAAAAAAAAAACAAAGTGTTACATGTTGATCTCCAAAGTGTTACATTTTGGATCCAAAGTGTAACACTTTGAATTTTTTTTTTTGCTTAACAATTTCTTTTATATTTATTTTCTTTTATCCTTTTCTTTGATATTTTTTTTCTTTTAAAAGGTTAATTCATTTATTTTTTACATTCAGTTATTTAATTTTGTTGAAATTAAAAATTATTTTTCACTATTTATAAATTTGTAATTTATACTTCCACACACTACTTTTTATTATCTGTATATCATATATTGTACAAGTTATTTAGAGCACAAAAAAAAAAAAAAATCAAAGTGTTGCATGCTAATCCCCAAAGTGTTACACTTTGGATCCAAAGTGAGTGTAACACTATGATTTTTTTTTTCTTAACAATTTCTTTTATATTTTTTTTCTTTTATCATTTTCTTTGATACTTTATTTCTTATAAAAGGTTAATTTATTTATTTTTTACATTCAATTATTTAATTTTGTTGAAACAAAAAATTATTTTTCACTATTTATAAATTTGCAATTTATACTTCCATATACTACCTTTTTTTATCTATGATATTGATTCTTTTGATTTGTTTAATTACCAAATTCCATTACAAATATTTAGTTGTGCACATAAAACTATAATTAGACCAAGCATGATAATTAATTTTATGGTTTCATGCATGCATTTGTCAACTTGGTAGTTATGCAGACATTTATAACCTTTGCTAATGCATGTATCTATCATTTTTGGTAGTCTTGTAGTAATTTCCGATGAGATGAGCTTGCATGCATGTATCAACTTTTGCAGTCATGTGTCTTTCTTATTGTGGAAGATTAGTTTTGCCATAGTCATTGTAGAAATCCATCTCAATGATTTTCTTGTAGAAAATTAGTCTATAAGTAGAATCATTTTGCTTATTAATTATATCTATGTTACAAATCCTCCAAATTTCATAATGGATAAAAACTATTGGACAAATTTCTTCAATTCTTCTAATCTAGAAAAAAATTTCAACTCTCCTTCCTAAAATCCCAATGTTCCCCTACAAAATTCCAACATTCCTCCACAAAATTTCAACTTTCAACCCCAAAATTTCTATTTTAACCCAAACTCTCAAATGAATTCAATGGATGCTCCAAGAGCTACTCCGTGTATGATGTATTCGTCGGACTATTATCAATACCCCCGTTTAGGCACCCTCCTCATGGATTTCCTTATGGAGGTCCACCATAAGTGCCTTAAAAAATTGACAAGAATGGTTAGTAACGATAGATGGAGTACTCCCAGTTCTAGATGTAGTTCATCTCCTTTAGGGATCGATAACATAAATCTTGAAACAAATTTTGAAGTGAATTTGAAAGAAATGTGGTGCACGTTGTTAGGTGAGTATCAATAAAGATTCGGTGGTCGAAACTGATCAAAAACTTAATCCATTTTGGATAAGGGTAGCAACAGAGTACAATAACAACGTCCAACCAACACTCCATTGAGACCTTGGGAAGCATTGAAGACACATTACTATACGGCTCAAAGAAGTATCACTACTTTTAATGTAGAATAAATTTATGTAAAGCAAGGTTGGGGAAGCAGTTACAATGATGCCGACATACTCATGGAGGCACTTAAGAAGTGGGATCATATTCACAATGAAAAATCCTTCAAACTTTTAGATATGTGGCAAATTCTGAAGAATTGTCCAAAGTGAAACAACTCAGATGAATATGATCACTGTGGTAAGAAGAAGATGAAGACTCCCATGTCAGAGGTGTACACATCATCTTTCATTAATAATGATGATGTTGAAGAACGTGTCCATCCCATGGGTTAATAGGCGACGAAGAAGAAAGAGAAAGGGAAAGGCAAGGTAAAAATCGATGGAGCTCCTTCTTTGCAAGAAGTTCAAGCTTTGATCTCAGAACATATGGAAAAGTATGAACGAATTCAAGAAGGAAAAATCGATCAACTTAAACACCATAATAAAGCAACTGAATATTTTATACTCACTAAAGATATATCTGGAATGAACTCCACCGCCCTTGAAGCACACAACATCATGGTTGCAGAAATTAAGAAGAAATAGGAAATGCAGTAATCGACCCTTTTACCAGTTTATGTTTATGTAGCTACTCCATATTTTCATTATGTACTATACTTTCATTATAATTATGAACTGTATTTTCATTATAAAATGTAGTATTTTTAAAGTAGTGTGTGACATCTATAAGATAAAGTAATCCGTGACAAGTATTTGACAAAAAAAAAATTATATAAATTGCGCGCATGCCAGCTATAAGATAAAGTAATCTGTGGCGAGTATCTAACAAAATAAATTATATAAATTGTAGTGCGTGCCAACTATCATCCAACTATCACCATCTACACAATATTTATCTATATATGTGTGGTTCATTATTCATATTTCTCACTACTAATATTTCTCTTCAATTCCTCATTTCTCTTCTCAATTATCTTGTCTCTCCAATTCACATCTCTCTTTGCTTCTACAATGTCTTCTGAACCAAACCTCAATACTCATTTGGAATGTCTTAACAATTTCTTAGCCCATCATGCAGATGATGATAAAATGTTTCTCAATATACTCCAACAACACCACAAGCTTCTTAAAAGTGTAGCTAGTTCTTCCACCATACCCAAAAAAAGAGTTATTAATCGAGATCGTGAAACAGGTAATGCTCGTCTCTTTGAGAATTACTTCTCTGAAAATCTAAGATGGCCATGTGATGTGTTTCGACGTCGCTTCCGAATGAGAAGAGACTTATTCATCCACATAGTCAATGCCCTACAAGCTCATGATGAATTTTTTGGATTGAGAGAGGATGCAACAGGTCGAGTTGGTTTGTCACTACTTCAAAAATGCACTGTTGCAATCCATCAATTAGCATATGAAGGTCTAGCCGACCATTACAATGAATACCTTCGTGTTGCCGAAACAATGGCGGTGGATTACCTTTTCAACTTTTGTTGATGTGTAATCGATGTATTTGGTAAAAGGTACTTGAGAAAATCAAACGGCCTAAACCCTAAACCCTAAATCAAACGTTAATGAATGTCAACGCTTGATCTACATGCATGAGCAGAGACATGACTTTCCTGGGATGTTAGGAAGGCTTGACTGTATGCATTGGGAATTGAATAATAATCCGGTTGCTTGGAAAGTTTAGTTTACCCGAGGTAATCATGGAAGTCCAACGCTTATGCTTGAAATGATAGCATCTGTAGATTTGTGGATATGGCATGTCTTTTTTGGAGTTGCGAGTTCAAATAATGATGTGAATGTGCTTTACCAAATCACCACTATTCAACAAAGTGATAACGGGGAAAACACCGAAGATTAATTTTATGGTGAATGGTAGACAATACACTAGAGGGTACTATCTTACAGACGAAATCTATCTTGAATGTGCAGCTTTTGTTAAAAGCTTTCATACTTCTTATGAACCTAAGAAAATGTTGTTCAAGCAAATGCAAGAGTCTGCAAGGAAAGATGTCGAACGGGCATTGGTGTACTTCATGCTCGTTGGACAATGATTAGAGGTCCTTCCGGTTTTTGGTATTGAGGTAACTTGAAGGACATCATGTATACTTGCTTTATTCTTCACAATATGATAATTGAAGATGAAGGAAATATATCAACTGAGTGGCCGGAGACAGAGGAACCCACCAAGAACGAAAGCAATCTTGCTACATCAAAAGCCCCGTCAGATTTTGCTGCTCGAGTAAGTATAGAAGCAGAGATTCGAGATAAAAAAAACATCACAAGCTTCGAGTCGACTTGATTGAGCACATTTGGGCATGATACAATAAAAATAATTTCAATAATTAGTTCATTTAAGAAGTTTCTATGTATTTCCATATTTTATTCCATGTATTGTTTGCATTTTATTTCTGAATATTGTACTCATATTTTTAGTATCAATAAAATTGTCGTTTTTAATTAGATGATTGTCTAAAATTCTATTCATTTTTAAATAAAAATAAATAAATAACATGTTTAATAATTACTTATAAATATTTAAATTAAAAAATATATAAATACTAATTAAAAATATATATAATTTATTTTTATAAATGAGTGGTATGACACGTGGGACCCTCAAAAGTTATGTATGTAACATTGATAATTTGAATGAGAATTAATATTTAGAAAAATAGGTACATGACTTCTGAAGTGACGGTGACTTGACGAAGTTATGTAGGTGAAATGTGGTACACTATATGAGATGCTCTCAACAAGTAAATACCTCTTCTATAAGCTGGATATGTACTTGTGACTTTCTGTTATGTATTGAATGACGACCGGACCGGACAACCGTTAGACTACCATTATCAGCAACCAGGCAAACACCCCAACCGGGCAACCACCTTCAATATTTAATTAATTTCTCTCTCTTCCACATCACCATTATCTTATCCAACCCAACCAAATACAATTTGATAGTTTATCAGCAACCACCCCAAACACCCAACCACAACATTATATATTATTTTTTCTTTTCTTTTATTAATAAATATAATATAATTAATAATAATTAAAATAAATAATTATTATTATTGAAAATTGTAATAACATAAAATAATAAATTTTTTATAAAATAGACAATATGATAAAATACAAAATAAACAAAATAAGAACATAAATAACAATAAACCGAACATGAATTGAAATAAACAAACGACGATTAAAATAGATGAAAAAAATATAAGTTTAGTACTGATGACCGAATTTTTGCCATATGTGCTCGATCAAGTCGTCACGAAGAATGACGTGAGACAAGTGGCCAAATAAAATTTAGATATGCAATAAAATAGAGACAAGTGGCCAAATAAAATTTAGATATAATAGATATATTTATTATTAATAATCATTATATCTACATATCAAAATAAAATCTACATATTCAATAAAATAGAGACAAATGTCCAAATAAAATTTTCATATCCAATAAAATTTAAATATAATGAATATATTTATTTTAATAAAACATAAAAAAATACAAAATATAAGAAAATTAATAAAATAATGGGAGAGGAGAGAGGGAGACCAGCGGTCTGCTGGCCTCCTTCGACCGAATAGCTAAAACAGACCACTTCTATTTTTTTTTTCTTTTCCAAGTGGCGGTCGAACGTTCGGCTATTTACCAACCGATAAAGACAGTCTTAGGGCAATATTAATTTACTTTTTTTTAATTTTAATTTCTTTAAACTCTTTTTTAACAAATAAATAAACATGAGAAAATTAGTTGTCTATATGTAATGCTGTAACACTTGATCCTTCTTCCATTCAAGACTAGATCTCTGCAGTCGAGAATTTTGATATATTCAATTTGAAGGGAACTTATGTAATATTCTAGTGAAAGTTCCATGCTAATCAATGCGTAATATCCAATGTGGCATAATATATTCATTGTGACACTCTTAAGGCAATGTTTGGTAGCCTGGATAAATGCATATTAGTATAGGTATTCAGCAAGAATCGTTTGTTTGGTAGCCATTATTTGTTCACGCGAGGTCCGGTCCTAACGCGAGGCCCGGGGTGTAATTTACTGATTCGGCTGGATAATGTATCCGACGCCCCCCCTCGGATACAGTTTCTGGTGTAGCAATCTTAGTATATATGCCTTTATCTAGGCTACCAAACATTGCCTAAACTAATTTACTCATTTCAGAACTTAGTCTACCAAATAAAATAATGTACCAAACAGATGTGTGAAACAATCTTAGTATATTTATCTTAATAACCAAACACACAATTAAAATAGCTAATACGCAATTATCTTTCAAAGCAATCCAACTTTTATTAATGTGGGTATATCCGTACCAGTATACCAAACATTGCCTAAGTGCACAATAAATTTATTAGGACACTTGGGAGTGTTACAATAGATCTATTGTGCTACATTGAATATTACTCATTGAGTAGCATAGAATTTTTTATATCCTAGTATTTTTCATTTTTTTTGGGAGCAATATATGAAGAAAGTTTTATTTGTAAATAGAATTATCTTCATTTTATTTGTAGAGTTTCTAAGCAGTTGGGCTATACAAATGAGGTTGTATTTCATTGTAGTGTAGTTTTAGTAGTGAGGGTTATACATTGGGGATTATGATTTATTTTCCCATAATTTTAATGTCACACAAAATCATTTATTGCACATTTTGTATTTCATTTCCTATTGTACACTCGATTTTTAATTTTTTTTCTTTAATTTGAATTTATTATGTTTTAGTTTAATTTTACACTTGTTAGTCAGTGTACTCATTCTACCCAATTAGAGTTTAATATAATTTTTTAGTATCTAATTTTTTAAATAATCAATTAATAACTAAAAATTAAATAAAAAAAATTATAATACATTATAGTTGGGTATGATGAATTCTAAATAATAAGTGTAAAATGAAACTAAAGCATAAGAAATTGAAATCGAAGGAGAAAATTGAAAAAACTAAAATAATCGAGCGTGCAATTGAGAATGTAACAAATATAAGATTTCAGATGTTTTGATGTAGTTGATGTTATAAAGGCAAAAATGTCTAAAAATAGGTATTTTTATTTTAATTATGGGCAGGTCTTGTGTGCACTAAGTGTACATCAGTTGGTCAACGTGTCGATCCAGTCAATGCGTAAACTAAAAACCCCGTTAAAATCAGTACCACTTAAATCATTAAAAATTTCGGTTAGAAAAATAAATAAATAAAATTGTCAAAATTAATATCAATCGTAACACTAAAAAATATTACTGAAAATTTAAAATATATCATTTATATACCTAAATAATATCATCTGTCATGATGATTTTGGGCCAATGCACATCGACGGTCATCCTATGTACTGGAGAATTTACCTTAGGGAAATTCTAAACACAGCTCCCGTTTTACTCTTCACAGCCCCCACTAATTTATAAAATATAAAAATATATATGATAAGTCATTCTTACCCCCAACCCCTGTAAATTTAAAATTCTAACATAACCCCCATTCATTTTCATATAACTAAAATGTAAATAATAAAATCATAGCCCCTTCTACCATTATTTTATAACTAATAAATTTAGAGAAAAAGAAAGAAAAAAGACGAGAGAACAAAAAAAAGAGTATTGAAACATCAAATCAAAAATGGAGAAATAAATATTGCAATGGACATTCTTCCCTAAATAAATTGCAGTGACATTATTTTAACTCCAAGACTCATTTTAGCCACAAAAGTAGTTCTTGCTTGTTGATAGCCTTCCCACGACCAGGAACAATGCTCCACTCTGTACTAACTTCAGCAGATTTTTGTTCCAGTTCCTTAAGCTTGGTTTCAACAATAATCCCTTCCTCATTCTTCTCATCTGGATGTGGGTTCACCTCAATGTTTAAAAAAAGGGCTAACGAATTTATATTCCTCAGTGCTTGCTTTCCAGCCTCAATATTAAAGACTTGTTCTTGGCGGAGCTGTTAAAAATAACACAACAACATCAATCCCAAGACAACACACTCAACGAACTCTTTCACAGATAAATGATTATATGATTTTTTTAATTACATGAAAAGTAATGGGGGCTATATAGTGTAGGGGGCTATATTAAGGTTTTAAATTTATGGGGGCTAAGGGGTAAAAATGACTTATCAAATTTATTTTTATATTTTATAAATTAGTGGAGACTGTGAAGAGTAAAACTGGGACTGCGTTTAGAATTTCCCTTTGCCTTAAATTATTACGGGGTTTTTCTGAAATGAAAATCATTGCTCAATTTCAATCGAGTAAAACTAGGCCCGTTTTCCATTGGGTTTTGGGCCTATAATTATCAGTGTGGCCATCGACCAACAGTGTCTGTGTTGCTTTGCTACTTTCTCGTCTCTTCTCATTGCATTTTTACAGCCGTCATCAATTCTGATCCTCCTACAATGGCCGATGCTGACGCCTCCAAGCTCCCATCTCTGTCTGAGGTAATATTTTTTACTGGATTTATGCTATTATTCAGCTTTCGGGTTTGAGTTTTTTGGTTGAATCTTGTTAACCCTATCTTCTTACCTCTTTTGCGATGAATTCCTTAATATCCCAGATTTAGTTTTGGTGGGTTCCTTTTCGTGCATTAAGTCTCATATTTGATTGGGTTTTTGTTTTTATTTTTTATTTTCCCCCCTTTTTAGTGAATAGTTTTTGTTTTGATTGTTCCTCTCTGTTTTTGTGGTTTTCAATTATCGTATTGAATCTGGTAACGATTACATCTGAAGGAATCCATTTCATTGTTTTTTTTTTTCTGATTTTTGGATGAGTATTGTGAAAATTTCAAAAAATAAGATTAATGTTCTGCTACAGAAATTTTGATGGTCTCAACAAATTAATGTTTTGCTAGTGAAAATTGTTAAGACTCAACAAATTTATGTTTTGCATGTGAAATTTGATGGCCATCAATTGGTGGTCAAACATATCAAGATTCAAGATAGAGATGAATATTGTATTCTATTCATTTTGAGATTTTGTATGGATTCTTACTTTTATAGTTCCATGACCATTCTCCAATGCTAGCCAAATATCACATATAGAAGTCTTTAGATTTCTTTTATTTTAAATTCAAAAGTGTTTTGGGACAATCTCAGTAATCTCTGTTGTTGCATTATATTTTGGAGTTTTTTTTCTTTGGTTGATTTAAAATAGCGACCTTTTTGGTATTAGAAATACAACATTCTATAAAATACTGAATTAGGGATAATCCATTTTTCGACAACTACAACATCATTCAAAGGATGCACATATTGTGTCATTCGTAAAATTCATTTAGTTTAGGTACTTCTATCGTACAAATCTCAGCTAACTGTTCGTATCAACCTATCTTTTTAAAGAGGCTATGTTGTTTAAGACATTTTAAAACGTAAATTATGAAGGAGATGATGAGTACTTTTATTGACTAGGGTTTATTTTAATCTAAGCAGCAATCTTCAGCCATATAGGACATAGGTAATATTTTGTTCATGAGCATATACTTGGGGAGTATGATGGGTGGACAATTTATTAAGAATATATAGCATGAGTAAAATGATTAGTTAAAAATTATAATTTGCTTTAGATTGAATGGTTCCAATAATCATACTTTTGATTTGTATGACAATGGATCTTGCCTCTTAGGAATCAGCAACACAAAAATCTTGTTAGAAATTACCCCTTTCCTTATTTGGCTCGGGATTAAAAGAATGGGTCGAACTTTATGATTAGTTGTTGGGTTTTTTATGCTTGTGGAAAATGCGTCTTACACCGCTCAATCTGTATTCTGTTCCTGAATGCAAAAAATTGTAACAAGTCATTTTTCTGAACCGTTCATTTTCCTGGTAGAACAGAGGAGTTGTATCTGTCCTCTAGCTTTGCACATATGCATGCCTTCCTTTGTGGTTTACTCTATAAAAATACTATGAGATTATTGTAATATATATGTTGTTACCTTCGTTTTCTCCTGATAATCACAAACACATAAGCATTGGCTACTTCGGAATATAACTGCCTGTATTATTGTTCTGTATATAATTATGTCCAGTTTGCCAACCATGAATTGGTGTTGATGTGCTTAGATAAGGAACCCCTTTGAAAAGGCTGGAGTAGAGAAACTATTTTTTTCTTTTCTATCATTCTTCTTTTTGCCTGGCTGGGGCATTAATTTATAATGACATTCTATTTGGTCATGGTGCACAGCACTATTTACTAGATGAGAAAGACCATAAGCCAGTAATGGCTGAAAAATCTGTCGAAGCATCTGAAGTCAAACCCTCTGTAGATACTGCGGCTAAGGAAACTGTTCATAAAACTGAGGAAACACCCATTGAAAGTGAAGTTGCTCCTGCTGCTGGAGAAGGTGCTGAAACCACTAACGGTGCTAGTGGAGAAAGCAAGGAATCCAGTCCTGTTGATGACACTGCTGACAGTTCCAACTCAGCTCCCAGTGAAGAAAACAGTGACAGTACTGAATCTGGGAACTCAGCTGACCAAGAAGCTGATGAAACTCCTGAGATAAAGGTTTGGCTCTGACTAATCAAAATTTATAGTGTAGCCTTCTTGCTTTTTGCTTGCCTTTTCACTTATGATTCAAACTTTTTTTTGTGTGCATGTTTGCAGCTTGAGACAGCACCAGCAGATTTCCGTTTCCCTACTACTAACCAAACCAGACACTGCTTCACCAGATATATCGAGTATCATCGGTGAGTAAACTAAACATTGTTGCCACCTAAATTTTTTTTTGATAAACATCAGGGCACCATAACCTCCCATCCCCTTGAATTGGTGTATGTTTTCAGGTGTGTTGCTGCAAAGGGTGAAGAAGCACCCGAATGTGACAAGTTTGCTAAATATTATCGCTCTCTTTGTCCCGGTGAATGGGTATGTTTCCTTATAGTCAGCAAAATGCTGTCTGCTTATCCATATATGTATGCATATATATATGTATTTGTCTTCACTATCCTCCATTTCCCCATTAAATAATATATATATATATATACACACACATGTATGTATGTATGTATGTAAAGAGAATAAACAAACTAGGTGAAACAAAAGTCAATCTAATTTTAAAATATTATTTACCTACACTAATGCTCAGTGTAAAAGAACCTAATTTTTGAGTAATGTATGTCCATTATCAGGTACATTTAATCAGTATTGAGTTGTATTTATTCAGATATGTATTGTCTTTATTCTTGGTCCTTTATTCGTTGCTGCAGATTGATAGATGGAATGAGCAGAGGGAAAATGGCACTTTTCCTGGACCCCTGTAACTGATGCCCCAAAACAAGGTATCAAACATTCTCAAATCTGTTTGATGCATAGAGTTTCTTTTTTCTGAGAGGAGATAAGAAATAAAAAAAAAATGGCTTGTTCTTGTAAACAATTCGAGCCCGAACTGTAATGAGGTGTGGCCTAGTTGAACCACATTTTTGTCTTGGTGCCTAACGTTGTCTTGTGTCCAATTATAACGATAAGTATACCCGATTTTCACTCATTTGTTGAGTAGTCACGGCATGTTTTTACACGTTATGACTGAACGAGATCAGGCTAGCCTTTGTTCAACATTCTATAACTACGTTCACCATGATCATGTATGTTGGCTGCATTCTATTTCTGCATGAATAAAATGTTTGCGTTACATCAGTTTCACTACTTCAGTATTCTTTTGAATAGAGAGAATAATATTATTTTCTACTAGTGTTGTAACTTACTCTGATTGTATGGTTCTTTTACCAAAATTTGATTCATGCTTT
This sequence comes from Perilla frutescens, assembly GCA_026008535.1. Classification (NCBI taxonomy): domain Eukaryota; kingdom Viridiplantae; phylum Streptophyta; class Magnoliopsida; order Lamiales; family Lamiaceae; genus Perilla; species Perilla frutescens. The sequence goes on from BRKX01000001.1 coordinate 5,919,172, forward strand.
AATAGGAGAAATGGTAGAAGTCAATATTATTAATTTCAATTGCTACAATTGAAAAAATTGTGTTAGTTATGATTATTGTGGCAATTAAGCGTAATTTAGAGGAATTGAAGGGTTTTAGTGTCTGCTCTCAAATATATCCAATTCAAGTTGTTCATAAATGCCAACTTCAACTAGAAGCCTTGCAATTTAGTGATACTAGTTTTGCATAATTCATTTTAAATTATTAAAGACGATGCATATTGTAAGTTAAATGTAAATGAATAATTGAAATTAAAAAAAATACAATATTTTGATAAAGGTTAGAGACGGTCAACACCAAATTCTTCCATTCCAAACTAAAGAAAAAAAAATAAAAATAAAATAAAGGCAAGCTTAATAGCCGGCTCCTGCCTGCTCAGAAATACATTTTCTTGATTGTATGTGTTCTCATGAGTCTTAAAGTACATTTTGGTCCTCTTCCTCATTACTAAATAAAAAGTAAGTAATCAATTCAGTTACATGATAATGCTTCGACAAATTGACAACTAACTCATAAATGTAACCAAATTGCAATAGTATAGCCCTACTAATCTATATTTGTTCTTGAGAACTTGAAAACAATTATCTAAATGCATTAATTGTCTTATGGGCTTCTGATTCCTTTGAATTTTTCCTTGTACCAACATTATCACAATAAATTGTGATAAATTTGGCGAATTAGAAATCACTCCTGTCATATGACTAAAGGTTGACTTGCTCTCGTCTTTATATACCTGGAAATTCAATTTAATATAACCCACAACATTTAAAATGTCTGCCTGGTAAATAAACATATAATTTATATTCATTTTCAAATATTTTAAAATATGTTTTACCTCAGACCAGTGACCTTGCCTTGTCTCGGGTTTGATTGACATATACTAATCATGACAACGATATAACGGATGTCAGGTCTCATGCACAACATTGCATACATTAGGCTTCCAACTTTCGATTCCTTTAATGTTTAAGGACACATCCTTTGATATAGAAACTACATGTTTGAAAGGCAGAAAACTTTTCTTGAAGTTTTGCATGCTAAAACGAGCCATTACAATGTCTATGTAGATAGCTTGAGATGAACACAATATCATCTTCTTGCGATCTCTTATGAGCCTGATCCCTAGGACGTATTTAACTTCTCTCAAATCCTTCATATTAAATTGCTTAGACAACCATACACTGATACACTTACGTCTGATAATAGTTTCACATTATTTCCAACGAGAAAAATATCATCTATGTTATAGTACTAAGAACACCGCCACATTTCCGACACACTTCTTATATACACAACTCTCATTTGAACATTGATCAAATCTATATGACTGTATTACCTCATCAAACCGGATGTTCCAAGACCTGGAAGTTTGCTTAAGTCCATAAATGGACCTATTAAGCTCACTAACTAAAATCTCTTCACAATTTTCAATGAATCGCTCTGGTTATTTCACATAGATATTTTCATCAAGACTTCCATTAAAAAAAAACTGTCTTGACATCACTCTGCAGAATCTTATAATCCACATATGAGTGACACTAAAGAATATAGATTGACTTAGGCATGGCTGCATAGCTATCGACGAGAAGCTTTTCTTACAATCAATCATTTTTTCTATATTACCTTTTGCAATACGCTTAATTTTGAAGGTTTCCACCTTCCCTCAGATCATCTTTGTGGTCGTACACCCACTTGTTATTGGGATTTGGATACATAAAGGCAATGAAAATCAAATTTTTAGTTAACATGAAATAATAATCATCTCATAAAATGTGTATCTGAATTTTCCAAGACTTGTGAGGATATCTTGGTATTATTAGTATCCAATGATCGTGAGGAGTCATTGGACGTTGTATTATTGCCAGAAATCGGCGGATTGGACGTGAAAGTCGAATTCATGATGAACGACGGTGAAGAGGAAAATAGGAGAGAGAAGAAAGCACTTTCTATGGCACTACTCACAAATCAATGGTAATGAGCAACAAAATATTGAGGTTAAAATTATTTTCGAGTTGAAATTTTAACATGATCTTGCCTTTTTTTTTTATTCTCTAAACAATTTTGAAGAGCTTCTTTTTCCTCAAAATCCCTAAATCTTGAGTTTACGTAAAAAAGAAGAAAAGAAATGAAAGGAAATGTCTGTTGTTTTAAATGACGTGGTTTTATCTTCAACTCGGGTTATTAATAACATGACATCAATTTCCACACACATGACACATCAGCATCAAATCACCAAAAATATTTCAGATTGTCGAATAGCACACAACTTAATTGATATCCCATTTGCGTACTTTCAAATTTCGTGTTATATTCGCATTATATCCAAAGTTTGTGATTTTTTGTTTAAATAATATTAAATTTAATTGTAGACCATAGATAGTGAACGAAACGTTCTCAATTCATTTTCTCAAGCTTTCTTTCCCATATAGTAACGTGAGATTATTCCTGGGATTTTCCAAATAGTGTTCAACAACAAAATAATTCAATGAAAAAAGAGAAATGAAATCGATCTGTTTCTCAAAATTCTCGTAACATATCTGAATTTGAAAATTTCAAACCTACGAATGTTTCGACATAATAACCATCTTAACAATAACTGTACATGCATCTCAACTATGTTCTATCAACCTGAGATAGTATTCGATCATCGTGAATAAAATTCAATTTTTTTCGATCCATACAAAAACGTGATCGTTGCACTAGGCTCAACTAAGATCATACATAAAATGATTTACTCTGGCTTAGACGAATGCGACTTCCTTCTTCCAAGGAACATGAAGATTCGTGGGAAGAACGATTTCTTCTTCTTCTTCCCACCTTTCCCTTCACTCGAATCCGCACCCTTCCCCGTCGAGCTCGACTTCGGAGACCTTTGATGGTGCCCAGAGGAGTCATGATTCTTGGATTCCTTCCCATGCTTCCTTTTCTGCTCATGATCACCTCTCCATTTCCTCAATTCCTGCTCAACACCCAGTTTTCTCTCCGAGGCTTGTTCGGCCTTCTGCAATGCAATCGCCAATGCTTCCTTTCGCCTAGACATCTCGCCACTAACTTCCTCAAGCTTCTCAATGCTCTTCACCTCCGACTCCTTCGCTATCTCAATCTGAGACTTAGCCGCAGCCACCCTCGCGTTTGCTTGCTCCTCGGCCTCGTGAGCCCTCTTGCTGAGCTCGTAGTACTCCTCTAGAGAGAGAGTGATCCCATTTGCTGAATCTTCCTTCACATTCCTTTGAGCAGATTCACTCTCCTTCAATGCAGTTATGGCCGCCAGTGCCAGCCTCTCAGCTGCTCTCGCAGCTTTGATTTCGCTCTCAACTGCACGTAGTTTGCTCTCCCTCGTGCTCACCCCCGCCTTCGCCTCCTCTACTTCGGCTTTGGCCTTTTCAAGCTCGTCACCGGCTGCTGAGGCGAGCGCCTTTGCTTGCTCCGCCTCTTGAGCTGCCTTCTGCAGTTGCATGGGAAGCTCGACTAGTTTCTCCCTCTCTTCCTTTTCCTTCATCTGTATGATCCCGATTTCTGACTTGATCCTGTCTATCTCTGTCTCGAGAGAGTCTGCTGCAGTCGAGGCCATTTCCTCCCTCTGTTGAATGGCCTGAAGCTCCATGTTTTCCTTCTCGAGCTGTGATTTCAATGATGCAGATGCCACCTTCAAGATGTTCACTTCTTTAGTTGCTTTCTCGATTTTGTGCTTCACATCAAGAAGCTCCTTCTTTGCTGCATTGATCGCAGTCTCAATATCTGCTCGTGTTTTCATCTCGGGTTGTTTGAGTGGATCTTCGAGGTTCACTTCTTTCCCGGTTTGATCCGATTTCGATTCCATATAAGCAGCCAACTCTGCCTTCAAGTCCTGCAGTAATGTTCTGGCTTCAGCCAGCTTCGATTTCAGCTCTTTCACTGTAAGCATTTGATGGTTTAGCTTCTGCAGCTCTTCCTCCGCCTGCTTCAGCTCCTCCACCCAGTTTTGGCTGTCGTGTTCTTTAGCCAAAACTGCTCCGACTCGGTGCTCCTCCGCCTCCAGATGGGCGGAGTGCGCAGAGTCTAATGACTGTTTCAGAGTAATTAATTCGATTGTCAAATTCTCGACGGACTTCTCAACTTCTTTGGAAGTAGCAAGAGCTTCTTCAGCTTTCCTCTCAGCTGATTCCTTCTCAGCTATCAGCAAGTCGTAGTCTTTCCTGAGCTGTTCGAGTTCTTCCTTAACGGATTTGAGCTCCGACACTGCAGCTGCGTGCCGTGCTTTGGCAACCTCGAGCTGTGCCTTGGCTGCGAAGCTCGCCTCGTCGGCAATCCCTTGCTCCATCTCTTCCACCCTCAGCTTTGCAAGCTCGGAATCCTGCTTTGCTTGCTGCTCCTCCATTTGAGCTCTTTCCAGATTCAGCTTTAACTCTTCGATTAATCTTTTCGTGCTCTCGAGCTCTTTCAGGACTTGCTTTTTCGCCTCGTTCGCAGCCCGGCATTGCTGCTTGCATACCGGCATTTCTTCCTGCGCTCTCTCGAGCTCGAGTTCTATGAACTTTCGTCTCTGCATTCACAACAAGAGAGCTATGGTGATGGTAGGTTATAAACAAGAATATATGCATTGTAATTGGAGAATTCTTGCGAAAAGACTAATGACACTAATATATTGGGACCAAATAAAAATATTACTATAGGAAGTTTATTCTTAAATGAAGCTTATAATACATTACACGCCACTTGAAAATGTATCCATTCGTATTTTAAAACACGTGAATTTAAAAGATAAATAAAATTCGTGAATTTTAAAAAATCAAATGTGTGTTCATCATTCATATACGTTGTGTATACATGTTAAATTCAGAAGATTTATTCATGTACTATGTATCTAAGAAATGTTAAAAAAATATAGTATCACATTCAATGTAACATACTTAAATAATTCTAGATATTTTATACCGATGTTTAAATATATTTGAAATTTAATATCATTTTATTATTATACGAGGGTAAATTTATTAAGGACGATCCTAGAATACACTAGAATATTATAATGTAGAGTTTATACGACTGTAAGCAGGTTATTCTTATATAGAGTATTCTTATATAGAGATTTTACTATACCTCCACGGTATGCACGCGGTGGGCCTTCCAGTCGACAATCCCCCCAAACTTCGAAACAGCCGACTTCACAGAATCAATGGGTGGTGCTGTGTCGATCTGGCCTCTGGTTAAGCCCGGACTATCGGTGAGCTTTGGACTCGGACTGCTACTATAATTTGCAGGAACTTTGGCAATGAGATCAACACTAACACTTCTTCTATGATGCGGAGACGAAACAGCAGCAGCAGCAGCCGCCATGTAATCATCGTCTGGAGATGGCCGCGCAACTATTTTGGCCTCCGTTTTCTCATCTTTGCCGGACTTAAGTGCATCCGTGCCACTCTCTCGGATGGTATGTCCATTGGAAACATCCTTTCTAGGCTCCGTTAAGGTGTCATCAACTTTCACTCGGGATGTGCTCGAAGAATTTGAGTCTGCAAATGATGTGTAAGAATGATCGTCTCCCTTTTCTGGCACCATGAGTATGGTGTCTATAGGTGGAGCTTGTTTTTCACCGGATACAACTGGAGTAGGCAAAACCAGGCTCGACTTTGGCTCTGATTGAGAAAAATGGGATTCTCTGTTACTGTCGTCTGATGTTGAAACTGCGGATTTGTTCTCATCTTCGGAAGACATTAGTGCCACTGCAGGAGAAGCTCCTCTACCTTCGGCCTTTGAAACCGGCTCATTCTCGTCTTTTGGAGACACGAGTACCACCGGAGGAGAGGCTGAAACAACACCACCGGATGATTTGTTCGTATCATTTGGTGAGGACATATGTGCCACTGGAGGAGAAGCTCTGACTTCAGAACTAGCTGGTTCGTTCTCATCTTCTAAAGACATGAGTGTCTCTGCCGGGAAGAAATTATCTTCGGGCGATGAGACAGCAGCAGCTGATGATGTGTGCTCGGGTTGAGATGGAGAAGTTTCTGACGTGAGTACTGGGGTAAGAGAAGCCTTGGGGCGACCATTTTCTTCCGAACGTGTAGCACCCTCCATTCGGATAGAATGCTAAGAAAAAGGCAACCAACTACCTGAAATCTGATTCATTTAAATTTCATTAGCAGATCTTAAGGAGTCTCTGGTTAACAAGAAAGTTTAATCCCAAATCATCTTTCAAATAATCTTATTTTTTATTATCATGAACACTTGAGCATGAATTTCTTCAATATATTGTGAAACCTTGTAGATCTTAAGCACCTAAAAGATAGGAGTTGTACATGTTTGCAATGAGTAATCAGCTCTTTTTAGTTTTTTTTTTTTTCTATTTAAAATCCTGTATTCTGAGATGGTTCATGTCCTAACAATTTCTTAGGCACTTTTTATTTAATCATCAACAAATTCAATAGAAAATATCTCTATAGATAGCATGAATTGTAGATGCATAACTAACTTGATCCCTTCAGATAATCATAGAGGATATGTTCTTTAAAGAAATCCCAATGTTCGAAGGTTTTAACAAAAATAACCCAACATTTTAATAATTACACTTTAATTCCCAATGTTCGGATATTTTAACAGAAATAACCTCAGTGTTTAATAATAATAATAATTTAATTCCCAATATTTGAATATTTTAACATAAATGATCCAATATTTTAGATGAAAAAAACCATTTTGCTCATTTTTCGGCTAAAATGTCAGTCCGTTATATAGATTCTCTAGCTCAATTGAGAGTAAATATAATTGAAATTATGTTTTCATCGAAAATGTTGGGTTATTTATGACAAAATATTCAAACATTGAGAATTAAATTGTTATTATAAAACACTGAGATTATTTCTATTAAAATATCCAAACATTAAAAATTAAATTGTAATTATTATAATATTTAATTATTTTTGTTAAAACCCTCAACCGTTGGAAATTAAATTGTCATTGACCCTGTAGTTAATAGGTACAATGATGCTATTTATGATCAACAAAGTACAATTTAAGCATGGTGGCCATTAAATCCATATGATTAATCAATGGATGTATGTCAAGTAGTAGAAGAAACATCAATCATAATCTGGTTAGGAAACCAAAAAATCAAAATTAGGATTTCTAAAAAACAAAACTTCCCTAACTCTGTGGTTTGACATATAACTTGAAAATTCAAAAGCATAAATTCTCAATTCAAAGCCAAGTAACAAGCTGTAGAGATGTTCATATCTGAATAAGAAACAGAAAAAAGCTTTAATCATAATGAATTGACAAAATCAACTTCATGCAATAAGGTATGCAAGTAAAGATCATCAAGACCCCAACTCTTAGATAAATCACTGAAAACTTTAATCCATTTTCAATATAAATAACAAGCTATCAGAAACAAATGGCACTATGATACAATTTTCCATAAATTACCCGCCCTGGTCTTAAAATATGAAAAACTTCGAATGTCTAATTGTTTCAAGAAAATAAACACTTTGCCTCAAAACTGCAAACCCTCGTATAAGATAGTTGTTTCTCATTCCATCTCCACATTTAAAACACATTAATTAACATAATCATATTTATGTCAGCATTCAAAATATTTCAAAAAATCAGAATATGATCAATCATAAATCATAATACAACACAATCTCTCACTCGATGAAATGAATCCCATAAATTAAAGATTACCAAGAGCTCATCAAATCACCATTTCTGCAAATTACGAAGCAAATGCGACCGCTAGACAATGCAAAATAAATGAAGAACACAAAAAGAAAACATTAAAAAAGAGAGAGAGAAGAAGAACGTACCAAGAAACCACAAAGAGACAAAAGTCAAATGAGAAGATGTCAAAATGACCTTCCAGAATTATTCGATAAAGGCATATACTTTTTATTGTCACCTTTTGCCTCCTAAAAAAACTCTCAACTCCCAGAACTACTCTCTCCCCAAAAATAGTAAATGAAAAACTGATTATTATATATTTCTATTAATACAGCTAAAATGTTGTTTATCGTTGTTGTCTGTGTTTGTGTGCATGCATGATGTAATATTAATAATAATGATAGTGTAATTACACGTGGGTGGAGCTTAGGGTCTCAAACTAGAATAACCATTCTCTCTTGTTTCTGGCTTAGGATTTTTTCTTCTTTTTTTAGTTGAAATATTTTGTTCGTTTTTAAGTTCATTTTCGTAAATTTATATAACCAGCAGGGGTCACGTGCGTGTGATTTTATTAAATAATGATATAATATGTATAATTAATAGCTATAATTATATTATAATTATTGTGTTAAATTTCATGTTGAATATTGTAAATATTTCTTCCTAAATACAATTCGATTCATCATATGTGAATTAGAATGTAAATTTTCATAACAAAAGGAAAACGTTTAAATTGGTCTAAATTTAAAAAGAGAATTGATTGGATGATATCTTGATTTAATGATTTCAAATAGTGTATTTTATTTTTTAAACTATAAAAATGTTGAGTTTTTAACAAACAAATCTTAATAAGTGAATTTTACATTTTATTTTATTTCTATCATAATGTTTATTATTTTCAATAATTTCTTAAATTAAATGATGAACAATTTATGAATTTTTTTATATTTGATTAATTATAAGTGTAGAAAATAAAGAATAACTAAGTACGTACTTCACTGTAAGGACACACTTGGTTTGTTTTGTATTTATCATCAATTCCAAAAAGTATAATATGTTTAGAATTTAATTGAATCAGTATTTATATGTGGTTATATGTCTAATGAAATGTTCTATAATAAATGTAGTACACCTAAGAGTAATGCTATTTGGCCACATGTGTGGAGGGGGCATAAATGGAGAATATTGATAACAGTCTGGTGGATACATTATAGGGACCTCTTGGTGGATAAAAATTTGGGGGTGGAAATTTTTATTTGAGGGAGGGTTGTTGAAATTTTGTGGAGTAACATTGAAACTTTGAGGAATGTAATTGTTGGGGGGTTTTCTTCTGGATTGGACGAATTGAACAACTTTGCCCAAAGATTTCTATCCATCCTAAAGTTTGAAAAATAAATTATTAGAACTTTGAAATTCGATAGAAGATATTTGATTTGTTTTCGAATCAATCTATTTATATGAAATATTTAGATATAAAAATAAAAATTTTTGTGATAAAAAAAAATGTGACAAGATCATACACTGCCAGAATTCTGCAAATTGAAAAAGAAGCAGAAAGAGAAATCTACACAAAATTTGTGATATGATCATACGATGACAAATTGGTGGAAATTAAGATTGCAAAGTTCAAAAAAGTTACTATAGTTATTTAATTTTGTAGATGTTGCAAATTAAAATCTATGTTATTTGTATCAAAAAATTATAGCAATTAATTATTTTTCAGAATGTATATTAATTAATTATAGCAAGCAAATAACAATTAATTATTTTTGATTGATATTTGTATTTTTTTTCAAACATTGATACATAATATAATATATAATATTTAGAAAAATATAAAAAATATTTTTAATATAAAATAATATAAAACATTGATATAAAATAAGAAAAAAAGGATTGAAATCGGTAAAATGATAACAAAAAGAAAAGAAGGAAATAGAAAATAATAGAAATGGAGTTTCTTTTTGCACCACATAATTTACTCTTTGCACCACTAAAATAAAAAAGCAAAAATAAAATAATTACGAATTGACTAAAATACCCTTTAATTACTTTCTTGTACCACTTTTTTTACTCAATGCACCACAAAATAAAATTAAAAAAAATAAAAATTTAAACAATAGAAAATATATGATTGAATCTTTTAAAATTGAAAATAACCAAATCTGAACTCCAAAAAAAAGTTAGCATTATTGAACACAATTTGAACTTAATAACCTAGTTTCTAGTTGTGCAATTGTGGTGTCAAAAATGAAAAGAGATCAATGCAGGATGAAAATGAAGATGAACAAAGCAATGTAAGTCATTTTGATTAGTTTGTAACGATTGAATTACGAGTTTTCGCAGTTTTTTAGGCCTGTTTTCGCGTTTTGTTCGGGACTTACAGTTTGAACATTCTTTAATGTGTTCGGACAACGAAGGTCGAACACTTAAGTGTAGTTTGAACTCTCAAATCCGAACAAGTTGGATATGTTCGAACTTTAAAAGTCGAATAGGAGTTTACCAATTTTTATGCAGTTTCCGTTCGGAATACATTTTACCGAACGTAATACAGTAGTTCGACATTATAAGTTCGAACAGAAGCAATTGGCTCAAACTTGTATTTTCGAGCATGTGTTGTGTGTGCTACAGTAACTAATGTTGATTTTATTTGGAATAGGATCGAACTGAGAGCAGTGTTATGGGCCCAATCAATACAGAGTTAGTTCCTGATTTTAAGGACATATTCCAAACTATGGAATTGTTTGATTCTCATAAGAGTTTGATCAGTTGGGTTCGTGAGAGAGCTATTCCAGTTGGTATTGTTGTTATTATGCGACACTCAGAAGCTGAAAGTGATACTAGGATTCCTCGGTTGGTGTTGGCATGTGAACGAAGTGGGTATCCCTGTATGATTAAGAAAAAGCCTCCAACAGAACGTGATTACATACAACAAAGTTTAGATGATGATGAGGTTTTGGAAGAAGGGAAAAAAAGAAAGAATTCTAGAACGAGCTCAAGGGGGACTGGGTCGAAGAGAATTGGATGTCCATTTCGTTTGAAGGGGCATTACCTCCCAGAGTGTAATCAATGGATGTTAGAAGTTGTTTGTGGTGTTCACAATCATCCACAAGCACAATATTTGGAAGGGCATGCATACGCCGGTCACCTGACATCGGATGAGGAAAAGTTGGTGGCTAGCTTGTCGAGTTCACATACTCGGCCGAAGCAAATATTGGTTGCATTACAGAGAAGCTTTCCCAGCAACAAGTCCACGATAAAGACAATTTATAATGTGCATAGTAGAAACAAGTATGTGGAGCATGCTGGTCGATCCCAAATGCAGTATCTGTTGGGTAAACTGGAGGAACATGGCTATTACTAGTATACGAGGCGGTGTCCACAGACTGACACCGTGAAGGATATGTTCTATGCGCACCCGACAAGCATGAAGCTACTTAGAGCTTTTCCTGAAGTGTTACTGATGGGCTGTACGTACAAGACGAGTAGGTACAGATTACCTTTGTTCGAAATAGTCGGTGTTACCTTAACAAGCATGACGTTCTCTATTGCATGCGCCTATCTGGAGACTGAGAAGGAGAATAACTACATTTGGGCGCTCACTGTTCTGAAAGGGTTGATGGACCAGAGCACATTACCTAGTGTAATTATGACAGATCGGGAACGAGCATTGATGAACGCCATAGAGGTGACGTTTCCCACTGCCCGACATTTTTTATATCGGTGGCCTATAAATAAGAACATCACTGCCAATTGCAAAAAGAAGTTTCGTACTAAAGATCAATGGGAATCCTTCTTGAGTGCATGAAATCTGGTAGTGCTTGCTGAGACTGAAGCATGCTATGGCGAAATTCTTCGGAGGTTTCAAGAAGATTATGCCACCAATCCCACTGTTGTGAATTATGTTATCAACAATTGGATTGTGGCTTACAAAGAAAGATTTGTAAGCTGTTGGACAAATCGCGTCATGCACTTTGACAATACCACAACCTGCAGGTATATTTCTATATTTATTATTCAAAAGTTTTGAATGTGACACTAAAAATTTTTGAAGTGTAAAAGACTAGTGTTCGAAAATATAAGTTCGAACATGTGCTCTATGTTCGAACAACAGAGTTTGAACTTAGGCACTATGTTCGAACATAGGTTTCTGAACATGCTTTGGGTGCACAATAACACATGTTTGAGTACTTAAGTTCGAACATATGCATTTTTTTCAAAAATATGAAATCGAACGGATCTATATCTAATAATTTTCTACTATATTGATAAATTGTAGGGCTGAAGGTGCTCATGCGAAATTGAAAAGGTTTCTCGGAACAAGTACAGACAATCTTGAAGGATGGTGGGAGAAGATGCATGATCTATTGGAGACTTCTTTCAATGTAATAAAGACATCGTTTGAAAAAAGTGTTAATGTGGTTCAACATCGCTACAAGTCTCCGATATTTCAATTTCTTCGAGGTACTATTTCTATTGCTGCATTAGAAAAAATTTATGAGGAAATGAAGAGTATTGGGGAAGATGCAGTGGACCCATTACTATGTGGTTGTGTATTGAGAACGAAGTGTGGTCTTCCTTGTGCACATGAGATCGATCAACATGTTCGATCATCCACACATTTTTTTTAGATGCTGTGGATAAGTTCAGGAGGAAATTAGATATGGAACCTACAGGAGCGAAGGTTGTGGTGGCTTCTGACATTGATAATCGTTGGTTTGAAACTTGGACTTGTGCAAACAACATGTTTGCACAAGCGGACGAGTCTACGAGGTTGCTCATGCTGAAGAGATTTAGGGAGATTGTTACCCTGTCTACCACATCCATGGTTGAACCCGACGTGCAAACTAAGACTTGTGGAAAATCGAAAGTCACAAAAATCAAAGCTGATACATCCACGAAGCGTGAGAAGAGTGCTTTTGAGTACACTGACTCATTCAATGATAGTTGTTCGCAAGTCCCGGACTCGTTTGAGGTTGATACATCTCTTTCACAAGTGTTGTTCACTACGAAGCCACAGAAAGAAAAGGTCATTCGTCCTAAAGCATCATATCATTTGAGGATTGGATACATTGATCAGATACCAGCATCATTTAGAGGCTATGTGGTCAGGACTGAGGATGTGAATGCAGATGGTCATTGCGGATTTCGTGTGATTGCTGGTTTGGTGCTTGGGGATCAGGAGGCTTGGTCACGTGTCCGTACTAATCTTTTCTACAAGATCCACAGTAATCCAGATATGTGGGACAAGTGTTTCCTTGAGCGTGGACGGAGGGAGAAAGTGCTTAATATACTTAATTATCATGAATTGACAGCTCCCACGAGACACTGGTTTGTTTTGCCTGATTTGGGCCATGTAGTGGCTACGGTGTACAATGTTGCTCTTGTGATGCTGGGTGGTCGCTATCCCACTACATTCTTACCTTTATCATCAGCTGTACCAGCCGAACCGAAGTGTATTTGCATGGCAGTGGTGAAGATTGGGGAAGTGAAATGCGCTAATCACTTCATTAAGGTTCTTTTTTTAATTAGTGGATTGTTACATTGCCTATATTTTACTTTACGCATTATAATTGTACTGTAATCTTTTTTTGTAGGTTTTCATGAACCCGAACCACTCTTTTCCCCCATCTCCATCCAATGGAAGGACCACCGCATGGATTGCGCAACTGGATGGGAAGAATATGCCACCCGTCGTTAATTTATGTACTAAGACTTTGTTATGTACTAGAACTGTGTAATGTACTTCAACTTTGTTATGTACTAGAACTGTGTAATGTACTAGAACTTTGTTATGTACTAGCATTTGGTAACAAAATTTTAATTGATTTGGTTCCAAGTCGCAGGTTGTATACGAAATCTACCGAGGCATGTTCGAATCTCAGAGATCAAACATTTAATTTAAGTTTGAAACCAATTGTTCGAACATGTTAGACATGTTCAAACTAAAATGTTCGAACATATTCAATGTGTTCGAAATCTTGAGTTCGAACGCCAAAAATGTGCCATACTTGTAACCCTGTTCGAACTTAACACCCCGAACCAACTCTTTTAGTTTGAATTTATGACGTTGAACTACCTCTTTTAGTTCGAATTTTGTTGTCCGAACAGCTTGAATTTCCTTAGTGAAATCTTGAAGGACCTTCATGTCTAATACAAATCACAAACATCAACATATCAAATACAAATATCACATACAACATAAAACATAAAAAATGAGTCTCCAACATATCACATAAACATCAACATATCAAATACAAAACCATCATATCACATCATATCTAATACAAATCCATCATATCACATGTCTAACACAAAACATCGCTACAAACCATCATGTCTAATACAAATCCAATACAAACCACATCAAATCCAATATATAACAGATAAAGATACAGACAAACACTACTGTCATCTATGTCTTCATCTTGAGGAAGACTCGCCCTGCTCCTGTCCCCTATGAGAGTGTGTCTCGCGCTGTACGAAAATGCAATGCCTCGAAAGCTTCTTCAACTTGAGACATCACATACGGCAATGAAAGGTCCTGGTCATGAGCTCTCCACCGAGTCAGCACTGGATCAAGATATCCAATAGCTAACTGAATCCCGTCCCAAGGTGAAAGAGTCAGCGGTGGGTCTACAACGAGAGCTGCGGCCTCAGGCTGGACTCGAGGATGCGATATAGACTGATACCACTGGAGGTAATCGGGGGAGCACACCCAAGCTAGATATGCAACTCGTCATCGGCATTCTGGAGACAACATATGACTCTTCCACTGCTCGTAAAAGGATCCAAGCATGCCTTATACGACGCGATATTGTTTGGGCTTCTTGTCCCGTCTAAAAACAACAGGGTCCAGTGGGGGATGTGGAATGGTCTGCACCTGTCCAAACTATCTCAACACTCGATCTGGGAGATATGGCTCCACAATATTACAAGCTGTGATACAACCTTCATAGAAGGTCACCTCGGGTCGCTCACCACCATCTCGCAGCCTCACATACGGATCCCACACAACCTAATATTCAAATTGAAATTAGAACATATGATTGAACAAAATTATATCATATACAAATAGAAGGAACTTACATCCTCTGGTCTCAATGTATCCAGCTGCACTCTATAAGCCCTCACCACATCCTCAGATACTGCACCATGCGTTTGTTGAGCCCATCTCATAGCATAAGGGTGTCCAGCACAGTAGTCGGCATTTGGTTGTGGTCGGCCAAGTGTTGGGAAATGCTCATAAATCCATGGCTGTATGAATTAACAATACATTAAGAAAAAAACATATTTAATGAATAAAAAATGAAAAAAAGAAATAAAAATTTGTCATTTACCTCCAACAGTGTAAGGAAACCAGCCATCTATCTACACCCAACCCGAGAGCCCACTCTCAATTGTCTGTATAGAAAAGCTAATACAACTACCCCCCACGCATAACCCTCAAACTCCTCGGGGTCCTCAAACAATCGGAGATAATGGCATGTGATCCGATCACCCGTCTTATTCGTGAATAGTGTATAGCCTAGAATGTACACCAAGTACGCCCTCGCCGTGCAAACTGCCCATAAATCATTACCGCTAGAAGTCAACGCACTGAACCTAGCGTGCAGCCACCTTAATTTGATGTAGCTGTCTCGGTCACTCACTTCCGAAATTTCTTCTTCAGCTGAGACTCCAAGTAGATGACGTACCATATGTTGCCCCCAGCAAACTCAACTAGTCTACCCTCCGTACTAAGACCAGTCAAACAATATACATCCTCCAGTGTAATGGTCATATCACCAAATGGAAAGTGAAATGAGTTGGTCTCGGGATGCCAGCGCTCCACAAATGCCGAGATGAGATTCCTATTAGGTGCTCTATAGGCTAAGTTTCTAAGCCTCAACAGACCGGACTTCTTCACCAAACTCTTCCATGTCCTTAAATCATCTGCGAATGGCCATTTCATTAATTTCGTAGTTAGACAGTGGCATTTTAGGACTTCTCTTTCTTCACCCCTCCAAATTGCAGCTGCAACGTGTGTTTTAAAGCTGCGAAGCACTGATGTATCTGTAGGGCCGCTAGGGAATGGACCTCTCAGGATCTCATCATCGTTCTCCTCATTATTTGCATCACCCTCTTCGTTGGGCATGTCATCACCCTCATTACCCGCCGCCTCTTCGTAATGCTCATGCCACATCTCTTATTGGGCTTGGGCTTGTTCTTCGGCTTCTGCTTGCCACCGCTCCAGTGCTGATTGCCGCCTCGCGGATGCGGTTGGTCTCTTCCTATCATAGTGAGCAGCTACATAAAAAACACATCAGATGATGGGTTCGAACTGTAAAAACTGAACTGCACAACATATCTCGGATGATAGAAGTCGAACCATACTTAGCAAATTTCAGGTATAGCACGTTCAGACTATAGAAGTAGAAACGGTAGAGTCTGGTCGAATTGTAGAAGCCGAACAAAATTTAGGCAAATTTCAAGCCTCCAGCATGTTCGGCTTCTTGAAACCGAACACATAGGATGTGTTCGGACTCAGGAAACCGAACATGCTGGAGGCTTGAAATTTGCCTAAGTTTTGTTCGGCTTCTACAATTCGACCAGACCCTACCAGTTCGGCTTCCCCAGTTTGAACTCTACCAAAAAAATTGCATTATACAGTTCGAACAGAACGCGCAGCATGGGCCAAACCTAGTCAACAACTCGACACAAACCTCGATTTTTTTACCACATTCAACCCAAACTAGCATCTAATCATCCTAATAACCTATCCTAGCATCTTAAACTATTGGAAAACTTAATATAAATTGTAACCCAACAATTAAAAATCTTATGGAATATAATGTATTAACTAACCAAAAAAGAACATGAAACTCACCAAATCGATCCATGAATCTAGCTTGGAAGTCACTGGCCTTGGAGAAGTATCGCTGTACAAATGTCGAACAATTTTCTTCGGCTCGATTTCGAACTCTCTCCGCTGTGAAAGTCGATCTAGTTACTTTTTTTGTTTTTTTTTCACTCTACGTTTTTTTTAAAACTGGTTAGGTGATTTTAGTTTTTTAATTTTCAAATTTTATATTTTTTTTTAAAACTGATTTTATGTTTTTAATTTTCAGATTTTAAGTTTTTTTGTTAAAAACATATTTTATATGGAAGGGTATTATAGACAATATTGGTGGTGCAAAGAGTAAAAAAAGTGGTGCATGGAGAAGCTATAGTGCAAAGAGTAAATATGGTGGGGCAAATAGAAACTCCCTAATAGAAAATAATATAAGGACGTAATTGGTACGGTGGAATGGAATGGAATAGAATCGTCGTTCCTATGTCCATTCCCATTCCACCGATTGGTATGGTTTAAAATCGGGAATCACCATTCCCGATGGAATCGCTATTCCCAAAGGAAGGGGAATAGCCATCCCACCCACCCCCATGGGTTTAGCTATTCCCAATGACCAAAAAAATTAATATATGATATATTTATACATAATCATATTTTATAATATTATTTTATTATATTTAGAAAAACAAATCAAAAATCAAATTACATAATTTATTATTATTTTAATTATTTTTATATTATTTATTTATTTTTAAAATATAATTTAAAAATATATGTTAAAATCAAATTTTGATAGCTTTTATAACTTTGTTGAGAAAAATGAAAGTGATGCCAAAAAATAAATATACCATAAAAATATGTTATAATACAATATGAAATATTTATATATATATATATTTGATATAATTTAATATATTCAAATGAAAAATTGAAATGTTAAAATATTTTTCTATGAAATAAAAAATATTTTAATTAACTTATAAAAGTTATTATATATTGATTAATTAAATATTTTAGAATAAAATTTTTTAATAAAATAAATAAATTATAATTTGCTAAAAAATTAGAAAAAATAATATATTTAAAAAATAAAAATAACATTTAGAAATATAAAAGATAAATTAAGTCATGTGTTGATATTTATTAGCTATTACGCACACTTTATTCATTTATAATAAAATTTTAAAGTACATAAAATATTCATTATATAAGATTAAAAAAAATGATATTTCATTCCGTTCTTCATTTCGTAGACATACCAATCATAAGAATAGTCATTCCATTCATACACTCATTCTATTCCTAAGTTCATTCCATTCATACCTAATTCCATTCTATCATACCAATCACCTCCTAAATGTTTAAGAATATAATAGTTGGAGACAGCTTGACCCACATGACAGAAATCCTCAATTGCCTCTCCACATGCGTGCAATACACGCACAGATCCCTCCCCTCCGGCTTCTTCACTCTACATTCTTCATCTGCTTTCTTTTTTGTACAAATTGAGTGTATAGGTTTGTATTCAAATTTCATTTTGCTTCTTTTTACTAGTTACCCACAATGATTTGTACTCGTTTGTGAGTACAAAAGAGATATTTTGTACCCAATCTTCACCCCCGTTGGAGGTGCCCTAAGGGATAGAATGATAGAAATTGGTGGATATTAACTTTTGATGTGACGAACATATGTTGCTATAAAAAAGTGAGTTATTTGGTATTTACATTGTTACTACCCTTACCTTATCTTCGGCATTTTCTGTTTGTCTTAAAGTAGGCATAAGCTACGCCAATCTGATGCCCAATTTTCCTTTAATTTTATTTCACATAAAAATCAGGCACTTGTCATTGAATGACGTACCATTCCCATATCTGGAATGAGGGCGTTACACATTGATTGTTGAAACTGAAATTACACAGTGAATTGAATTTCTAGTAGTACGTCCATACTCAGTAAAGTGTATGTAATCATCAAGGAAAAATGGAGCAAAATATATGGTAGAGCAACTACGGCTATAAAATGTGGTCTATCCAATGCTGGACAGGGGGAGAGACATAACATAATAGACGTCACGGGAAATTCTACACTAGTACACATAATTTTAAAATAGTGTATTACATATTGGGGTAGTACCCCACATGTAGAATAGAATTTCCCGTTACATTACGAGGTAGTACCCCACATGTAGGGTAGAATTCCCCTAGACGTTAGCTAAAAGGCCTGTATAACTGTTTAGATTACCCCACACTTCCTCCTCAACCTCTTCCCATGATGTTGCTGACCTTAATTCTTTCCAGATGCTGAAAATAGCTCCCAACACGTTCTCATCATGTAAAATACAGTAACACCTGTGAATCAAGAAGTCATAAACAAAAGAAACAATGGATGTTACATATGCAATAGTAGTTAATGTAGATATAAGATATGAAATATGTCCCTATCCCCTTATTTTGGTTTGTCATGTACAGACTCATATGTTCGGAGATTAATTTTGTACTCAATTTCTTAAATAACATGCGCAATATTTCTAATTTCATCAAACTCTTAACGGGCACAGCCCCCGGATCCATCCTTATCTTTAAAGATCGAAACAACAATGAGTCGTTCCATGAAACCAGGTACTGTAGAACAAATGATGTGACAAGCTCACTGCTGTTTCGATAAATTTATATCAAGCTCACTACAACTTAAGTGCTAAGAATTAATTAGAAGAGTGAACTATTTAGGGGTGGGTTCTTGAAGCATGTGACATGTGACAGGTAGAAAATACAAATTTGGCTTATCAGAGAAACTAATAATGTACAGCAGTTAATTAACTCTATGCAGCACCTGCCGTAAAAAAGCAATTAAGGCAAAAATGTATAGGATTATCAAGGAAATAATTCGAACTTGAAAAAACTCATCAACTGAATACCCAGCCGGAATCAGAATTCGGTGGCAAATTGGCTAGAATTATATTCATGTTAACCATTGGGAACGTGATGCTGTTGATTTTTTTGTTTATATTTTCATGTTTTATGTTACCGTAGGGCATAGGACTTATCTATCTTCCTTTCAAAAAAATAAAGGATTTATTATCTTAATTTAGTTTCTTGTTTTTATTAATATAAGGTTGGTATTTATGTAGGTTATAATTGGTACGGGTTTATTAAGGAGGGTTCGAACCCTAGTTAAATAAATACTGCCACGCGATGGTGGAGAGACTTGTCTAGGACTATAATAGGATTTGGAACAGCGGGCAGGCGAATTCCTCTCCTTATTTTCATGCAGTTCTTTCTTTCAGCACTTATCAATTTTCAATTCAATTCCAGTTTGATTAGATATTGTTCTTTTTTACTCTATTAGAATGCCCTAATGAGTGCAAAAACACGTCAAGATTATAGGGTAATATAGAACCTCCTTCACTAGGACCAATAGGGAAGGCAATGATGTCTCGGGGCACATTCTAAAAGAGAAATATTACTGAAGATAGAAGAATAGTGAGAAGTTTGATGAAAGGAAATTTTAAGGGCATCATCTGAACCAGAAATTATCACTTGATTCTAATTCCTCCATACATGTCCTACTTCTGTAAGTCAGTTTATGGCTACAGAATTCTCATGCATCTGAAGTATGGGTACTTGAAATGCACAAAAAGAATTAAGTGTTCTTAAAAAAAATGAGAATAAAAATGCATGAGTATTTAGGAATGCAGATTGGAGGAAATTAGCTTTATAAACTTCCTTATCGGAGAAAAAATACATAATGGTTTAATGTGGTGCCGGGGCAATATAGAGTAGGGGTTAGAACCCTGGCACAAAAGACACGAGCTTTTGGTGGTTAACAAGAATCTTGGAGAAACATCAAACAAAGTTGCGGTTTGATACTAAGGCAACAATAAGCTTCACCCAATTGTTCAACAAAATTAAGCATGCTGAGATTGACACTTCACAGAACATAAGCTAGAAGTTGGTTTAATTGGGTTTCCTCTCATGCCACACTCAGCAAACACTTCAGCCTAATTTTGAGGGAGGATGCTGAAAAGGTTTTTGGTTACAGATTTTCCAATAATAGAAATAGTAGTTATTCATACAAGGATTGGTGGATCTATTTTTATTTATCCACTTCTAGTTTCTTAGGGGTAGTTGAGACTGTCGTCTCTATTTGATTATCTAACCCGCTTGTCCTCCAATAAAGTGAAATTATTCTTCCTCTAAACTCTCCATTGTGAGAAATATAATCACATTCTGAATAAATGCAACTTCATGAAGAACCAGTGAATTATATTGATGACTAGTAAAATTAAAGAAGGTTTTGACTTACATTGCTCGATAAGAAAGCCGGTCATATCTGTTGTTGTCTACCACCTCCACCAATGATTTTTTCTTCACAAATGGAAGCTTATAACTATTGAGAAACTGTTTAAGGAGACGAGAATCTCCTCGGAAGACATCAAGGTATATTGGAATCATGTCGAGTATGGGTTCTCCTGCAGAAGGAAAGTATCAATTACAGAATCAGGCGTAAAGCTTATGCAACACTCAGAAATGCAATATTAACCATCAAAGGTTTAAAGTAACTTCTTTTTTCAAGATTTGCATGAATGGAAGAAGAATGTTCATGATTCTCAGAAGGTTGTTAGAATATGTAATGTAAGCAAGAGTGTGTTGGTTCTTTAAGCCTATTCATGATCTTTTTAAATGGACAGGTATTTTCTTCATTTTCCTTAAGACTTGACTTTTTCCAACCAAGGGATCCAAATAAACAGGAAAGGAGACAGGAATCAACCAGAGTACCAGACTAACATAACCAAGTCATTAAGAAATGAGTATACGCCTAATGTACCGTACAAGAAATTGAACTGTACCCTTCCAATCTCCAGCAAGAGTACCGCATCACAGATAAATTAATAAAAAATATATATACAGATGAATTAATTAGAAAACATGTACTTAATTTCAATCAGGTAAGTAATCATGTTATCTGCTGTGGATCCTATTCAATTCCTTGTTGCATATCCTCATTCCAGGTGATTCATTTATAAACTTTTGAATAAATTAAGTTAAAACACTATCCACCAGAATAGTCTTTTTTTTTTTTTTTTTTATCTGCATCATTAATGCATTCCTCATGGCATTTCCAATTCAAAATTGAGTTTTCAAATCAATTTATAAATTAATATATGATACATCAAGCCACAAGTCCTCTATTAAGTCAATTCACTTCCTAACAAATAAAATAATAAAGCCTAACCTAGTAAGAAAGTTCCTAAAAATGGAAAAAGAACAGTTAAAACTTTAAAATGCATAGAATCAAGCATCTTTCTGGCTTACAAGTCACTACAGAAAACAAAGAAATAAAAAAGAAAGACAAAAGAAGAAGAAATAAGCAAGTTAGCCATATCAAGATTCAGGCAAAGAACTCACCAGCAGACAAATCACTAAAATCGAGGATGTAACTTGGAGTCCAAGAATGCGTTTTTTTATTGCTGTTGGTAGATCTTCTAATATATGTGCTCTCTTCCCCACAAGGCTCAGAAATATTTTCCTCCAATAAAGAATCCGAGTAACATGGCATCATGTAGATATTATCATCCATAACATCGGAGTGTATCCAGGTAAAAGATCTGCCAACTTTTGTCTCAGGCTACACAGAAAGAGAAAAGAAATGAAGGTATATAAAGCATCTAATCTACAAATAGTTCTGGAAGGATAAATCCAAGTGTGAAGGAATGGAAAAATTGGCAATTGCTTTGATTACGTAAATGAGAATCACCTCCAATTTATCAAATAATACATTCAAGTCATGAGGGATGTACTCATCAACTTTCTCTATCAGTTTACCAGGAATTGGATCACCCCTGCAAAAGATTAGACCAAGGAGAAACATAGGCCCAATTAAAATTAGTCCTACACAATTGCATCCAATCATAAAAAGTTAAGAACATTAAAAACAAGACTAATTTATTTTACCCTCCATCTTACAGGCAATGTATATAATGTAGTTCTGAAAGGAATATTAAAGGCAACTAGAAATAAATTTGACTTTCACACCTGAAATTTCAGGGTGATTGGACGTCTTGACAAATAAGAGGAAAGGTTTTATAACAATAGACTGCCAACTGGAGAAATATACCACACATTGATGCACCAAGACTCCCGGGTATTGGACATGTATGTTTACCCTCAATATACTGAATTGTAGAAACAAATCAAGATCCCACTAAACCTAGATGAGGTAGAGAAGCATAGTTTTGGGGTAAAAGCAACATTCATGTCTAAGAATGCGCACTTATGAAGAAGTTCAATTTTCAAACTGAATAATGACTCTCACAGGATGCCAAGGAATTGAAAGGTTTTAAGTTGCCAATTTTGTCATACATATACTGTTACTTGAAGAGGTTCATACCACTCAGTCAACCGGCTTGCAACGCCCTTCCTTTTTCTGTTTAAGATGCTGAGAAATAAGTCCAAATCAGCTGGATGGTCAATCTTATCTGTAACATTTTCTGAGAACCCATTACCATGCGATGGCTGAATATAATCTTCTCTGTCCATCGGAATTGAGTCATTACAAGATGGACGGGGCAGAGGTAATAGGTGGAGATTTTGCAGCTGCTCGCCTAAAAAGGAAGCCAGATTGAGTTCATCTTCTGGTGATAGTGTCTCTCTCCTGCAAATTAAACAATGTAAAAAATGCATCTGCTTCTATAACATAGCTTTTCTCTTAGCACCATGAAATAGTACTAAATCAGGATATACTCTTACAGTTCAGCAAATATTTTGCCCCTGCACCTTCTTGTCACAATATAGGGCCACATAGAAGAGGTTTTAGCACAATTTCCCAATTCATGCAATGGTCGTCCAGCATTTTGATATTCAAATTTCTTTTTGGCCCAGAGACCAAATGGATAATCAGCTTCTTCATGCTTTATTGATGTGACATTGCTGCTGGAAATCACCTCAGGTATGCCTCTACCATCCCAGGGCAATACTCTATAAGACTCATTTTCAGAAAGGAGAATTCCACTTGCTAATACAGAAGGAATGTAATTCTTCATAGAGGAATTCAACTTGTGTACTGAATTGTAGAACTCAAGCTAAAAAAGAAAAAGGTTCCAGATGTTAATAAGAGTAAGAATGCAAAAAAACACTAAGAGCTAAAATATAAAGAAAAATGCAATCATACCTCAGTGCCTAAACAATAAAGAGATGCTTCCAGACCTCCTTCAACAAATATTTTTATCACATAGTCGTCAACAAGATACACCTATCAGAATAATTAGAGCACCTGCTTGTCAGCCACTCATGGTACTCGCTAAAACTCTCCCGTCAAAAGAAAAAAACACGAAGTGTAAAAAATATGACTATGTTTCAAATTTGTAAATCTACACAGTGAGGAATAGCACCTACATATCCACTATAATTGTACTTCTAAGCTTTAATATACTATTTTATTAGGGAGTTTCTGTTTGCACCCCCCATATTTACTCTTTGCACCACTAAAATAAAAAGACAAAAATAAAATAATTTTGAATTTACTTAAATGCCCTTTATTCAAAAAGAAAAAATTAAGTATGGTTCGAAAATGAAATTTCGAACTCATCATGTTTGTTCGAAATTTCATTTTCGAACATACGTAATTTTTAAAATAAGTCTCGTTCGAAAATGAATTTTCGAACACACCATATTTGTTCAAAAATTGATTTTCGAACAAACATGGTATGTTGGAAAATTAATTTTCGAACGGACTCGTATGAATTTTTTTAAGTACCGTTCGAACACAAGACTTCGAACAAATCCATTATGTTCGAACAGAAGACTTCGAACATATTCATAATGTTCGAACACGACTTCGAACGAAATGTGATTTTTTTTAAGTAAAAAACATATTTAATATGGAAGGGTATTATAGTCAACTTTAGGGGTGCAAAGAGTAAAAAAAGTGGTGCATGGAGAAACTGTGGTGCAAAGAGTAAATATTGGGGTGCAAACGGAAACTCCCATTTTATTATTCTATTATTTCTGTATAATACATCTACAGATATACATCTACAAACATTATTGAATCTTTTCCTTTTGGCTTTTGAGGAGGAAGGCGGGCAGTGGGGGCTTATTTGTAAAACTCAAAACAAACCTTTTAAGCATCAATTTACTGGCAGAACAAAAAAGCCTGCTATTTCTTGTGTCCCACAGAAAAATCGTTAGTGTAGAACTTACAGGATTACTGCCTGTGCCAACAGGAAGTTTCTCATCAACCGAAGGCACACGGAATTCATGAAATTTGCAAATTTCTCCAACACGTTCATACCATTTCCCAGCATTTAATGCAAGACAGGCTCCCTGAGACATGATACGAAATAATTAGATGCAGAAGAGGATCCACGTCACACAAGAAAGAAAAAAAAAACTCGAGTATCTAATATGGATCTTACAGTTTTCATGTTGATAACAATGTATGAAAACTTAATTGAATGACCAAATATGAAACTTTAAGGATCCTCATACAAGAAACCAACCTCACAAATCCAATAGCTCTCCAAGATTACAGCCAAGTTAAAAAATTTACAAGTGACACCATTTTTTTCAATAAGGCGAACTGAAATGCAGCTCATCAAACAATGAATTACTGAATGAGAAAAAGCAATACCTTCCATATTAGGTCTCTAAGTCCTGGCCTTCCAACCCAGAGCTTCCATAACCAATCTCGCATTTCTCGCTGCCCTATGCAGTTTCCAGAGCTCCACAAAGAACTATAGTGATCCCTCTCATAATCCAGAAACTTAGACAAGAAACTTATGTCATATGAGTATTCCAGATCACCGCTCAACCCATCGCTGATAGACATGTCATTTGTACAATTCTCAGAGCACCTATCCTCTATCCTTACCCTCTTCTCTTTCCTATTAAGGTCAGAGTGGCTTGAACTATTTTCTTTACACCTGGCATTCTTTTCAATATCCTCCAAGCTACTGGCATCAAGAGCAAGAAACCCTGCACGGCAGACACCTTTATGACGGAAACCAGGAGCCATGTCCAAACACACAAATTCGAAGTTTTTGGAGTTAACAAAATTTTGCGTGACTGCAACAGTTGTCTCCAAATTTAGCACACAGTGCCACCAACCACTTGGGACATATATTGTCTCTCCAGGAAGTTGGGTACACTCTATTGGCTTGTCATTGTCAGCAAGCAGGGGATAGAAATCCAGCCACCACTAGAAGAATTACATAGTTATAACGCCATTATTTAGAAAGTACATCAAATGTTAGGGGAAAAAGGAAAACAAAAGGCTTCTAAAGAATGATGCAGAATTTTATATAAAGCAATACCTGCAAAGAAGATGGAGTCTCAATATTGACATCACCGTCATCCTCATTTACATGCATGGTCACTCCTAAGGGAACTCTTCCAGGAGGATACAATGCCCATCTACAGAAAATGTGATGTTAAATTAGAAACTCAGTCTGAATGAAAGTTTCCAAAAAGATTTCATAAAACAAATCAATATGGATTACTAAATCTACCAAAGATCAAGAAACTGAATTCAGGCTTTCTATGCCTTCAAAGAAAATGGCAATCATTTAGTCCGACACACTTCACTATTACTCAAATCATAAATAGTACTTCTCAAAACCAAGATATCAATGTCATAAAACAAATGCAATACAACCTTCATAAATTTACGTAAGGGCCATTATCATCAACTCCATATCTGAAACATTATGTAACATTTTCCCAGAGAT
The DNA here is from genome assembly GCA_026008535.1 of Perilla frutescens. Taxonomy (NCBI): domain Eukaryota; kingdom Viridiplantae; phylum Streptophyta; class Magnoliopsida; order Lamiales; family Lamiaceae; genus Perilla; species Perilla frutescens. The sequence goes on from BRKX01000001.1 coordinate 5,945,386, forward strand.
GTTATTTTAGGATTTCAAGGTGTAAACGAGGCATTGCTTATGAAATGGGGAATGAGCCTAATTAATTCCGCATAAGGTTCAAGAACCTAAAAATCCTCACCATCTATCCTCAAACAACTTTGAGAATATGTTATATATTCTGAGTCCTTAAGTGAATCCAGTCAGTTTGGCGAACAAAGTGATGTCTCAGTTCCAGCCCCCGCCCTCTCCCATCAGAAAAACAAATATTAAAGTCAAGTTTAATGTTCACTTTACCAAATACAACAGAGATTTAGATGACCCTGGACGGTCACATGATTAAAGGAAAAATATCATTTGACCGTTAGATCATGTGTTGTTTGGCTAATTTTTAGTTAGTTTGTAAACCACCGTTATCGGAACCTTTTCTGCATTGTCCAGTATCTAAGAGTTGTGTAAAAATTATAATCTCTAGAATATTATAGGAGATAAGTACCACATCCCATCTATGAATGAGTTGCACGACTCCACATATTTTAGCAAATTAGACCTTCAAGTAGGCTACCGTCAAATACAGATAGCCCCTGAAGACATGCCTGAATCAGCTATTATAACTCATTCTAATCATTATGAGTTTCCGGTGATAATGTTTAAGTTACCATAATACCATCTAATATGAATATCCACTAAAGATATGCTAGCCATCATAAACCATTCTGGTTATAACGAGTTCTTGGTGATAACTGATAACATTGGACTTCACCAATGCTCTGGAAACTTTCCAGGCTATTGCAAGTTATACCTTCCTGCCTTCTTGATGCAGATATGTGTTGGTTTTCTTTGATGACAATTTGGTGTATGGTGTAAGTTGGACCAATCATCAGGCACATTAGTGTATTGTGTTGGACATCTAGCAAAATAATTACTCTGAGGCTAATCAAAGAAGTTCCCTTTTGGTCAGCAATCTATTGAATACTTGACCCACATAGTGTCAGCTAGGGGCACGGAAACTGAAGTCTCTTTAGTCCTATATTGGTCAACAACTAGGACGATGAAAGGTGTCTGGTTTTATTGGTCTCATTGGATATTATTGTAGGTCCTTTACATATGGCAAGACCACACAGGTCTTGCCATAATTGATATAAAAAAGAGAATTCTAATGACATTTAAGTGGTCAGATCTGCCCTTTAAGCATTCTATTTCTACCAGTTTTAAACAATCTTTACAACAGCCCCGATGTTAGGAAATAGCAATGTCGAATTTTTCTCAACCTTTCAGTATCAAGTGTGATGCCTCGAGATGATGAATCAAGTCAGTATCAATGCAATCTGGCTGACCAATTGCTTATTTCAGTAAGGTCATCTCTAAGGAGAACCTCACCAAATCGGCTTATAGAATGGAACCCATGGCATTGGTAGCTGTCCAACACTGTAGACAATACTTGGTAGGGTGGTGTTTTGTAGTTTGACTGACTAATACAGCCTGCTCCATTTACTGCACTAGCAAGGTACTACTCCGGCCTCACAGAATTAGATCGCAAAATTAATTTAGCACGACTTTGAGATTAGCTACAAACCTGGTTCCTCAAGCCTCAATGCCGGTGCACTTTCTCACACAGAGAAGCAGCAATATTGACAACAATTCCTGCTGTTTTGGTGGCTTCACTGGAACGCCCCTAAGTGCACGGTGTTGGAAGATAAGGAGCTACAACGTATTGTGCAACATGCGGTGTAACCAATGGGCTATTCTTCAGTTAGCAGCAGCTTGTCTTTCTGAAAGAACCATGGCGAACCACACAATTAATAGACAAATCCCACTCCACTCCTTCAGGAGAGCACTAAGAGGCATATAGGACCTACTATTTAGCTCGAGTATGTATTGGATTGGAAATTCAAAATGATGGCTCAGGTAAAGAAATTTGTAGTTGAATGCTCAGTTTGTGAAACAATTAAATATGAGACATGTTCTCTAGTTGGGAAGGTGGATGTTACGCATTTCCATGGCCAATTTCCTGACTTTCGCCTTCAGGACAAAGCTGCCTTTGTTGGAGCTGGCATCAATACCAACCCTCATCTCCAAGTGTTAACTCGGCACATACAAACTCACCAGCCGCAATAAGGGATTCGGGGTTTTATTTTCAACTCAAGGATAGTATTTATTTATTTAATAATTGTGACATATGTAATTTCAATAATGGAATTTATCTTATTCTAGGAGTCTTCAGAGTACTCAATTACAGTAGAATGCCATATATAGGATTGTAATGGCATTTAATATTGTTTTTGGCTTTTTGCAATTTCTGCTTGGGCTATTAGCCTGGAGGACAGCTGTCCATGTTCGTGTTGTTTTTAGTTCGTTATTGTGAATGAAAGCTCCCTCCTTTGTTGTTTTAAATGTGTGAGAATCCTCGGAGCACCCTTTGACTCTCTAAAATAGGAGCCTTGTCAAATTTTAGTACTCTTACTAGATATTGAGTGCCCAATCAGTTAGAGCCTTAGAGGACAACTAGCAATATATTAAACTATTGGATATACGACTTAGTATGATTAGTAATAGGCTCGGAACATGTGGAATAGACCACACTAGCAGGGAAGCATTAGCTATAGGACTTTTCCGTATACTTACTATGACCATCTATTAGACTTCTACAGACTGTAAAGATTTTTTCACTTTTGATAATAATACTTATATTATTCTGATTGTATAATGTTTTCTCTAAATCTTGTCATGACACCTAAATACAAAATGAATGGAATAGAACAAACACCATAACCAAGACTTGAGGAACTAAATATAAGACAGCTATGAAAAACAAATTGCATTATTATTATGATAGAATGAAGGGAACTAAATTGATATTATAAACTGAATTGCAGAAAAACAATAACAACTCTCCTCTGAGAAGGATCTCAGACAATCAATTGTCTGCTTTAACACCTAATGCTCCAAAACTGAACCCTAACCTGAAAAACTCTGAATAAATACTAACTAGAACCCATGCAGAAGCCCAAGGACCTGACTCAGTAAACAAATACCAACTATCAATAATTAAATACTAACTATTAAACATCGTTAAATAAAAGAACAGAACCACACAGGCTACTCCCCGTGCTGCCTCGGACAGCGATGATACCTCTGATGAAGATCCTCCATATCATATTATCATTTGATAATTTAAATATAAGACAGATATGAAACATGTTATTTGTCATTCACCCAAGTTCTAACCTTTTTCGGCCACAGAGGAGGGTATTCCATGCACTAGTCAGACCTGGATCGACATGCCAAGAGGCCCCAGATCTTTCAGGTCCAATTATAAGCCATCTGTAAGGCGGTCGCTGATCGGTATCCAGTACATCAAAGTAATCTTCTGGGAATATATGTGGCACCTTATAATCCTTCAACAAGTCTGGTGCAACTTCCCCAAACTGCCAAGTATTATATCAGAGTTATACTAAGACCAAATTCCAGACTTCAAATTTACAAGCACAAGCATTAGGAATACCTTGTCATCAAAAATGTATAGAGGATCCTCATCATGTTGTATTTTCATGTATGAAACATAATCCTTAAATTTCATAATAATTTTCTTTGAACTTCTCTGTGATATTCTGAACTTTGTTTCTGAATACTTCAATAAAAGTTCTTCACTTGTCCATGACTTTCTTGCTGGCCAATTATCAGCCAATCCATTGATCAAAACCTGTCACAAAACTAGGATTATATCAGCATGTACAAAAAGCTATTTATTGGCATAAACATTACTCAACCAGCATATTAGCCAAGCAACAGAAACACAATTGTGCAAGGCAAGTTGGTCATTCTACAATATACCCTGATTGATGAAATATTATAGATTAGTTCCACTGTACCACTTTCAATCTTGCCAAAGGAAGTGCTAAACCATCTCATATGCCCCATATTATAGCTGTTATTTCCTTTTTAATAGCATGTCAAATTAAAGTTCCCTTTTAATAAAACTGAATGGCTATTTTTTCTTAAGTTCTCTTGGAATAATAATGAGAAACCGCCAATTCTAAGTAGCTTTCTATATTATGCAGTAAGCTGCCAAAAGTCTCATATAATAACCTGAGTCCATTAAAAAAACAGCCAATATTGGGACTTATGGAGTAACAAATTACAAAAGCAAGTTTCAGCCATTTGAAGTTAACAAGCAGCAATGTTGACTGTGCATGATGAACAATGTTAAGAAAGATCAGAAGTGCAATTAGAATTAGTCAGTTGCTTTGCTATGCTGGTATTAAATGTTGCAAATATACCGGTTTTTGACAATCATACTCCGTATGAAACTCTTCGAAGGAGATGTTCTCCTTTCTCTCCACATTTCCATCATCAAAAGAGAATCCATTCAATGAAGTATAACATCTGTACAATCTTCTATAGAGAAACAACGAACTGAATCCTGCATGAGTTGATACAAAATCCAAGTAAGAAAAGTAGGAACTAATCCTTGAAAAGATGCCAAACTCAAGAAGAAGTCCATGCAGAAATTAAATACCGTCAAATTGCAAAGTTTGTCTGGAAGCTTCATTATATTTGTGTAGCAAATCTAGTCTACAATCACCATCAAACATGAAATTGGATGAACATGTCAGGTTTCTACAAAAATCTAATAAATAAATTCTACTGAAACGAGGTTTTAAGGTTAAGAAGTCAAAGATGCATACTGATGCAAAGCTGTTTTCTTCCATGAACCTTTGTACTCAAGCTGACGATTTACAATGCCAAGGCATAGGCTCATCCATAGAGGCTCCTCATTGCACAGTATGTACAGCACACTACATGCAACAAATAAATTAAAACAAATGTACACAGACAAGGCAGGCAAATCTTTACAACTCCAGTTAGATTGGACCAGAGGTAAAAGTACCAACATAATGCCTAGCAACTAAACACAATCCAATTGGTATCTGTATAAGAACGTTGCTGATGGATGACTATATTAAGGATTATAGCATCATTCAAATAACAGTCAAGATACATAAAGCGACACAATGAACTCAATTTCCTATTTTACAATTCTTTCTTTAGTGCATAATGCATCAACTCCGACCAATTACAGTATTAGACAAAATGTAAGTATCTAAAACAGTCATATAAATTTGCCACAAATAACACAACCTTAACCCAAATTTGCAATTTTCACATCACTTTTATAGCAATTACAGCATCACCTTTTAATTTTTTACAGTTACAATATCCCCAATTTTTCAGCAAGATTTGTCTGATGTGCACCACTAAAGCGGCGTTGTTTTACCAATGAAACACATACTTTTATCGCTGAAAAACTAGCTATAATTACAAAATAAAAGGTGATGTTGTAATTGCAACGTTTTAAAGATAGTGTGAAAATTGCAAAATCGGGTAAAGGTAGTGTTATTTGCTGCAACTAACCCTATAATTTATAGCATACCAAATTGAGATAAATGTCAAACGTCATTTCAGAAAGTCCAACCCCACTATAATTTAACGGCACATTCAACTTTTTCTAGGTACAAGATATTTTCCCATTCAATAGCTCCAAAATATCTGCTCTTCCAGTTCCAGTGACCTTAAAGCAATTCTAAGCGAACCAGAATGTCTAAAATGTGTAGAACAAGAAAACACTTCAGAAGCACATAGCAAGTGTAAGTGATGATTGCAATTTGAACCATGACATGGTAGATTTAAACATTACAACAGATTTAATACGCTTGCCATTGACCATTTCTTCCAATACAATACTACCGAGTGCCACGTCTTATGTTGAAATTGATAATTAAGCCATAAGAAACAGAATATATCATCCAATCTAATCAACTAAGGCATGATTGTATCACAATAACAAATCTTTCATAAACGACAACAAACTGATGCAGAAATTTGGTCAATTTTAACTCGGTTGCATATTAAAAGAAAGAGATATTAACCATTTAGCCAGCATAACTACTGCCGCCATCCTCCATCCATTCCATAATTTCACAGCAATCGAGGGGGGTGGGGGGGAGAAGGGGATGATTTAGGGGTTGAAATCAGAATTACCTGCTGACGCAGGAGATGCGAGCGACGTCGTGCGGCGTGAGCCTCGTCAAGATAACACACAAGGTTTCGTCGGGAAGAAGGCGCAGGTCGCCGAGAGCGTCTGTCCGGCGATCTTTCACGGCAGCATCCGGCCGCGATTCACCATTACTGTCCATTGAAACGGCGTCGAAAATGAATTTGATAGTTGAATTCAGATTATTCGAATTCCGATTGATGGAGCATGCGTAGTATTTATGCAACCGCGTATCGCGCGTTTAGTTTCGTTTCCAATTTCTCGCGGGGGTTGTGGTCCCTTAGCAAATAGCAGATTCTTTCCTTGAGCGAGGTGATAACGCGTGCAATTGGCCAATGTCATTGACACGCATGCAGCATGTGTAATTTGAAGTTCCTCTAATTTACGAGCTTTTCAGCTTTCCTCTATTTTATCCAACAATTTGGCCACTCAAATTGGCTGTAATGTAAAGTTATTTAAGAATATAATTTGTAGGAACGTGATTAGGGATAGAGCCATGTAGACATGTAGAATGAAGGGGGTTATTGGGTTCTGAAATTTTGAATTTTTTTAATATTATTATAGTAATAATATATGATTTTATCAATCAAAATATATGTAAACATACTAGAATAATTGATAAAAGTTTTAAGTTGTAAGAGCATCTCCAATAGCTACTCTAAAGCTCTACTTTAGAGCAAAAGAGGGAAAAAACCTCCTCCAACAGCTACTCTATTTGGTACTCTAAAATAGAGATAGAGTTTTTTTGCTCTATTAATAGAGCTGTACTATACATGCTCTAAAACTATTCATTTCCTTTTTTTTCTTTTTTTTTTTATTTTTCCTTCTTTTCATCTCATTTATGTGATAATTTATCTAGAACTGTACAAGCACTTTTTTTATGTGATAATTTCATCTCTAACCTTGCTTTTGGTTTCACGTTTTTTTCTTTTATTTTTGTTAATTTACATGATTTATATTTATATTTATTAATCTTATACTTGAATTTATTTCTTCCTTAAAAACATTAACATAAAAAATTGTATATCAAAATAAAATGACATCAAAATAAAATGGCATTTAGTAAGATTAGATAATAAAATTTCAAGATTATCTTGCTCGGTTTAGACAAATTAAAAATGCCAATGCTCATTTGGCACTTCGAAATGCATTAATCGACCATTTATGGAAAAATTATTCTAATTCAGAGTTTTAGAAAAAATAGTATGTAATTTGTGTGTTTTATTTTGTGCCTTATATTGTCATGTTTTTGTTTTTTAATGTTGTAATATTATAGTTTGTACTTTTTATTTATATTTGCAATATTAGTATGTAATTGTGCTTGTTTGCAATATTATTTTAAAATATTTTCATGTTTTATTAGTATATAGTTTCAGAAATTTTAATAGTTATTTTTGTTGGGAAAATATTGATTAAAGTAAATATATAAAAAGGAATAATATGGAATATTCCTTTTTAGAGTAGAATTTAGAGTAAACTGTTGGAGATGAAGTGAGGACCATGTTGTATAATAGAGATAGAGGTGCTGTAAAATAGAGTCAACTGTTGGAGATGGCCTAAGGATGGCAAAGTGGAAAAAGTGTTTGGTATTTGTGAAGAGGTAGTGTGTTCATGCATTCTATTTTTTTTTATCTCACCAGTTTTTTTTCACTTAATTGTTTTAATTGGTTTTTTTTTGTAAGTTGGGAATTATTTTCTTGACGAGGGCATTGCTATTTTTTTTTCTTTTACTTATTTTTTTAAGTTTAGAATTATTTTAATTTATTTATTTTATTTTCACTATTAACAATAGTTTATATTTTTATTTATATATTTTTATGTAAAAGTTTTAGATTTTTCATCAAAGTAACAATTTTATCATCCAACTTAATTTTTTGGCCGAAATCTTTTCTTTAGATCTTTAATCCACTATTTTTATATATTTATGTTGTGTGATCTTAATAGTTTATGTAATTAATTTATGTATGCATAATATATGAACATATATAATTTCTATTTTTATGGTATTATCAATTGGACCTCCTAATTATAATATTTTTTATGTATATATTTATATAGTTATCAATTTATTTTATTTTTATAATTTATAATTATACATATATAATATTTTTATTCTTATAGTATTGTTAAATGGGTCCCTGAACAAAATCTATACGTCAGTCACTGAATGTGATTACGAAGAAAATGAATCATAGTAGATTCTTTATGGTATGTTTGGAACATGACAAGAAAATTGTGAAGATTCTCATTTTAATATTTGATTCAAATTTAAACAAGTAAGAATGAAATCTCACGGGATTGGAGACCTTCTTTCTCCGACGCGTGCCCACACTTGTCCTTAACGAAGCTTTTCGGACAATTACTAGTTTCGCCCTGCCATCATGCTCATCGGGAGAGCGGCATCACCATCCAACCAGCATTTCGCCTTGTGCTTCAATGCCCTCTAATGCAATTCAATGAGACATCCATCTTGTTATTCGTCTTTATCATCAAAGTATGCTCGCATACATTCTCGTGCATCACAATTGCAACCATCAACAATCATCGGCAATCCTAGTCAATCCAGGCTCAGAGCGGATTGTGCGTGATAAAACAACGTGCGGCCTGTGACATCCTCCCCCAGTTGATTTGTGGCAGCCCTCGAACACAGCATGCACTAGCCCCTCAAGGACTTGCACTCTATTTGCCTTAGCACCACGAGGCACCTGTTTCCTCATCTATTCCCGCTAGGCTACGTGAGTCCTCCTCTTGAGTGCTTGGATCACCGCTTGTGGGGCACCCACAATGGTTATGCAAGTCCTCCCTCTTCTTGGATCACCATTTACGGGGAACCTTAGGAGGATCATCGCCCAGCAACCAACCGACACATAGCACCCTCAATGCCATACAAGACGAGCCTACAAGTCGGATGGCTCTGATACCAAATGTCAAGGGACGATAGATCTTCTTTCTGCGACACATGCCCACACTTGCCCTCAACATATGAACAATATAATTTATACATAAGTAATTATGTATATATATGTATATATATAATATTTCATCGAAGTAATTTGAAGAGAACATATTATTTAAATTTAAATCAAAATAAATTATATAAGTACCAAAATAATAAATTATTTTAGGTTAATACAAAAATTTTATTATTGATTCTACAACCAAGTTGTCATTGTCTTAAGATCGCCATTCCCCTACCATCAATTGTAAAAAAATGATTGCTAGAATAATTAAATTTTAGTTGGAATCTCATCAATAAAAAACAATTGTTTTTTAATTTTTATTTTATTTTTTCATTTTTTCAGGTTGAATATTGTCGATCAAAAATTAATAATAATCCATAAAATTCAAAATAATGAAAATCTGAAAATTTCCAAAATTATATTTTTTTCATAAAATTATGAATCCAAAATTCAACAATAATATATAAAAAAATAAAATATAATTAATAAACAATTGAATAATGAAATGACCATGCTCATGTAAAAGATTGAGGAATCTTATTACTTTCCAAAAGTCAATTAAAATTAATGAATAAACCATGAAAGGGTGAAACATTAAAGTAGTCAAATTCAAGATAGCAAATGCTTTTCTAGCCAAGATTGATAGGTCATGCTTTTCTATTCAAAAAGTGGTGTAAAAGTCCTATATGCTCTTTTTGTCTCATTTGAACAAATTCCATTTCTTTTCTCATTAATTAAAAGATGCATGTGTGGCAATTTTTTAAAAAAAAATATGATAATTAAATTTGGTAGGTGCATTGTTGTTGCATACATTTAATTTCAAGAAACAAGAAAATATATTCAACCCAAATACTCACGACTTTTTCAAACAAAACTCACGCCCATTTGTAAAAATATTGTTGGAGAAACAACAAGACATATCCAAGAAATTTGAGGTTAGTTTTTAAATTTTTATAATCGTCAAGTTGTTCGAATTAGTCGGGTTTAAAGTCCTTTTAAAATTTTAAGTAATTTATCCGCAATTTATGTTTATTTCATAATAGATATGTTTAAATAGTTATTGAAGTTATAAGATGGTTGCTTTTATAATTTTTAATGATCCTATATGCATAAATTGTTGTAGATTAGGATATTTTGTGGTAGATTAACTTGAAGTTAAAGATTTTGATGTTTTGAAAAGATTAGTAGCATCGATTTTTTTTTCGGCTATACAGTGTTCTTGTGAGTATTATTGTCACAATTCATAGATTTTGTGAATATATATAATCACGAAATCTATAAACTGTGACAATAATACTCACGAGAAGAACACATGTCGTGGCTAAAAATTTATTGTCACGAAATGAATAGATTTCGTGACAATATATTCTCACGAAATCTATTTATTTCGTGACAATGATTTTTTTTTTTTTCAAATTGTCAAGTGTCTTCATTTCATGACAATATTGTCATGAGATCATATAATTCGTGACAATATTGTCACGAGATCACCTGAACCGTGACAATATTGTCACGAATTCTATGCTTCCGTGACAATATTGTCACGAGATTATTTATTTTTTAAATTACTTTAATTACTGTTTATTATTGATTTGCAGATGGCTTGACAATGTATTTTTGTCCAACATAGCAGTAGATGGGAGAGATCTGAGTATGTGGGTGGTGAAGATCAGCTGGTGCATCTCCCATTTGACAATTTATCTCGTGATAAATTGGTTGAAGAAATTCACGATTTTATGGAGATATCTCCAACAAGTGTTAGTTATACACTGAGTTATTTGACGAGGTCATTGACAGGGAAGACACTAAAAGGACTTTTGAAAATGGATATTGATTTAGCTCGTTTAGTTCAGGAGCAAGATGAGCTGGTTGTATACGTTACTGAGAAATCAATTCTGCAAACTCCAAGTGGAGTGCCGTCAAATGGTGCTAACAACAAACCAATTGGAGATGATAGTGTTGATGATCTGTCTTGGGATGATGATGATGATGAGAGTGAATTTCGGCGTAAGCAAATTGCCGAATTTTGTGAATGGATTCGCGAGTCAGGGCATCTCGATGAGTTTGTTAATATTCTACAGCATGATGGACCTCACAACTTCTCATCTAAGGATGTTGCTCCTGATCTTGAAGCTCCGAATGTAGAGTTTCCTCCCTTGGGACATTGATCTATTCATGTGGCCCATGTTGACGATGCACTAACAGTGGTACAGGACGACCCATCCCCGACATATATTGATGCGATAGCCATGGGAAAGACTTTCTTGGAGAAGAAAGATTTGGTAATTGCTATTGGAAAGTGGCATATACAGCGTCAAGTGAAATATACGGTCTCCCGATCTAGCAAAAGTCGACTAACAGTTATTTGCAAATAAAATGAGACCTGTCTGTTCAAATTAGTGGCAAGTTCTAAGGGTGTCTTGTGGATGGTGACTAAATTAGAGGATAATCATACGTGTCGGTTGGACCTGACACATAATGTGCCACGGATGTTATCGTCTCGGGTTATTGCTGATTTATTTAGGAAGAGAATCCTAGATGAGGGTTCTATCCTGAAACCGAGAGCAATGATAGCTGAGATATTGAGGGAGTATAGCATTGAGGGTGAGTGCAGTGTTGCATTGCGGGCTAGAAATCTCACAATAGAGATGGTTTACGGTTCTCATGACCAGTCTTTCACGGTGTTGCCTGCATATTTAGAGATGTTGAAGAGGTCCAATCCTGATACGGTTTATGATTTAGAGACTGATGGTGATGATCGTTTCATGTACACGTTTTTTGCTCTAGGAGTTTGTAGAGCGACATTCAACATATGTGTCCAGTTATCGCCATTGACGGCACTCATTTGAAGGGGAAGACCAAAGGTATTCTTTTCGTCACTGTGACGAAAGACGGTAATGAGCAGTGCTTCCCTCTTGCCATTGGTGTGGGTCCTATTGAGAATGATGCGGCCTGAACATGGTTCATGGAGAGATTTAAGAGGGATTTTGGAGATCGTGATGATTTGATAACATCATATTTTATATGTATTTTTAGGTACATTTGAGTGGTATTTGATGGACATTGCATGCATGAAGAGATAAGTTTTGCATAGTTTTCTATGTTTTATGCAATGTCACGTGTTTGTTCACTGTGAAGGGAATTAATGTCATTTTTTGTGTGGACTTCAAATGAGCTTGGAAAGACCCTAGAAAGATAGGAAATCAAGTTAGGAACGCGGTGCAAAAAGAATTGGATCAATCGGATGAGAGACGAGTGAGAACGAAGCAAAACAGTGAGAGGCTGCCGGAACCAGAAAAAACCCGCGACCGGACTCGTGACCCTGGGGGTCGCGAATCTGGTCGCGAATTTCACCCTGGACAACTTTCTGTATGGTCGCGACAGGGAGGGGGTTCTCCTTTGTATTATTCGCGACCCCACTCGCGAATTTTGCACTGGTCGTGAATTTTCTACCATGTCAGCACCACGTTATGCCACGTCATGCCACCTGGATTCACAACCCGAGTCGCGGGCACCCTGGTCGTGAATCTGGTCACGAGTCGAGCAGGCCTGTCCAATTTTTGATCTATTTTTGGGCTTTTCTTAACTTGGTATTTAAGGGTTTTGATGCACGAAAATACACACAATTTCACCTACCCAAAAGTCTCCGCCAGAGGTTTGCTGCAGAGAAAAAAAGACACGAAGAACAAGACCAAAGGATTCAAGAGTGTTCAAGACCAAAGCCATAATAGAATATCCGGGTTTTATTTACTTTATTCTTAGAATTTCAATGTTTACTTTGTGGATGATTTTGATTGTTTATTTTATTATGGATAGCTAAAACCCTAGTATTCTAGAGTTGGATTATGAGTTATTTATGAAGTTCTTTTAATTCATTTTATTTGGTGTCTATGATTTGATTATGTTTTGATTATTCCCGCTTTTCTCTGTATTATTTACTTGATCACTAAATGATGCAATTTGATGTGTTAATCCATAATTCGAGAGATGAGTTTTAACACAAGATCTGGAATAATTAACTGGTTAGTCAATATCACTCGAGAGAGTTGTGATTAATTTAGGGAACAATAAATCTTTGGAACCATTAGGAGTTGCATAATAGGTATTGAACGGACACGTTAATATTTGTTGTGTGATCTACAATCTAGGCGCTTCGAGAGAAGGTATAGAATACATGAGTGATTGTTCTAGCACAATTTAAATCCCAACATAAACACTAAATGAATTGGTTAAGAGAATGGATTAAATAATGAATATCCAATCCTAGAATACGTCTTTTTCTCCAGTGTTTGATTTATCTGTGTTGATTTCTGCTGTGGTGATTTATTTTATTTATTATTTTTAGTTTTTATTTATTAATTGCGAGTGATTAATTAGATAACTAGTAGTTTAATTATTAAATCCCTGTGGATACGACATTGTTCACCGCTATCCTATAAGCCTCACTGTACACTTGTAGTTTAGGTGAAAATAAATGACGAACAAGTTTTTGGCGCCGCTTCCAGGGATTTAATATTTATTTTGCTATTATTTAGATTTAATTTCTAGTGTTAATCTAGACATTTATTTTTCAGTTTATTTTCTTTTAAAATTTTATAATCTTTCTTTTTCTTGTGGTTAGGTTGTGTATGCATACATGCTCTCAGGAGGAACCACTTCAAACTTTTGATTTTGAGATTAAAGCCACCATCCGCCATAAAAACGCAAGGAGAAAAAGAGAGATGACAGAACAGCAAACACCTGTTACCGCTGAACTGATGCGTCGTATGCAACGACAGTTAGAGAAAATGCAGCGGTGATTTCAAGAGCAAGAAGCTGCCATAGAAGCAGCTCCGGTACTGATCAATCAGATGTTCACACCGGTGCTCAACCATGGACAGGTTTCCGGTCCACGTATTAATGCCAACAACTTTGAACTGAAGTCGGGATTGGTGGGCATGGTGCAGCAACATCAGTATGGAGGGCACAAGACTGAGAATCCGAATGCACACCTGCAACAATTCTTGGAAGTCTGCAGCACAATCAAGATAAATGGGGTGTCGAATGATGCCATTCGGCTTCGTCTGTTCTCATTCTCACTGAGAGATGCTGCCAAGGATTGGTATCATTCCTTGGATCTCAGTACGGTGGATAGCTGGGAGTGCTTGGCGCACAAGTTTCTACATAAATTCTTCCCTCCTGGTCTGACTCTTAAGCTCAAATGCGAGATTACTCAGTTTCGCCAGTATGAAGATGAGAATTTATATGAAGCTTGGGAGAGGTTTCGAGAGTTGCTAAGGAAGTGCCCCAATCATGGATTCAGAGTGGATCATCAAGTCCGCATTTTATACAATGGATGCGACATGGAGGTGAAGAGGTTTCTGGATGCCTTTGTAGGCAGGTCACTACTGAATAAAGGCCACGATCAAACTGTGACGATAATTAAAGACATGGCCACTAACAGCTATTAGTGGACTGGGGATCGACCAGTAAGAATGTTGAAGAGAGCTGCAGCAGTTGATGATAGTGATCCAATTTCCAAATTAGCAGCTCAGCTATCCACGTTGAATGCTACCATCAATAGCAGATTCGACACCATGTCTCAGCAGACTGCAAATCTCCTCATGAATCAAGTCGTGGAAAATGTGAACTACATCAATCAGCGAGGGGGTTATGATGGCAACAATTATCGATGTGGAAATCAATTCTATCAAGATAATCGATCTAACCTCTCATATGGTAACTTCAATAATGCTCTGCAGCCCCACCCATCTTCTCAGTAACAAATGGAGTGATCAATGAGGAGAAGAAGCCGAAGATGGATGATCTGTTGATGGCATTCATAGAGAAGACTGATAAATTCATGAGGAAGTCGTAAGCTCGAATAGAGAAGTTGGAGAATACTGTGGGTGCCATGAGTGTGCAAATAAAGATGCTCGAGAAGCAACTGGGTCAGCTAGCTACAGTTGTAGGAAATCAGCACCAATCGGGACAGTTCCCTAGCAATACCACAGTGAATCCCAAGGAACAGTGCAATACAATCCATCTGCATACTGAAGTCCCTGCGCCTATTGCTGCCGCTGCAACTGTTCCTCCCAAGACAGCTTCTGACAAGCCGAATTCCACCATCAAGAGTCCTCAGACAGGTCCTACAGTTCTTCCCACAGTGACTATCCCATTCCCATAGAGGACCCCAAAACAGAAAATTGATGCACAGTTCTCTCGATTGCTAGAGATATTCAAGAAGGTGCATATCAATATTCCATTGGTGGAGGCGTTGCAACATATGCCCAAGTATGCAAAGTTCCTCAAGGATGCTGTATCCAAGAAAAAGAAGATAGATGAGTTCAAGATGATGCATATTCTAGAGAACTGCAGCTATATCATCCAAAGAAAACTCCCAGCTAAGATGAAGGATCCAGGAAATTTCACACTTCCCATCACCATTGGAGAAAAGATAGGTGGTCGAGCATTGTGCGATTTAGGGGCGAGCATTAATTTGATGTCGCTGTCTTTTTTCAAGAAGCTGAACTGTGGGCAACTCAAGCCCACAACCATGTGTTTGCAGATGGCCGACCGATCTGTGGTGTATCTTGAGGGAATTTTGGAGGATGTATTGATCAAAGTGCATGATTTTATATTCCCGGTGGATTTTGTGGTGCTGGACATGGAGGAAGATAAAAGCGTCTCTCTCATTTTGGGACGACCATTTTTGTGCACCAAAAGAGCCAGCATCGACCTAGACACGGGGATCCTCACTCTTCAATTTGAAGATGAACACATCTGATTCTTGTTCGATGTAGATGAGCACAAGACAGCTATGGAGTGTAATGCCATCAACACTCAAGAATTTTTCTGCATTACTGATGGTGGAGGCACAGAGATTGATGATCGGGGAAGAGAATGGGGGATACCATTTTCCCCGCTTGTGGGAACTTAAGTTCCCAAATTCGTCTGGCTGTCGACATTAAATGCAGCGTTTGTTAGGAGGCAACCCAATATGTTTTATTTTATTTCGTTTAGTTTTTTTTTATTTATGTTTTTCACTTTTTTTTCTTTTTCTGAGTTGTGCAGGTAAAGAACGGATGGATGCTAGAATATGGGGGATAGCAGGTTTCGACAAGTTTGGGGGAGGACGTTGAACCCGAATGGACATCCATGTGATCGTTGTAAGTGGTCGATGACACCTACATGCATTTTTGCAAACTTATTCCGTCATGTGGATTTGAATAAGTTTGGGGGATGTATACTTGTAGTGTCTAGACCTTTATTTTGTTTTACCTGCGTTACTTGTTTAATTTCATTTTTATTTCTCTGGAAAATTTGAAAAATTTTAAATTTTGGTCTTGAATTTTACTTGGGATTTTGATGATATATGCTTTATAGTTTATGGTTTAGTGTTTATGATTAAGATATTTGATTGGGAACAACTTGAGCATGTATAGCATGATTTGAAAGAGCATGTGTTTTAGAATTCATCGAGCTGTATTCTGCCCAATGTTGAGCTGTGAGATTTTGAGCCTATAAGACTTTTGTCTTAATTTTTGTTCTTGTGTGTTGGTTGTCTATGCACTTGTTTCTCTAAAACTTACATGTCGTCTTGCTTGAGATTGAGTTTCTATGCTTGAAAATAGGAGATGATAGTAGGCCATCTTTTCTTTAGTCATTTATCCCATGCACTGTCCTAAATTCATTATATTCCTTTGCGAGCCCTTTTGTGCCTAATTGACTTTTCATTGGAAGCCTATTTGGGATTTCATTTGTTGATTATTGTGGAGAAATAGGAAGAAGGGTAAGAAATTTTGGAGTTGGGATGGAGAAATAAATGAAAAAAATGGTGATAATTGGTGAATTTTTGTTGGTGCACAAAAAAAAAGTGTTATGTGAGTGTTGAAAAGAAAAAAAAAATGATGAAAATAGCACAAAAGAAAAAGAATGTGAAAAGTGCCAATAAAAATAAATAAGAAAAGAGACCAAAGGTCTATGAGTTGAAAGAATATATGGATGATTTAAGGATGTGTAGACGGAAGTTGGAAAAATTTCAACTAGTGTTTGAATGTGAAAAGTAGTTGGGAATAGAAAGTAAAAGTGGTGGATTGTGTTGCAATTGTTGAGTCACTTGAGCCAAATATTCCTAACCTTAACCCGAGCCTACGTTACAACCTTAACAAAAGTCCTATTTGATCTTAATTTTGAGCACATTTGATTGTCAGTGGAGAGTTGAGATTGCATGCAAGCCTATGATAGATCAAGTGTATAGTGCAATGTTTCGATGAGTGCTTATCCTTATTATATCACACTTTGAGTGTTTGAGCGAAACACACACCGGTGAGGATCATTGGCTTGAATTTTTGCTCGTTGAAATCTATTGCATGGGTTCATGATTTGAGTGTTGTGCTTGTTTTTGTCATTCCCGATTAGAATTTTGAGGTTATAGATGCTAGATTATAAATTGTGGAGTTATGTATTGTTTGAATTCTAAGTTTGGTTTTGTTCTTTGTTTGGGGACAAACAATGTTTTAAGTTTAAGGGAGTTGATAACATCATATTTTACATGTATTTTGAGGTACATTTGAGTGGTATTTGATGGACATTGCATGCATGAAGTAATAAGTTTTGCATAATTTTCTATGTTTTATGCAATGTCACGTGTTTGTTCAATGTGAAGGGAATTAATGCCATTTTTTGTGTGGACCTCAAATGAGCTTGAGAAAACCCTAGAAAGATAGGAAATCAAATTAGGAACGCGGTGCAAAAAGAATCGGGTCAATCAGATGAGAGACGAGTGAGAACGAAGCAAAACAGTGAGAGGCTGTCGGAGCCAGAAAAAACCCGTGACCGGACTCGCGACCCTAGGGGTCGTGAATCTGGTCGCGAATTTCACCCTGGACAGCTTTCTGCATGGTCGCGACAGGGAGGGGGTTCTCCTTTGTATTATTCGCGACCCCACTCGCGAATTTTGCACTGGTCGTGAATTTTCTGCCACGTCAGCACCACGTTATGCCACGTCATACCACTTGGATTCGCAACCTGAGTCGCGGGCACCCTGGTCGCGAATTTGGTCACGAGTCAAGCTGGCCTGTCCGATTTTTGACCTATTTTTGAGCTTTTCTTAACTTGGTATTTAAGGATTTTGATGCACGAAAATACACACAATTCCACCTACCCAAAAATCTCCACCAGAGGTTTGCTGCAGAGAAAAGAAGATACGAAGAACAAGACTAAAGGATTCAAGAGTGTTCAAGACCAAAGCCATAATAGAATCTCCAGGCTTTATTTACTTTATTCTTAGAATTTCAATGTTTACTTTGTGGATGATTTTGGTTGTTTATTTTATTATGGATAGCTAAAACCCTAGTATTCTAGAGTTGGATTATGAGTTATTTATGAAGTTCTTTTAATTCATTTTATTTGGTATCTATGATTTGATTATGTTTTGATTATTCCCGCTTTTCTCTGTATTATTTACTTGATCACTAAATGATGTAATTTGATGTGTTAATCCATAATTCGAGAGATGAGTTTTAACACAAGATCTGGAATAATTAACTGGTTAGTCAATATTACTCGAGAGAGTTGTGATTAATTTAGGGAACAATAAATCTTTGGAACCATTAGGAGTTGCATAATAGGTATTGAACGGACACATTAATATTTGTTGTGTGATCTACAATCTAGGCGCTTCGAGAGAAGGTTTAGAATACATGAGTGATTGTTCTAGCATGATTTAAATCCCAACATAGACATTAAATGAATTGGTTAAGAGAATGGATTAAATAATGAATATCCAATCCTAGAATACGTCTTTTTCTTCGGTGTTTGATTTATCTGTGTTGATTTCTGCTGTGGTGATTTATTTTATTTATTATTTTTAGTTTTTAATTAGTTAAATCCAACCATGTTTTATAGTCTAGATAACTGCGAGGGATTAAATTAGATGACTAGCAGTTTAATTATTAAATCTCTGTGGATACGACCTTGTTCACTGCTATCCTATAAGCCTCACTATACACTTGCAGTTTAGGTGTAAATAAATACCGAACATGATTTGGTGATAGTTTCAGACCAACATGTGAGCATCAAGAATGCTGTTAAGGCAGTGTATCCTACAGCGGTCCACAGATTGTGCTATTACCAAATAGCGAAGAATCTAATTCGAGCGGGTCGTCATGTGATTTCTATGTTTAAAAGTGCTGCATTTTCATATTGAGAGGAAAAGTTTCTGAAATATCTATCGATGATCTCCTCAAGCCGAGCTGAAGTTTACAATACACTGCTGAGTATAGGGGTACATCGTTGGACATGGTCACAAAGCTCTTCACATCGTTATAGCTTCATGACATCAAATGCTGTTGAATGTTTCAATGCTCATTTGTTGTGGGCTAGAAGATTGCCCATATGTTCTCTCATTGAGGTTGTCAGGGATGTGATAGAGAAGTGGTTCGACGAGAGACGTGTGAAGACAGTGTCGAGAGATCACATTCTCATAGAATTTGCTAACACAAAGCTTTACAAACAAGTAGAGATGAGCCGTCAATATGGTGTTCGATGTCATAATGCACACTTGTACAAAGTGCAAAAGAACGACAAGAACTTCTTTGTTGACCTTCATATGAGAACATGTTAATGTGGTGAATTTCAGCTCAATCAAATCTCTTGTTCTCATGCAGCAGCTGCTATTAGGTACCGTACTTTTATAAATATTCCTTTTATAAATTTCAGCTATTATGTTATTTTATTAACACATTAGAACTATTGTAACAGGAGTGCAGGACATGACATATATGATTATGTGGACTTGTATTTCAAGCAAGTCACACTTTGTCTTGCATACCATGATCATGTACGTTCAGTGCCGAGTCAGGATGAATGGAAAATCTCGTCTTCATTCAAAGTTTGCCCTCCTAAATCAGTTCCCCAAGCAGGTCATCTTAAGGAAGGAAGATATCGTTCAGTAGGTGAAGGCTCAAGTACGAGAAGTAGAAGACAACAAGTATGCTCGAGGTGTGAATGCACTGGCCATAATAGGAAGAAATGTATAGCCCCACAATAGATTGAGCATGAAGAATGGGGTGCACCTGGCGAAGGGCAATATCGACCTAAGAGATGTAGTATTTGTCATCAACCAGGACACAGCAAGGGCAAGTGTCCGAACTACGCCTGGCCGAGCTACGCCTAGCTGAACTAGGCCTAACCGGACTGGAATGTGATGCAATATCCCAGTCATCACCTGTGGCCCCTACACCCTCGGCACGTATATCCTCAAGATGGGGGCCCTCAACCTGAACTGAAATTAGTTAGTATATTTAAAAGTATACGTAAGACAAAATCATACCAAACACTACTTACATCATAATCATGTACCAGACGAGGTGCTGATCGTTGAGGACTCTCCGTTCGTGCATGTTCTTCATGTCTACCCTAAGAGCGACTCCTACTGCGGAACTGAGACCGGGATCGGGATCAGGATCTGGGGACAAACTTTTTGAACATGTCCTTAACGAAATCCTTCAGTCTATGAAACATGTCATCGTTTTCCTACCTGCGTGCCCTCTCACGCTCCTTCTCATACTGTCTGCTTGCCCTCTCACGCTCCTGCATCATACGGAGCATCTCTATGCATGTTTGACGCGCCACGTCTCGCATCTGCCCCACATGCTTGCAACACTGGTGATCCTCACTACTACTAGACGTGGGGATCGCCAGTCTAGGACGCTTATTTGTAGGGCAAGTTTGTCGTCTCCTCGATGACTCAACTACACCCATATCTACACACGTGCGAGGAATACAACTCCTAGATCGCCTGGAGTGAGAGGGAGCTCTATGCTGATGGGCTCTAGCCAGCTCTTGATAAGTGGGCTTCACCCTCTTATTGCACTGCGCCTCATACGTTATGCCCATATAATCACCGAGCAAGACACTTCTGTAATATAAAGTGGCCATCTCATGCTCACTCGGCTGTAAATATATGAAGCATAATTGCTGCAAATGGTAAAGAATTGATTAGTAACACTTCAAATAATTAATAAAACACACATTCTTTAAAATAAATGTTTACCTTATCACAAAACAATGTGCCCAGATGTGCAGTCTTCGTCTTAAAGGCCCACTTCAAACACCTAGGCAATGCGGCTGATGCTGAAACCTGTGCACAATGTGCACCGAGTCGAGGTAAGGCCTCATATGCCCACACCTGTAAAATTAAATCAAATTATATTCAATAAAATAAGAATACAGTCATGATCATGACAAAATTGAGACCATACCAGTAGGTCCTTCACTCTCAGAGGTCATCTCCTAGTGAATAGGTCCTAAACCTCTCAAGTAGGTCCTTCACTCTCAGAGGTGTCTTGTTCAACCCACAAGAATAAAAAGATCTCCTAAAAATCTGATGTGATGCAGATAGATCAAAATCAGATCCCCCAAACTGCAGTCCAGTCACCAGAGCAAACTCACTCGGAGAAAATCTAATATTGGTTTCTCCAACCCGAAACCAAATATTGTGCTCCTCTGCACCGTCAATGATCACCTCCCTACTCAACAATGCGTGTAAAGAATTGTTACAATTGTTTCCACCCACACAATCTATCAAATGCCCAAAACACGACTCTCTCCTAAACTGTTCTAATAGTTCGGGCCCACTACTGATCACGTGTAATACTTCCCTAATTACACTCATATTGTCCTTCCAGTATAAATTGATCCTGAATGTGATGTTCTGTAAAGCTTCTCTTCTCCACACCTATTCACGCTATTTTTTAAAGAATAAGCAAATATAATTAAATTAAAACTAATTTGACATGATATAGATATCTACATGCTGAAAATTCACCAAAGATTGAGAAGAATAATTAATTATGACATAAAAAATGCAAGCACAATCGATTATACCAAAAAAAATCGTGAGAATATATTTACACGAAATATGTTCTCGTGTAAATATATTGTCACAAAATGAGTTCTCGTGATAATATATTAACACGATATCTTATTTCGTGTTAATATATTTACACGAAAACTATTGCTTGGTTTTTTATTAACAGATATCTCGTGACAATAATTTACACAATAACGATCTCGTGAGCATATTTAGACACGAAATACAATTTCATGTAAATATTTTATCTCGAGATCGTTTTCGTGAGAAAATTTTCTCACGAAAACTTACCAAATTTCAGATTCACACCAACAATTCATGCATTCAAATCCACATCATTCCACCGATTTCCCAACATTCGAACATATTACACATTTAAATTCGCATAAAAACGACAACACAATACAAATACACAAAAATTCACCATATTATCACATTGAAATTGACAAAAATTCACAAATTTAGAACATGAAAAATCCGCCTAATAGATCATGAAATTGCAAAAGATGTAGAACCCTTACCTGTTGAAATTCGACGGCCCAAGGCTCCAAATTGGCCATGGATCAAGACGGAGGTTGCTGCGTGGATATCGTGTGTTTTCTGGTGTCGATCGTGTGTATGTCTTTTCGTGAGTTTGTGGCGTTGTTGTCGTGAGTTTGATGTTCTTGAGCAGAGCAATTCGTGAGAAAAATTTTGATAATTTCTTCAGGTTTTTCGTGAAAAAAATGGAAAGGAGTCGGCGAACCTTTGTTTTTGATTTCGTGTGAATTCTGTTCCCCTCGTGAGCAAAGTTTTTATTTTTTGGGAAGATTCAAAATCAGTCAAATATGGATAGAGAATCTTATTGACTGGGCCCACATGTTTTCTTTTCGTGTACATATTCTCATGTATTCGTGTGACTTTTGTCATAAAACGTCCCATTTGATTTTTTTTTTAAACCAGTATCGTGTGTATCGTCCACATATTTTTGGCTCTATATCGTCCCATCTCAATTCGTGTGTATTTTTTTTTTTGATCATATTCAAAGCCAGTCAAATAGGTATTGAGAATCTTGTTGACTGGGCCCACATTTAATAAGGATATTTTAGTGATTGTGAAAAAGTTTGAATAAAAAAGCATGACTTAAAAAAGTTGGCTAAAAAAAAATTTATTATTTGGATTGTGAATAGTTGTATCCATTTACACATAATAAAATGGTCATGCTCATGTACATGAATTTAAAAATAAGAAATAATATTACTTTATCATACCATATTCCATGTCAACTAGGCCAAAGTCTTGGTTGAAAATCATTTTGAACATATTAATCAAGGATACATTGAAAAGAAAAGAAAATAAATTACAATTTATAATGATAAAATGTATCATGTTATTTTTGCTTTATTAATTATTAGTATATTACACTTATGTGATGCGATGCACAACCTAATAAATGATTTTCTGAAGATTTGATATACACCTCTTTATCTTGATTCTACTTTGTTAGTTAAAATCTGAATATGAGAATAATACGCAAAAAACACACACAAATATCAAATTAAGGAATAACAATAATCAGCAATAATTGAGAAATTATTTTACCGTGCACCGTTAACAATCCAAACCATAAAACACTTCCTTAACTTGGTTAAAAATAATCATAATTTGGTATACATTTAGACATTGGGTTTCAGAATTGAAATTTATATATTATGTGTTGAAGGAGGTGTCTGTGCTTGATGGAGCTCTTAGGATTATTTGGAGGTGTGTTGTTTGAATAAAATAATTCTCATAAAAAATGATCTCACATCTCATTGCATGCTAGTACTGAATTTATATCCATTTGCAGTGGATAACAGAGATTATCAGATTACTTACAACTGGAGCGATACCGTTGAGAATATGTGGATAATTAAATTTGCAGTTCTTTTGTTTTTCATGTAATCCACTCCACGACCTTCTGTTGTATGACGTAACCTCAATCCAGACGTCGTGTGTATGACCTTGAAGAAGTTTGGAGATGAAGAACCCTAAGCATGATAAAAGTCGAAAATTTTCTAGCTTTTACATGCATGGATTTCGAAAGTGTGCTAGAGTTTTTAATCTCCCTTCATAAGGTATATATATAGGGCTACAACAGTAATCTAGAAGGAAATTAAGGTTGGGCCTCAAGGCGGTGACAACGGTGGTTCTATAGCCTCTTGGCGGGTCGGATTGTTAACTCTTGAACTATTATAATTCATCGAGTTGTTATGACTATTATTGATATGACCATGACAAGCATCAAATCGTTCATTCTAAAGTGGCCATTAAAGGATTCGAAGAGTATCGTGTTGTTCAAGATTAAAGATTGGAGATCACGATTTGAAGAGCAATGCATGAAGATAGAACTCATCAAATTGTGCATACATGGCAGATTCGCGTTGCATGGAGTTTTCGTCCCCCTTAGTTATTTAATTAAGGGATTGATTTATTTAGACTATAGTATTTAATTAGACTATGGTATTTAATTAATTAGATCAGATTTTTATTTATTTATTAGTGTAATTTTCGTCCATATTATAGTCAAGGTTGACTAGAATTGTATTTAAGGCAATTTCCTACCTTGAATAAAATTCTAGTTTAGGGAACTTCCTAGTATAGTTAGAGATCCCTTTTGGATCAATTTTTTAGCCTTTTTTTATGTTTAATTTCGTTCCCCCATAGTCCTATAAATAGGGGACCATGTCACATTGATATTTTAGACTTTATTTGAATTATTAAGCTTTGCTTTCAATATTGTCTCAACCCCTTTTTAATCTTTGTGAGTTTTGATTTAAAATTCATATTCTTGGAGCTAGCAACTTTAAGTCTTATTCAAGGGTATTGCTTAATCCACTTGAGGGATTAACCGGTATTCGCTATCGAAGAGCAACTTGGAGATTTCATCCTTGGGTACGTTCGAGATTCAAGAAGGCTATCAGGTTGTGATTCACATCAACGAATCATCATCCATCAACACCATTCGACGCCATCCATACTCCATCGACGCACACCTCAATTCAGCCCGTGTTCGAGTTCAAGTTCTACACCGTATCGTTCATACCGTAAGTTCAATCGTACTCTATCATATCCTACCTTCTCCAAGCCATTCTTCACAAGCCATCACACACGAAAACCTCCATAATTCCAGCCCCTATACACGTTCCTTTCCAGCCCATAAACCTTTGGATTTGTGTTATATAGTTTTTGTCATTTTTCTAGGTATTTTAGTTGTCTAGATTGTCTATTTTTCGTTGTTTATCGAGTCGGATTGAAGCCCTTCATTCGCTGACGTGTTTCGTATCCAGAAGTCTTCCGCTAGATTATTTGTCCGGATCGTATCAATTATTACAATTAACTCTTGAACTGTTATAATTATTGTCAAGTTGTGCTCATTATTATTATGACGGGATAATTTTTCTTGTTTATCTGTTGCTCTAAGTATCTTTTGATACGCATTTTGCGTGATTTTTATCCCAATTATAGGTTATATGTTACCCAAATTTTTAACATACTCCGAACTTTTATTATCATCACATGATAAGCAACCATTCTAATAAGCTCGTTTGTGCACAGCTACTTTCCCTTTCCCCTGCCTCACACACTGAATAATTGAGATTCTGGTATCGGGGTCCGACAGTACAATGCATGATCAATGAAAATGCGCACACACACATACGTATATAATGTTAGGTTCTAGTGAGTAATATTTGTTGGTGTGAAAATGAGAAAATGTTTATTGTATTATTAATTTATTTTATAAATTCAGTACATTAAAACTATTTTCTTTATACATTATTGTACTCCTTAATAAAAAGATTATTTATTTGTATATTATATCTAGATTAATAAATTAATTTAAGTACAAATATTTGTACAAATAATAATTATTCTATAATTAAAATTTGAATAATTTCCAACTAATACTAAAATTAATGCTACGATTTTCAAAAATTTAGAAAATACACAAAGCATATTATCTTGAAGAACAAAATATTGATTATGTATATTTGATCTTTATTTAAATAAAAGGTACTATGATTAAATTATAGATTTATTCATTTTTAAAGCCTATTTTAAATAATTAGCCGTCACAATGAAGAGAATTGCGAAACTAGATTGGAGTTGTAGGGAAGTTCTACCCTCCATGTTGGGTATTACCCCGCAATAACTAAACACTATTTTAAAATTATAAAAATTATGTACATAAATAATAAAATATTATTGAAGTGTATTAATTATTTAGGTAATACCCAAATATATAGGGTAGAATTTCCCAGAGTTGTAACAATATTTATGCCTCGTGAAGTGGACATGCCCGACAATTCACTTCCTTCACCAAGAAGATAAAAAAATGTTATGATTATCATTTTTAAAAATTATAAATAAGTTGGTCTATGAGGGAATCTAAAAATATGAGTATTGAAAATGTATGTGGGTCTCCCATATTACAAAATTCATCGATTTCGGAATTTAAAAAAAAAAAAAAAACTCACCGATAATATAATTTTTTTTTAACTCACACACCCAATATGTGGTATTGAGAAAATTTGAACATAGATTTACTTTTATATTTAATAAGGGGGTTAAAATTACATTTTTTGACTAAATACATTTAAATAGTGCCAAATAGTGTCAAAGTAATCATGGTAAAATATTTTCACCAATTTTTTTTTAATAAATTATTTTCACGTGGCGGCCATTAATATTCATCATTGGTATGCACTAAATTCAGTTCTCGCATCAAATTAAGTGAAAAGTTACATCATTTTTATTATTTTGAGGAATTTGATTAATTTCAATAATCTATTAATTTTATTTTATTTTTGCTCACACACACGACTTGTGGTATTAAGGAGACAATAATCTATTAAAATTGAACCAATTAGATTACTCCCTGCCAACCAAGCCTTTTTTTTCCCTGGCGTCATCCCTCCTCATGGAATTCTATTTTCTCCACACCAAATTAATGGAAACAACTATATAATTTATCTTATTTATATATCATTTTTTTAGGAAACAGTTATATATCATTTTAGTATAGAGTCTACGTTACTTATAATGTATAAATTAATAAAGGGCAAAAAAAAAAAGAAAAAAAAAAGGCTCCTCACCCGAATCACCCAAACCAAAATCCCCAATTAAAAGAAAATAACCATTCACGGCTTGAACCCTAAAATCTCGATTGACACAGTCGACCACCATATTACCGTTAAATTTTCCTTAACGTTTTCATAGAGTCGTTTATGTATTCTTAAAGTTGCTTTTTAAAGTATCTATATCTATATCTATATAATAATTCTATAAAATGAAGTTCCCTCCAAAATAATTTCTCTCCCAAGACCATCAAATCATCTATAGTTTTTATAAACAAAAATTATTATACTTTTTTTGTCTCACTATCTCTCTCTCTCTCACACACACACACACACTTTTTTTTTATTTTAGAATTCATTATACTATATTCAATAACATATTTTCTCATATACATGACATTTAAAATCTATTTGCACGAATTAGTGAATACGTGAATTTTCGCATATTTTATTATGTCAAATAATCACCAACATATATTAAATACATTAAATAAAATAATTAAGTGAATTATTTCGTGAAACATCATAATCGGTAGCATGTTTTATTATATTTTATTTGTAGATATAGCATTTATAATATTTTTAATTATATTGAACATGACATAGTTAACAACTTAACATTCTAATTAAATGAATAACTAAATAAAACAGAGATTGATATTTATAAATTCATGTAGTCAGTCTATTATAATATTTTTGAGAAAGTATAGTCTAATGTTATTGGATATACAATCGTAGTTAACATATTTTTATGGATCATTACATTTTAATACCCGAAAATTGAACGTTTTTACACTTTTGTCCCAAACTTTTAAAAAATTTCACATTAACATATATTGTTTGCACAAATGAATACTTATAGAACTAGAATAATTTTTCGGCCTCGCAAATATTAGTGTTTTTACACTTTCATCCCAAACTTTTAAAAAATTACATATTAACGTATTAGCTTATTCCATTTGTACAAATATTGTATGTTGTTGCTCATCACAATTTTTAGCAGTGCATGTTAACATTTGTCAGTCCGTGAAATTGCTTTAGCATTATAAGCGTGGATTTGTGCGAACGTACAATATCAATATGTAAATTTTGAAATTTTGGAACACAAGCATGAAAGCGCTCAACATCATTGGATACTAAAGTGTAATCAACCATGTTTTAATGCAAATAAAATGAAGATACATAAACTGCATTATTATAGTTTCTTAAATAATTTTTTTTATGTTTCAATGTAGATTTACTAACCTTATTTTGATTGCATTTCTTTTACATAAAACATAATTATCAATTTCTTAATAGTTAAATCAAACAAATCTATATAAATATACAAATTTAAAAATATTTAAAATGAAACATAAGTTATTGTTATAATATTTGTTCACATACATATTTAAGAAGTTTTTAGTCATTTTCAGTTATACATAATTGTTTCACGAATCACAAGTCATGTTGATTTGAAAATTTTTATTCATAAGGATGGTGATAGTGCAAAATGCTACTGCAAACATTATATGCAAATAAATGTTACATAATTTATAATATAATATTTTGATTGTAGTAGTTTATTGATTATTTATACAATTATTTGAAATATATTATATTATAATATAATATGTATGTATTTACATATGTACAATATATGTGTGTAATCAAACAATTATATCTTTTAACTATTGTCCACTTAATTTTTTTAACGATTGTCAACTTAATAATTGTCTGATATAAAAAAAAAGATAACCAGATAAATAAAAAATGATATTAATTTATTCACTAAAATATTAGTTATCTATAAAATACAAAAATACTACGTATAACACTTAATTATATTAAAAATCCCGTGCATCCTAGTTATATGTAAAACGCTGCGTTTCTGAATCAGCGGGATGAGTTGGTTGAAATATTTTCTGAAATCCGCATTCACGCGACGGATAAGCTCAGTTTTTGTGAATGAAATATCTCACTACTATCTTCTCTCCACATTCTCTCTCAGAATTCTCCTTCGTCTTTTGCCCCTTTCACTGCTTTTCCTTGCTTTGTTGAGCAACATTTTGTGGTTTCTGCTATATGCTTGCTGTGTGCCAGGCTAAGGGAAGTAGAAGACTACTAGACGAGGTATTGAGCTATTTCTTCATGTTTCTGCTGAGAATTTGTAAACTTGCACCTGTAGGCTTGTTTATACTCTGATTTTAGGGTTCTAATTGTTTTCTTGCCCTTAGTTGAAACTTGCCAGAACTATTATAAAGATACGAATTTGGATTTAGTGAATTTGGATTTAGTCGAAATGCAATTTTTTTTCGGATTAATTGCAATAAAATTCACCACCTTCAAACAAATTTAGCCGAAAATCACTTTTAAAACTATGCAATAATAATTCAACCTTTTGATTTATACTGAAATAGATACTTTTATAAAAAAAATTTGACGATGGAAAAAATCCTCATTTTGTTCACGTGAAAAAATTATTCCCACATCATCATTTTGAATGTCAAAAAAAAGTTGCAAGTGTCAAATTTAGTACAAATCAAAAAGTTGAGTTATTATTACAACGTTTTGAAAGTCATGTTTAAAATATAAATTTGTTCAAAGGTGGTGAATTTTTTGGCAATTAACCCCCTTTTTTTTTAGAATATAGTCAGAATGCTATTGAATATAAAACATTGTAAACTTGCAGCTGTTTATAGGCTCAAGCTCGAGCTGAAGGTGTTTGGTTGTACTCGACTCGTGTACACCCTTACTTTCGGTGGGCGCTACATGATACTAATATATATGACATCCTAATGGTAAGCAGCCGAAATTTCATCGTTCCCATGGCAACCATCATAACAACAAGCACAAGACACTCATGTTCAATCCATCGAATCTACTTCGCTCACATAGTCCCTTCAGCAAGGTTGGCTCTATTTCCGGGTTCATTAGCAGCTGCAGCTGTGAAATGCAGCAATAATGGCAGCGCAGCTAGTGATGAGGGCAGTTTGAAGGACATCCTGTCAGGTATAGTGGATGAGAGAGTTGAGCAACTTTTGAACAAAGAGGAGAACAAGGCTTTGTTGAAGGGATTGGAGCAAGCCTCGACCAGAGTTGAAATTGCCAAGAGACAGCTTGCTGAGATTCAAAAGCAAGAAATGGAGGCCAAGAATGTGAGGGAATATATTAATCAGCTTGAGTCAAGGGCCTCAGAGGTACCATCGTTTTATATTTAGGAAATTTATACTGTTCTCATTCTTGATTGCTGACGGAATTGAATGAGTGAGGTGAAACTGGGAAAGAGAGAACATTGCACAGTAGAATGGTTGTGGTTTAGTGTTTGATTCAATCATGCAATTATATATTCAAGCTCCCACAATTTGCACATGCCTTAATGTCTTGATAATTGCAACTGCATATTTCTAATATTTGCTACTAGCTGTACATTGTATATACTTGAGGATGCTGATTGGTTTTGTACTTGAAGATTGAAGAATGCCAGAAAGAAATCTTGGAAGCAAGAGCTATGGTGGATGAAGCAGAGCTATCATTGAAAGGTGCTGGTGGAGACGCTTCGTCAGAGATGGAAAGTGGAATGTCAAGCAAAGATGAGGAGAGATTGCAATCTGTGAAAGCTGCTTCAATATCTGCTCTCATTGGCACTCTTGCAGAACTTCCTATTTCCTTATCTCGTGTTACGAGCAATTCCCAACTGATACTTCCTCTGGCTATCACCTTTGTCAGTTGTGCATTATTTGGAGTTACTTTCCGCTATGCAATCAGAAGAGACTTGGATAATTTTCAGCTAAAATCAGGGACATCTGCAGCATTTGGCTTCGTAAAGGGTACTTACTAGTAAATAAAAGTCCCCTCTCCCCCTAGACAAAATAAGATCATTTGTTTGCCTATAAAGTATTATCTTAGAATGTTGCACGTCGGTTCCTGCTATCTATTTACTTTATATTTATAATTATCTTTATTTCCCTAGTTTAATTGAGTTATTTAAGTTAGGTTGCTTAGGTTAGAATAGAGTGATGGACCGGACTTTTTTTTATGGAGCCTTAGTCTTTTTATTATTTTAGTACTAGGCTAGGAGTCATTTAGGAGATTGAAAGATCATTAGAAGATTAAGGAAGCCGTTTAGCTTTGGTCAGACATTGCCCGTGGGTGAAGTTCTTAATTAGAGCTTCTGAGTTCTTTTCTGTAACCAGTTTCCGGCACTTCTTTTATAAAAATTCTATTATTTTCTGTTTGTATGAACCCTTAACTCTATCATAGAACTATATATCTGACCGAACTGAAAAAGTGCACTTCATTACGCGTTGTGTTCTTGATGCAGGACTAGCGATGCTGGAAGCTGGACCGCCGTTGGAGTTGGATTCCGGCAGCATTCTGTCCCATGCTTTCGATGGTGCGGTTTATGTTTCTGAAAGTCTTTTGATTTTCCTATTTGCTGGAGTTGCGCTGGATTTTTGCATTAAGTTGAGAATCCTAAGTCCATTTCCAATTGAGAGATCAACTCCAAGAACATGACTATTGGATAAGGTATCTTGTAATTTGATATATTCTGGTGATTACAATCATGGTTACACATTTTGTGACCTTGATCAACATTAACTATGGGCAATTTGTAGATGAGTAACAATTTTTTTTATGTTTGAAATAAAGCCTACACATTGCAAACATGTAGAATAGGAGATTATGTTGGAATATTAAACTTGATTTGTTGATGAAAATAGATATTTTGTAAATAGATGAAGGAAGAGATATCTATAATTAGAAAATAGAAAAGGAAAAAGTAAGGAAAAGTTTAGAGATGTTCACGTGTGGGGTAATGTTGATTAGTCTAAAATCAGAATAATCTAGACTAAGGGGGGTGTATTCGTTTGAGATTTGGATGGATTTTAATGGACTTTTAAAATCCGGGTGTATTCAATCCAGACTTTTAAAAGTCCTTTAAAATCCGGAGGTATTCAATCCAGACTTTTAAAAGTCCTTTAAAATCTTGAGGTATTCAAAAATCCATGGACTTTAAAAAGTCATTGACTTCATTGGATTTCAGCTGGATTTGATGTAAAAATTATAAAGGATGAAATTCGACCTCTGGACACGAGATTTCGATGGATTTGGAAAATTCGGCGAGCGCTGTGTTCCAACGGTCGGTGAGGAGTTGAAATCGGACACGCCAGCCGTCACCCGACCCCAACGGCCGCTGGCTTTGCCGATGATGGCACTCCAGGGACCACTGGGTGCTAGCAGTCGCTGGGAGCAAGGTCATGGCTCCAGCGGTCACTGGATTAGCTCCGGCTCTCCTCCCAGCGGTCGCTGGGGTCGCTGGGTTCCATTTTTTCCCAGGCCCACCGATCGCTGTGTTCCATCGAGCGCTGGAAAAAATGATTTCAAATCCGTTGAAATCGTCCAAAATTCATTCGAAATCCATACACAAATCCGCCAGACTCTGTGTGGAGTTGGGAGACTCCATGTGGCGTCTATGAATTTATAAAATCCATAAAAATCCATGGACATTTTAAAGTCCAACAAAATCTATCAAAATCCTAATTGAATACACCCCCTAAAATTATTAACCACGAGAGTTAAGTTAGTTAATGAAACCGATTATGTAACTATATATATGTGTGCATTGTATAAAAGTGATAGAGTAAAAGAGAATAAAAGCGAAACGAACAAAAGAAATACTAAAATACTAATATATTGCTGAAAAGAAATTGAGAGAGATGAACCACGAAGAACACATGAGATAATTCTCCTGCCTAAGAATCACAGACGCTGAAATCAAAAGTTCCTAATGGTCCTAGATACCCTCCCTTCACAAAGGGATATTTATATTTATATAACTTAAAAACTTGGAGTCCAACCTGGAACAATCCACTAACATAATATTAAATGCAGGAACATTAATTAGAAATATAAAATAGCAACAATAATAATAATAAGCTGCTTCATTGGTTCGTCTATCCCCGCATTGCACGGCGTAAATAAACCTTGTCGCTAACAATTCCTCCACCATTCTAAAGAGTGTTGTCCTCAAGGCTGGAACTTGGAAACTAACTCACAAATTCCGATTCATCAACCCAAGAAGCATCATCTAGAGACTTGCCCTTCCACTAGACTAACAATTAGGGCACTCGACTATCGTTCCGCCACACCATTCTATCCCGAATGACCCACTCAGGCATAAAGTCGGGAATGTCATTCATCAAGTCGTCGGGCAGCCCAGTACCCACAACATGATCTCCCAAAGCAACTCACAACTGCGAAACATGAAATTAAATACTGGGTGGATACGCTCGGGAAGACGGAGGTGATACGCAACCTGCCCGACGCGCACCTCAACTAGGAAAGACCCATAAAACTTAGGTGCGAGCTTAGCATTCGCACGGGCAATCAACGAGTTTTGGCGATAAGGCCGCAACTTCAAGAACAACCCCACCTCAAATTGAACATCTCGATGATGTTTGTTCACAGCCCGAATCATACGCTAATGAGCCTGCTCAAGGTGAGCACGAAGGTCATGTAGAGCCTCATCTCTAGTCATCATTTCTTCTACCACAGACTTAACTTTAATTTCACTATGTATGGCAAGCCCTGACTGAGGCCAACCATACGCAATCTTGAATGGGGTTTACCCGACACTAGTAGGAAAGCTTGTATTATAAACTACTCAGCTCAAGACAACCACTTACTCCGGCGAGGTAGGCCCACAATAAAATTCATATTGAGATCTCCCAAATTTGAGTGGATAGAGGAAGAGGCTGTAGCAAGCCCCAACAGGTGCTCGTGTCCCATACTTATGTTTCTACAAATCTAAACATTCAGCCCTGTGTCATCTTCTTCATCATTCCAAACCAAAAAACATTGGCTATCAAACTCCTATATGTGCGATAAGCCCCAATATGTCCCCCTTGGAGTGTAGAATGGAATTCAATCAATAACCGAAGTATGAATAAAGAGTCCTTTGCAAAAATAATTACCCCCTTATAGAACAACACACCATCGATCAACTCATAAGCATCGGTGGCTGGAGACCCCTGACTCGAGCTCTTGGATCATGGCTCACCAAGTTGGGTCCCAATGAATTTCACCATTCAAGGTTTGCCATCCTAACCACGTTAGCATTAATATAATTGACGACTCTTTCTCTTCCTGGCATTGAGAATAGCGTTTGTAGCTGTTGGTAGCTCCAACTTTATACTTGATTTCAAACTCATATCCCAAAAGTTTTTCTACCCAAAATTATTGTACTGGAGTAGTAATGGATTGCTTCAACAGATAGCACAGGTTGTGTTGTGATAGAGTGAAGGGAAATAACTTGATATTATAAACTGAAGTGCAGAAAGAACGATAACAAATCTCCTCCGAATAGGCCCTCAGACAAGTGGCAATGGCAATAACTTGTCTGCCTTAACACGTAATACTCCAAAGCTGAACCCTAATATGAAAAACCTTGAATAAATAATAACTAGAACCCATGCAGAAGCCCACGGGCCTGACTCAATAAATAAATTCCAACTATCAATTATTAAATACTAACTATTAATTATCACTAAATAAAAAGATAGAACTACACGGCTACTGCCCGTGCTGTCTCGGACGACGACGATACACGATTGGCTGAAGATCTTCTCTATCAATAGCCTCCCTCCCCAAAACAACCTTGTCCATAAGGCTGGAATCAGGAAACTATATGCGAAAATCAACCACATCCACCCAAGTCGCATCTTCATCTCCAAAGCCAATCCATTTTACTAAGATTTGTTCACCCAAATAACCCTCACAACCTGGCAGCGACGCAAGATAACTTCAGGAATGAACTCAGGAAGTCAGAGACGATATGCCACCTCTCCGATGCATTGCAACACCTCAAACAGACTAAAAAACCGGGGAGCTAACTTTGCATTTAGCTGCCGAAATAATGCCTTCTGGCGATAGGGTCGAAATTTCAAATAAACTATGTCGCCAACCTGAAAAGTAAGAGGACGACAATGCTTATTTGCCTCCCGAACCATGCGCTGTTGGGTGCGCTCCAAATGAAACCTTTGATGGCGCAGTACTTCATCCCGATCCCGAAGATCCTCAGCTTGTGTCTGCACACGAACTTCGCCATGCAAGAAACCACGCAACACTGGGGGAGGGCGCCCATAAACAACCTCAAAAGAAGTGGTGCCAGCACCTGAATGAAAACCCGTATTATAACAATACTCAGCTAACA
Organism: Perilla frutescens; assembly: GCA_026008535.1. Taxonomy (NCBI): domain Eukaryota; kingdom Viridiplantae; phylum Streptophyta; class Magnoliopsida; order Lamiales; family Lamiaceae; genus Perilla; species Perilla frutescens. The sequence goes on from BRKX01000001.1 coordinate 5,980,505, forward strand.
TATCCAGTTACCCCAATCTCGTGGCCTAGAAGCAAAATAGCAGAGATACGTCTCGAGACAACGATTCAAGACCTCTATTTGACCATCAGTCTCCAGATGATAAGCCGAACTCATTTTCAATTGAGTTGTAACATCTCAATTTTACCAACTAATAATAATACCATATTATATTTTAAATTATAACCAATATCAACACACATGAGTTTTAAATTAACGCGGAAGCATTTGGTCCTTTACATAACATCTATCAATTCATAATAAAGAATAATTAAACTGAAGTTATTTAAGAAAAACTTAAGTTATCAAATCCAAAGATACGAAATTCTATATATTAATTAAGCCATATCTGTCACCGCGCCACCACTCCAAGTCCTTAACCTGAAAATGTGTAAATAATAGGGGTGAGCTCACACGTACTCAGTGGAGACACGTAATAGCATATATTAAAGCAATATACAACCATTCATGATAAATGCACATTTAACTTCAAATGTATAGTACGGTGGCTTAACCAAGAACCTTTGCCGGTCCCGAACCCTCTCCGAGTCCCTAACTATACATTAGCTTAATATATTTACATTATGCACATTTAACTTCAAATGTATAGCACGATGGCTTAACCAAGGACCATGGTTGATCCCGGACCCCTCTTCGAGTCCCTATCTATACATTAGCTCAACATTTTTACCCCGATGCACATTTAACTTCAAATGTATAGCATGATGGCTTAACCAAGGATCCTTGTCGATCCCGGACCCTTGTCGATCCTGGACCCCTCTCCGAGTCCCTGGCTATACATTAGCTCAACATATTTGCACTGTGGGCTTTTACCCTAAGGACATTTTCCGATCCTAGACCCCTTATCGAGTCCCTTGCCATATATCATTTCAATATATATATATATATATATATATATATATAATTTTCAAGTAGCATTTTATAACATAAATGACATTTAACATAACGAGTCACATAAAGCAAAAATATAAGGAATTACGTTCATCAATTAGAAAAATCCCCACCTCAAAAGCACTTCAATGTGATAATCTTGGTAGAACAAATGGCCTTAACTCTCTACATCGTGCCTAAATAACGGTAATAAACTTGTTTCAATACAGTAGTCTAAGACAACATTTTCAATTCTAATCACATAAAGAAGACTTTAACAACCCCACAATTTTAGAACTAAAGCTACAATAATTAATCAAACAAGAACACATGCATTTATTATTCTATTATATACATCATCACCACATATAATTACATTTACAATACCCAATGTTTATATATGTATATATGAAAACCCTATGCACAACACACACACGTCTATATATATATATAAACCACACGCACATCACACACGTCTATGTATATACATATATACAAACATTCACATCTACTACCAATATATATATATATATATATATATATATATATATATATATATATGGTCAGACATTTAAGTTGGCAATTCTGGACTATAATTGAGTTATTTGGGTAACATATAAAATGTATAAGTTTTTTAGGCCATTTGAGTAGTAAATGACTAGTATGTCCTTAAATGAATTTCTTTACTATTCATCCTAATATGCCACTTTTACGATCAAATGGAAAATAGTCCATAGCGACCATATTAGGCCCATCATGCTTCCGTCAACCGAATACATTGAACTAAAAACCAAATTCATACCTTTTGACCGGAATATCATCAGGTAACTCGCCGGATTTTACAGGCCCCGCCTAACTACCAATAGCAATCTATGGTTTCCAGACGCGAACTCCTTCAGCAACACACATCGCAACCCTCGTTCATTTCCTACACGGGGCATAGGGTATTATTTTGGTTTATAGAAAATGTATAAGAAAAATAAAATGAATGGACAAAAGCCTGGATTTTATTTAGGAATAATAAAATATTTATTACAATAAGTAAATCTCCTTTAGGGAGGAGACAAACTTGTTTAGCTACTCATAGTAGATGGGCTCCTCGCCACACTCATACAAACACTCAAACACTCACTCAGAATATTTTCTACTATTACAATTTTCTTGAAGGAAACTAAGAAAATGCTTGATGATCTTTGCTTCCTTCTCTGCCCCTTTTTATAGAGCTCGAATCCCTCTATTATTATCAACTCCATTATTTCTCCAATAATTTCTCGTGAATGGTCCCCTTTGCCGACACTATTATTCAATGTGGACGGTCTCGGTTCCTGCTTCTTCACGTGAAAGTTGTTGTGGGTGGAGGTCCGCACCATGTGCCATCTCATGACCAAATGGACTACCCAGCTTCTGTTTTTTTAATGCTGGTGGCCACCTTCTTTCTTTGAGTCACATGATTACTTTTACAATCACATGTCTTCTTTTTTCCTTGTCGGGAATCTACTTTCTTGGTGGGGCTTTTGGCATCCGATGCTTGTCTTGCCCGACTCGCTTTCATTCCATCCTGGGACGGAACCCTTTGCCAAACTCTGGTTCTTTTTGGTTCTGGCAGTCCGAACATACTCGATTGTCCCACTACCCAAAATGAGCCATGTTACAATACTTGCGATGAGTTTCTTTACTCATGGCAAGCTTGCTCTCCCATACCAAGGACCTCTTCTTCTCGAACAGATCCTCTACAAATCTTGTAGTTCTCTCTATCATGGTGTTTAAGAGGAATGTCCCGTTCGCTGAATTATGGAAAAACTTGAACGGGAACTTGACTTTGTTCATCTTAGTCAGAAAGACACAATCCCCATGCCCGCCTAGTGGTAATTTGATCATCTGTTACTGCGGCGATCAATGGCATGTCTTCTGATGAGGCTTTAATATTGCCCCATGCTCTGGAATCTGGCCTTCGAAGCCTGATGTAGTGGAAGGCCTCATGATTCCCCTTTCTTGCTGGTTCTGGTGCTGCACTGATAAAGTAGAGCTCCAGAACGTCTCCTCTGCTAAGCATATCATTCTTAGCTCAGGATTCATGCACGACTTCCTGTATCCACTTCGGTAGACACTTGATTTTCTGGGAAAGCCGGTGACATGGCCTAAATTGAGGCTAAAGCCCCAAAATCATACCATCGCTTGACCTCGTGTAGATTGGTTCCCGATAACATCCACACTCTTGGATACTTTCCTGAGACACCAATCCTAGTTCTGGATGGATTAATTCCCTGTGTGGTATAAAGCTTTTCCCAATTAGCCTAATAAACCTGCCAGGAAGAAACTTCTGACTTGTTAGTATTAATCTTAGAGGTACCTATCATCGGTCTAAGGTTAATCTCTTGACTTGACAGAGTATGATCCTTGACCCTCAACTTTCTCTTGGGCCTGTGTTTCCGTAGAAAGCACCGACTTAGAGCTCGTGCTATGAGTATTTGAATCTCCTGCTTCTGTTTTACAGGTCGGTATTGCTAACCCTCCTTTCATCAATGACGAATTGATGGCTCGGAGGAGTGGCTCATACATAGCTGACCAGAGTTGCCCTTTGGTCTTTATACATGCTTGTATTCTCTCGTTGACCTTATTTTGGTCTGCTCGTTGTATTTTCCCTACTTGTTCAGCATGAAGAATAAACTCGTTCCATTCACGCTGAAGCAACTCCATATTTTCTGTAAAGTGCCTCTGCGCAGTCATGATGACATCGACCTCAATCGCAAGGGCATTACGTTTGGAACGCGATGCTGATGGGGTTAGCAAATGCACCCCAAATATTTCAGAGAAAGATGGCATGTTTGTCTATATTGATGACATTTTAATTGCATAAAAAATATAGGTGAACATTTCAAATATCTGGAGATCTTTGCAGATGTTTGTTATAAAGAAGGCCTAGTGCTGTCAGAAAAGAAGGCAGTAATAGCCACACGAAAGATGGAGTTTCTGGGAGTCGAGGTGGATGAATTAGGAATTATTCTGCAAAATCATATTGTAGAAAAGGTGCAGAAATTCCCTGATGTCCTCAAAGAGAAGAAGCATCTACAGAGTTTTCTGGGAGTTGTTAATTTTGCAGGAATCTTTATTAAAAATCTTACAAGATATAGGAAGGTGTTCAGTAACCTTCTAAAGAAGGATACCCCGTTTGTATGGACAAATGAACATCAAGAAGGAATCAGGCAGCTAAAAGAGATATGCAGAAATCTCCCAAAACTGGCGATACCACAAGATGAGGATGAATTGATCCTCTACATAGACGCAAGTGATCATTGCTGGGCAGCAGTGCTAACAAAGATCATGCCCAATGGAGAAGAGCCTTGTAGATATTGCAGTGGTCTCTTTTCAGATAGCGAAGTCATTTGATGGCATATCAACGAAAAGGAGTTCTTTGCGGTTCGGAAGGCATTTAAAAAATGGTCTTTGTTCCTCTTGGCAAAGAAGTTTACCTTGAAAGTTGATAATACACAAGTTAAGGCTTTCTTAAAAAATAAAATTGAATCTAAACTTAAGAAAGCTAGATCGATAAGGTGGCAAGCTGAATGTCAATATAATTTATTTGACATTGTTGTGATAAAATCTCATGAAAATATTCTTGCAGATTTTCTAACGAGAGATGGAAACGATTGAGGTCGATGCCATCATGACTATGCAGAGGCACTTTACAGAAAATATGGAGTTGCTTCAGTGTGAATGGAACGAGCTTATTCTTCATGCTGAACAAGCAGGGAAAATACAACGAGCAGACCAAATAAGGTCGACGAGAGAATACGAGCATGTATAAAGACCAAAGGTCAACTCTGGTCAGCTATGTATGATCCACTCCTCCAGGCCATCAATTCACCATTGATGAAAGGAGAATTAGCAGTACCGGCCCGTAAAATGGAAGCAGGGGATTCAAATACCCATAGCACGAACTCTAAGCCGGTACTTTTTACGGAAACATAGGCCCAAGAGAAAGTTGAGGGTCAGGGATCATACTCTGAACTGTCAAGTCAACCCAGCACTTCTAGGGTAAAAGACGGAGAGATTAACCTTAGACCGATGACGAGTACCTCTAAGGTTAATACTAACAAGTCAGAAGTTTCTTCCTGGCAGGTTTATCAAGCTAATTGGAAAAAGCTTTATACCAGACAGGGAATCAATCCATCCAGAACTAGGATTGATGTCTCAGGAAAGTATCCAAGAGTGTGGATGTTATTGGGAACCAATCCACACGAATTCAAGCAATGGTATGATTCTGGGGCTTTAGCCTCAATTTGGACCATGTCACCGGCTTTCCCAAAAATAAAGTGTCTACCGAAGTGGATACAGGAAGCCGTGCATGAATCCTGGGCTAACAATGATATGCTTAGCTGAGAAGACGTTCTGGAGCTGTACTTTATCAATACAGCACCAGAACCAGCAGAAAAGGGGAATCACGAGGCCTTCCACTACATCAGGCTTCAAAGGCCAGATTCCAGAGCATGGGGCAATATTAAAGCCTCATCAGAAGACATCCCATTGATTATCGCAGTAACGGATGATCAAATTACAACTAGGTGAGCATGGGGATTGTAGGTTTGTCTTACTGAGATGGACAAAGTTAAGTTCTCATTCAAGTTTTTCCATAATTCAGCGAATGAGACATTCCTGTTAAACACCATGACAGGGAGAACTACAAGATTTGTAGAGGATCTGTTTGAGAAGAAAAGGTCCTTGGTATAGGAGAGCAAGCTTTCCATGAGTAAAGAAACTCATCGCAAGTATTATAACATGACTCATTTTGGGGAGTGGGACAATCGAGTATGTTCGGACTGCCGTAACCAAAAGGAGCCAGAGTTTGGCAAAGGGTTCCATCCCAGGATAGAACGAAAGCGAGCCGGGGAAGACGAGCATCGGATGCCAAAGGCAAGGATGCCAAAAGCCGCACCAAAAAAGTAGATTCCTGATAAGGGAAAAAGAAGACATGTGATTGCAAAAGCAATCATGTGACTCAAAGAAAGAAGGTGGCCACCAACATTAAAAAACAGAAGCTGAGTGGTCCATTTGGTCATGAGATGGCACATGGTGCGGACCTCCACCCACAACAACTTTCACATGAAGAAGCAGGAACCGGAACCGTCCACATTGAATAATAATGTTGGCAAAGGGGACCATTCACGAGAAATTATTGGAGAAATAATGGAGTTGATAATAATAGAGGGATTCGACCTCTATAAAAAGGGACAGAAAAGGAAGCAAAGATCATCGAGCATTTTCTTAGTTTCCTTCAAGAAAATTCTAATAGTAGAAAATATTCTGAGTGTTTGAGTGTTTGTATGAGTGTGGCGAGGAGCCTAGCTACTATGAGTAGCTAAACAAGTTTGTCTCCTCCCTAAAGGAGATTTACTTATTGTAATGAATATTTTATTATTCCTAAATAAAATCTAGGCTTTCGCTCATTCCTTTTGTTTTCCTTATATATTTTCTATAAACCAAAAGAATACCCTACATCCCGTGTAGAAAATGAATGAGGGTTGCACTGTGTGTTGCTGAAGGAGTTCGCATCTGGAAACCATAGATTACTATCGGTGGTTAGGCGGGGCCTGTAAAATCCGGCGAGTTACCCGGCGACATTCCGATCAAAAGGTATGAATTTGGTTTTTAGTTTAATGTATTCAGTTGACGGAAGCATGATGGGCCTAATATGGTCGTTATGGATTATTTCCATTTGATCGTAAAAGTGGCATATTAGGGTGAATAGTAAAGAAATTGATTTAAGGAAATACTAGTCATTTACTACTCAAAGTGCTTAAAAAACTTATACCTTTTATATGTTGCCCAAATAAGTCAATTATAGTCCAGAATTGAGTACTTAAATTTCTGACCCTATATATATACGTACATTTATATATATATATATATATAACATCTGGAGGAGTATTATAAATTTATATATATACTACGAAATTTTATTAATATACATACACCATATTTTACATGCCACATGCTCAATAGATGCATCATTAGAATAACATTTATATATTAGCAAAAATACTGTATTGCATGTACTGACACCTACAAAATATACTATCATCTTTTGCACACATCTCATTTCATTTGCCATTTGTCATTTTAAGATGACTTACATTCCAACTACTCATGTAGACCTTACAACTCATGCCTCGATTAAATGTTATATCAAGTCTAATATTTCAGAAAAATTACATTCATTCCACTCATTTATACCTCATCCATATCAGTAAGCTTTAAAGGAATCAACAAACTCAAACCCTCAAACCAAATTCTGCTAATACAAGTATGTTTACGGTTCACGGCCTGATCGAGATGGACTAGAGACTTATTGAAGAAGAAGGAAATATTGCTTCCACAAAAGATTTGATATCTTGAATTTCATCGTCTGAGACAAGAACGACATGAGTGAATTTATCATTTAAGAATGAAAATTTGGGACATGAAAAGTTAACTGATCATTACCTTAAAGGGATCAAGGTTGGCTAGATCCTAAAATATGAGTAGAACTTCTTGGGAAACATCCTCCAAGATACCATTGAATAACCATGTTTTAGAACCAGTATACGAGTGAGGTGATTTATGATTTTCGGAAGGTTTTTAAAGGTGAGATCAGTAGAAACATTCTGAGATGAGAGCGAAGGTTTAGCGATACTCGTTGGATCTATGTAAAGTTTCAAGTTTGGGAAATGATATCCCTAGTCTAAAACTGCCATCTCTTGCAGTTGAGATTTCTAAGGCATAGTGGAAGAGAAATCTGTTTTTCAAAAGATGCAGTCAAAAGAAGAGAAATCGATATCTTCTTAATTAGTCCACCATTTAGAAAGCAATTTTAATAAGTATATTTATTATACACTTTACACATAATTATACATTAGCATATAATATGATCATAAGCACACCAAATGAAATTATTCACTGATTAATGATGACACTATATCAAGATTACTAACAATAGGATGCAACATTAATATGAAATAAAATAGAAGTAAAATATAATGATTTTATGCAATTTATTTACGATATAAAATGGGCTCGCTACATCCTCTTCCTCTAAAAAAATATTTCATCCTCGAGACTAAACATACCTAATCTCAAAGGGTCGGGTATTTCGCCAACACATCATCTTCTTTCTCCCAAGTGGCTTCATCTACTCTATGTCTACTCCACTGGATCTGGACTAAAGGAATCTCTCGATTTCTCAGTTTATGAGTCTTTCTATCGAGAATAGCTATAGGTTTTTCCTCATATGTAAAATATGTGTCGATGTTCAACATAGTGTGGCTGATCACATGATTAGGATCATGCACATATTTTCGGAATGTTGAAACATGGAATACATTGTGCACTGAAGATAATGCTGGATGAAGTGCTAACCGATAAGATATACCTCATACCTTCTCAAGTATTTCAAATAGGCCAGTAAATCTTGGTCTCAACTTTCCTTTCTTGCCAAATCGCACTACACCTCTCATAGGGGAAATCTTCAAAAAAACTTTCTCACCAACATCAAAACTTAAACCTTTTCTTCTTTTATCAACATATGCCTTTTGTCTATCTTAAGCTTTCTTGATTCCTTCCCGTATTTTCTACACAACACCAACTGTTTGTTGTACCAATTCGGGCCCCAAAATCTTTCGTTCACCCACTTCATCCCAATGAATGTGTGACCAACATTTCCTTCCATATAAAGCTTCATATGGGGTCATTCCAATAGTAGTTTGAAAACTATTATTGTAAGCAAACTCAACTAATGGTAGATACTTTTCCCAACTACCCCCCATATCTAGTACACATGCCTTCAGCATATCTTCCAGAATTTGAATTGTTCTATCTGACTGAAGATGGTAAGCTGTACTGAAATTTAACCTTGTACCCATAGCATTTTGCAGACTTTTCCAAAACTTGGAAGTAAATCTTATATCTCTGTCTGACACGATTGAGACGGGCACACCATGTAATCTAACAATCTCATTCACATATATTTCAGCAAATTTATCCAAACTGAAAGTCATTCTAACTGGTAGAAAATGTGCAGACTTTGTCAAACGATCCACTATTACCCAAACTGCATCGTTACCTCTTTCCGACCTTGAGCTGACTACAACATCCATTGCTATCTGTTCACACTTCCACTCTGGAATCTCAAGTGGATTTAATAATCCAAACAGTCGTTGATGTTCTGCCTTAACTTGCTGGCATATCATACATTTCTCTACAAAAGCACCAATCAAACCTTTCATGTTCCTCCACCAATACATTTCTCGCAGGTCTCAGTACATCTTAGTACCTCCAGGATGTGCAGTATATGGGGTAAAATGAGCTTCTATAAGAATCTCATTCCTCAAATCATCATTATTTGGCACACACAATCTTTTTCCAAAAAGTAGTGTATCATCTATTGTCACTGTAAAACCTCTTATATCACCTAATAATGCTCTTTTCTTTATTTTGTTCAAGAATTTATCATTTCTTTGAGCATCCCTGACTCTATCTCTGAGTGTTGGTTTTGCCAACAAGGTAGTTAGAACACTATTGATATCATAAAGAGGAGGTATCACTTCAATATGCATATTAGCAAACTCTCTTATCAAACGCTCTTGGCTTGTTAACATTGATGATAACTGACCAACCTCTATTCGACTTAGGGCATCCGCTACAACATTCACCTTTCCTAGGTGATAGTGAATTGTGCAATCATAATCTTTTACCAACTCAAGCCACCTCCTTTGTCTCATATTCAACTCCTTTTATGTGAAGAAATACTTAAGACTCTTATGATTTGTGTAAATCTCATACATTGATCCATACAGATAATGATGCCATATCTTCAAGGCATGAATCACAACAACTAATTCTAAATCATGCATCGGGTAATTTAGCTCATATATCTTCAATTGCCTAGACGCATAAGCAATTACTTTGCCATGCTGCATTAGAACACATCCGAATCCTTGTTTAGATGAATCACTATAGATAATGAAACCTTCCACCCCATCAGAAATGGTTAACACATGTGCTGAAATTAACTTGAATTTGAGTTCTTGAAAACTATTCTCACATTTCTCCGTCAATTGAAACTTCACACCTTTTCTTGTCAATTGCGTTAAGGGCCCTGCAATTTTTGAAAATCCTTCTATAAACCTTCGGTAATAACCCGCCAGACCCAAGAAACTTCGAACTTCATTCACATTCTTCGGTGTAATCCAACTACTCACTGCCTCCACTTTGGCCGGATCAACTTCGATTCCTTGTGCAGTCATAACATGACCAAGAAAACCAACTAGATCCAACCAAAATTCACACTTTTTAAACTTGGAATACAATTTCTCTTTACGTAAATTCTCCAAAATGACACGTAAATGTTCTTCATGTTGTTTTTCATTCTTCGAGTATACCAGAATATCATCGATAAAGACTATAACGAATTGATCAACGTAGGGATGAAAAACCCTATTCATCATATCCATAAAAATGGCTGGTGTTTTGGTCAAACTAAATGGCATCACAATAAATTTATAATGACCATATCGAGTTCTAAAAGCTATTTTTGATATGTCACATTCCTTAACTTTCAACTGATGGTAGCCAGATCTTAAATCAATTTTAGAGAATACTGCAACTTCCTTCAATTGGTCAAAAAGATCTTCTATCCTTGGCAATGGATACTTATTCTTCACTGTGATCGAGTTTAACTCCCGATAGTCAATGCACATTCTAAATGTTCGTTCTTTTTTCTTTACAAAAAGAATTGGTGCACCCCATGGAGACACACTTGGCCGAATAAATTTTTTATCCAGTAGTTCTTGTAGTTGCATTTTCAACTCTTGCAACTCCTTCGGCGCCAATCTATATGGGGCTTTGGATATCGGTGTTGCTCTAGGTACCAAGTCTATTGTAAACTCCAATTGTCGATCTTGTGGAATTCCGAGTAAATCCTCTGGAAAGACATCCTCATAATCACTCACAACTGAAACATCATTTACCTTAACTTCTTTTAGTTCAGTGCTCATCAAATTCACCAAAAATCCTTGACAATTACCCCTCTTTAACATCTTCATCTCTTTCATTGCACTAATCACACGAGAAAATTTCCTAATCTTTGCTCCATGAAAAATGAATTCTTTTTCCCCAGGTGTCTGAAATGTTATCTCTCTCTCTCTTGACATTTGATACTTGCATAATTTTTACTAAGCCTGTCCATACCTAGTATTACATCAAAATCACGCATGTCTAACAGATAAAGATCAGTTCTTATGTTCTTACTATAAATCTCCAAATCAATGTTCTTTATCATTCTATCAGACCTAACAATCTTTCGTGAAGGAATACTAACTTCTAACGCATTATCCACCTTTACAGATATACTTTTAATCTTAGCATGAAATCTTGTGAAAATAAATGAATGCATTACACCAGAGTCAAATAGAACTAAAGCAGGTACTGTAGAGACTGTTAACACACCTGCCATCACATTTGGTTCCTCCTCAGCTTCCTTCTCAGTCAAAGCATAAGCACAAGCATTCGCTCTTCTCTCAGGACATACACTAGCATTATGCCCTGGAGTCTTGCACCAGTAACATACATTCTTTCCATATAAACACTCTCCCATATGATTCCTTCCATATTCTGAACACAAAAGGTTTTATTACTGGAGCACTAGTGCCCACCTTTCCAACAAAATTCCCCTTTTTGTTCTCAATATTTCATTTTCCTTGATTTTGACCATCCCATTTTCTTTTACCAAGATCATTAGAGGGTCTTAGTGCAAGGTTATGTTGCCTTGGTGCGACATTTTCTAGCTTTAATACTGATACTACCTCTTGAGCTCGACGAACCATTTCCACATATGAAACTGCCACTCATTGTACAGCTAGAACCCCTCCAATTTCTAATCTTATACCCCTTCTGAATCTTTTTGCTCTCTTAGCTTCTGTATCCACCAAGTGAGGTGCATACTGGGATAATTGGTTAAACATTCTTTTATACCCCACCACAGATAGAGTCCCTTGAGTAAAATTGAAGAATTCAACTTTTTTTTTTCTGATCCTTATAAGACTCTGGGAGATATTTCTCAAAGACTTCTTCTTTGAATTGCTCCCAAGTCAAATTCTAGAGCTTTTCACCAATTGTCCTGCGATGTGTTCCCCACCACCGCCCAGCTTCTTCAGATAGTTGAAAAATAGCACACGCCAGTTTTTGTGCATTAGTGCACTCTATATGATCGAAGATCCTTTCGAACTCATTGATCCATTCATCCAGTACCAATGGTTCGTCTCTCCCATTGAATCTTGGTGGCGTATACCTCTGAAATTGTTCAATCACTTTACCAACATTATTATTTAGAACTTGATGTTCTTCCTCATGCGCCCAATTATTTCTTTCTTGTGTCTCATTCCGTATCAAAGCTTGAATGACAGTGATGAAGTTTTGTGTGAAATCAGGTGCATTATTTCTAGCATGTTCATCTCCTGGTTGGTTAACACGCTCACGTGCTCTTCGCGGAGGCATGTCTTAATCTACGAATAGTAAAATTTATTCATTGTTAGCTTAAAGTTACGTTCTATAAGTTGCTGTAATAATCCATCACCTAAAGTAACTTATAATAATTTCACAAAACAACTAGTGGCAAATATTTCATAATTAAAACAGTTCAATCTCCAAAACAACTAACAAAACAAATGAAACAAGCAAAATACTCTTGAAACCTAATACTAAAGAAACATGATTGCTTTATGATTATCTAGTTTTATTTATCTAAGGAACCATTTCAGTCGTGCCTAGGTTTTTTAGTTGTTTCTTCTATTTCCACGCTCTCTTCAAATATTTCTTCCTTTGGCTCTTCTTCGTGATCTTCCTCTTCTATATTTTCCTCTTGATCACCTTCAGGATCCTCTTATTCTAAATTCTTTTCTGGATCTTTTTTCGGATCTTCTTCTTCCAGATTCTCTTCTGGATCTCGTACTGAATTTTCATCCAGATTTTGTTCTGGGTCTTCTTCAGAATCATTCTCTTCTTAGTATTCTTCATCCGACTCTGAATCTTCTTCTACATTTTCTTCCTCAGAATTTTTATCAGAATTTGGTGGTGCATCTTCTTCAGAAAATATCCACTCATTTGGACTTTCAGGAAGGTTAGCGAGATGACCGATGTTTCCATCTATAGATTAATTCTGTAACATATGCTGCAAAATCTACCATCTCAACTCTTTCTGATGGTTGCGCAACCAAATCATCGTAAACCTCTTGAGCTAAAACTCGTAGATGTGGCTCTGTCATAGAGTGAATGATGGATTGAGCGGCCGATCTACCTATCACTCGATTTCTCACATCTAGCCATAGAAGATAAAATGCCATCACATGATTCCCCAAATTATGATGAGGATCCCATACATAGTTCGTATATCTTGTCATTCTTGCATTTTTCTCAGCCGCTATCACACTCTTTCTTGCAGTATTTGCTGTGCGAGCCATAATCCTAACCATTTATGAATTAGGGTACAAATTATGAATTTCTGTAAGTCCTAAAATAATTTAAGGACATTTATTATTATTATTATTATTATTATTATTATTATTATTATTATTATTATTATTATTAACTTTCTATATTTTTTTTTTATATTTCTACAATACAAAATTAATTCATCAATAAAACATATTCAAAAATATTTATCAATGTACTTATATGCAAAAACAGTTAATGATATATATTTTAAACATGATCATTTCATGAATAATAGAACATTTCTTCAAAGATAACATACCAGTCTTGGAGTTGGCGCAGCGCGGCATAGCATATGGCATATATATATATATATTTACAAATATGTAGAAATGTAGATCCTCTCTGATATCACACTGTAACATCCCAATTTTGCTACTAATAATAATACCAGATTATATTTTAAATCATAACCAATATCAACCCACATGAGTTTTAAATTAACACATAAGCATTTGGTCCTTTACATAACATCTATCAATTCATAATAAGGGATAATTAAACTGAAGTCATTTAAGAAAAACTTAAGTTCAAATCCTAAGAGGCGAAATTCTATATATTAATTAAGCCATATCTGTCACCGCGCCACCACTCCAACTCCTTAACCTGAAAATGTGTAAACAATAGGGGTGAGCTCACACGTACTCAGTGGAGACACGTAATAGCATATATTAAAGTAATATACAACCAATCATGATAAATACACATTTAACTTCAAATGTATAGCACGGTGGCTTAACCAAGGACCCTTGTCAATTTCGGACCCCTCTCCGAGTTTCTGACTATACATTAGCTCAATATATTTACATTATGCACATTTAACTTTAAATGTATAGCACGATGGCTTAACCAAGGACCATGGTCGATCCCGGACCCCTCTCCGAGTCCCTAGCTATACATTAGCTCAACATTTTTACCTCGATGCACATTTAACTTCAAATATATAGCACGGTGGCTTAACCAAGGATCCTTGTTGATCCTAGACCCCTCTCTGAGTCCCTGACTATACATTAGCTCAACATATTTGCACTGTGGGCTTTTACCCCAAGGATCCTTTCCGATCCCGGACCCCTTACCGAGTCTCTGGCTATATAATATTTCAATATATATATATATATGATTTTCAAGTAGCATTTTATAACATAAATGATATTTAACATAACGAGTCACATAAAGCAAAAATATAAGGAATTACATTCATCAGTTAGAAAAATTCCCACCTGAAAAGCACTTCAACGTGATAATCTTGGTAGAACAAATGGCCTTAACTCTCTACGTCGTGCCTAAATAACGATAATAAACTTGTTTCAATGCAGTAGTCTAAGACAGCATTTTCAATTCTAATCACATAAAGAAGACTTTAACAACCCCACAATTTTAGAACTAAAGCTACAATAATAAATCAAACAAGAACCCATGCATTTATTATTCTATTATATACACCATCACCACATATAATTATATTTACAATACCCAATGTTTATATATGTATATAAGAAAACCCTATGCACATCACACACACGTCTATATATATATATAAACCACACGCACGTCTATGTATATACATATATACAAACATTGACATCTACTGCCTATATATATATATACTCACACCTACTACGCACATTTATATATATATATATATATATATATATATATATATATAACATCTGTAGGAGTATTATAAATTTATATATATACTACAAAATTTTATTAATATACATACAACATATTTTACATGCTACATGCTCAACAGATACATCATTAGAATAACATTTATATATTAGCAAAAATACTATATTGCATGTACTGACACCTACAAAATATACTATCATCTTTTGCACACATCTCATTTCATTTGCCATTTGTCATTTCAAGATGATTTACATTCCAACTACTCATGTAGACCCTACAACTCATGCCTCAATTAAATGTTATATCAAGTCTAATATTTCAGAAAAATTACATCCATTCCACGCATTTATACCTTATTCATATCAGTAAGCTTTTAAGAAATCAACAAACTCAAACCCTCAAACCAAATTCTGCTAATACAAGTATAGATATAAATTATATAATTAGATACACTATTCATTGATAAACCAATAATAAACTTGCACACAAAGATACAGAAACTAGACTTCGAAAAGTAAAAAAGAAAAGAAAGGAAAAGTATGTTTACGGTTCACGGCCTGATCGAGATGGACTAGAGACTCGTTGAAGAAGAAGGAAATATTGATTCCACAAAAGATTTGATATCTTGAATTTTATCGTCTGAGACAAGAAAGACATGAGTGAATTTAACATTTAAGAATGAAAATTTGGGACATGAAAAGCTAACTGATCACTACCTTAAAGGGATCAAGGTTGGCTAGATCCTAAAATATGAATAGAACTTATTGGGAAACGTCCTCAAAGATACCATCGAATAACCATGTTTTAGAACCAGTATACGAGTGAGGAGATTTATGATTTTCAGAAGGTTTTTAAAGGTGAGATCAGTAGAAACATTCTGAGATGAGAGTGAAGGTTCAGCGATACTTGTTGGATCTATGTAAAGTTTCAAGTTTGGGAAATGATATCCCTAGTCTAAAACTGCCATCTCTTGCAGTTGAGATTTCTAAGGCATAGTGGAAGAGAAATCTGTTTTTCAAAAGATGCAGTCAAAAGAAGAGAAATCGATATCTTCTTAATTAGTCCACCATTTAGAAAGCAATATTTAATAAGTATATTTATTATACACTTTACACATAATTATACATTAGCATATAATATTATCATAAGCACACCAAATGA
Source organism: Perilla frutescens (assembly GCA_026008535.1). NCBI lineage: Eukaryota > Viridiplantae > Streptophyta > Magnoliopsida > Lamiales > Lamiaceae > Perilla > Perilla frutescens. The sequence goes on from BRKX01000001.1 coordinate 5,996,708, forward strand.
AATTATTCACTGATTAATGATGACACTATATCAAGATTACTAACAATAGGATGCGGCATTAATATTAAATAAAATAGAAGTAAAATATAATGATTTTATGCAATTTATTTACGATATAAAATGGGCTCGCTACATGAGTGCCCGCTAACTTGAATAATTCTCACTAGAAATAACTTAGGAAAAGGGGGTCACGATCCGACACAATGGAATTAGGGATGTCATGTAAGCGAACCACATCACGAATGTAAGACGCCGCCACAGAATGAGTTATAAAAGAATGTCGCAGCCCAATAAAGTGACCATATTTGGAATAGCGGTCCACCACTACCAAGATACATTCCATCCCATTCGAACGAGGTAACCCACTAATAAAGTCCAAGCTGATATCCTCCCAAACACGATCTGGAATTGGCAGGGGCTGGAGTAAACCTGCTGGGGACTTAGTCTCGTATTTGTTACACTGACAAATATCGCAAGAAGCCACAAATTCAGTAACGTTTTTCATCATTCTCGGCTAGTACACATTAGCAACAAGACGGCGATAAGTACAGAAAGCTCCCGCATAACTCCTGAGGGAGTTGAATGAAATTTAATAAGTAACTATCGGGACCACTCCGAACCCCTAGGCACTACCACTCGCCCATCGTAAAATAAATGGCCGTGCACAAGGGCATAATGTAGTGGACCCGCTTGTCCGGCTTCCAAAGTCTAGATTATTTTCAAAAAAGTTGGGTCTTGTCGGATTGCTGCCTGAACTCAATCATATTCAACCCAAATTGAAAGACTCACTATCTGCAGCGCCACCTCTTCATCATGACGGAAAAGAGCATCTGCAACCTTGTTCTTAGTTTCAGCCTTATACACAATATCAAATTCAAAACCCATAAGCTTAGCAACACAGTTTTGTTGAGATGGAGTAGTTAAAGGTTGCTGTAGAAGATGTTTAAAACTCCGTTGATCAGTGAAGACCGTGAAAATTGATGCCCCATGAGATACGGCCTCCAGTGCTGTACCTCAAAAACTAATGCCATGAGCTCGCGTTCATATGCTGATTTAGCCAATGAACGACCCACAATACCTTTTGCTAAAATAAGTGATTGGCTCTGCTCGTTACATCAAAACCGCATCGAGGCCCCAACCAGACGTGTCACATTCAATGGTGAATGGAACACTAAAGTCAGGCATGGCCCAGACAGGAGACGTGGTAAGGGCTTGCTGGAGTGTACGAAACTCCTCTGTAGCTTCCGGGGGCCAGTGCCATTTTTGTTTTGGAGTTTTGCGTAACAATTGAGTGAGGGGTTGTGCAAGCTTGCCATATCCCTGAATAAAATGACAGTAGTAGCCAGTAAGTCCTATAAACCCTCTCAATCCCCAAAGAGAAGTTGGTGTTGGCCATTGCAGCACCACTGCAACTTTCGACGGATCCATCTCTACCCCTTGAGCTAACACAATATGTCCTAAATATTCAATGCTTTGACGGCCAAACACACATTTGGGAAGGTTCACCACAAGGGAATGATCGCGAAGTAAGGTAAAAACTTGACGGAGATGTTGCACTTGAGATTCCCAAGTGGGGCTGTATATCAAAATGTCATCGAAAAATACCAGAACAAAATGTCGTAGATGGGGCTGAAAAATATCATTCATGATGGCCTGAAAGCTAGAGGGGGCATTAGTGAGACCAAAGGGCATAACCAAGAACTCATAGTGCCCAAAATGAGTGCGAAAAACCGTCTTTGGAATGTCGGGATCAGCCACACGGATTTAGTGATACCGACCCTCAAGTCAATCTTGGTGAACCAATTGGCGCCATACAGTTCATCTAACAACTCCTATATGATAGGAATGGGGTACTTGTCGGGAACTCTGAGTTTATTCAACTCGCAATAATCAACACAGAAACACCAACTGCCATTTTTTTTCTTAACCAATAATACCGGGCTAGAATATGGGTTGCAGCTCAGACAAATTAGTCCGGCCTCTTACATCTCCGCTACTAGACGCTCCATCTCATCTTTTTGTAATTGATTGTAGCGGTAGGGATAAACAGACACTGAGTTTATACCAGACTGCAACACAATTTAGTGATTCAGGTTTCTCGGCGGGGGCATCGAGCTTAAAAGGGATAGGGTTGTTGAAAATTTAGCTAACACATCAGCTATCTCTTTGTTGTTGCCAAGAACGATTGGTAGAGTGGACTGGTGGGAGGCATCCGTATCCATAGACCATAGAAGCCAACTTGGATCGGCATCAGCCATTTGATGAAGTTGAGCTAGTGAAGTCGAGTGTCGTGTGAATGATGGATCACTTCGTAAGGTGATAGTGCGACCCAAGGACATAAACTCCATCGTCATTTGACTCCAATTGGCTTTGACATCACCCAAAGTAGCCAACCATGACACCCTTAGAATAAATCAACTCCTCCAATAAAGGAACACGTAACAATCAATTTGAAAGGTTCCTAATTGTAGATATAGCGGAACATCTTGACAAATGTTAGTTGCTGCAATTCTTTGGTCGTTGCCCATCCTTACTGAAAAACTACGGGATGTGTCAATACTCAAACCCAGCTGCTTGACTACATGTGCAGAGATGACACAATGGGTGACCCCACTATCAATCATTGTCAAAACACGATAATGGCCTACCTGTCCGATTAATTTCATTGTACGAGGATCGTCAAATCCTTAGGAAGACAACTGAGATAATTGTAAGGTCTGCAGTTGGGAGTCTGCTGTCTCTGTGTTTGGAAAATCCACCGGCGAAGAGGTAAAAGATGGAGGTAAGTCAGTACCAACCTCATCTTCCACGTCATCACCACCAATCATTACAACAAACTTTTTTGTCGGACACACATGTAGCAGCCCGTAGGGATGTCTACAACAAAAATAGAGACCACGATTCTGATGTTCTTGATATTCCAATGGTGATAAATATTTGACGCCACGGGGGCAGCTGCGAAGAAATGTCGAACCAGACAACCCTCAGGAGTCCTGGGACCTTAGTGGACCAGCCGGCCGAGGAGGAGAGACCACTGGTGCATGAGTGGTGGGTGTGACGCGCGTAGAGTATGGCAATGATGCTCCCGAAACAGCCGCAGTAGGAGGTCGAAAATTTTGTTGCTCAGTGCGGTGTCCGAATAACCAACCAAGCTTCCGTTCTGCTTGGTGTGCCCAGCGCATGGCCTGGAACACGTCCATGGACGGTTCAGCCCTAATTCTGGAACGAATATCTGCCCTCAAGCCCCCAAGAAACTGACCCAAGTAGTGGTCATCGGTAAGATCAGTGACCTG